>CM039675.1:155212145-155853888 GCA_022496015.1 Hordeum marinum | reverse complement strand
TTGTCGTCGTGGCCCTGATAGTCCCACAAGGGCCTAGAATGGGCCTAGAGGGGTGCCAGGTAGTATGCCAAGAACTCCTTCACTATCATCCCCTAGTCAGCTCTTGGCATTGATGTCACGAGAGAAGCGCTCCAGGATGGGCCCGACTTGGGGGTCAGAAAGCTTCATGGAGCTCCATGCGGGGGACTTCTCTGGCAACCCTTCCAGTAGATCCAACCATGGGTTGGTGCTCTTGAGATCCATGAGGACCTAGCGGTGCCTGAAGTTCTCCACCTTCTTCCCGGCCTTTAAGAGCGTGTTGCTGCTCTGGATCACGACATAGGAGACACACGCTGACCATTGGGCGCCGTCGTGTAGACGCATGCTGAAGAAATGGCGGAAGAGGGCCACCGAAGGCCACATGCCCACGAAGGCCTCGTAGTAGATAGCAAAGACAGACAGGAGCAAGATGGAGTTGGGTTGAATATGAAGGGCCTGGATCTGGTAGTGGTCGAGGATGACGATGAAGAATGCGGAGAAGGGCAAGAGGAGCCCAGCAAAGACACTGTGGAGGAACAAGTGGTAGACCATTTCGGACGAGGGCCTCTTTGCCGGGGAGCCACCCCAAATCAAGGTCTGCCCCTGCTTGTTGGACCCATTTGCCGTCCATGGGAGCACTGGGAGGAGGTCCTCGTCCTTGGCAAGGGTAGACCCCAAGAGTGCTGGCGAGATGGGATAGGGGTGGAGCCCTGCGCCTCTAGCTTCTGCTTACCGGCGGGAGCCATCGAGAAAGCGTGCGGGACAGAGGCAGCAAGGAGAAGGCGAAGTGGCGCCGGATCTGGGGATATGCCTGCTAGAGCTGGAGACCTAGAAAGCAAGAGCAGGTGCATGAGAAGGGAAGCGGTAATGGCCCAGCGCTGGAAGTCAGGTTTTTGTCAATTTGAGTGGAGGCCAAATGTATGAAGGACACCCGACACCAACCGCGCGATGCGCGCTGAGCCTGGTCCGCAGGCGTTTGGGGCCTGCGGAGCTTCGAGCTGACCCTGAGGCTTCGCCCTGAGGCCATCTCACGCGTGCCTTGGGCCGGGGATACTATCGGCATTCTAGGAACAGGGATACCCAGACCTCCCTGCCTACGGCCCAGGGCATGGCCCACTTCATCGACCAAACGCGGCCAGGCGTGGACTCACTCAAGACAAGGCCCTCACGAGGTCCCTCGCCTCACGAGGAGGAACAGGGTCAGGACCGACAAGGGGTGGGCCTCCCCAGGCCCCCTCCGGAGTGGCGGAGATCTCAATGCAAGGCCCAGCCTCGGGAGTCAAGGGTGATGCAAGGAAGGATAGGCGGGAGCCAGTGCGCTAGGCGACGTAGTTTCCCCATTGGTGCAAAGCGAGCAAGGACATACGCAGGTTCCCAATGCACCCCCAAAGGTTTCCGTTCTGGTGCAACAAGACCGCAAACACCCGCCTCGTAGGGCAGATGTCATCGCGGAGCCAATCCCTACGACGTTGACAGCTACTTTGCAGGCGAAGACCGTCTTTGGGCAGGGCGAGCACATACTCTTGTTCCCCCTAAAAATTGGCCGTTATGGGATCCCTTCCTGGCATTGTGATAAGGGAAGAGGACCCAAGCTCCACTATATACAGAGGATAGGCTGCACTATAGAGAGGAACCTGACCCATTCCATCATCCATCCACCACCAGGCCATAGAGAGCCTCGAACACACCAAAGGGAGACCGCATGAGGCCCTAGAACACTGTATAAGTTCATCCACATCACCTCCTCGAGATGTAATCCACCAAAGCAGGAGTAGGGTATTATGTGTCGTAGCGGCCCGAACCTCGGTAAAGTGTCGTGTTCATCTTCTTCTTCGTCATCGTGCGAGTTTGCCGTTGTGTTCATTGAGTAGCGAGCTAGGTGGAGCATGGCTGCAAGGGATCCTCGCACACTCCCCTGTGTTCGAACTTAAGGGTTTTGAAGAGCCCAAAATCCGACAGCCTTCCCGATCTTGGGTAGTGTCTATCCTCGTCCATGGCTGGGTGACGAGGGCGACCTCCGTCTTCTGCCCGCTCAGTGAGAAGTTCCCGTCAGGATCATTCCATCGCTTCAGCCATGGAGGCAAAGGGTGGCTCGAGCGCGGACAGCGGAAGGGGCGCGAGAGGTTGTGGTCAGCATGGAGGCCGAGGCCGTGGGAGGTGGAGCGCCACTCCGCCTCTTCCTCCAACGCGAGACTCCCTTCTTGAAAAGACCCATGCTGAGGGCTCGGCACTGGAGTTTGTCCTCGTACTGTGCGGTCCCCTTCGAATCCATCTGCGTCTCCCTCATCCTTTCACCAGGGTGATGGAGGTTGACAAGCCGCCCGCCTTATGGTTGCGGGCACATGGCTGCTGTAATGGCGCTTTGCGGGTGGACGTCGAGTACCCACAGCGTCGCATCATGTTCCTCAGGTGCGGTTGGAAAACCTTCACCCGCGCCCACAGCCTCCACGATTGGCACGTCCTCCACTTCAAAATGACGTAGGCCAATCTTCTCTCCGTCAAGATTTATGGGTGCTCAAGCGTCCGTCTCAGCTGCTGCGAAGGGAGCTCGAGCGGCGTTGGAAGCTCCTCCTCGAGTGATAGTGACGAGGAGGATAATGGTGAAGACGATGACAAGTTCGAGCTCCAGCTGTCAAGTCGGAATACAACCACTTGAGCTCTGACTAGTCGCTGGCTGCACCATCATCGCCAGCTCATGCCTCTCCCTCTCCCGGTGGAGCGACCAGGTTGGGGTTCCTTGTCTCGGGCGCTGCATCATCTTCCAGCTGGAACATGTGGCAGACCCGTGGACTTCGGCTTCTCCTCCCTTCTAGACATGTTGCCCTCCATGTAGTGTTGGTCCAAAAGGGGTCAGGCTGGGCTTCTGCCGGGGGCTTCTCCCTATCTTTTTCTTCTTGTAATCTGCCCCTAGGGGAGAAAATCAAATAAAGATGTACTAAGGAAAAGGCATCATCCCGTGTAAATTTTATTCCCTTTAAATGAATGCATGTTACTCCCCTTGTCTGATTTTTCTCTATATGGTGTATTCCCTACGCTTTATAGGAGAACTTGTCGGCGTATGCAGCACCACCACGAGCGCTTTGAGGAATGGATCCTTAGCAGCCTCCTAGCGATGCCACTGCGGCAAGATGTCTTGGCACTTTTAGTGCAGCCACCTAAACTATTGAGCGGGCTCGAAACAGAGTAAGGGCGCGACCAATCATGGCAAGCTACCCTAGCATTTTAAGTGCATCCACTTAAACTGTTGAGCGGAATCGAAACAGAACAAGGGTGCAACCAATCACGGCAAGGTTCCCTCGCCTGCAGGTTTTCCATACAAAAGTTTAAATCATCCAAGAACAGATATAACCTCATAGTAAAGGTTTACTTAGTTTTTTGCAACTTATCTTTCCATTGCCGTACTCCTTCCTGCAAGGTGCCAACTTCGAATGCCGCCTGTAAGTGTCCACAACACCTCTTCCCCCCGGCAAACTTGTGCATGAGGGAACCTTCTATCCCTTAAGAACAAGAAAGAAGAGAAAATATAGGTATGGAACCTTGGCGGTTCGTTAGAACTTGTCGGGAATAAGCGTAATGTAACATCTCAGATAAATATGCGTGTAAAGAAAACATGGGAATCGACAAGAGTTGCAAGACGCTTGTTCTTATTCAACTATGCACAGGGTATGCGCCTGGCTTTGTACAAAGGATGACATGCCTTACCGGCAAGACTTGTACAAAAGGTGGTTGCCGTGGGGCCCGGCAATCGCACCTTATGGATAGAACTTATGAACATGTTCGATGTTCCAGGAGTTTCTCATTGGGATGCCATGTTCGGTCTCCAAGCGGACTGCGCCAGGCCTGGTGACTCGTACTCCCCAATAAGGGCCTTCCCACTTCGGCGTCAACTTGTTTGAATTCTTGGCCGACTAAACGCACCGAAGAACAAGGTCGCCTTCCTCAAGACTCCGGGCATGAACCTTGTGGCAATGGTAGTGGTGCAAATGTTTATGGTAGCGTGCAGCTCACACAGCAGCCCGAAGACGATCTTCCTCAAGGAGCGTTATGTCGTCTTGGCGCAGCTGCTCTTGCTCAATCTCATCATAAGCAAGCACTCGAGGTGACCCGTATATGAGTTCCGTGGGGAGAAATGCCTCCGCCCCGTACACTAGGGAGAAGGGTGCCTGGCCAGTGGTTCGATTTGGCATTGTTCTGATTGACCAAAGAACGATCGGTAGCTCATCAATCCAGCGTCTTCTGCACTTATGCAGCCTATCGAAAGTTCTCGTCTTAAGCCCTTGCAGCACTTCTGCATTTTCCCTTTCCGTTTGGCCATTGCTCCTTGGATGAGTGACCGAAGCGAAGCAGATCTTACCGCCAAGGTCTCGGACGTACTGCATGAAGGTTCGGCTTGTGAACTGTGTGACGTTATTGGTGAGGGCCCTGCTTGGTACACCAAAATGGCAAACTAGTCCTCTGAAGAACTTGACGACTGATTGTGTTGTCACCTTTCCCACTGCTTCCACTTCCGACCAATTTGTGAACTTGTCGATCGCTGTCACAACCCTAGCTAGATGTCCTAGGAATAGTATTGTGCTTGCATCATGTTTCATTTTGCATTAACATGAAATGGGGAACAAAAAGAAACCCCAAGCTAACTTTGAATCAAAACAATTCAAATTTGGTGAAAATTCAACAAATCCAAAATGCCCACTAAAAATGTTCCCTATGTCTGGTAAATTTGGGCATGATTATAACAGGGACCATTCTCATTATTTGAACAATCAAAGTAATTCAAAAATAATGGATAAGGCTCGTGAAATCATTAAATAAAGCACTATCATTATTTTTGTTTTCAAAATATCCTGAAACTTTTCAGATAAGTTTGAAATATTCAAACTTTAGATTATAAAATATTTGGGATATTATTAATTAGCATTTGTACCTGAAAAGAAAATAAACAAATGTCAGAAAACGGAAAACAAAAAGAACTAAAAAAGAAAAAAAGGAAAAAGCCTAGGCCAAGCCAGCCCACCTGGCCCATGGCCAGTCATCCCTGTCCTCTCGCCAGGAAGACAGGGGCGTGTGTTCGCCGCGCGCGGGCACACGCCGACCACCTCCTCCCTGCCTAGCTACTGGCCTGGAGGGCTGGGAGGGCGCCAGCGCGAGGCCATTGCCGTGGCCTCCTTCTCCTCTCCCTCTCCCCCTGCGAGCTCCCTCTCTCTCGCTCTCTTACTTCCCCTGCTCCGCCATAGCCGAGCTCTGCTCGAGCTCGCCGCCATCATGCTAGCCGCCCCCTCGCCTCGCTAGGTAGCCCACGAGAACCGCCACGACCCCCTTCATCCTTCCCGTGACCCTAGAAGACGCCGGGAGCCTCTCTATGCCACGCCATCGCCGCTCCTTCCTGCCGGCCACCGAAGCCCCGCCGCGACATTCTGCCCCGTCCGGACCTCCTCCGACCTCGTCGTCGCCTCTGCTGGAACCGCGGTGAGCCATTGGTGCTCCTCCCCTTCTCCCCTTCTCTCCCGTGCCCCATAGCCTCTGGTTTGGGGCTAGATTGATGCACAGTCGAGCGTAGGCCCTCCCAGCGCTCTCTGCCGTCCATTTGGTCGCCAGAGGAGGGATTCTGCCCCCTCCACCGTCCCTGACGTCACCGGCGGCTCAACGCCGGCGAGTCAAGCTGTCTGACCGATAGGGGTTTGACCCCGGGTCGCTGGCAGGTGGTGCCAAGCCCTGTTAATTAGGTTAATTAAGAAATTAATTAATTGGTTTAATAAACGTAATCTGTCACTGACAGTGGGCCCACTTTCTATTAATTAATTAGGATTTAGTTTAAGTAGTTAGTTAAGTGTCTGAGTCACTAACATGTGGCCCCCACATGTTAGGTTTGACTCTGGCCCGGTCAGCTGACCAGCTGACGTCACAGTGACGTCAGGCTGATGTCAATATTTCATTTTCTAGGTTAAAAATAATTCCAGAAATTATTCAAAACTTCAAAAATTCATAGAAATTAATCTGTAAGTCAGATGAAAATAATTTATATATGAAAATTAATCAGAAAAATCCAATGAATATAATGGTGCTATTGCCTTGCATGTTAGAGCAATCTAAATAGGTGAACATTGACATTTGTTAATAGGTTAGTAAATGGAACTTGAAATGCAGAACAATTTTGAACCTATATTCAAATTCATTTCAAATTAACATGAACACTAGTTACATTAGCTAATCTATACATGCTATCATGCCATGATCACTCATCATATTGTTGCACTTCTGTGTATTGATTGATTCTTATCCTTACTGCGGTACGCCCTACTTCTGAGGATACCCTCGAGTATCCCGACGAAGGAGAGAACCTTCCCGTTTCCCAGCAAGGCAAGCGACCCCTTTGAACATTCCGATAATATCCCACTCTCTCGCTCCTCCTCTCGTTTATTGCATTAGGACAACTGTTCACATGTCAGTCATACACGGTAGATGATCCTATGTTGTTGCATACCCTGACATTGTCACAGTAAATAGCTAAACCTTGCAACCTAGCATACTTGGTAGATTCTTGTGCCATGATGTTCTTAGCTTACTTTGCCTGCTATGCTGGCTATGCTTAGCGTTGTGTCAGGTTGGATTCATCTGGGTGATGAACTGGGTGAAACAATGTTTCCTGATGAGATGATGTTATGATGAACTCGATTTGGTAAAGGTAGCGATGAGAGGCTATGTAGGAGTACATAGCGGGTTGTCTCATTGGGACCGTTCTTAGGAACTGAGTTCCGTGTTTGTGATCCAAGACTAATTGCTACCACACATAGGGTTCCGGTAACTCGACCCCTCTTGACCTAT
Source organism: Hordeum marinum (assembly GCA_022496015.1). NCBI lineage: Eukaryota > Viridiplantae > Streptophyta > Magnoliopsida > Poales > Poaceae > Hordeum > Hordeum marinum. Next base: position 155,847,048 of record CM039675.1, on the reverse strand, counting down.
CATTGGCTTAGTCCTGAGTCCAGGAGATGCAAGTAGTTTCTGGTGTTTATAGCTTGCTGGAGGCCATGCGTAGCGCTGACCCTAGGGGTGGTTACGATGCGGTAGGCAGTGGCACGGTGTACCAAGAGTCACCCGAATGGTGGGCTTGGGAACCCTCTGCACATTGTTTGGGGCCGTAGCGGAAACTTCGGCCGGACTTCCGTGCGGGTTCAGTCTCAAATAGGCGATAACCTGGACTAGAGGTCTTATGTGATTGACGGTCGTGGCCGACTCCCTCGCTGGGCTTCCGCTTGAAGGTTGCCGAGGTGCATGGTTTTATGAGCACGCAGCGATAAGTGGCGAGAGCGTGTGTGAAGAAGAACATCCCTACAGGGTATAAAACTATTCGAATCGCCGCGTCCTCGGATATGGACTACTTGGAGAACTTATGTTGTTCAAAGGTAATCAAATGGATACTCATAAAAATATCAAGACAAGTGTGAGTACCGTAGATGGCACTCTTCCAGGAGAGGGATGTGAATCTATGGTGGTGTATTGTTATGGAGTTAGTGGACTCGTGTGCGACTTATAAAATGTAAACAGAGAGTTAAAATTGAGTAGTGTATGTTAGCCATGAGTCAAAGCTGGCATTGTTGCATAAACTCCACCACTCCCTTTGTTGATACGTGAGCATGAATAGACTAGGTTTGCTTTAAAGACTTGTGGAGTACATTTGTACTCATGTTTGCTTAATAAATGTTGCAGATGAAACCCAGGACCCTTCGGGTGGGTTCTTTCTAGATGTTGACGATGCCGAATAGCTGGTGTCCCAGCTACGACCTTTGCCCTGTGGCGGGCGGTAGATAGTCAGGCCATGTGCCTTTTTACCCCTTTCATGTGTCTGTACTCAGAAAGCTTTATGCTTCCGCTTGGTTTGTATGAACACGTTTGTATCCTTTGCCCTGTGGCGGGCGGTAGATAGTCAGGCCATGTGCCTTTTTACCCCTTTCATGTGTCTGTACTCAGAAAGCTTTATGCTTCCGCTTGGTTTGTATGAACACGTTTGTATGATTTGAGTGTCGGGTCATGTGACCCCTATCTGTAAGAACATATTATGCATGGCTCATCTGAGCCTCTTAAATAAAAGTCATGTTATTGTATGGTTATGTTGTGATGCCATGGTTGTATCTTTGCATATCGGGCATGTCGTGCGTACGTGTGACGTGCAACGGTATGTATGGGATCCGACACCTAGTTGTGTACCTTTAGTTGTGCTCTTTACGAGAAACTGCCTCGTTGTGTTTCCGCTGAGCCATGGTAGCTTGCTACTGCTCCGGACACATTGATTGACTGGCATGTATCCTTCTTTGTTGTTGTGTCTGTCCCTTCAGGGAAATGTCTCGCAGTGTAATGGAGTCTCGGTAGCCTGCTATGACTCGTCTACGTGCAGTGATGGCATTTATGTCTCGCGGCGTAATGGAGTCCTTGTAGCTTTCTATGACTCGTCTACACACGCTTGAGGCTGACACCTGCATTCTAGGCTACATATGCCTGTTTCCGTACGGATGTGCCACTTGGGTTCTATGACTAGTCATGTCGGCCCGGGTTCTCTGTCGTTTGATTGCCAACGACGTGTTCACATACGTGAGCCAAAAGACGCAAACGGTCCCGGCTAAGGTAAGGCTGCAGCCGTGGAGCTTACCGTGTGTGAGGCCGCAAAGGGATGTGATATGTTACAGTCTGGATTCATATGACTTAGGGTCGGGGTCCCTACAATCATGATGTACAAGTACTCAAAGCCCCTGATGGCACGGGGAATGGGGCCCAAGATGTCGAGCTCCGAGAACGAGAATGGCCTGGAAAGAGGGATTGTCTGAAGAGCTTGAGCTGGTTCATGTAGCTTCTTTGAATGGAACTGGCATGCTTCACACTTGGTTACTAGTGCAGTTGCATCGTTGAGAGCAGTGGGCCAAAAGAAACCTTGCCGGAAGGCCTTCCCGCCAAGATCTCTTGGCCCTATGTGGGAGCCACATATACCTTCATGTATATGTGCCAACAGCTCTAGTCCATCCTCTCGAGGAACGCACTTCAATTTCACATTCTTCGATCTCTTTCTGTACAGGATGTCGTCCACAAACTGGTGCATTCTGGACTGACGGGCTACTTTTTCCGCTTCTTCATGTTCGTCCTGGAGTTCTCCTATTTGACAAAATTGGATTATGCGATGTGCCCATGCTGGAGCCTGAGGCTCGACAGGAAGGATTAAAGGCATGTCTTCTGCCATAGGGACACTTGTCTCTACGGTAAGGGGTTGAGGCCCTGCCAGAGCCTGTTGCCCCCGGCAAGATTGGCCCTTTTGTAAACTCTATCGGGAAATGCTGGCCGGAATTTAACTTCCTCCTCTTATTCTGCTTTGTTGGTGGCGATATAGATGGCTGATTCAGTCGGAGCACGAAAGTCCCTGGTTCCACATGTAACTTGAGCGTAGCGCGCTTCGACAGCTCGTCACCAACATTGTTCTCTACATGAGGAACGTGCTCTGCTTGCACACCGTCAAAGTGCTCCTCCAACTTCCTCACTTCATCTACATAAGCCTCCATCAACAGGCTCTGATAGTCCTTATTGACTTGCTTCACAGCAAGTTGTGAGTCTCCTCGGATAATGAGCTTCTTGATCCCGAGGTCCGCCGCGATTCTGAGGCTGACAAGCGGCCCCTCATACTTTTTGGTGTTCTTTGTCGACTTATCCCAAGGAAAGTGCATCTGAATTACATACTTGAGGTGCTCCTCGATGGGTGCGACAAGCAGCACGCCAGCACCATCTCCCTCTACGGAGAAAGCTCCAGCAAATTACATAACCCATTCTTGGCTCTTTTCCTTGCGGAGGGTGGTCGTTTCTTGGATCTCTTCGTCTGACATTGGAGTCCATTCTGCAATTCTGCCAAAACTCTGCTCTGTATGGTTGAAGTGCTTTCAAACATGAGGCCGAAGCTTGACAACTCCAAGGCCCACTGCACAATAGTGCTGTAACGTTTGGGTTTCATAAAATCCGTTGCAGCGGAAAGCGAGTGATGACGTTAATCTCAAGTGCTTGAAACTAATGGTTCATCTTCCTTGAGGCCATGAGGAGGCCAAAAAGTAACTTTTGCACAACAGAGTATCGTAGCCTAGCTCCTTGCAGAAGGGAGCTGATGAAGTACACTGCGCGCTGCACTATTTTCTTCTTCTATGTGGCTTCATTCATCTGCGTAGGCTCTGACTTGCCCTCACTAGACCTTGTCGAGGAAGCCCCCAGTTCCTGGCTTGGTGGTCCTGCTTCAGTAGCTACTTCTTTGTCGGTTTCTCTCTGTGCTACCAATGCAGCGCTAGCCACTTGATTTGTTGCTGCCAAGTACAGCAACAACGGCTCTTATATCTAGGTGCGACTAGTATCGGCAGAGAAGAGAGGTACTTCTTCAAATCCTACAGCGCTGCCTCCGCTTATGGAGTCCACTTCATTGGACCTGCCTTCTTAAAGATTTTGAGAAAGGCAAGGGCACGCTCAGCAGACTTCGAGATGAACCTACTCAGAGTCGCGACACAGCCGACAAGACGGCGTACATCCACATTTTGGTGTTTCAATCCGCTCAATTGCTTTGATCTTGTCGGGGTTCGCGTCGATCCCGCGCTGAGATACAAAGAACCCGAGAAGCTTGCCGGATGGAACACCGAACACGCATTTCTTAGGACTGAGCTTCAAGTTTATCTTGCGCAGATTTGCGAACGTCTCTTCGAGGTCCTACACGAGCATTTCTTTGTCCTTGGTTTTGACCACTATGTCATCCATATAGGCTTCCATATTTCTATGTAGCTGGGGCTCAAAACCAATCTAGACTACTCTTGCAAATGTCGAACCAGCACTTTTCAACCCGAAAGGTATATGCACAAAGCAGTACATACCACATGGGGTGATAAATGTGGTCTTCTCTTCATCTTCCTTGGACATGAAGATTTGGTGGTATCCTGAATAAGCATCGAGGAAGGACAGCAAATCACAGCCTGCAGTGGAGTTCACAATCTGGTTGATGCGCAGCAAGTGGAAAGGATCTTTTGGACAGGCTTTGTTGAGATCTGTATAATAAATGCACAGCCTCCATTTCCCATTCACATTGTGCACTACAACTAGATTGGCCAACCATGTTGGATGAAGCACTCTCCTAACCAAGCCTGTCGCTTCTAATTTCCTGATTTCCTCGACAATGAATTCTTGCCGCTCCAAGGCTTGCTTCCTGACTTTTTGCTTGACGGGTCGCACGTGGGATAGACGGCAAGGTGGTGCTCAATTAACTCCCTGGGAACACAGGGGACATCAGATGGTTGCCATGCAAATACAACAACTTTCGCCCACAGGAAGGCAACGAGTGCACTTTCATATTTATCATTGAGGGTGGAACTTATGGTGAAAGTTCACCCCGTGCCATCCTCCTTGACTGTCACCTTCTTGGTTTCTGGCGGAGTGATGTCTACTACACAACATTGTTCTTGTAGACTCGTGTTGGGCCTCCAAGCGTAGAGTTTTGTAGGACAATGCCAATTTTCTCTCATGTGGATGACCTAAGTTTTATCAATCCGTGGGAGTTGTAGGATGAAGATGGTCTCTCTCGAACAACCCTGCAACAAAATAACAAAGAGTCTCTTGTGTCCCCAACACAACCAATACAATGGCAAATTGTAGAGGTCCACTAGTTAGGAGAAGAGATGGTGATACAAGTGCAATATGGATAGTAGATATATGTTTTTGTGATCTGAAAATATAAGAACAACAAGTTAAAAAGAAGTAAATAGTGAGCAAAATGTTGTATAAATGCTTGGAAACAAGGCCTAGGGTCCATACTTTCACTAGTGCAATTTCTCTCAACAATATTGACATAGTCGAATCATATGTAAGTACCTCTCGTGCGACAAAGAGTTCACTCCAACGTCACAAATAGCGGAAAACTAATAAAGAAATTATTGTAGGGTATGAAACCACCTCAAAGTTATCTTTTATGATCAATCTTATGGGCTATCCCTATAATTGTCACGGACAACCCTAGAGTTCGTACTAAAATAACACCTTAAGATACACATCAACCAAAACCCTAATGTCACCTAGATACTCCAATGTCACCACAAGTACCCATGGTCTTGATTATACGATGTGACAAAAATGTGTGCCAACCCCTATGCATAGATTCCCAAGGTCACGAAACACACAAGTTGATCACCAAAACATACATCAAGTGGATCAATAGAACATCCCATTGTCACCATAGACATCCCATCACAAGACATACATCAAGTGTTCTCAAATCTTTAAAGACTAAATTCCGATAAGAAAACTTGAAATGGAAAACTCAATTCATCACAAGACGATAGAGAGGGGAAAACTCCATATGATTCAATCTATATCAATAAAGCTTGCGGTATCAAGATCATTCCATATCCAGAATACGAGAGAGAGGGATCAAACACATAGCTACTGGTACGTACCCTCGGCCCCGAGGGTGAACTACTCCCTCCTCGTCATGGAGAGCACCAGGATGATGAAGATGGCCTCCGGTGATGGTTTCCCCCTCCAGTAGGGTGCCGGAACGGGCTCTCGATTGATTTTTCGTCGATCTGAAGGCTTGCAGTGGCGGAATTCCCGATCTAGGTTTCTTTTCGGAGTTTTCTATATTTATAGGAATTTTTGTGTTGGTCCCACGTCCAGAATGTTCCCAAGGAAGTCACAAGCCAGGGGGACGTGCCATTGGGGGTCCCGCACCCCTGTGGCTTGTGGCTTCCTTGACCTTCCTCTCCGGTGACTCTTCGCTCCGGCATTTTTAATATTTTCCAAAAATATTCTCCGTAAGTTTTAAGCTCATTCCGATAACTTTTATTTCTGCACAAAAACAACACCATGGTAGTTCTGTTGAAAACAACGTCAATCCGGGTTAGTTCTAATAAAATCATACCAAAATCATATAGAATTATTGTAAACATCGCATGAATACTTCATAAATTATAGATATGTTGGATACCTATCAGCATCCCCAAGCTTAATTCTTGCTCGTCCTCAAGTAGGTAAATGATAAAAGAAATAATTTATGAAGATTGAATGCTGCCTAACATATTTATCAATGCAATGTTCTAATTGTGGCAAGAATTTTCAGATCCATAAGACTCAAAACAAAAGCTTAATGTTGACATAAAAACACTAATATTTCAAGTATTCTAAACAAGAAATTGTGTCTCTTTAAAATAACATGGCAAAAGAAAGTTATCCCTACAAAATCATATCATCTGGCTATGCTCCATCTTCCCCACGCAAAGTATTTATATCATGCACAACCCCGATGACAAGTCAGGCAATTGTTTCACACATTTTATGTTCTCAAACCTTTTCAACTCTTACGCAATACATGAGCGTGAGCCATGGATATCACACTATATGTGGAATAGAATATGGTGGAGGTTGTGAAGAAAAGGAGAAGATAGTATCACATCAACTAGGCGTATCAACGGGCTATGGAGATGACCATTAATAGATACCAATGTGAGTGAGTAGGGATTTCCATGCAACGGATTCACTAGAGCTAGAAGTGTATGAAAGCTCAAAAATAAACTCAGTGGGTGTGCATCCAACTCTCTTGCTCATGAGGACCTGGGGAAATTTGAGGAAGCCCATCATTGGAATATACAAGCCAAGTTCTATAATGAAAAATTCCCACTAGTATATGAAAGTGACAATATAGGAGACTCTCTATATGAAAAACATGGTGCTACTCTGAAGCACAAGTGTGGTAAAGGATAGTAGCATTGCCCCTTCTCTCTTTTCTCTCATCATTTCCCCCTTTTTCATATTTTTTGTGCACATCTTTGGCCTCTTTTTTTATTATTTGGGTTTCTCTGGCCTCTTTTATTTTTTTTGTAAAGTCTGGGGACTCATCCCAATTTGTGAGGGAATCCTAGCTTCCATCATGCTTTCCTCACATGGGACAATGCTCTAATAATGATAATCATCACACTTTTATTTACTTACAATTCAAGAATTACAATTCGATACTCATAATATGACTCTATATGAATGCCTTCGGCAGTGTACTGGGATGTGCAATGATCTAGCATAGCAAATGACATCAAAAAATGGACAAGCCATGAAAACATCATGCTTGCTATCTTACGATCATGCAAAGCATTATGACAATGATGATGTGTGTCATAAATGAAACGGTGGAAGTTGCATGGAAATATATCAGGGAATGGCTATGGAAATGCCATAATAGGTAGGGATGGTGGATGTTTTGAGGAAAATATATGGTGGCTGTTTTGAGGAAGGTGGGTTTGATGTACCGGCGAAATTTGCGCGGTACTAGAGAGGCTAGCAAAGGTGGAAGGGTGAGAGTGTGTATAATCCATGGACTCAACATTATTCATAAAGAACTCACATACTTATTGGAAAAGTCTATTAGTTATCAAACAAAGCATTAGACGCATGCTCCTTGGGGAGAGGTTTCTAGGAGTTAACCATCGCGCGCTCCCGACCCTGACACAAAGGATGACAATCAATAAACAAATCATGCTCCGACTTTGTTACATAACGGTTCACCGTACGTGCATGCTACGGGAATCACAAACTTAAACACAAGTATCTCTTCCAATTCACATCTACTCACTAGCAGGACTTTAATATGACGATCTTTATATCTCAAAACTTTATGCAAGGAATCCAATTTGTCATTGTATTCGATGCACTTCATATGAAAGTTTTTATTATATCCCTGTAGGAGGCCCATTATATTAGGACTATTCATAACCTAAGAAACTTACCATGCTGTTTTAGAGACTCTCAAAATAATATAAGTGAATACTTAAAGTTCAAAAATTTCTATAAAATGAAACCACCGCCGTGCTCTACAAAGATAGAAGTGAAGCACTAGAGCAAAAGACAAAACTACTCCAAAACATATAAGCGGAGATCAATGAGTAGTCAAAACAATTAAGTAGCTATTTGAGGACTTTCTCTCTATCTCTCAATAAAGATTTTAAGATCTGAGTATTTCATTTACATGCAAGCAAAGGAAAAATATCACTCCAAGAATAGCACACATAATGTGAATGAATAAAAATTTAGGCTCTACATAGACTAAGCGATAATTGTTGATGAACAGAGGTGGGATGTGTAGCATCCCCAAGATTAGATGCTTGAGACTTCTTGAAATATTTACTTGGGGTGCCTTGGTCATCCCCAAGCTTGAGCTTTTGTATCTCGTTCAATCCTCTCATATCCCGGTTTCACCTATTCTCAAAAATTTCATCCACCAAAACTCGAAAAGAACTCGTGAGATAGGTTAGTACACATAAAAAATCAAACCTTTATGTACTACCAAGAAAAGTTTCATAATAATTTTCAAACATTAGGTACTATATACTATCATTTCCACAATTTATGTCTACCAATATAGGCTATGGAAACTATGGGATAAGTAGATAACAAAACTATGACAGCAATCTGTCCAAACTTTATGAAAACAGTGTACTTATATACCTCAACAAATTATGGAAATTTAGTAAATTCTAGAAAATTCCTATGAACACACTGTATCAAAACTTTAGAAACTTTTCACGTTCCAGTAAAATATGAAAATTCAAACACTATAGCAGAAGTTTCCGTTTTTACACAGCACACATCAAACATGCAATTCAAGAATCGTAAAGGCAATTCTTGGAACTTTTTATTGAAAAACAAGATTATACATAACACGTAAAAGATTAAAAAAATGACGCTCCAAGCAAAACTCATATTATGTGACGAATAAAAATATAGCTCCAAGTAAGATATACTGATAGTGTTGAAGACGAAAGAGGGGATGTCTTCCGGGGCATCCCCAAGCTTAGTCGCTTGAGTCTTTCTTGGATAATACCTTGGGGGTTCCTTGTGCATCCCCAATATTATGTTCTTTTCACTCCTTATTCTCCTTATATCGGTGTCTCACCCAAAACTTGAAAACTTCAATCACACAAAACTTAACGGAACATTGTGAGAAGGGTTAGTGTAATAAAGATAGATCTTTCACTTAGCTACTGTAAATACAAGATTCATAATTGTTATCACATAATACCTACTTCATTACATCATTCCCACAATTTATATTACTCAATATAAGCTATAGGAACACTTGAAACAAGCAAACTATGCATGCAAAACAGAATGTGTCAAAAACAGAACAGTCTGTAAAGATCTGCATGATCACCATACTTCCCTGACTCTAGAAATTTTTAACAATTAGGAAAACTCAACTCATTTGCATATAAACTTCTTGTAATAATTTTGGAATTTTTTGACACTCCAGTAAAATTAGATAACTCATATACCTTACGCAAAACTTTCAGTTTTTGCACAGAAACAAACAAGCAAGTATCAACACTATCCCAAAGGCTTTACTTGGAACTATATTGGAATAAAAGACACAAAAAATGATGAATACATTATCTTAATCATGTGAACACATCAAAACACAAGTTAAAAGTGTTGGGTTGTCTCCCAACAAGTGCTTTTCTTTAATGCCTTTTAGCTAGGCATGATGATTTCAATGATGCTCACATAGGAATAATAACTGAAACATGCAAAAGAGCATCATGGATCAAATGAAAAGCACATTTAAGTCTAACCCACTTCCTATGCATAGGGATTTTGTGAGAAAACAATTTGTGGGAGCAAGAATCATCTAGCATATGAAGGGAAAACGAACATATCTTCAAGAATTTGAACACATAGAGAGGAAACTTGATATTATTGCAATTCCTATGAGCACATGTTCCTCCCTCTTAATAATTTTCAGTAGGATCATGAAGGAATTCCACAATATAACCAGAACATAGAGTATTCTTTTCATGATCTACAAGCATAGAAATTTTACTACTCTCCACATAAGCAAATTTCTTCTGATGACTAATAGTGGGAGTATCATAAAAGACTTGAATACTACAAATTGGTTACACACTAAAAGAGTAATATTTAGTAAAAGGATATTAGTAATTATGACAAGTATCATAATAGTAATCATCACTCTTTTTCATTGCATAAGTATCATCACAATAATGATAATAAGTAGGAGGCACGCAATCATTATAACAAATTTGATCATTCAAAGTAGGGGGAATAAAAATATCATATTCATTAAGCATAACATCCCCAAGCTTGGCACAAACATTAATTGCAGTAAATAAATTCTCAAACATGTCATTTTCATCAAACCTAGCATCCCCAAGCTTGTGGCTTTGTATCATAAACATAATCACTCACATCATTAATGGTATGAATAGTATGTATTATATAGCAATTATTATCATCATCCTCCAAGTTGGTGCCATAAATATTTTGAAGATTATAAGAAGTATCATTATATTCCCAATCATAATTATCACAACAAGCAATAGCCATAACAAAATCATCCTCAAGTGTATCATGTTGCTCAAATTCCTTTGCTACAATTTTATTTTCACTCTTATTTAGCTCTTGTTTTACTTTACTATCTCTAGCAATGTCATCTTTCATAATATGTTTAGGAGACATAGGAAGCAAAGTTATATTTTGATCCTTACGAACAAGAGTATACTGATTTGTCCTACCATGGTGTACAAAATTTTGATCAAATTGTCATGGTCTACCAAGTAAACCGGAACTTGCGTGCATGGGTACCACATCACAATCAACATGATCCGAATAAGGAGAAATGCTAAACTCCACACAAACATTACATATTACCTTAACCTTGCCTCTATTGTTGAACCATTGGATGTAATAAGGATGAGGATGTGGTCTCGTGGTGAGAGACAACTTCTCCGCCATCTCCATGCTTTCCAAGTTGTTGCAACTCCCTCCATCAATGAATATGCAACAGAATGTTCCTTCACAACTCCCTTTGTATGGAACAAGTTGTGCCTTTGATTTTCCTTGGCCTGTGTTACCTCCACACTTAAAACACGTTGAGCGACCAATCTTTCATACCTGTCGGCATAGTCGGTGAGGGAGTCCAGGACTAAGGGGTCCTCGGGCCGTCGGCTCATTCCTCGTGGGCCGGCTGTCGTGTGGAACGAACACCTATGGGATCGGAGGGACCCCTTTCGGTTCGGCGGGGGAGAAGGCTCGCACAAAGAGCAGGTCTGACGAACAACACACGGGGATTTTACTCAAGTTTGGGCCGCGAAGATGCATAAAACCCTACTCCTGCTTGGTTGTATTATGGGGGTCCTTAGGGTTCTAGCTATAGGAGCGCTATGAACAGCCGCTACGCGTGTGAGCTGGAAGGCCCAAAGTCGAAAAGACAAAAGTCTATGAGTGCCAAGGTCCCCAAAAATGTCCTCTACCGTATTGCCCTGGGCCTCCTTTTATACTCTAAAGGGGTTCCCAACAGTGGCGTACAATGCGTACACAGGGTGTACAAAGGTACAGTGCTATCATAACTAACACTGACGGAGTAGGACAGGCGCATTTAATGCACCGTCAAGCATCTTTGTCTGCCCACGGGACAGGACAGTAGCCCGTCCCATCGGCACCGCTTAGCCCCTCCATCACTGATGCCGTGACACGTGCCCAGGCGGGGAGACACCTGGCCTGTGTGCTGGCGGTGCCTTCCTGGGCCTTCGCCTTGCCAGCGCTCGTAGGGGCTTTGTCTTGCCTGAGGGTTTGATGTCCATCCTGGCAAGGTCTTGCAAGGGGTCTTGATTCTTCTGTGCTTGTATCTGGAAGCTCCCTACTGGGCCTCGTCGCCAGGGTGGCTACTACTACATGTGCACGAGTAAGGGGCACTAGCGAGCCCAAAACTCTAGTGCACTCATAGGAGCCCCCGGGCCTAGGCCACACACGATACAAGACGTTGTTGGGCTAGGGTCAAATAGTGCACGGGCACGCATGGCAGGGCCTTATGGTTGTGATTACTTCATTTACCGCACCTCCCCATCATGCCCATTGAATGCGGTATGTGGGATACGTGTGTCGCACGGCTATTGCAGTAGCGCACCCGCGAAGCATTTCTATATTATTTTAGCAAAGAGACTACCTCGCGTCTTCCCCATAAAGAGGAAATTGCAGAGGCGCTCCTCATTCACCTCTTGTCTTTCCCAATCCGAGAACCATTTTCGCCTTCCTGCCCAAGACCAAAACAGAGCTCCTCCCATTCATCCGCGCCTGCACGCCCTCTCCGTCTTCATCCCTCGCACCCATAGCCACCATGCTGCCCAAGGCTAGCAAGGGAAAGGATGTAGAAGCCGTCCCGGAGAACAAGCTGGTGAGGATGCAGAAGGAGCACGTCGTCTTTTTGCCGGGGCTTGACGTGGGCGCTCACAAGGAGCGATACCGGCGTATGTGGGCGACGGAGACGATGGCGCATCCCGCCACTCGCGTGAGTCTAGGTCCTTCCGGGGGCGGCCCAAATAAATATCATTTTTCCCCAATTATTTTTACTGCGGGCTCTGCCCCCTTTCTCGGATTTTTCAACTGCATCATGTTCACTTACGGCTTCCAACTCTTGGATTTTATGCCCAATATTGTGACATCTATGCCAGTTTTCGCTCATCTTTGCAAAAACTTTGCTAGAGTAGTCCCTAGCACCACTCTTTTCCACCACTCTGTTACTCCCCGCATCCAACAAGTGGGAGCTCTTTCTAGTGATGTTGCTTGGATTCCACAGCATGGAACCAAGGAGGTCTACCCAGACGGGGCCTACTGCGGGAGGTGGGACGTGTGGCGAGGCAAATGTTGTTGGATTCAGGAGGAGGAGTTATGGCCTTTCTGCTTGGAGTGTCCTTGACCCTAATGATGGGAATCTCGCGGTCGTGACAACTAGGATTCACCGCCTCTGAAACGCTGGCCTCACGTAGAGATGATAGGCGCCGATTTCCTCTGCCGACGCATTGCTCCCCTATAGAACAAGGGGAGGCCAGCTTGGGAATTCCAGAATGCGGCGGACATCATGAGGTTGCACCCCGGGCTGAACCACAATCTGACAGTTATGTAGCATGGAGCTCTTTGCTAGAAAATGTTCAGGAGTGCCATGGTACGCGAGCTGCCGGCAGGCATCATCCCCGTGTGCAACAACTCTGCTTTTGGTAGAATCATCCGCATGATGCCGGCGTTCGACAACCACAGCCTTGACGCATCTTGGATCGAGCCGCCTACAGAGTAGGCGTAGGAATTCTTTGATAACTTAATGGAGAGGGCCATCCGCGAGGAAGAGGGCCTCGTCCATGACACCACTGAGGAGGAAATGGCGTACATCTCCAGTAGGGCGCACGAAGCAGATCTTGCTGCAGAGGATGGCAGCTCCGTCTTCTTGGAAGATGAAACTCGCAGAGGGGAAACACTACCAGACGAAAATCTCGCCGGGCAGGGCGGGACTGCTGAGGAGCAAAGAAGCACATCTGCTCGGGGCTGTCCTACTGAAGACACATCTCAGGAGGAGCTGCTCGAGGAGGCCCCGTCCCTTATGAAAACGAAGAGGTGCGTCCTTCGGAGTGCCTAAACTGGGCTTCCGGTCCGCCAGGCTCCTACGAGCAGCGCAGTCCCCGACAAGGGGGAGGCCGGCAAGGCCCCACAGCAGCAAGAAGCTCATCAGCAACGTGCGCCCGCTGCGGCCAAGTGATCCAGGAGCACCCCTCCACCTCCCCCCATGAACACCATGGCGGAGGTCGCCTTCGACCTCTCAGCCCTTAGCTCGGGAGAAGAAGACGAGGAGTAAGATCTTGGTGTATCTTTTGCCTTTCAAATTTCTGGTTTTACTTTACTCATTTCCTTTGGCTTGGCTTGTCTCAACAGGGATGCGGAAACTATGGCGCAAATGGTGGCAAAGAGGGCGAGGATTTCGATGGTTGAGGAGCCTATGGCAAGCGCCTCAGGCGTGCCAAAGATGACCATCATCGACCCAGAGGCTAGCCCGCGATGCAGCCCTCGACTCAGCCCTTGGCAGATCCCCCAGCATGAGCCCATTACTCACTTCTCACTAGCAAGTGTTGGGGTGTGCATCTTTACTGCCGATATCACCGGACGTGCAGGAGGAGGGCGGCGACAAAGAGAACCATCAGAGGTTGTCCCTGATACGCCGCCTTTATCATCTATGCTGCCCAGAGATGGATTCCCGGCGAGGACTTCCTCCAGCGCTCTTTATCGCGGAGATGGAGAGTCAGCAAGCACGGGCACCGGTAGGTCCTCGCTGACAACTGTCGTTGGTGCAGGTACTCTTTATTATGTTCATATATTTTGTCTTCTTGAACTTTCAGCTCAGTTTCGTTTGGTTTGTTTTCTTGGCCTTCAGATATTCCCTCGAGAGAGGGCATGGATGTCGACACCGTCATCGAGGAGACTGCTAGGGATGCTGCCGCTCAGGCCCATAGGATTGCTGCTGAGGAGGCCATCAAGAGTGCTACCACCGAGGCCGCCAAGAATGCTGCCGCCGAGGCCGCTAGCACTGAGGCTGCAAAGTCCGTGCGGGAAGAGGCTGAGAAGGCCGGTGTGGGGGCCAGTGACCGTACTGACAGCATTCCTGCCGCAGGAGCACCATGCACTAGGAGACCCTAGCTGCCGAAAAGGCGGCCGTCGAGGACTAACCGCCCACATCGGAATCCCCGTCATCGAGCAAGTACCTCAGGGTTGGCGATAATTTGTTCGTCAGCATCCCCAGCCTGGCAAGCACTGGGGTGCCATTGAAGGGGAAGTTTTTGAATAGGGGATCATTACTGTTGACGGGCTCGAGATTGTTGATGAACCAAGTGCCAGTAGCAGCAAATCCCAAGATGAGCAACTCCTCCAAACCATGGGCGATAGCTTCCAGAAGCTTCAAGCGCTTCACCGCTCCCGAAAGGAGAAACTGGACTCCAGGGCAGTATATATGGAAGCGGTGGAGGCCAATTTCCAGCAGCGCGTCAAAGAAACTCAGGCATGGTTCACCCAAGATTCCCAGGATCTGAAGTCTGGTCTGGCACAATTGAGCCAACGCTGGAGCCAACTCTACATGTAGCAGTCTGATGCCGAGCAGGCACAGGAGGAGGCCAAAGAATGGGCTGCTGTAGAGGACGCTCTCTTGACGGAGCATCATATCGGGCTCGACACCTATGAGGAAGACCTTGTCGCTCACGAGAAGGTGCTTGCTGACAAACTTCACGACAAGGAAGTGGAGATCGAGGAGCTTGTTGCGTGTCGGATCCGAGAGCTGGAGCAGAAACATAAGGAGACGCTCGAGGCTCTAACTACAGATCATGCCGACAAGCTGAAGGAGGCCGCTGATGCTGCCGAAGTCGTTGAGGCCGCCAAGAACTTGCTAGAGGAGAGGGTGAAGAAGCTGGAGGTCGACCTTGAGGATCTCGGCAAGGAGGTCTCATTTCTCAAGTCTGAAAGAGACAAAGCCCTTGTCAGCCTCATGGGGATGCAGGTCACCATATCCAAGAAGATCAAGTAGCTCTCTTCAGCCAGCGAGTCCATTAATGACCTGAACCTGAAGCTGGCTACGCTGACCGAGACTCTCGAGACCGCGAGGACCCACGAGAAGGCTCTGGTCAAGGATCTCAAAGATGAGAAGGATCTGGTCAAGAGTGCTGCTACCGTCCACAACGAATATGTACAACGAGTACAAGTCTGGACAGAGAAGCTCGTCGACGTTGTGGAGAGGCTTGCCGCACAACTGTTTGCCATGGGCCTAGAAGGCCTCGTGTACTCTTCCGATGACACAGTGTCCACGAGTGCCAAGGTGACCATGTTCTTTGACTGTATGCTTGGAGCCTTGGAGCAACTTCACTCCGACCGGGCATCCTACCTGGCCAGCGAATCGTGCAAGCTCTGCCAGGCCGTTCTCCGCAAGGTGCTCATCAAGGTGGCGGATAATAACCCCGGCATCAACTTCTCCAACATCCTTGACCACTTGCCAAAGGGAGTAGATGTCAAGGCGCTTGAGGAACTCATCGCGCCCATCGTCGACAGGGTAAACCAAGTCAAGCGGGTTGAAGGCGATCGCCGGGATTAGCTGCCTTACTCCTCGCCGCCATCCATGCCAAGAACAGTTTACCTTATGTTAGAACCTCGCCAAGACCGATGTAATATTGCTTGTTATGTTTTGAACAACTGTTAAATTATCATTCTTGTTTGATTTCTCTATGTATGCATTCACCCTACGCTTCATTGGAAACGTGCTGGCGTGCACACCCCTGCCATGAGCGCTAGGTGCTGGACTTTAGCAGCCTGCTGGCGGGGCTGCCGTCGACAAGAGACCCTGGTGTTTTCAGTGCAGCCACCTAGACTATTGAGCAGACTCAAAACATAATAGGGATGCAACCAATCGTAACAAGGTTCCTTCGCATGCAGGTTTTCCATACGGAAGTCGAAATCGCCCAAGTAAACTAACTCCACATCCAGAATTCACTTGGGGTTTTGCAACTTATCTTTTCGTTGATGTACCCCTTCTGACAAGATTTATTTTGAACATCGCCCGTAGGTATCCATACCATTATTTCCCCCGACAAAGCTGCATTCGGTGTAACCTTCTGTCCCTTAAGAAAAAGAAAGAAGAGAAAATATGGGTGTGGAACCTTGGTAGCCCGTTAGCTCTTGTCAGGATGAAATGTACTGCAATATCTCAGAAAAACATGCTCATAAGTAAACATGAGAATCAATAAGATTTGCAGAACACTTAGCTTTATTCAACTATGCATAGGGTCTACGCCTGGCTTTGTACCAAGGATTACATGCTTCAGCGGAAAGACGTGTACAAAAGATGATTGCCGGGAGGCCCGACAACCACGCCTCATGGGTAGAACTTGTTAAGATGTTCTATATTCTAGGAGTAGCTCACTTGGATGACATCTTTGGTCTCCAGGCAGATTGCGCCAGGTTTGGTGACTCATACTACCTCATAAGGGCCTTCCCACTTTGGCATCAACTTGTTGGAATTCTTGGCGGACTAAACTCGCCGAAGAACAAGGTTGCCTTCCTCAAGCATTCTGGCATTAACTTTGCGGCTATGGTAGCAGCACAAAGCTTGCTAGTAGCGTGCAGCTCTCATAGCAGCCTGAAGACGGTCTTTCTCAAAGAGCATCGCGTCATCTTGTTGCAACAGCTCTTGCTCAAGCTCATCATAAGCAAGCACTCGAGGCGACCCGTATATGAGTTCCGTGGGGAGAACTGCTTCCACCTCATATACGAGGGAGAAGGGTGTCTTGCTGGTAGCTTGATTTGGTGTCATTCTGATTGACCAAAGAAGCATCGACAACTCATCAATCTAGGGCCTTCCGCACTTGCGCAGCTTGTCGAAAGTTCTCGTCTTGAGGCCTCGCAACACTACATCATTAGACCTTTCTGCTTGGTTGTTGCTCCTCGGGTGGGAAAGAGAAGCAAACCATATTTTGCTGCCAAGTCTTGGACATATAGCATGAAGGTGCGACTCGTGAACTGTATGCCGTTGTTAGTGATGATCCTGTTGGGAACACCAAAGCGGCAGACTAGTCCTTTGAGGAACTTGATGGCTGACTGTGCTGTCACCTTCCTCACCGCTTCCACTTCCGGCCACTTTGTGAACTTGTCGATTGCAACGTACAAGTACTCAGAGCCCTCGGCAGCGCGGGCCGAAGATGTCGAGCCCCTAGACCGAAAATGGCCAGGAGAGAGGCATTGTTTGAAGGACTTGAGCTGGTTGATGTAATTTATTCGAATGAAACTAGCATGCTTCACACTTGGTTACTAACGCAGTTGCATCCTGGAGGGGAGTTGGCCAAAAGAAACCTTGCCGAAATGCCTTTCTGGCAAGTGCTCTTGATCCTATGGGGGAGCCACATATGCCTCCATGTATCTCTGCCAATAGAGCCAGCCCATCCTCCCGAGAAATGCACTTGAGCTTCACGCCATTCAGTCTCTTTCTATATAGGACGATGTCTATGAACTGGGACATATTTGACCGGCGGGCTACTTTCTCTACTTCCTCTTGTTCCTCATGGAGTTCTCATGTCTGAAGGAAATAGACGATTTGTTGTGCCCATCCTGGAGCCTGGGGCTCGACAACAAGGACTAAAGGCATATCCTCTATCGAGGAAGCATTTGTCTCAACGGCAATGGCCTGAGGCCCCGCCGGAGCCTGCTACCTGCCGGCAAGCCTGGCGGGAGCATGCACTTCCACGGCAAGAGTCGGAGCCTCCACCAGAGCACGATGCTCACCGTCAAGCCTGACGTTGTCCCCGACAACCTACTTGCCGACGGCTTCTGGTAGCTCTACCGGTAAATATTTGTGGGAACTCAACTTTCTTCTTTTCTCTTATCCAGTTGATGGTGTCATGGATGGTTGAGTCAGTCGGAGCACGAAAGTTCCTGGTTCCATAGGCAACTTAAGGGCAACACACTTTTGATAGGCCATCGACAACACTATTTTATGCATGCGGAACGTGCTCCATTTGCAGGCCGTCAAAACGTTCTTCCAACTTCCTCACTTCATCTACATAAGCTTCCATCAATGGACTCTAGTAATGTCTGTTCACTTGCCTGACGGCAAGCTAAGAATCACCCCTGACAATAGTTTTCTTGATCCCAAGGTCTGCCGCGATCCTGAGACCGGCAAGCAGTCACTCGTACTCAGCAGTATTGTTCATTGATCTCTCTTGAGGAAAGTGCACCTGAATCACATATTTGAGGTGCTCTCCAGTTGATGCGACAAGCAACACTCCGGCACCGGCGCCTTGCAGCGAGAAAGCCCCATCAAAATAGATGACCCACTCTTGATCGGTTTCCTTGCCGGGGAGAGTTGACTCTGGAACTTGTTCATCCGGCGTTGGGGGCCATTCTACAGTGAACTCCGCCAAGGCTCTGCTTTGGATCGTCGAAGTGCTCTCAAAACTGAGACCAAAGCTTAGCAGTTCCAAAGCCCACTCTACAATCCCGTCGGTAGCTTCCGGGTTTTGCATGACCCGGTAGAGCGGGAAGCGAGTGACAACGGTGATCTCATGTGCTTGGAAGTAATGGTGTAGCTTCCTCGAGTTCATAAGAAGGCCGAAGAGCAACTTTTCCACACAAGGATACCTTGACCTAGCCCCCTGTAAAAGGGAGGTGAGAAAATAGACTAGGCGCTACACCACCTTCTTCTGAATTGTCTTATTCAACTGCGCAGATCCTTCCTTGCCGGCACCAGACCCTGCTGGGGGATGGCCTGGCTTGTCACTTGGCGGTCCTACCGCTGCCTCTATTTCTTCATCAGCTTCTCTTTCAGCCACTAGTGCAGCACTCACCACTTGATTGGTAGCCGCTAGATACAACAATAACGGCTCTTGTGGTTTTGGCGTGACTAGGACTAGCAGAGATGAGAGGTACTTCTTCAAATGCTACAGTGCTGCCTCCTCCTCTGGAGTCCATTTCATCGGACCTTCCTTCTTCAAGATTTTGAAAAAGGGCAGGGCGAGTTCAGCAGATTTTGAGATAAACTGACTCAGAGCAGCAACACAGCCGACAAGACGACGCACATGTTTGACACATCTTGGTGATTCAATTTTCTCAATTGCTTTGATCTTGTTGGGATTTTCTTCAATTCCATGTTGAGATACAAAGAACCCGAGGAGCTTGCCGGATGGGACAACAAACACACACTTCTTAGGGTTGAGCTTCATGTTGATCTTGCGTGGATTTGCAAATGTTTCTTCCAGGTTTGATATGAGCCTAGCCTTGTCCTTGGTTTTGACCACTATGTCATCCATATAAGCCTCCATATTTCTATGCAACTGGAGCTCAAAACCAATCTGGACCGCTCTTGCAAATGTAGAACCAACACTTTTCAACCTGAAAGGCATACACAAAAAGCAATACGTACCATATGGGGTGATAAATGTGGTCTTCTCCTCGTCTTCCTTGGCCATTAAAATCTGATCATAAATTGAATAGGCGTCAAGGAAGGACAACAAGTCATAGCCGGTGGTGGAGTCCACAATCTGGTCAATGCGCGGCAAGGGAAAAGGATCTTTGGTGCATGCTTTGTTAATGTCTGTGAAGTGAATGCACACCCTGCATTTTCCATTCGCCTTGCGCACTACCACCGGATTGGCCAACCATGTTGGATGGAGTACTCCACTAATCAAGCTATCCGCTTATAATTTCTTGATCTCTTCGACAATAAACCGTTACCGCTCCAAAGCTTTCTTCCGGACCTTCTGCTTGAAGGGCCGTGCGTGTGGGAAGATGACAACGTGGTGCTCAATGACCTTCCTGGGAACATTGGGGATATCAGATGGTTGCCATGCAAACACATCAACATTCGCTCACAGGAAGGCGACGAGCACACTTTCCTATTTGTCGTCCAGGGTGGAACTTATGGTGAGAGTTCCTCCCATACCATCCTCCTTGGCGGCACTTTTTTAGTCTCTTGTGGAGCTGCCTTGGACTTCTTGTTCTTGCGGCTGGAGCTTTCTGGCACATCATCAACGGGTGCGCAGCACCCCGAGGAAACGCGCTTGCCGGAATGTGCGCCAGAGGCCTTGCCGGTCTTCTTCCACCCTGGAGCTTCAGTGGCAGGAGCAAGTGCCTTGGCGGCAGGTGCTGCAACTGCCTCCCAGTAGAGTTGGTCATTGTAGATAAGTGTGCCTTTCTTGTCAGAACTGATCATGATGACGCTCATTGGCCCGAGCATCTTCGGCACATTGTAAGTGAAGTGGGTGGCCGCTATGAACTTGGCCAGCGCTGGGCGACCAAGGATGCCATTGTACGACAATGAGATCTTGGCGATGTCAAAAAACGATCTTCTCTGTTCTAAAATTTATATCGCTTCCAAACGTCACCGACATTGTGATCTTGCCCTTCGGCTGAGTACTCCCTGAATTGACCCCTTGGAAAGTGCATGTGGGCTCGATATCTTCATCAGGCGAGATCAGGTTCAGGTTGGCCCCACTTTCGACTAGCATCTTCATCACCCTGAGGTTATGAATTGTTGGCGAAACCAATAATGGCAGGCACTAGACATCAGTCATGCGATCAGGGTGGGTGATCCTCGGCATAAAAAATGATAGGAGTGTTGGACCACTTCAGAGGTTTCTGGGCACCAATAGAGGGCTCCACCGTGTTACTCTCGTGTGCCCACTGTTTAAGTTGGCAGTGAGAGGAATGCGAAGAGCCACCTCCCTCGATGCACATCATCTCTATAGCCTTCTGCAACTCATGCTCGCTGGACTCATCGCCCTCTTTGAAGTCATCGTCATCACCTTCTTGCTTGTCGCGGCCGCGAGCGGGCCAGTCATTTTGTTGCTGGGCTTGCCGCGGTGACCTCCTCGGCCAACGCACTTCTTGTCGGACCCTTGAGCACCATCCTGGCCTTTCTCCTTGTCTCGCCTATCGTACTCGGCTTTTAGTTTCTCGGCAAGCTGCTCAACTTGCCAGCAGTCCTCGTCGTGGTGGCCCTTGGTGCAATGGATCTTGCAATACTGCTTGCCTCAGCCTTCTGGCTTGTCAGCAGCCGCCATCGCGTGGCAGGAGGCGCACCCTGCAACATCCTTGCCGGGGTCATCAACCTTTGCCTTCTTGGCAGTACTAGGGTTATCGGATCCCTCGACGGCAAGCACGGCTTTGCCCTTGCACTTCTTGTTCCGCCGCCGGCTCTTCTTTGCCGGGGTGGCGATGTCTTCATCCTCACAGTCGACCCCTGCACCGGTGTCTTCGCTGGGGAGCCTCCTCCCTTCTTCAGCGCGAATACATTTCTCTGCCAGAGCATAAAGCTCGACAACAACCCTGACCTTGTTCATTTCTAGTTCTTATCGCATCCTGTGGTTGCGCACGTTCTGATGGAACGCGCTGATAACAGCGGCAGGATGAATGTCTGGTATCTTGTGGTGCATGTGGCTGAACCTTTGGCTGTACTTGCACAAAGTCTCGCCCTCCTTCTGAGGGATGATGTGCAAATCGCTTTCTTCGCCAAGATCTTGGTGGCCTCCGGTAAAGGCACCAACAAACTCTGGCACAGGTCTGCCCAGGAGGTGATGGATCCTTCCGGCAGGTGCATCAACCATGGCCTGACATTGGGCTTAAGCACCAATGGGAAGTAGTTGGCGAGTATCTTGTCATCATGAGGCCTGGCAGCCTGCACCGCAATGGTGTAGATGCTCAAGAACTCTAATGGGTGAGTCTTGTCGTCGTACTTCTCTGGGACCTCTGGCTTGAACGTGCGGGAATTGGGCCACTGGACATGCCGCAGCTCATGGGTAAATGCTGGATAACCCATCTCGTAAGGTAGGATGGTAGGATACCCTGGCGCAGGCTTGTCCATAGTGGGCCCCCCACGCTTATCAGATTGATGGTGCGCTTCTTGCCGTCCCTCGATCGTAGTTCGAGCATCTTCCTTGCTTTGCTGCCGAAGAACTTGACGCTGGTCGCGGCGAGTCCGTGGATGGGACGACACGGTCGAGTAACCATCGTAAGCGTCAGTCCAATGAGTCAGTGACCAACGTTGTTGCTGTGGAGGAGAGTGCACCATGGTCGCACCACCCCCAGCCTTCTCACCACTAGTGTGAGCCGGCTCGGTGCACCATAACTTATCCGCGAGGCCGAGGAGGCTCTGAATGGTGGCACTCCGGTCTTTGAGCTTCTCTAAAGTAGGAGGGAAGTTTAGGAGTAGCTTTGCTCTCCCCATTGCTTCTTCCGACGTGGTCCGTCGCTTTTATGTCTTCCCTATCACAAGTTCGTATAAAGTTTATTTTCCTCACACTAATAGATCACACATATTTAGAGAGCAATTTTTATTGCTTGCACCGATGACAACTTACTTGAAGGATCTTATTCTATCCTTAGGTAGGTATGGTGGACTCTCATGGCAAAACTGGTTTAAGGGTGTCTGGATGCACAAGTAGTATCTCTACTTGGTGCACAAGTTTTGGCTGATATGAGGTGGAACCAAGCGACACATGTTGAGGGATCTATAACAATATAACTTCTGTTCGGAAATGAGCAAACAGAAACCATTATGTTGTCTTTCTTGTCCAACATCAACTTCTCAGCATATAATGTTTTAATGAGTGCTCACAATCATAAAAGATGTCCAAGATAATATATTTATATGTGAACCTCTCTTTCTTTATCACTTCCTTTTAATTTCCGCAATGACCAGCAGCTATGTTTGTCAACCCACAACACGTTTCAATCGACATACTTTTTATACGTGAAGTCATCACTCCCCATAAGAATTTCATATGTACTCTTTGCTTTTATTCTACACTTCTTTCTACTTCATCTTTCTCAAGATTAAAATCGTACCAAGCAAGGCCCTCAACTCAAAAGCACTTTTCATTATATAACTCATGGACTTGCTTACATAGGGGGAATCATAAAGCAAAGACTCAAAACTAGATCACACGAAAACTTTATTCTATTAGATCAAGTCATAACCAAAAGGATTGAACTAAGAAAAGATGATGAAAATAAAAATAAAAATAAAGATAAAAATAAAATATGTGGTGGTGATATGATACCGGGGCATGTCCCCAAGCTTGGCACAAGCCAAGGGGAGTACCCATATCCATGTGTTTAGTTGTCTGGCTTCGGAGGTGACGGTGCTATACACTTGGCAATGAGGCCCTTCAGAATACGATTCTCCTCCTCGATCTTGTTATTTTGCCATCTGCGATCCATTATTTCCTTGTAAAGTTTTTTAATCATGGCTAGAGTGCCTTTAACCCATGGATATTTCATTGCTGCGAGGGAAGAAGCAATACTCATCTTCGTATTTTCAAAAGTAAGAAATTTAGCATTGGAAGGGATAACTGAATTTGGAATTGCTCAGCTCTGATGTTCTTCTAGCATGGCTCCAGGTTGTGAATGAGAAGTAACTTCTTGGTCCTCCTCCATGGCATCTATTCTTTTCAAATCGGCCTCCATCGCTTCCTTCGTAGCTGGCCCGAAGCAGTTCTCCCCGATCGACTCTTGCCAAGACATCTTGCTCTAAATCTGCTACAGAAATGGCTCAAAAGGAAAATGGGAGGTATTGTCGTGATACGAGAATCAAAACCTTCAGGAGATTATATAACGAATTTTTACCTACCCGAAGGAGTATGCCACAAGAAAACGGAATCCGGGACATGCACGAGGTGGTGACAAGCACTAGGGACGCGGCAAGGAGGGTTGGCCGCGCCGAGCAGGCTTGTCGCCTCCTCGTGCACTATTCAGACTGCTTTAAATTTTCCTAAATTTTTCAACATTAAAAAACAGATAAAAATTGCCATAGCAAAAGTTTTGGAGTCTTTTTACTTACCATACCACGTACCTATTCCTTTTCAGAGTCTAAAATGTTCTGATAAGTCTACCTAAGGTAGTCCTTCGGAGTTATGGTATTGACGATATTGGTTTCAACATTTATGGGAGTACCTAAGATATAATGTTTGATTCTTTGACCGTTCACCACCTTCGGGTTTGTGCCCTCAACGTTGTCAATCTTGATGGCACCGGAATGGTATACCTCTTCGATGACGTAAGGACCTTCCAATTCAAAGAGAAGTTTTCCTGCAAAAAATATTAAACGAGAATTGTATAGAAAGACATGATCACCTACATGGAATTCACGCTTTCGTATCCTTCTATCATGCCATCTCTTAACCTTTTCTTTAAACAACTTAGCATTCTCATTGGTTTGGGTTCTCCATTCATCAAGTGAGCTAATGTTAAATAACCTCTTCTCATCGACAAGTTTGAAATCGTAATTGAGCTCTTTGATTGCCGAATAAGCCTTATATTCTAGCTCTAGAGGTAAGTGACATGCTTTACCATAAACCATCTTATACGGAGACATACCCATAGGATTTTTGTAAGCAGTTCTATAACCCCACAATGCATCGTCAAGTTTCTTAGACCAATTCTTCCTAGATCTATTAACAGTCTTTCGCAAAATCAATTTAATCTCTCTATTGCTCAATTCTACTTGACCACTAGACTGAGGATGATAAGGAGATGCAACTCCATAATTAACATCATATTTAGCAAGCAATTTATGGAAAGCACCATGAATAAAATGTGAAGCACCATCAGTCATCAAATATCTAGGGACTCCAAATCTTGGGAAAATAACTTCTTTAAGAATTTTAATATAAGTGTTATGATCAGCACTACTAGTTGGAATAGCTTCTACCCACTTAGTGACATAATCAACAAAACCTAGAATATGAGTATACCCGTTAGATTGTGGGAAAGGCCCCATTTAATCAAAGCCGCAAACATCAAATGGTTTGATAACAAGAGAGTAATTCATCGGTATTTCATAACGTCTACTAATATTACTAATTCTTTGACATTCATCAGAGGATAAGACAAACTTACGAGCATACTTGAAGAGAGTAGGCCATTAAAACCCAGATTGTAGTACCTTGTGTTCTGTTCTTTCTCCAGCGTGATGTCCTCCGTAGGCTTCAGAGTGACACTTGCATAAGATCTGTTCCTATTCATGCTTAGGTACACAACGTCTAATAATACCATCTACTCCTTCTTTATAAAGATGTGGGTCATCCCGAAAGTAATGCCTTAAATCATAGAAGAACTTTTTGTTTTCTTGGTATGTGAAACTAGGAGGTATAAATTTAGAAACAATGTAATTGGCGTAATCAGCATACCAAGGAGCATGATGTCAAGTATCTATGAGAGCTACTTGTTCATCAGGTAAGCTATCATCAATAGGTAGTGGGTCATCAAGAACATTTTCTAACCTAGACAAGTTATCTGGTACAAGGTTGTCAGCACCCTTTCTATAAATGATATGTAAATTAAATTCTTGTAGTAGAAGGACCACCTAATAAGTCTAGGTTTAGCATCTTTCTTCTCCATAAGGTATTTAATAGCAGCATCACCGGTGTGAACAGTTACTTTGGAATCAACAATATAAGGTCTAAACTTATCACAAGCAAACACAACTGCTAGAAATTCCATTTCAGTAGTAGCATAGTTTCTTTGAGCACTGTCTAGAGTTTTACTAGCATAATGGATAACATTTAATTTCTTATCAACTCTTTTTCCTAGAACAGCACCAAAAGCATAATCACTAGCATGGAACATAATTTCAAAAGGTAGGTTCAAGTAGGGTGGTTGAACAACAAGTGCGGTAATCAAGGCATTCTGAAGAATTTCAAATGCTTCTACACAATCATCATCAAAAACAAATGGAACATATTTTTGAAAAAGGATTGTGAGAGGCCTACAAATCTTAGAGAAATCTTTGATAAACCTCCTATAGAAACCAGCATGACCAAGGAAACTTCTTATACCTCTGATATCCCCAGGGCATGACATTTTTCAATAGCATCAACTTTAGCTTTATCAACTTCAAGATCTCTTTCGAAGATCTTATGCCCCAAGACAATACCTTCATTAACCATAAGTGACACTTTTCCCAATTGAAGACAGATTAGTTTCTTCACATCTCTGCAAAACTCGATCAAGGTTGCTCAAACAATCATCAAATGAAGTTCCGTAAACGGAAAAATCATCCATGAAAACTTCAAGAATCTTTTCACAAAATTCAGAGAATATAGCCATCATACATCTTTGAAAGGTAGTAGGTGCATTGCGTAAACCAAAAGGCATACGTCTATAAGCAAAGGTACCAAAAGGGCAAGTGAAAGTGCTTTTTTTTCTTGATCCTGGCTTGATACAGGTATTTGAGAGAAACCAGAGTAACCATCTACGAAGCAAAAATGAGTATGTTTGGATAATATTTCTAGAATTTGATAAATAAAAGGTAAAGGGTAATGATCTATCTTAGTAGATTTATTTAATTTCCTAAAATCAGTTACCATTCTATAACCTGTAACAATTCTTTGTGGGATCAATTCATTTTTATCATTAGGAACAATGGTAATACCTCCCTTCTTAGGGACACAATGGACGGGACTAACCCATCTACTATTAGCAACATGATAAATTATACCTGCCTCCAAAAGCATTAATACTTCTTTTCTTACCCTTCTTTCATCTTAGGGTGCAATCATCGTTGGTGATCAATAACTGGTTTGGCATCAGGCTCCATATTAATTTTATGCTGGCATAGAGTGGGACTAATGCCCTTAAGATTATCAAGAGTATGGCCAATAGCAGAATGGTGCATCCTCGGAGTTTTGAATAATCTCTTTTCTTCATGCTCTGAAAGGTTAGCACTAATAATAACAGGATATATCTCTTTTTCATCAAGATAAGCATATTTCAACGTATTGGGTAATTGCTTGAGCCGAGACACGGGATCACCCTTGGGTGGAGGAGGATCCCCAAGTATTTCAATAGGTAAGTTATGTTTCAAAATAGGCTACTACTCAAAGAAAATTTCATCTATTTCATTCCTCTCATTCATATGCATATCATTTTCATGGTCTAGCAAATATTGTTCTAAGGGATCAGTAGGAGGCACAACAATAGAAACGAGACCAATAATTCCATATTTACTAGGCAATTCCTTGTCATGGGGTTGTCTCCGAAATTTAGAGAAATTAAAATCATGAGGCACATCCCCAAAGCTCATAGTAACTATTGCCTTCTCACAATCAATCTTAGCATTAGCAATATTCAAGAAGGGTCTGCCAAATATAATGGGACAAAAATTATCTTGTGGGGAACCAAGAACAAGAAAATCAGTAGGATACTTTATTTTCCCACACAAGACTTCAACATCTCTAACAATCCCCATTGGTGCAATTGTGTCTCTATTAGCAAGATTAATAGTGACATCAATATCCTCTAGTCCTACTCATGCAATATCATGCATGATTTCTTCGTATAAGGAATAGGGAGTTGCACTTACGCTAGCACCCATATCACATAAGCGATGATAACAATGATCTCCTATATTAACAGAAACAATAGGCATGCCAACAACTGGTCTATGTTTCTGCTTAGTATCAGGTCTAGCAATTCTAGCAGCTTCATCACAGAAATGAATAACATGACCATCAATATTATCAACGAAGAGATCTTTAACAATAGCAATACTAGGTTCAACTTTAATTTGTTCAGGGGGTGTAGATGTTCTAATACAACTCTTACGAACCATAGTTGAAGCTTTAGCATGTTCCTTTATCCCAATAGGGAAAGGTGGTTTCTCGATGTAAGCAGTAGGGATAACAGGATCAACAATGTAAATAATAATTTTCTCTTCAACTTTAATAGGTTCCACTACTTTCACTTCAATGGAAGGATGATGTTTAAACCACTTCTCCTTAGGGAGATCAACATGAGTAGCAAAATATTCATAGAAAGAAGCTGCTATCGCAGAGTCAAGTCCATATTTAGTGCTAAATTCACAAAAAGCATCGGTATCCACGAAGGATTTAACACAATAAAAATTAAGATTTATACCTGACTCCCTACCTTTGTCGAGTTCCCAATCTTCGGAGTTTCCTTTAATTCTTTCCATTAAATTCCATTTGAATTCAATATCTTCCTTCATAAAAGAACCAGCACAAGAAGTATCGAGCATGGATTGATCATTACGAGGAAGCCGAGCATAAAAATTATGAAAAATAATTTCTCTCGAGAGCTCATGGTTGGGACATGAATATAACGTTGACTTAAGCGTCCCCCAAGCTTGAGCGATTCTTTCTCCTTCACGAGGCCAAAAATTATAAATATAATTCCGATCATGATGAAATAGATGCATAGGATAGAACTTGTGATGAAATTCCATTTTTAACCGGTTGTAGCTCCATGATCCAACATCATCACATAGCCTATACCATGTCAATGCCTTCTCCTTCAAATATAAAGGAAAGAACTTTTGCTTGACGTGATCCTCGGGCAGACCTGCAAGCTTAAATAATCCACAAACTTCATGCACATAGATTATATGCAAATCAGGATGTAGTGTTCCATCTCCTGCATAAGGATTAGCTAGCAGTTTCTCTATCATACCCGAAGGAATTTCATAATAAATATTTTTAGTAGGTTCAGTAGGTTGAGGGACAATTATTTGTGTTTCCAGTCGAGGTGAAGATACCCCTAACATGCCCCGCTAAGTATTACTTTCCATAGTAACAAGTTACAATAAATTTCAGCACACTATATAAATTTTTTCCTTAGCAAGTTCCACTCACGAAAAGCGCTTCACTCCCCGACAATGGCGCCAAAAAAGAGTCTTGATGACCCAACAAGTATAGGGGATCTATCGGAGTCCTTTCGATAAGTAAGAGTGTCGAACCCAACAAGGACCAGAAGAAAATGACAAGCGGTTCTCAATAAGGTATTCTCTGCAAGGACTGGAATTATCGGTAACAAATAGTTTTGTGAGAAGATAATTCATAACGGGTAGAAAGTAACAATAGTAACAAAGGTGCAGCAAGGTGGCCCAATCCTTTTTATAGCAAAGGACAAGCCAGGACAAACTCTTATATAAAACAAGTGCCCCACCTCGCCAAGGTGAGACCGAATAGCCCCGAGCGCCAGGGCCCCACCTCGCGAAGCTGAGATCGAGTCGCCCCGAGCACCAGCGCCCGCATCGCCTCTACCGTTACAAGTGCTAGAGCCCACGTCGCCTCGCCCAAGCCAGATCGACTCGCCCAAGCGCTCGAGCGCCAGAGCCCGCATTGCCTTGCTATTCCGAGCGCGTCGCCCCCTTGTTCCCGAGCGCCTCACCCCACCTCGGCCACCGCTTCGTCTCCAGCCGCTGCAGCCTCCGTCCGTTGCAGGGCTCCTTCCACCTATCCGAGCACCTACTTCATCCGTTGTTTGCCGTGCACCTGCTTCGTCCGCTGCTGGATTCTCGCCTGCTCCTGGCCCTACTACTGGTTAGGTCGCACTGCTAGGAGGTCTAACCGTGGTTGACTGCAAAAAAAATGTTAGCACCATCGGGCTATGTTGCCATTCATCGTTGTCCAGTTACTTTTCATGGAACTAACTACACCGAGTTTGTTGGCTTCATGCATATTCATATGCGTGGCATACGTCTGTGGCGTGTTCTCTCTGGCGAGGTCCGTTGTCCGCCATGTCTAGTTCCACCTGTGGCCCCTAGTCCGCCAACACCACCGGTTCCACCTGATGTTGATCAAGTTGCGAAGGATTTAGCTAAGCTTGTAGATGACGCTGCCTTCCGTGCTTATGATGAGAAGGTTTTGACTTATGAGGAGGCTCTTCAAAATTATCATGAGGCTCTTTCTTCTTACACTCAGTGGCTTGATGATGATGCTCGTGCCACGGCTGTTCTCACTACTAGTTTTCTGCCTTAGTTTGCCTTTGAGTTTCTCGGCCTCCCTACCGTATTTGAGATGTGGATCTGTCTGTGGTGATGCCTTATATCTGTCTGTGGTTCGCCAAGAGCTTGCTCTTTAGCAGGGTGATTCTACCGCTAATGGTTTCTATGCACAGAGTTCTGTTATCTGGCGTCAGCTTGATTCTCTCCACACCGCTGGTTGCCGTACTTGTGGGTGCTATCAGGCTGTGCGGGCTGATTTGCAGTTTCATCATGTCTACGAGTTCTTATCTCGGATCCGTAAGGAGTTTGAGCCTCGGCGTTCTTAGTTGTTTGCTCGTGGTCGTATCTCCCTGAAGGAGGTGCTTTCTAAGATTCGTGTTGAGGAGACTCGCCTCCATGGCGCTGGTTTACTTGAGGTTCCTTCTGTGCTTGCTTCCCGGTTTCCTGCTCAGCCGCATTCTCTGTCGACTCCTTCCCTCCCCAGTGCTCCATCGCTCTTTCCTACTCCTACGGGCGGTTAGGGTCGCTCTCGTCCTTATTGCGGCTACTGCAATATGGAAAGTCATGTTGAGTTTCAAAGCTTCCAGAAGAAGAAACACGTGCGTAAGGCATGATCACCAGCTTGAGGGACTTCTTCTTCTACTTCGACATCTTCAGTCACCGCTTTGACTGAGCAGGATATTCTTCGACTTAAGCATTTGCTCTCCGCTTCAGGTTCTCCTTCGCCGGGTATTGTAGGTTCTGTGACTGAAGCTTCCCATACTGAGCAATCACCCTCTACACAGTCAGATACATCCTCATGGGTCCTGGACTCAGGAGCTTCTTTTCATATGTCTTCTCATTCTTTCAATTTGTCCTCTCTTAAATTGCTTGATTTTCCTATTCATGTACTCACTGCTGATGGTACTCCTCTTTCTACTGCTAGTCGAGGAAATCTTACCACACCTTCTTATTCTGTTCCTGATGTTGCTCATGTTCCTCGACTTACCATGAATCTTTTTTTCCGGCCAACTTACTGATTCTGGTTGTCACGTCATCCTTGACGTTGACTCTTGTTCTCTTCAGGATCGTCGAACGCACACTTTGGTTGGGGCTAGCCCTCGCCTTCGTGATTCTCATAGTCTTTGGGAGATTGACTGGCTTCATGTTCCTTCCGCTGCCACCACCATCGCTAGTCCATCCTCTTTTGTCGCTTCAGCTACCAGCTCCGTCCAGCAGTGGCATCATCGACTGGGTCATCTTTATGGTTCTCGTTTGTCGTCTTTAGTTCGTCGAGGCCATCTAGGGTCTGTCTCAGGAGATGTCTCTTTAGAGTGTCAGGGTTGTCGGCTTAGTAAACAGATTCAGTTACCGTATCCTACGAGTGAATCAATGTCCTAACATCCTTTTGATTTAGTCCACTCTGATGTATGGGGTCCGGATCCCTTCACTTCGAAAGGGGTCATTGACACTATATTATTTTTATAGATGATTTCTCTCGTTACACTTGGCTATATTTATGACTTCTCGTAGTGAAGTTCTTTCCATATATAAGCGTTTTTCTGCCATGGTTCACACTCAGTTCTCTTCACCTATTCGTGTGTTTCGTGATCACTCTGCTAGCGAGTATTTCTCCAAAATGTTGCATGGTGTTCTTGCTGAGCAAGGGACTCTTTCTCAGTTCTCTTGTCCTGGTGCTCATGCTTAGAATGGTTTGGCTGAACGCATGCATCATCACCTTCTTGAGACGGCTAGTGCATTGATGATCGCTGCCTCTCTCCCGCCTCGCTTTTGGGTTGAGGCTGTCTCCACCTCCCGCTATCTCATCAATCTCCAGCCATCCGCTTCTCTACAGGGTGGAGTTACTTTCGAGCGTCTTTTTGATCGTTCTCATGATTATTCGACGCTATGTTTGTTTGGTTGTGTTTACTATTTTCTTCTTGCCCCTTGCGAATGCAACAAACTGACCGCTCAGTCTGTTGAGTGTGTCTTCTTAGGCTACTGTAATGAACATAAGGGCTATCGTTGCTGGGATCTTATCGGTCGTCGGATGTGCATTTCTCGGGACGTGACTTTCGATGAGTCTCATCCCTTCTATCCACATCCATCTTCCTCTACTTTTTCAGTGGAGGATATCTCTTTCCTCATCTTTCCTGACACACCTATCACCCCCACCGAGCCTTTACCTATCCGTCCTGCTAACTCTGCTTCTCCACCTATTGCCGATGATTTGCTGCCACCATCTCCCACGGTTTCCTCATCTCGCATGTCACTGGCTTCTGCACCTTCATCTCCGGTGCCTTCTTCGTCTCCACCCCCTGATTCTACCTCGACCATTCCTCCTAGTATTCTTGCATGATTTCCTCAGTATTATACTCGTCGATCACATAATATGGATCCATCTATTGATGTGTCCTCCTCCTCCTCTCAGTCTACCTATGGCTTACATTCTCGTCCGCTTCCGCCTGTTGATCGCTATGGTGTTTCAACCGCTGGTGCTGCTGTTCTTGGGCCGACTTCTTATCGCCAGGCTATTGTTCATGCTAAATGGCAGTTTGCAATGACCGAGGAGATTGCTGCTCTTGAACGCACCGATACATGATATCTTGTTTCTCTTCCTCTAGATATTCATCCAAACCACATGTAAGTGGGTCTACAAGGTTAGGACTCGCTCTGATGGTTCTCTTGAGCATTACAAAGCTCGTCTTGTGGCTCGTGGCTTTCAGCAGGAGGATGGTCGTGATTACGACGAGACTTTTGCTCTAGTGGCCCATATGACCACTATTCGTACACTCCTTGTCGTGTCCTCTACACGCCACTAGTCTGTATCTCAGCTTGATTTTTAGAATGCCTTTCTTAATGTTGAGCTGCATGAGGAGGTCTATATGCAACCACCACTTGGGTATTCTCTTCGTGATGGCATGGTATGTCATCTTCGTCACTCTCTCTATGGCCTTAAGCAAGCACCCTGGGCCTGGTTTGAGCGTTTTGCCTCTGTGGTGACTTCCGCTGGTTTTTCAGGGAGTGCTCATGATCCGGCATTATTTTCAACCTTTCACCTCGTGGGAAAACTCTTCTTCTTCTCTATGTTGATGACATGATCATCACTGGTGACGACCCCGAGTATATTGCCTTTGTAAATGCCCGTCTTAGTGAGCAGTTTCTTATGTCTGATCTTGGACCTCTTATCTACTTTCTTGGGATTGAATTTTCCTCTACCTTTGATGGATTTTTTATATCTCAGGAAAAGTATATACAGGATCTTCTTGCTCATGCTGCTCTTACTGATGAGCACACTATTGAGATTCCCATGGAGCTCAATGTTCAGCTTCGTGATACTGATGGTGATCCCTTGCCTGATCCGACGCGTTATCGACATCTTGTTGGGAGTCTTTTCTATCTAGCTATCACTTGTCCGGATATGTCTTATCCAGTTCATATTCTGAGTCAGTTTGTCTCTGCTCCCACATCAGTTCACTATAGTCAGCTCCTTCGTGTTCTCCAGTATCTTCGGTGCATGATCTCTCACTGTCTCTTCTTTCCTAGCTCTAGTTCTTTACAGCTTCAGGCCTATTCAGATTCTACGTGGGCTAGCGAGACCTCAGATCGCCATTCACTTTCTGCTTACTGTGTTTTTCTTGGTGGTTCTCTCATTGCTTGGAAGACAAAGAAACAGACTGCAGTTTCCCATTCGAGTGCAGAGGCTGAGTTACGAGCTATGTATCTTTTGACGGCAGAGGTGACTTGGTTACAGTGGTTACTTCAGGATTTTGGTGTTTCTGTCACTAAACCTACCCTGCTTTTGTCCGACAGTACAGGTGCTATTACCATTGGATGCGATCCTATGAAGCATGAGCTCACTAAGCATATTGGTGTTGATGCTTTCTATGTGCGCGCTGGTGTGCAGGATCAGGTTATTGCTCTTCAGTATGTGCCTTCCGAGTTATAGTTGGCGGATTTTCTGACGAAGGCCCAGACTCAAGCGCAACATGGCTTCTATCTCTCCAAACTCAGTGTTGTTAATCCACCATGAGTTTGAGGAGGGGTGTTAGAGTATTACATATATAGCCATGTAACCTTTTCGTATTTACTTGGATAAGCCTCCCACTTATGATTAAACCCTCCCGCAAGCATTCGCAACTATGAAATAAGAATTAAGATAAATCTAACCATAACATGAAACATGTGGATCCAAATCAGCCCCTTACGAAGCAACGCATAAACTAGGGTTTAAGCTTTTGTCACTCTAGCAACCCATCATCTACTTATTACTTCCCAATGCCTTCCTCGAGGCCCAAACAATGGTGAAGTGTTATGTAGTTGACATTCACATAACACCACTAGAGTAGAGACAACATACATCTCATCAAAATATCAAACGAATACCAAATTCACATGATTACTTCTAACAAGACTTATCCCATGTCCTCAGGAACAAACGTAACTACACACAAAACATATTCATGTTCATAATCAGAGGAGTATAAGTGATGATCAAGGATCTGAACATGTAATCTTCCACTGAGTAAACCAACTAGCATCAACTACAAGGAGTAATCAACACTACTAGCAACCCATCGGTACCAATCTGAGGTTTTGAGAGAGATCGGATACAAGAGATGAAGTAGGGTTTGGAGAGGAGATGGTGCTGGTGAAGATGTTGATGGAGATTGACCCTCTCTCGATGAGAGGACCATTGGTGATGACGAGGGCCTCGATTTCCCCCTCCCAGGGGGAAGTTTCACCGGTAGGATCGCCCTGCTGGAGCTCTGGATTGGTTCTGCCCAAGTTCTGCCTCGAGACGGCGGCGCTTTGTCCCGAAAGGTCTCTTATGATTTTTTTTGGGGAAAGTTGCATGGGAAAAAAGAATTTCCTATGCACACGCAAGATCTATCCACGGTGATGAGCATCTACGAGAGGGAGAGTGGATCTACATACCCTTGTAGATCGCTAAGCGGGAAGTGTTAAGAAACGGTTGATGTAGTCGAACGTCTTCGCAATCCAAATCGCCGAGTGTCCCGCGATCCCATCACGATTCGTCCCATGATCCAATCATGATCCATCCCACGATCTCATCACGATCCATCCCATGATCCAATCCTGAATCATCTCACGATCTTGATCACGGTCCTTCTGATCTAGTGCCGAACGGATGGCATCTCCGCCTTCTTGATCCAGCAAGAGAGACAGGAGAGGTAGATGAGTTCTCCAATAGCGCGATGGCATGGCAGCGATGGTGGTGTAATAATTCCAACAGGGCTTCGCCTAAGCACCGTTGAATGTTCTAGAGGAGAAACTACGATCTAGAGGAGAGGGTAGCACGTGGCTGATTTCTGTCTCTCAAAACCCTCAAAACCTCTAGTATATATAGTAGGAGGGAGGGAGGAGGATTGGTACACAAGGGGCCATCCCTTGGCCTTGCGCAAGGAGGAGAGGAGGAGTCCTCCTCCAATCCTAGTAGGACTAGGACTCCTCCTTCCCACTTGGAAACTCCTTCCACCTTGGCTTTTTTTCCTTCTCCTTCCACTCCAGCCGCATGGGCCTCTTGTGGGGCTTAGGCCAGCCCACTAAGGGCTCGTATACCTCTTACCACAGCCGATGTAGCCTCTTGGGTCGAAATAACCCTCCTGATGGTCCCCTGGCACCCTCCCGGCACTCCCGGTACACTACCGATGAACCTGAAACCTTTCCGGTGACCAAAACAGGACTTCCTACATATCAATCTTTACCTCCGGACCATTCCGGATCTCCTCGTGATGTTCGGGATCACATCCAGGACTCTGAACAACCTTCGGCCACCACCATACATAGGTCTATACTATCAAAACATCACCGAACCTTAAGTGTGCAGACCCTGCAGGTTCGAGAACTATGTAGACATGACCGAGACATCTCTACGGTGAATAACCAATAGTGGGACCTCGATGCCCATATTGGTTCCTACATATTCTACGAAGATCTTTATGACTCGAACCTCTATGTCAAGAATTCAGTTAATCCCGTATGTTGTTCCCTTTGTTCTTCGGTATGTTACTTGCCCGATATTCGATCGTCGACATCTCCATACCTAGTTAAACCTCGTGACAGGCAAGTCTCTTTACTCGTTCCGTAATACAAGATCCTGTGGCTAACCCTTTGTCACATTGCTTGCAAAACTTATTGTGATGTTGTATTACCGAGTGGGCCCTGTGATACCTCTCCGTCACACAGAGTAACAAATCCCAGTCTTGATCCATGCCAACCCAACAGACACCATCGGAGATACCTGCAGAGCACCTTTATAGTCACCCTATTATGTTGCGATGTTGGATACACACAAGGTACTCCTCCGATGTCTGTGAGTTGCATGGTCTGATGGTCATAGGAATAGATACTTGACATGCAGAAAATATTAGCAATAAACTGACATGATCATATGGTATGTTTTTAATTTGGGTCTTGTCCATCACATCATTCTCCAAATGATGTCATCCCGTTACCAAATGACATCTCATGTC
Source organism: Hordeum marinum (assembly GCA_022496015.1). Taxonomy (NCBI): domain Eukaryota; kingdom Viridiplantae; phylum Streptophyta; class Magnoliopsida; order Poales; family Poaceae; genus Hordeum; species Hordeum marinum. The sequence goes on along the minus strand of CM039675.1, from coordinate 155,810,445 downwards.
CATTACTAGGAAACCATAGCCATCTTTGATCAATGAGCTAGTCTATTAGAGGCATACTAGGGACATGGTGTTGTCTATCTATCCACACATGTATCTGAGTTTCCGATCAATACAATTATAGCATGGATAATAAACGAATATCATGGACAAGGAAATATGATAATTAAAAATTTATGATGGCCTCTAGGGCATATTTCCAATAGTCTCCCACTTGCACTAGAGTAAATAATCTAGTTCACATCACCATGTCATTCGCATTGTTATGAATTTAACACCCAATGAGTTCTGGGGCTCGATCATTCTTTGCATGTGAGAGAGGTGTTTTAGTCAATGGGTTTGCGACATTCAGATTTGTCTGTACTTTGCAAATCTCTATGTCAGACTGTAGACACTGCTACCACACTCCACTTGGAGCTATTCCAAATGGCTGCTCCACTATACGTATCTGGATTGCTACTCAGAGTCATACGGATTGGTGTTAAAGCTTGCATCGACGTAACTCTTTACGACGAACTCTTTATCACCTCCATAATCGAGAAACATTTCCTTAGTATTTTAGTTACTACGGATAATCTTGACCGCTGTCCAGTGATCCATTCCTGGATCACTCTTGTAACCCTTGACGGACTCATGGCAAGGCACACACAGGTGCGGCACACGGCATGGCATACTATATAGAGCCTATGGCTAAAGCTTAGGGGACGACCTTCATCCTTTCTATTTATTCTACCGTGGTCGAGCTTTGAGTCTTACTCAACTTCACACCTTACAAATCAGGCAAGAACTCTTTGTTTGACTGATCCATTTTGAACTCTTTCAAAATCTTGTCTAGGTATGTACTCAATGAAAGTCTCATCAAGCATCTCGATCTATCTCTATAGATCTTGATGCCCAACAATTAGGTAGCTTTATCCAGGTCTTCCTTTCAAAAACTCTTTTCAAACATCCCTTTATGCTTTCCAGAAATTCTACATCAGTTCCGATCAACAATATGTCATCCACATATTCTTATCAGAAACTCTATAGTGCTCTCACTCACTTTATTCTAAATACAAGTTTCTCATAAACTTTGTATAGACTCAAAAACATTGATCACCTCATCAAAGCGTATATTCCAACTCCGAGATGCTTGCTCCAGCCCATAGAAGGATTGCTGGAGCTCGCACACCTTTTAGCATCCTTAGGACTGACAAAACCTTCTGGTTTTATCACATACAACCTTTCCTCAAGTAAACCGTTAAGGAAACGATGTTTTGACATCTATCTGCCAGATTTCGTAATTGAAAAATGCAACAACTGCTAACATAATTCCAACAGACTTTAACATTGCTATGAGTGAGACAGTCTCTCCCACGCCCAAGATGCGATCCTATCCTTATTTTGGCATGAGGGCCTCGACAGGGATAGAAGCGCACCTTGTCGTGTTGCAAGAATGGATATCATTACAAGTGCATGTACAGAAGAGATGAGTATATGGAATTGGCATACACTCGCCACAAGCTACATCAATATCACATCAATATAACAACATACTCGAACATCATACAGAAGAGCAGGGTCTGACTACGGACAAAATCAAATGATAAAATGACATCCATCCTTGATATCCTAGGCTGCCGCCTGGAACCCGTCCTAGATCGATGATGAAGAAAAAGAACTCCAAACAAGCAAGCATCGCTCTCACATCAAATCATCGCATTACCTTTACCTGCAACTATTGTTGTAGTAATCTGTGAGCCACAGGGACTCAGCAATCTCATTTCCAAGGGTATCAAGACTATTAAATCTTAATGGGTGAGGTATGGTTAAGTGGTGACGCTGCAGCAAGTGACTAAGCATGTATAGGAGTGGATATCTTACGCATACAGAAAGTAAAGTATGATGGTCTACGCATAACGAACGTGACCTAGTAATGATCACTAACTGATCCTGAACACCTACTTACGTCAAACATAACCCCACCGTGTTCTCTCTCGGATAAGGACTCACGAGAAGAGATAGTCACGGTTACGCACACAGTTGGTGTATTTTATTTGATTTTACTTCAAGTTTACTATGATCGGATGTTAAACAAAATATCCAAGTTTGCTACATAACCGCGGGCACGACTTTTCGAAAGATTTAACCCTGTAGGGGTGCTCCAACTCGTCCATCACAAATTAACCACACGCCGTGAGAATAACCTCGACCACGGTTCTCGTGATCATCCTAGGCAATTCCAAAGGAAATCCTACACCTCGAAATAGCCCGAAGAAGATTAGAGTTCCTCACACAAGACATTCGAGAAAGGGAAACCAAGTCCAGCAAGGCCTCCCGACGTGTCGATAATCCCGATAGCAGTCGCATATCTCGTTCTCAGGACACGGCGGATAAGCGATGCGTAGTAGCCTGATATAAATATCCAGAGTTGCCCCGGGTTGTCCCCGCATAGTGCTCTAATTTGGACCAACACTCATGAGGAGCACTGGCCCGGGTTGTTGATTAAGATCCTCGGGTTAATTACTCCCTATGCAGGTTTATTAGTTATTAGGCAAATGTAGTACCAGTGTTGGGCCTTGCCAGGCAAGCTTTATCCTAAAACGAAGATCAAGGACGTCCCCATAACAACCCCGAGCATGTTAGGATCTTTAAATTATGGAACATAACACCGGTTCACATGTAACTAGGGCGGCAAGAGTGGAACAAAACACCGAGCAAAAGGCCAAGCCTTCCAACCTTTACCAAATGTATGAGTGCTTTAAATTAAATAGCAATAATATTGTGATAACAAAAGAATGTCCACATTGACACATGGAAGCAATTGCACCTGCAGCTACAATCGCTATAAAAAGGGTTGAGCAAGCGGTAACATAGCCAGACAAAAGTTTACTGGGATGTGAAGGGGTTATAGGATTTCATGGCAATGTTGGAAGGCTTGTCAAACAAGTGGTAGGTAGCGCGACATAACGATAAAAGTGGGACAACTAGCATAGCAATGATAGTAGTGGTATCCAGGGAAATGTGTCATCTTGCCTGAGATCCCGCTCGGAAGAAGAACGAGTCCATGAAGAAGACGAGCCAACGTAGTCGAACGAATCCTCACACTCGGAATGCTTTCAGAACTATGTAGATAAGAAACAATCCAAAACAAACAATCAACACACAATACACCACAACATATGCATGACATGATGCGCAAAGAAATATGATGCATGTCCGGTTTAATATGCAACACATGGCATGGCATGGCAAGCACGACAAACAACTACTACACATTAAAGTGAAGCTCAATATGCAACAAGTGGCATATTGACGAAACTCCACGTTCGAATTATTTACTTCACTCTCGTTTAGGTACTCATCAATATTAAATGTTGTGAAACATGGCAAGAGGTGAAGCATGACCAACTATATCATCTAGGCATTTGAAATGGGACCGGAAGCAACATATAGCATTTCCAAAACAACCCCATAAGCATAATATGAATTTGGTACAGATCTGAACTAGCCATATTTTAGAGTTGATAAACAGCAAAAAAAATGTCACCATGAGATTCTGCACATTTTTTTAGAGAAGTTACATATGTGGATCGTTAAAATCAGAGCTACGGTTAATTAGTTATGAAATAAATCATTTTAGCATGGCATTTACTCAAACTAGACAAACAACAAGTATACATATTTTATCACACATGAAAGTGTTTATTGTGAAACTATATGAAATTCTAGTCATTTTACATATATAAACTGTTTTAAACAGATGCATGATTATTAAGTTATTAGCATTTTAAACCTGACATTTTTCCTGAAATTGCAATGCACAAAAAAACAGCTAAAGGTTTAGAGCAGAAAAAAACAGCCATGGGCCAGAAGCAGAAAAGTGCAGCAGCCCAACAGTGGAACTGGCCCAAGTGGCCACGGGTGTGCGTGCAAAATAATAGAAACAGGGCAAAAAAATGGGGTGGCTGGGGATGGAACCTAGGATCCCTTGGTTGTAGACCAAGGCAATGACCGGCTGGACTACTAACGAATTATGATAAAACAATTGGTCTTCTGCTAGATGAACCATACCTTGACGCTAACTGAACCAATCTGAAAGCGGGCAAAGTAGTGGATGGGGAGGTCGATCTGGTGCTCAGGCACCATGGCCATGGTGGACAGAGGGTTGCAGGGAGGTCATAGGCGAGGGAGCGGGGTCGCGGGGGCTGGTTCCGGCGAGGGGAGGCATTCTCCGACAGCGGGAGGCCAGATCCGGGGCAAAGGAGGCTCGAGTTCACCATGATCATACTCGCGGGAGCTCCTGCAACAGACAAACATAGGCAGAGAGCTGTGAGAGAGATTGAGGGGTGAGAGAGAGAAGGCATGAGGTGAGGAAGGGGAGGGAGCATGAGGTACTGACTTGCTGCTGCTGCTCGCCAGCAGCTTGCCGGTCACCCGCCCAATGTGAGCCTGAGGGAGCTAGACGTCTAGGGGTGGCGTGGAGGGAGGAGCTCAGCCCCGCTGCTGGACGCGTCCGAGCTCACAAGGAGATGGCACACAACACTCGGGATTGGGAGCTTGCTAGAGGAGCTTGCGGGCTCGGGGATCGAGGGAAGATCCAATGGCTGCGGGTTTGATTGGTCGAGCACGGAAATGGAGACAATGATTGGGGCTGGAGGCGGCATAGGGATGATGGGACACGGGTCCTAGTTTTTAGTGTTTGGTTGGTCTACATATAGCAAATGGGGCTAGGTCAGGTGGTTTTGCAATATTTTCGGACCTTCGGATCTTGATCCTATGGTCCGGAAGCAGAGGGGGGCTAGCAGGGCTATGTGGGCTACGTAGAGGTGGTTGGTCTAGGATGAGAGGGAAGTGTGCAGTCCGGGACATGTGGTTAAGAACACCGAAAACGTCCGATGGATAACCCGATGATGGTGCTGCTACGGGCGACCGTTGGGGTAACAGATGAACTCGGAATGCGATGAAATTTGGCAGGCGGTCCTCCTACAATAAAATAAGACCTCGTGCTAACTTTCAACCCAATCCGGGAATATTTTTAGCATGCCTTTTAAAACATTTTTTTAAACGATGTTGCGGGCGCACGCGTGTGTGGTTGGTCTCGAAACGGGCGATGGCAGGAATGGAGATAAGCGACGACTACGAACGGATGCAAGTTTTCGAAAAAGAGTGACAATGCTATGTAGATGATGCGAATGATGCAATGATAAAAGCAACAACCAGACGAATCGCACGATGACAATGGAATAAAAGGGGAATCTTCTGGAGCGTCAGTCCCGGGCTGTTACAACTCTCCTCCACTACATGACGATCTCGTCCCAAGATCTAGAATGAGAAGGGGAAGAGAAAGAGCAAGAGGAAGAGGTAAAAATTTATTTCTTCTTTGACAAACGAGTGAAATCCACAAATCTTGAAGGTAAAAAGGAGATGAAGAACGATATGAGGAACAAGCAAGAATTCACAAGAAATTTTGGTAGCACTTCGGTAGGATAGAGGGACAAAATTGATATGATGGAAAGAAATTGAAAGAGAGACACAAAACTTTGGTTGGATTGGAATCAAAACCTCATAATATGGAAGGATCATGAAAGATTTCACAACACTCTGGTTAATGGACAAGCAAGGGAAGAGCATGATCTTGAGAAAGCAAGATGATAGATTGAACAGAGCAACATCACAAGGCCTTCGTAGCAAGAGAATAGAAAATAGATTGATGGAAGGAAAAGAATGGAGAAGAAAATAATAACTTCTACCACCATTGAACTTGAGAAGCATAGGGTGAACAGAGTTTATGGAGAATCAACAACGAAAAGAATAGCTTGTTATTAGCTTATGGAAAACATCTCAAAATTATGAGTTCACAACCTGCCACAATAGAAACAGATGATTGCTTGAGAGCAACAAGATATGCAAAACTTCTTTCACCAAGAGGTGGAGGAGACACTTGAATCATTTATGATACCATGATAGCAACAATCCTTAGGATATGCTTTAGCTGAAATCCAACCCAAGATAACTCCGAGAAAGGAATGATGGTTTTACTTATCTTATTCCTCATAATCAAGAATTAATAATACCATCTCAAAATACAATGGAGAAGGAATTGAACTTAGAACTCCAAGATAAAGAACACTTGAGCACCTCCAACAAGAATCTTGAAGAACAGTTCGAGAAGAATTACATCCTTTACATCCATAATAAAATGGTCGAAATGAACTCCGGAGTAGAAGGATGATAGAAAAGAATTCAAGGTTGTGAAACGACAAGATTAAGTCCTTGATATGCTTTAGACAAAGCTTCGTGAAGAGATATTTGAGAATAACTTGGAACTCCGGAAACAAAATATGAACAATATAACCACGAATTTGATGCCAAGAGCACTCTGGAAGAAGGATTGAAATCATATTGAGGAAACTAGAATAAGAATTATGTTATGCTTATACTTCATCAAGTTAAATTGATGATGACCAACGGATTTGGCATACCACTTATTCTTTTGGAAGAGATAGGACAGATAGGTAGATCACAAAGTTGAACACATCTTGAACGAGACACCAGTAGGAATTGCAAATGAATGAGGATATAATTAAGCAATGGAATAACATGAGAACGAAGAGAGCATGATCCACCTAATAGAAAACTTGAACGAACCACCAGAATAATTGAGAGACAAACGAAGAGACAACAATTGAGAAGAATTTGAGAACGAAAGCTGAAAGCTGAGAACGAAGAAATCTTCTAAAAAGATGGCCTTCGTGAGGATCGAGAAATGAAAACAACTATAAATGCACCGGATAGATATGGGAGAAATTTCTCATGAACGAAAACAATTTGAGATGATAACAGGAAGCTGAAAGCATGGATATCCCAAAAATGGATCAAGATTAAGAGAAACTATCCTTCCGTCTTCAATGCAGAGAATGATGACGAGAAAACAACACCTTGAATTACTAAGATACTACGGAATAACGAATAAGAAATGGTTGAGCCAACGATGAAAATGATTTATAAGCGATCTTCGATAAGGAATATGATTGATGGAATTCATTCTTACATCATATTAGAAGAGAACTTGAGAACATCTCCGGAAAAGATTAAAAGAGCCAGGAAAGATCCTGGGGAAAACATGTGGGTTATGGGCGCACTCAAAGAAACACCATTGAAACAATTGCTTAGGAAGAGAGATTGCACCGATAGAAATTAAGAACTTGATGAGGTGAGACACTCGAAATAATTTGGAAGGATTGAAAGAAAACATGAATATTCTGAGATATCTTCAGCACTCCAGAAAGAATAGAGATATCAATAAGCAAGAGAGGCTTGGATAAGAATTCCAACATGGGAGAGCAATTAGAGAATGAAAATGATATGATGAACACCAAGAACTTGAATTGAATGTGCCGCGAAGGAAAACAAGGATAAGGATATGATGAATTCGAATCACTCGAGGATCTACACAATGAATCACCGGATACGAAACAAAAGAAAAGATGGCGGAAGCAATGATGAAGAGAAGCACTTGGATTAGAAATAAAAAATGGCAGGAGGGTGGGGAAAAACAAAGAAAACTTGGAACAAATGAGACAAACTCCGGAACAAAATATGAGGATTGATCTTGCAAATATGGAAGAGGATAGAATTCACTTGAAGAGAGCACACCACATGAAAATAATTAATATGACAACTCCGGTTGAGCAAAAGAATTAGCAATCCCACAGACATATGAGAACACTTAGGAAAGATATGAAATCACCACTTGACATCAAAGCAACTTGAATTACCATATAGAAAAACAAAACAAAGGACGGGGCTTACAAAACAAGCCGGAAAAAAAATGCATAACAGAGATTTCGCTCGATATTTTCATGGTAAGGTTCCCACTGGCTCGATCGTACATTGGAGTGTCATATTGAAATGATTCTCGAATATGCTCCCTAGGCGTAGTGAACTACAAGGCTTGACGAAGCATCAATCGAGATTGTCCTCCATAAGAAAGACTGTGAACAAACAAATCCACTAGATACCGAACCCCAACCTCACATCATGATCAGTTGGAATATAGCCTAGGTAACTACTTGAATTCCCACCTAAGAACTCCTGAAATCTTCCTGGTTATGCAATATGGTGTTGGGGATACGAGGAAATATCTCACACAACTAACAAACCTACACCCCAACTGTATCCATCCTTCAACGCATAACCAGAGGCTTTCGGAAATCCATCTAACTCGGATCCTCGAAAGCACAACGATACTAACCATGGTGGTACCCCGAACGCCTCCCTAGTACTGGGTGACTCCGACCTTATCTGACCACAACAAGTATTGAAGCAATTCAGAACACCCTCCATCCTGAGATACTAAGGAAGCTGAATGGTAACGATGGGCCAAGAATTCCCTGGAGCTCAACTCCCCGAAAGAAATCAAGTCAGACACGAGGCACCAAGACAGAACTCCGTCACATCGGTATCATATAGTTTCCAAAATACCCACGCGATCCTAATTTTTTTTGAGTGAGAAGAGGGTAGAATCAAAATTCCTAAGTCATAATTCCTCACCAGAGCATAGAAGAGGAGTAAAATGAATCCTACTCTCTGATATAACTAGACTCAAATAGTTTTTCACTAGACTCGACTCGGCCAAGTTCAATCAACAAGGGCGCTCCTAGGTCGGTACAGGCTCTGATACCTACGTGTCACGCCCAAGATGTGATCCTATCCTTATTTTGGCACAAGGGCCTCGACAGGTATAAAAGCGCACCTCGGCGTGTTGCAAGAATGGATATCATTACAACTACATGTACAGAAGAGATGATTATATGGAATTGGCTTACACTCGCGACAACCTACATCAATATCACATCAATACAACAACATACTCAAACATCATACAGAAGAGTAGGGTCCAACTATTGACAAAATAAAACGATAAAAATGACATCCATCCTTGCTATCCCAGGCTGCGTGTAGAACCTGTCCTGCAACGATGAAGAAAAAGAACTCCAAACAAACAAGCATCGCTCTCACGTCAAATCATCGCATTACCTGTACCTGCAACTGTTGTTGCAGTAATCTGTGAGCCACAAGGACTCAACAATCTCATTTCCAAGGGTATCAAGACTATTAAAGCTTAATGGGTGAGGTATGGTTAAGTGGTGAGGCTGCAGCAAGCGACTAAGCATTTAATTGAGTGGCTAGATTACGCATACATAAAGTAAAGTATGTTGGTCTATGCATAACGAACGTGAACTAGTAATGATCACTAACTAATCCTAAACACCTACTTACATCAAACATAATCCCACCGTGTTCTCTCTCGGATAAGGACTCACGAGAAGAGATAGTCATGGTTAAGCACACAGTTGGTGTATTTTATTTGAGTTTACTTCAAGTTTACTATGACCGGGTGATAAACCAAATATCCAAGTTTTCCACATAACCGTGGCACGGCTTTCCGAAAGATTTCACCCTGTAGGGGTGCTCCAACTCGTCCATCACAAATTAACCACACGCCGCAGGAATAACCTCGACCACGGATCTCATGATCATCCTAGGCAATTCCAAAGGAAATCCGACACCTAGATATACCCCGAAGAAGATCAGAGTTCCTTCCGCAAGACATCCATGAAAGGTAAAACAAGTCGAGTAAGGCCTCCCGACGTGTCGACGATCCCGATAGGAGCCGCACATCTCGTTCTCAGGACACGACGGATAAGCGACACGTAAAGTGCTTGATAGAAATCTACCGAGTTGACCTGAGTTGTCCCCGCACAGTGCTCTAGTTTGGACCAACACTCATGAGGAACACTGGCCTAGGATGTTGATTAAGATCCTGGGGTTAATAACTCCTTATGCAGGTTTATTAGTTATTAGGCAAATGTAGTACCAATGTTGGGCCTTGCCAGACAAGCTTTCTCCTAAAACGAAGATCAAGAGGGTCCCCATAACAACCCCATGCATGTTAGGAGCGCCCAGTTATGGAACATAACACCAGTTCACAAGTAACTAGGGCGACAAGAGTGGAACAAAACACCGAGAAAAAGGCCAAGCCTTCCACCCTTTACCAAGTGCATAAGTCCATTAAATTAAATAGCAATAATAGTGTGATAAGAAAATGTCCATGTTGACACAAGGAAGCACTTGCACCTGCAGCTAGAAACGCTATAAGAAGGGCTGAGCAAGCGGTAACATAGCCAAACAAAGGTTTGTTGGGATGTGAAGGGGTTAGAGGCTTTCATGGCAATGTTGGGAGGCTTGTCAAACAAGTGGTAGGTAGCGCAACATAACAATAAAAGCGGGACAACTAGCATAGCAATGATAGTAGTGGTATCCAAGGAAATGTGTCATCTTGCCTGAGATCCCGCTCGGAAGAAGAACGAGTCCATGAAGAAGACGAGCCAACGTAGTCCAACGAATCCTCACACTATGAACGCTTTCGGATCTCTATCAAGAAGAAACAATCCGAAAAATACAATCAACACACGATACACCACAACATATGCATGACATGATGCGCAAACAAATATGATGCATGTCCGGTTTAATATGCAACATATGGCATGGCATGGCAAGCACAACAAACAACTACTACACATTAAAGTGAAGCTCAATATGCAACGAGTTGCATATTGACGAAACTCCTTGTTCAAATTATTTAGTTCACTCTCATTTAGGTACTCATCAATATTAAATGTTGTTAAACATGACAAGAGGTGAAGCATGAACAACTATATCATCTAGGCATTTAAAATGGGATCAGAAGCAACATATAGCATTTGTGAAACATCCCCGTAAGCATAATATGAATTTGGTTCATATCTGAACTAGCCATATTTTAGAGTTGGTAAACAGCAAAAAAATGTCACCATGAGATTCTACTCATTTTTTTAGACAAGTTACATATGTGGATCGTTAAAATCGGAGCTACGGTTAATTAGTTATGAAATAAATCATTTTAGCATGGCATTTATGCGAACTAGACAAACAACAAGTATAAATATTTTATCACACATGAAAGTTGGTTACTGTGAAACTACACGAAATTCTAGTCATTTTACATATATAACCTGTTTTAAACCGACACATGATTATTAAGTTATTAGCATTTTAAACATCACATTTTTCCTGAAATTGCAATGCACAAAAAAACAGCTAAAGCTTTAGAGCAGAAAAACAGCCATGGGCAAGAAGCAGCAAAGTGCAGCATCCCAAGAGTGGAATCGGCCCAAGTGGCCACGGGTGTGCATGCAAAATAACAGAAGCAGGGCAAAAAAATGGGGTGGCTAGGGATCAAACCAAGGATCCCTCGATTGCAGACCTAGCCAATGACCGACTGGACTACTAACAAATTGTGGTAAAACAATGGGTCTTCTGCTAGATGAACCATACCTTGATGCTAACTGAACCAATCTAAAAGCGGGCAAAGCAGGGGATGGGGAGGTCGATCTGGTGCTCAGGCACCATGGCCATGGCGGATAGAGGGTAGCAGGGAAGTCACAATCGAGGGAGCGGGGTCGCGGGGGCTAATTCCGGTGAGGGGAGGCGTTCTCCGGCGATAGGAGGCCGGATCGGGGGCAGAGGAGGCTCGAGTTCACCATGGTCGTACTCGCAGGAGCTCCTGTACCAGACGGATAGAGGTAGAGAGCTATAAGAGAGATTGAGGGGTGAGAGAGAAGGCATGTGGTGAGGAAGGGGAGGGAGCGTCAGGTGCTGACTTGCTTCTCCTGCTCGCCAAAAGCTCGCCGGTGACCCGCGCGAGGTGGACCTGAGGGAGCTAGATGTCCAGGGGTGGCATGAAGGCAGGAGCTTGGCCATGGCTGTGGGTGCTCTCTCGCCATCTGGACACGTTCGAGCTCACAAGGATATGACACAGAGCGATCGGGATTGGGGGGTTGCTAGTGGAGCTTGCGGGATCGGGGATTGAGGGAAGATCCGGTGGCCGCGGGTTTGGTTGGTCAAGCACGGAAATGGAGACAATGATTGGAGGTGGCGGCATAGGGATGATGGGACACGGGTCCTAGTTTTTAGGGTTTGGTTGGTCTACATATAGCAAATGGGCCTATGTCAGGGGGTTTTGCACTGTTTTTGGACCTTCAGATCTCAATCCGATGGCCCGTAAGCAGAGAGGGGGCTAGCAGGGCTATGTGGGCTGTGTAGATGTGGTTGGGCTGGGATGAGAGGGAAGTGTGCGGTCCGGGACATGTGGTTGAGAACACCGAAAACTTCCAATGAATTACCCGATGACGATGCCGCTACGGGCGATAGTTGGGGTAACAAATGAACTCGGAATGCGATCAAATTTGGCACGCGATCCACCTACAATATAATAAGACCGCACACCAACTTTCGACCCAATCTAGGAATATTTTTAGCGCGCCTTTTAAAACATTTTTTAAACGATGCCGCGGCCGCGTGCGTGTGCGGTTGGCCTCGAAACGGGCGATGGCAAGAATGGAGAGAAGCGGCGACTACGAAAGGATGCAAGTTTTTGGAAACGAGTGAAAATGCTATGCAGATGATGCGAATGATGATGTGATGAAAGCAACAACCAGGCAAATCTCATGATGACAATCTAATAAAAGGGGAATCTTCTAAAGCGTCGGTCCCGGGCTGTTACAGTCTCATCACAATCAACTCCTTGAACTTGTCGGAAACTTCTTTGCGACAAGTCAAGCTTTATAAAAGGGGACATTTACCATCAGCGTCTGTCTTCATCTTGAAGGTCCATTTGTACTCGACGACCTGTCGTCCAATGAGCAAGTCTACCAAATTCTATACTTGGTTTTCTTACATGGATCCTTTCTCAGATTTCATGGCCTCTAACCATTTGTTGGAATCTGGGCCGATCATCGCTTCTCCATAGCTTGTAGGTTCATCGTTGTCCAATAACATGACCTCTAAGACAGGGTTGTCGTACCACTCAGGAGCAGTACGCGTCCTTGTTGACCTATGAGGTTCGATAGTAACTTGATCCGAAGCTTCATGATCATCATCATTTACTTCCCCTTTAGCTGACGTAGGTTCCACAGAAACATCTTTCCGCGTTGCGCTACTCTCTGGTTGAAACAAAGGTTCAACAACCTCATGAAGTTCTATCTTCCTCCCACCTAATTCTTTCGAGAGAAACTCTTTATCGAGAAAGGACCCAATTTTAGCAACAATTACTTTGTACTCGGATCTAAGATAGAGGATATACCCAAATGTTCCTAAGGTATTATACGAAGATTCATTTGTCTGCTGGGTTCAAGCTCTTTAGGTGAAAACCCTTTTCACATAAGCATCGCAACCACAAACATTAAGAAATGACAGCTTAGGTTTCTGCCAAACCATATTGTGTCAGCTCAACGGACTTAGATGGTGCCCTATTTAAAGTGAATGTAGTTGTCTCTAATGCATAACCCAGAACGAGAGTGCTAAAACGATAAGACACGTCATAATTCGCACCATATCCAATAGAGCATGACTACGACGTTCAGACACACCATCACACTATGGTGTTCCAGATGGCGTGAGTTGCGAAACAACTTTCACATTGTCATAAGTTGTATACCAAACTAGTAATTCGGATATTCACCTCCACGATCCTATCGTAGACATTTTATCTTTTCATCACGATGATCTCAAACTTCACTCTGATTCTGCTTGAAGTTTTCAAACGATTCAGACTTGTGTTTCATTAAGTAAATATACACCATAGCTACTCAAATCATCAGTGAAGGCAAGAAAATAATGATATCCACCTCAAGATACGACACTCATTGGACCATATACCTGAGCATGTATCAGTTCCAATAAGTCACTAGCCTGTTCCATCATACTGAAAACGGGGTCTGTAGCCATCTTGCCCAAGAGGCATGGTCTGCATGTCTCAACCAATTCGAAACTGAAGGAGTCCAAAGTTCCATCAGCATGGAGTTTCTTCATGCTATTTATACAAATATTACATTTAGCGGCAGTGCCACAGGTATGTGGTACTATCAATATTAACTTTGCTTCTTTTGGCATCATCGTTATGAATATGTGTATTACTACGATCAAGATTCAACAAACCATTCTCATTGTGTGTATGACCATTGTAGGTATTATTCATGTAAACAGAATAACCATTATTCTCTCACTTAAATGAATAATCATATTGCAATAAACACGGTCTAATCACATTCGTGCTCAATGCAAACACCAAATAACATTTATTTAGGTTCATTCCTAATCCCGAAGGCAGAGAGAGCATGCGATGTTCATCACATCAACCTTACAAACAATTCTAACATACAACGTCACCTCACACTTAGCTAGTATCCGTTTAGTCCGTAGATTTTATTTCGAGTTACTAATATTTAGAAGCCGAACCTGTATCCTATACCCATGTGCTACTAGGAGTACTAGCAAGGTACACATCAATAACACATATATCTAAATATACTTCTATCGACGGTGCTAGCCTTCTTATCTACCAAGTATCTAGGGTTGTTCCGCTTCAGCGACCGCTCTCCTCATAATAGAAGCACTTAGTCTCGGGTTTGGGTTCAACTTTGGCTTGCTTCAGTGGAGCAGCAACTGACTTGAAATCCATGAAGTTTCCCTCCTTGCCCTTGCCCTTCTTGAAACTAGAGGTTTTACTAACATCAAATCTTGATGCTACTTCTTGATTTCTACCTTCGCGGCATCAAATATCACGAACATCTCAGGGATCATTATTTCCATCCCTGGCATTTTATAGTTCATCATGAAGCTCTAGTAGCTTAGTGACAGTGACTTCGAAAACTATATCAATCTCTTTCTTATCTAGAAGATCAACTCCCACTCGATTCAAGTGGTTGTAGCACCTAGACAATCTGAGCACATGCTCAACGATTGAGCTATTCTTCTTCATCTTGCAGGCAAAGAATCTTGTTGGAGACCTCATATCTCACAACACGGGCACGAGCCTGAGATCCCAATTTCAGATCTTAGAACATCTCATCTGTTCCATGACATTCAAAACATTTTTGGAGCCTCAATTCTAAGACGTAAAGCATGAGGCACTAAACTATCAAGTAGTCATTGGGACGTGTCTGTCAGATGTTCAGAACATCTACAAACGACGCTAGAGGGGGGGTGCACCGAGCGGTGCATTAAGGACATAAGCCTTGTGTGCAGCAATGAGGACAATCCTCATATCACGGACCTAGTCCGCAATATTCCTACCATCATGTTTCAACTCTATTTCTCTAGGAACATATAAAAATTCAAGGGAGCTACAACGTGAGCTAGTAATCTACAACATAATTTGCAAAGACACTACTGACTATGTTCATGATAATGAGTTCAATTAATCATATTACTTAAGAACTCCCACTCAAATTGACATCCCTCCGGTCATCCGAGTGATACATGATCCAAATACACCCACTCAAGTCCGGTCATCACATAAGTTGAGGTGGTTTCAATGGTGAACATCATAATGTTGATCATATCTACTATATGACTCAGGTTCGACCTTTCGATCTCTTGTGTTTCGAGGCCTCGTCTGTACATGCTAGGCTCGTCAATCTTAACCTTAGTGTTCTGCACGTGCAACACTGGCTTGCACCCGTTGTATGTGAAAGTAGAGTCTATCACACCCGATCATCACGTGGTGTGTCGAAACAATGAACTTTCGCAACGGTGTACGCTTGGGGAGAAAACAATTGATCTTGAAATTTAAGTGAGGGATCACCTTATAATGCTACCGTCGTCCTAAGAAAAACAAGGTGCATAAAAGGATTAACATAAAATGCAAATCATAAATGACATGGTATGGCCATGATCTCGATCGTCACCGGCATGAACCCATGATCTCCATCATCTTGATCTCCATCATCTTGATCTCCATCATCTTGATCTCCATCATCTTGATCTCCATCATCTTGATGTCCATCAACATGTCCCCATCGGGGTTGTCACACCCACCATGCTTCTACTACTATTGCTACCGCTTAGCGATAAAGTAAAGCATTACATAGCGCTTAATGATTGACACGCAGGTCATAGAATAATTAAAGACAACCCTATGGCTACTGTTGGTTGCCGTACTCATCGACATGCAAGTCGTGATATTCTATTCAATACAGGATCATCTCATACATCACAAATATCCCATCATGTAATTGGCCATATCACATCACAACATACCCTGCCAAAACAAGTTAGACGTACTCTAATTGTTGTTGCAAGTTTTACGTGCCTGCAACGGGTATCTAGCAAGAACAATTCTCACCTATGCAAAACCACAACGGTGATACATAAATTTCTTTTCAACCTTCTCAAGGACCGCCTTTGTCAAATCCGATCCAACTAAAGTAGGAGGAACAGACACCCGATAGCCATCTTTGTGCAACGAAGTTACACGTCAGTCAATGGAACTGGTCTATCATAAGCATACGAGTAAGGTTGGTCTGGGACGCTTCATCCCAGAATACCACTGAACCAAAACACGACCAAGAGAGGAAGCAATCTAAGCATCAACGCCCAAAAACTCTTTGTGTTCTACTCGAGATCTCATCTACACATAGACCTAACTCATGATGCCACTGTTGGGGAACGTTGCATGGGAAACAAAAAATTTCCTACGCACATGCAAGATCTATCCACAGTGATGAGCATCAACGAGAGGGGGAGTGGATCTACATATCCCTGTAGATCGCTAAGCGGGAAGCGTTAAGAAACACGGTTGATGTAGTCGAACATCATCCCGATCCAAATTGCCAAGTGTCCCGTGATCCCATCATGATCCGTCCTGTGATCCAATCATGTTCCGTCCCGCGATCTCATCTTGATCTGTCCTGCGATCCAATCATGAATCGTCTTGCGATCTTGATCACAGTCCTTCCGATCCAGTGTGAAACGAACAGCGCCTGCGTGTTCAGCACATGTATAGCATGATGAGGATCTCCGCCTTCTTGATCCAGCAAGAGAGAGCGGAGAGGTAGATGAGTTCTCCGGCCGCGCGACAGCGTGGCAGCGATAGTGGTGGAACAATTCTAGCAGGGCTTCGCCTAAGCACCGCTAGAACGATCTAGAAGAGAAACTACGATCTAGAGGAGAGGGTAGAACGTGGCTGATTTATGTGTCTCAAAACCCTCAAAACCTCTATTATATATAGGAGGAGGGAGGGAGTAGGCTTGGCGCACAAGGGGCCAGCCCTTGGCCTTGCGCAAGGAGGAGAGGAGGAGTCCTCCTCCAATCCTAGTAGGACTAGGACTCCTCCTTCCCACTTGGAAACTCTTTCCACCTTGGCTTTTTCCCCTTCTCCTCCCACTCCAGCCGCATGGGCCTCTTGTGGGACCTAGGCCATCCAACTAAGGGCTGGTATACTTCTTCCCACAGCCCATGTAGCCTCTTTGGTCGAAATACCCCTACCGATGGTCCCCCGGCACCCTCCCGGCACTCCCGGTACACTACCGATGAGCCCGAAACCTTTTCGGTGACCAAAACAGGACTTCCTATATATCAATCGTTACCTACGGACCATTCCTGAGCTCCTCGCAATGTCCGAGATCTCATCCGGGACTCCGAACAACCTTCATCCACCACCATACATAACTCTATACTATCGAAATGTCACTGAACCTTAAGTGTGTAGACATTGCGGGTTCGAGAACTATGTAGACATGACTGAGACCCCTCTACGGTCAATAACCAATAGCGGGACATGGATGTCCATATTGGTTCCTACATATTCTACGAAGGACTATATCAGTCGAACCTCTATGTCAAGGATTCAGTTAATCCTGTATGTTGTTCCCTTTGTTCTTCAGTATGTTACTTGCCCGAGATTCGATCGTCGGCATCTCTATACCTAGTTGAACCTTGTTACCGGCAAGTCTCTTTAATCATTCCATAATACAAGATCTTGTGGCTAACACTTAGTCACATTGCTTGCAAGGCTTATTGTGATGTTGTATTACCGAGTGGGCCCTGAGATACCTCTCCACCACATGGAGTAACAAATCCCAGTCTTCATCCATGCCAATCCACCAGACACCCTCGGAGGTACCTGTAGAGAACCTTTATAGTCACCCAGTTACGCTGCAACATTTGATACATACAAGGTACTCCTCCGGTGTCAATGAGTTGCATGATCTCATGGTCATAGGAACAGATACTTGACATGCAGAAAAAAGTAGCAATAAACTGACACGATCATATGCTATGTTTGTAATTTGGGTCTTGCCCATCACATCATTCTCCTAATGATGTGATCCGGTTATCAAATGACATCTCATGTCCATGACTAGGAAACCATAGCCATCATTGATCAACAAGCTAGTCTATTAGAGGCATACTAGGGACATGGTGTTGTCTATGTATCCACACATGTATCTGAGTTTCCGATCAATACCATTATAGCATTGATAATAAACGATTATCATTAACAAGGAAATACGATAATAAAAATTGATTATTGTCTCTAGGGCATATTTCTAACAATTTTTTCCTCGACGAAACCCTCCGTATAACAGAAGATGGGCACTGGAGGGTTGCCAGGTGGGCCACAAGCTCGCTAGCCGTGGCCAGGGGTGGTCGCGGCCAATAGGCTTGTGGCTCCCTGGTGGGCCTCCTGATGCATTTCTCTCGCCCGGTATTTTTTATATATTCTGATATAATTCTCTGTAGATTTTCAGGACTTTTGGAGGTGCGCATAATAGGTTTCTCAGATTTGCTCCTTTTCTAGTCCAGAATTCCTGCTGTCGGCATTCTCCCTATTCATGTAAACCTTGTAAAATAAGAGAGAAAAGGCATAAGTATTGTACCAAAATGTGTAATAACAACCCATAATGCAATAAATATCAATATAAAATCATGATGCAAAATCTAGACTGGAAAAGGAGCAAATCTGAGAGACCTATTTTGCACAACTCCAAAAGTCCTGAAAAGTTATGGATAATTTCTTTGAAATATATACAAAATATTGGGCAAAACAAATACCAAAGGGGACCCAGCAGGAGATGAGATGTATGTTGTCTATCCTTTAGTGGTGTCATGTGAAACTCGACTACATGACACTTCACCATTATTTGGGCCTAGGGAAAGGCATTGGGAAGTAATAAGTAGATTATGGGTTGCTAGAGTGACAGAAGTTTAAACCCTAGTTTATGTCTTGGTTCGTAAGGGGCTGATTTGGATCCATATGTTTCATGCATGCTATGGTTAGATTTATATTAATTCTTCTTTCATAGTTGTGGATGCTTGCGAGAGAGGTTAATCATAAGTGGGAGTTTTGTCCAAGTAAGGGAAGAAACCAAGCAGACATCCACCAACATATCAAACTATCAAAGTAACGAATGCGAATCATATGAGCATGATGAAAACTAGCTTGACAGAAATTTCCATGTGTCCTCGGGAGCGCTTTGCCTTATATAACAGTTTGTCTAGGCTTGTCCTTTGCTACAAAAAGGATTGGGCCACTTTGCTGCTCCTTTGCTACATTTATTACTTGCTACCCATTACGATTTACCTCATCAAAAAACTATCTCTTACCAATAATTTCAGTGCTTGTAGAGAATACCTTACTGAAAACCGCTTGTCATTTCCTTCTACTCCTCCTTGCGTTCGACACTCTTACTAATCGAAAGGACTATGATAGATCCCCTATACTTGTGGGTTATCAAGACTCTTTTCTGGCGCCGTTGCTGGGGAGTGAAGCACCTTATGTGAGTGGAATTTGGTAAGTAAAAAAATACGTAGTTTGCTGAAATTTACTGTCACTTGTTACTATGGAAAATAATCCTCTGAGGGGCTTGCTCGGGGTATCTTCACCTCGATCGGTAGCACAAATATTTGCTCCTTAGCCTACTAAACCTACTGAAAATATTTATTATGAAATTCCTTCAGGTATGATAGAGAAACTGCTGGCTAATCCTTATGCAGGAGATGGAACACTACGTCCTAATTTGCATCTAATCTATGGGGATGAAGATTGTGGATTATTTAGTCTCATAGGTCTGCCCGAGGATCATGTCAAGAAGGATTTCTTTCCTTTATCTTTGAAGGAGAAGGCATTGCCATGGTATAGGCTATGTGATGATATTGGATAATGGAGCTACAACCGATTGAAAATGGAATTTCATCAGAAGTTTTACCCTATGCATCTGGTTCATCGTGATCAGAATTATATATAAAAAATTTGGCCACGTGAAGGAGAAAGTATCGCTCAAGCTAGGGGGAGGCTTAAGTCAATGATATGTTCATACCCAAATCATGAGCTCTCAAGAGAAATTATCATTCAGAATTTTATGCTCGGCTATCTCGTAATGATCAATCCATGTTCAATACTTCTTGTACCGGTTCCTGTGTGAAGAAAGATATTGAATTCAAATGTGATTTATTAGAAAGAATTAAATGCAACTCTAAAGATTGAGAACTTGACGAAGGTAAGGAGTTAGCCATAAACCTTAAGATTGATTTTGTTAAATCCTTTATAGACACCGATGCTTTTCGTGAATTTAGCACTAAATATGGACTTGACTCTGAGATAGTAGCTTCTTTCTATGAATCTTTTGCTGCTCATGTTGATCTCCCTATGGAGAAGTGGTCTAAATATCATCCTCCCATTGAAGTGAAAGTAGTTGAACCTATTAAACTTGAAGAAGAAACTATTATTTATAATTTGATCCTATGATTCCTACTACTTATATTGAGAAACCACCTTTCCCTGTTAGAATAAAGGAACATGCTAAAGCTTCAATTGTGGTTCGTAGGAGTTATACTTGAACACCTACACCCCTTGAACAAATCAAATTTGAACCTAGTGTTGCTATGGCTAAAGATCTTTTGGTTTTTGATATTGATGGGCTTGTTATTCATTTCTGTGATGAAGCTGCTAGAATTGCTAGACCTGATAGGAAAGATAAACATAGACCTATTCTTGGCATGCCTATTGTTTTTGTTAAAATAGGAGATCATTGTTATCATGGCTTATGTGATGTGGGTGGTAGTGTGAGTGCAATTCTCTTTACCTTATATAAAGAAAGTATGAATGATATTGCACCAGCTGAGCTAGAGGAAATTGATGTTACCATTAAGCTTGCTAATAGAGATCCTATAGCACCAGTTGGGATTATTAGAAATCTTGAAGTCTTGTGTGGGAAAATAAATATACTACTGATTTTCTTGGTCTTGGTTCCCCACAAGATGATTTTTGTGCCATTATATTTGGTAGGCCTTTCTTGAATACTGTTAATGCCAAGACAGACTGTGAGAAAGAATCTGTTACCATGAGTTTTGGGGATGAGTCTCATGAGTTTAATTTCTCAAAATTTCGTAGAAAACCCCATGCTAAAGAATTACCTAGTAAGGATGAAATTATTGGTCTTGCTTCTATTGTTGTGCCTCCTACTGATCCCTTAGAACAATAGTTGTTAGACCATGAAAACGATATGCATATGAATGAAAGGAATGAAATAGATAAGATTTTCTTTCATCAACATCCTATTTTGAAACACGACTTTCCTATTGAAATACATGGGGATCCTCCTCCACCCAATGATGATCCCGTGTTTGAGCTTAAACAATTTCCTGATACTGTAAAATGTGCTTATCTTGATGAAAAGAAGATATATCCTGCTATTATTAGTGCGAACCTTTCAGAGCATGAAGAAAAGAGATTATTGAAAACTCCGAGGAAGAACTGTGCTGCTATTGGGTATACTCTTGATGCTCTTCAGGGCATTAGCCCCACTGTATGTCAGCATAAAATTAATATGGACCCTAATGCTAAACCAGTTATTGATCACCAACGATGATTAAATCCAATAATGAAAGAAGTGGTAATAAATTAAATATTAAAGCTTCTGTAGGTAGGTATAATTTATCCTATTTCTGATAGTAGATGGGCTAGTCCCATTCATTGTGTCCCTAAGAAAGGAGATATTACCATAGTTCCTAATGATAAAAATGAATTGATCCCGCAAAGACTTGTTATTGGACATAGAATGGTAATTGATTTTAGAAAATAAAAAAAGCTACATGGAAAGATCATTACCCTCTACCTTTTATTGCTCAAATGCTAGAAAGTCTATCCAAACACACACACTTTAGCTTTCTAGATGGTTATTCTGGCTTCCCTCAAATACCCATGTCAAAAGAGGACCAAGAGAAGACCAATTTTACTAGCCCTTTCCATACCTTTGATTATAGACATATGCCTTTTGGTTTACGCAGTGAACCTACTACTTTTCAAAGATGTATGATAGCTATATTCTCTGATTTTTGTGAAAAGATTGTTGAGGTTTTCATGGATGATTTTTCCATTTACGTACTTTATTTTGATGATTGCTTGAGAACCTTGATCAAGTTTTGCAGAGATGCGAAGAAACTAATCTTGTCTTAAACTAGGAGAAGTTCCCCTTTGTGGTTAATGAAGGTATTATCTTAGGACGCAAAATCTCCGAAAGAGGTATTGAAGTTGATAAAGCTAATGTTGATGCTATTGAAAAAATGTCGTGTCCTACGGATACCAGAGGTATAAGAAGTTTCCTTGGTCACGTTGGTTTCTATAGGAGGTTCATTAAAGACTTCTCTAAAATTTCTAGGCCTCTCGCTAATCTTTTGCAAAGAGATGTTCCATTCATTTTTAATGATGATTGTGTAGAAGCATTTGAAATTCTTAATAAAGCCTTGATCAATTGTAACATCCCAAAATTCCATTTTGGAATGTTATGAAATATAGCTATGCATCATCATCATCATTGCTTGAATGTATGAAATAGTTGAAATGCTTCTTCTGACTTTCTGAAAGTCCCTTTCTATTTTTAATATGTTGCTTTCACCTATTTGAAAACCTTGGAAAAAGTTCAAAATAAGAGGGGAGTAACATGACACTCCACACCAGGGTCATCTTGGTGATATATTTGAACAATAAGAACCAGGGGGTCTTTTGAAAAATATTTGCAATAGGTTTTAAAACCGAATTGGCAATTTCTGAAAATATATTTTTTTCAAAATTTTCAAATGATAGAACAATTTTTTTCAATAAATTGCATTTATTATTCTGTTAATTTTGATATATAATACTCCTATATTAGGAAATATATTGAATGCACTAAAAGGTTTTTACTGCGCTCATATTTGAAAATAGGAAAATCTTTAAAGCTTTAAAGGCCGGTCGGCCCATCCGTAATTAAAGCCCGCTCCGACCTTCCTTCTATACGGTCACCGACGCCACTGTCGCGCTCTCCCTCTCTCTGACAGCGGACCCCGCCCCGACCGACCGCTGGATCAGTGCGGTCATCCTCTTCCTCGCGCGCGTGCCGCCGTCGTCGGAAACCTCTCCACCAGCTCTCCCTCCTCCTTCCTTCTCTTGCCCCCTCACCGTCCCTATATAAGAGCGGCCACCTCCGCAATCCATTTCCCACCGAACCCCTCTCTCCCCCTAGCCAGAACGCCCGCTCGAGCTCGCCGGAGCTCTGCCCCGACCGAAGCTCTCACCGCGCATGCTCGTCGCTCCACTCCACCCCATGCCTCTGCGACACCACCACTCGACGCTGGACGACAGCCGCCGTCGCCGGGACCCATCCGACGCCTCCCTCGACCACCGGAGCGACCCCCGATGACCTCTTCGACCACCGGCCGCGGTCAACGTCACCGGAGCACCACCCGACCACCGCAGTGAGCTTTCACCTCCTCCACCGCAGTGAACCCTCTGATCTGGATCCTACGATCCAGATTAGATCTAATTAAACGGCGAACCGTTTTTCTCTAGGCCTTGGTCGACCGCTCGATAGCTCTCATGCGCATGCTATTTCGACCAATAGGAATCTAACACGTAGCCACTGTCCGATCCGTATCATTTCTCTTTTTTTTAGTTTCTGTTTAGAAAACAGAATGCATCCTGATTTTGTTTTTATCATATCTTTTAAACTATTTAGTGTTTTTAGTTGATTATTTTTGCATTAGTTCAAATTTTTGTGGTAGCTTATGTCAGTATGTTTATATTTCAAATTTGAGCATTAAATTTTGAATCTAATGAAATTTGCTCAAACTACTCAAATATGAATAACTAGAGTTTAAAAATAGATTTTTATATGAATCTTTTTGCTACTACTTGGTATTAGTTAGGACTATCATCATGTTTTGTTTGAGGATTTTTAGTATGTATTTGTTTAGTGTTTTAGCTATAAACAGAATCTGCCTAGTGTTTGGTATAGTTTAGTTAATTTAGTTTTTTAGTTAGTTTAAATCAGAATTGTTATATATTGTTTTAGTAGGTTCTGTTGTTTAGACATTAGGTGTTTTACTTCCTGATAATAATAATATAATTTGCTTAGTTTATTTCTATATTGTTATGGGAATCTCTACTAATTTTTTAGCTAGGTATAATTTGATTAAAACCAACTAGTTTAGTAATAGATTCTTTTAACAAAGTTTTAAATAATTAAATTCTATTTTCTAAGAAAAGTTTAAGTAGATTATTTTCTGTTAAGAAAAATTTTTTGTTAATAAAATAATAGTTTAGTTTCACTCTATTGCTATAGACAAACTATAGTTATGTAGTAGTGTTTACCAAAACTTTTAAAACCCTACTAAGATTTTTCTTAACAAAACTTTAAATGGATTTAATTCTGTTTATTAATGAAATATTTTTATTGTTCTTTTCTATCAACTATTGTTTTGTTATACTAATAGTTCTATGTTGTTAATAGTAGTTTACCATCAACTTTAGAAAACAAAACTATGTGTTGATTTCTTTTCTTGTGATTGTGCCTTGTTTTGTCTTGAGTGATTCTAGTTCATTCCTGATTGTTGTGAGTTACAATATTTTTGTTGTATGCATATTGAGTGCTCTTGTTTGCTTCGTTAGATCATCCGGAGTGCGAAGCTTGTTACCTAGAGTCTCTCGAGTATGAAGATCGTCAATCACGCAAGTCACTTTGATCATGTATACCTATGTTTTATTGCATTAGTTCTTCCATCACCCCAATTGCATGCAAAGTAGGTAAATTGGAAACTTGGTTACTTGTTGTAGTATCATGTGGTAGGCTCCCGCCCTCTCAACCCTTTGACACATTTGGCCCCGCGAAACGTTGTTTTACATTTTGCTATGCTATTAGTAGACGGGGTTGTTGTGTGATTCATGAGAGTTGAGAGAGTTAAAAATTTCAAGACCTACATGATGATCAAGTCTTCAAGACTTCAAGTTTTCAACTTACCTCTGGGTGGATGATGGTTGAACGGCGCCCTGGAGAAACCAGTGGTTAGGCTAGATGATGTCGGAGATGTGCTAGTATTCATGCGGAAAGGACCACCCAGGCACAAAGAGATGGATGGATCCTTCAAGACCCAAGGCTTACCTGCACAGCCACAAGTCATTATGGGCTCTGGCTTTGTTGGATATCATGGTGACCCTGGACAGGCGGTGCTACGAGATGTAGAAGAACGGTAGGAAAGGATGGGCACCGACAGAGTCGCAGGGAAACCCTTTGGAAGACCATGTTTTGGTCATCCGTTTCTCAAACACCCTGAAGTGCGAGAAATCAAACGGAGGCGACCAAATCTTGTGGGGAATGTGTGCAAAACTCTGAAGAGTACTCAATCCTAATCGATTAGCCGTGTCCACGGTCATGGACGACTTGAGCCAAAGGAACTGAAACTTCCGGAACCCTCAACACAATTAATATGATGATGTGGGTATTAATAACTTGGGTATGAGAATTTGTTCGTGGAACCATCTCATTAATCAACCAACTTAGTAATAATTTTTGCTTAGCCCTCTCTTGATGTAGGAAAATTAGCTTTACGCAAAAACTTACTACTCCACCTGCCATATTTGCATATAGTTTAGGTGATTATGTTTTCACCCCTCTCTTGTGACTTTGCCGGCATATTCCATATGCTGACCTACACGGCTGCAACGTATCATGTTGCAGAATACTTTTCCGACCAGGAGTGAGGGTACGCTCTACGCTCGGTGAGATGCCCTTGGAGTCAGATGGACTCATCTACCTTCGATGCTTCCGCAAGATTTAGATATTCTCATGAGTTGGCCTTCAGCCACTTTATTGTAATCTTTATTGTAATAAAGGACTCGATATGAGATTTAGGATTAATAAATGTTGTGTGATATCCCTTTGATATATACATTGATGTACCGTGTGTGTACCAGCATGATCTTGGGATGGTACGGAAACACAAGAGATTCGACCTTTCAGGTCGAGTCGCTACAGAAATGGTATCAGAGCACACGCTGACCATAGGACGTTTACCTCTAGGATTGGAAAGCCTTAGGACTTATTTCTCTTTGTCTTTAAAATTCTTATAGTCTCATCTACTCGTTTCTGACTTCCCTCCGATTATTTCAAAATTTATAGATGGCCACCTTCATCCCAGTGTTGATCACGGAGTTTTGCCAGCCTGACGCAACGATGCCCTTTGGCAAGGAGCTGATGAGGATCGTCAGGGACATGAGGATTGCTTTGCCAAGCATCACCGGGACTCCTATCATGTCCTTTCCACAAGATGGACGCTATAGGATCGAGGTGCACATTCCAGGGAAGACCTTTGGGAATCGGAAGGAACCCATCAACTTCAAGTTTGTGGCACCCAACTGGATACTTGGGAGAGACATGGCCATTCATCGTGCCCTTGGACGTATTCAGGAGGAATACAGAGGTGGAACCATTTCACCAGGACTCAGCGTGGTTTGTCGCAGGGATGCCAATGGAAACATCATAACCCCTCCCACTGCAGACACCACCATTTCCTATATCCAGACCTTGGAGACTCACATCAGGACTCTGGAGCTTCGAGTTCGTGCTGATACGAAGACAATCAAGAATCTGATGAACCGCGAGGTTGACCTCGAAGCTGACTTACAGGAAGCCGAGTACAAGCATGAGTATGAGGTGAAGGATTTCTTAGAGAGGATCGACAAGCTGAACACTCGCATCGCCACTCTGGAGGAACAGATGGACATGGGTGAAAATCTTCATCCTGAGGGAGACTTGGCTCCTTTCATCAGCGACGATGATGACTATGAGGAGAGCACCACTGGAGGAGGCTCAGTCACCATGTACTTCTGAGGACAACTTTAGTTATGCCCCCATGTATCTTCATTTTTAGTCGTTAACGCGTAGGTCGATGTTTGGCTTGAATGGAGATTTGTATCTCGATGTTGACATTGATTAAATAAATGAATGAGTGTTTGGGGTGATATGTTTGTTCCATTGCATATGGGTAGTGATTTTATTTCTAGGCCCTTGTTCTATTCTAATTCTCACCCCTTTGAAAACAGCAAGATGCCTCCACGACGTGAGTCCGACTTCACCTTCCCGCCGGAACTCACGCAACTTCTTCAGCAGCAGAATGCACTGATGCAGCTATTGATCCAGAATCAGACCAACAACCAGAACAACAACCACCACCATCCACCTCAGGCTGACAATCTCACCCGTTTTCTGAGGTTGAACCCTCCAACTTTCTCCAGCAGCACTGAGCCCATTGTGGCAGATGACTCGCTCCGTAAGATGGAGAGGGAACTCGTAACCGCTGGATGTACTGATGCTGAGAAGGTGCGCTTTGCCGCACATCAACTGGATGGACCAGCAGCTTCATGGTGGGAGCACTACACCACCACATATCCTATTACTAATGTAACTTGGGAGCAGTTCAAGCAAGCTTTCCGCACTACACATGTCTCAGCTGGAGGTATGAGTCTGAAGAAGCGCGAGTTTCGCAACTTGCGCCAGGGTAATCGCTCCGTGGCCCAGTACGTGGACGACTTCAGCACATTGGCTCATTATGCACCAGGAGACGTGGCCGATGATGCGGCCAAGCAAGAGAAGTTTCTGGAAGGACTCAACGATGAGTTGAGCATGCAGCTGGTAGTGGCTACTTTCAACAACTACCTAGAACTGGTGGTCAAGGCCCTCATCTTGGAGGGAAAACAACAACAAGTCGAGAACCGCAAGAGGAAGTATACTCAGGGGAAGTTCAACTCTGGAGCTCATCAGAAGCCCCACTACTCCCCGTACTCAAGAAATACCGGATCAGGGACTGGTAAGTTTGGAAGGCACACTCATGCCGTGCACAACCATGGAGGCCACAACCATGGAGGAAATGGGAATGCCCATCCCAATCATGGCAACTTCAAGACTGACAATGGGAATGGGAACAACAACCAGCACCGTCACGCTCCTACTCAGAAGGATCTGAGCCACATCACCTATTTCAAGTGCCAAAAGATAGGGCACTATGCTACTGAGTGTCCCCAGAGCAAGCAGGGAAATGGAAACGGCAACTCCGCAGCCAAGAAGCCAAATCCGTTTCCTCGTGCCCAGGTGAACCACCTCGATGTGGAAGAAGTCTATGATCAGCTCGAGACTATGGTTGGTAAGTTTTTATTGCATTCACGTCCAGTTACAGTACTTTTTGATTTCGGTGCAACTCATTCATTCATATCAAGGGTAGTTGTGGAAAAGTATGGTTTGCCCACCAAAACCCTTAGTCAGCCCATTAAGGTCAGTTCACCAGGAGGTATGATGATGGCAGGGATAGGATGCCATGCCTTGAAACTCAATATAGGAAACCATGTTTTTCCCACCGATCTCATCGTCTTAGAATCCCAGGGATTGGATGTAATCTTAGGCATGGATTGGATGACCAAGTATGAAGGAAATCTTGATTGCCCTAGCAAGTCTGTTTCACTCACCACCCCGGAGAACAAGAGGATTAAGTATGTATCCCGACGCACACGTATGAGTGCTCGGTTAAATTCTCTCACAGGAGTCGTTCAGGAGGAAGTACCGGTTGTACGAGACTTTTCGGATGTATTCCCAGAAGAATTACCAAGCATGCCACCAGATAGAGAGATTGAGTTCCTGATAGAACTACTGCTAGGGACAGCCCCAATTTCCAAGAGACCCTATCGGATGCCCGCAAATGATCTAGTGGAAATCAAGAAGCAAATTAAGGAGTTATTGGACAAAGGGTATATTCGCCCAAGTTCTTCACCTTGGGGAGCCCCATTTCTTTTGGTGGAGAACAAGGATAAAACCTTGAGAATGGTAGTCTAAATTATCGTGCCTTGAACAAGGTGACTATCAAGAACAAGTACCCTCTGCCGATGATTAATGACTTGTTTGATCAGCTAGTAGGCGCCAAAGTATTCTCCAAGTACGATCTTCGATCAGGGTATCACCAACTGAAGATTCGTGAACAGGATATACCCAAAACAGCTTTCACCACAAGGTATGGCTTGTATGAGTATACTGTCATGTCCTTTGGTTTGACTAATGCTCCTGCCTACTTCATGAATTTGATGAACAAAGTGTTTATGGAATATTTGGACAAGTTTGTCATGGTGTTCATCGGTGACATTTTGATATTCTCCAAGAACGAGGAAGAACACAAGGAACACCTGCGTTTAGTTGTGGAGAAGCTTAGAGAACATCAGTTATATGCCAAGTTTAGCAAATGTGAATTTTGGCTGACGGAAGTCAGATTCCTTGGACATATTATTTCTGGAGAAGGAATAGCCGTAGACCCCGCTAAGGTTGAAGCCATCACCAAGTGGAAGTCACCCACCTCAGTTAAGGAGATCCGCAGTTTCCTCGGACTTGCCGGATATTACCGGAGGTTCATTGAGAATTTCTCAAAGATTTCCAAGCCCATGAAGGAGTTGTTGAAGAAAGAGTCTAAGTATATTTGGACTGAGGAATGTGAAGCCAGTTTCCATGAGTTGAAGAAACGTTTGGTCACAGCCCCAGTGTTGATTTTGCCCAATATTCGGACGGACTTCCAGGTTTATTGTGATGCTTCACGTCAAGGACTTGGAGGAGTACTCATGCAAGATGGAAAGGTTGTAGCTTATGCATCCAGACAACTATGACCTCATGAGTTGAATTATGCCACCCATGATTTGGAACTAGCAGCCGTAGTGCACGCACTCAAGACCTGGAGACATTTTCTTACCGAAAATAGTTGTGATGTTTACACCGACCATAAGAGCCTGAAATATATCTTCACGCAAAAGGAGTTGAACTCAGACAGAGGAGATGGTTAGAGTTAATCAAGGACTATGACATGAGATTACACTACCATCCAGGTAAGGCAAATGTGGTAGCAGATGCCTTTAGTCGGAAAACTTATGTAGACACACTCACGGCAGGAGGATTACCCCAGGAGTTAGCCGATGATCTCGGAGAGCTCCGGCTAGAGATAATTCCAAGAGGATATGTTGCCACACTGGAGATCCAGTCCACCTTGACCGAAAGAATTCGTGAAACTCAGAAGACGGAGAAGGAGATAGCTGAGATTAAGCAGAGAATGAAAGATGATAAAGCTAAAGGTTTTCATGAGGATGAATAAGGAACTCTGTGGTTTGAGAACTGAATCTATGTGCCCAATGACCCAGAGCTCAGGAAGTTCGTACTTCAAGAAGCCCACGATTCCCCTTACTCGATACACCCAGGCAACACCAAGATGTACCTCGATTTGAAGGAAAGTTATTGGTGGACAGGTATGAAGAAGGATATTGTAGAACATGTTGCAATATGTGATGTTTGTCAGCGAGTAAAGGCAGAACAGCAAAAACCAGCAGGGTTACTCCAACCTTTGCCGATACCCGAGAGGAAATGGGAAAAGCTTGGTATGGACTTCATCACAGGATTACCCAGGACCCGTTCAGGTTATGATTCCATCTGGGTAGTGGTAGATCGCTTGACCAAGGTGGCTCATTTCATTCCAGTGAAGACCACCTATACCAGTGCTAAGCTAGCCAAGATATATATGACCACGATCGTATGTCTGCATGGAGTTCCGAGGAGTATCGTGTCAGATAGAGGAACACAATTTACCTCAAAGTTTTCACATCAGTTACATGAAACTTTGGGTACAAGACTGGAGTTCAGTACAACTTTTCATCCACAGACCGATGGACAGACTGAGAAAGTGAACCAGATTCTGGAAGACATGTTGAGAGCTTGTGCGCTAGATTATGGATCCAGTTGGGATGACAACTTACCTTACAAAGAATTCTCATACAACAATAGTTATCAGACCAGTCTGAAGATGGCCCCTTCGAAGCTATATACGGAAGGAGGTACAGAACACCGTTGACGTGGGATGGTGTTGGAGACCGACAACTTTTTGGTCCTGACCTTATCCGAGACTCTGAAGAGAAAGTCAAGCTGATTCGTGATAGACTCAAGATAGCTCAATCTCGACAAAAGAGTTATGCTGACAGCAAATGCAAGGAATTGACGTATGAAGTCGGAGACTGAGCATATCTTCGTGTGTCCCCACTTCGAGGAATCAAGAGGTTTGGTGTTAAAGGAAAGTTAGCACCCAGATTCATAGGCCCCTACAAAATTCTTGAACGTAGAGGCGAAGTTGCATACCAGATGGAATTGCCGGAAGGATTGTCCGGAGTTCATGATGTTTTCCATGTTTCCCAGCTGAAGAAATGCCATGCTGAGATGGCTGATATTCCCTTGAGAGACACAGTGCCCCTAGAGGCCATACAACTTGACAGTGATCTGACCTACAAGGAGAAGCCTGTCAGAATCCTCGAGACTGCAAACAGAGTTACCCACAGCAGGATCATCAAGTTCTGTAAGGTTTTGTGGAGTCACCACACCGAGGAAGAAGCCACTTGGGAACGCGAAAAAGATCTTCGTAGAGACCATCCGCACCTATTTTCTAGCCAACCCGAATCTCGAGGGCGAGATTCATCTTAAGGTGGGTAGGTTTGTAACATCCAGAAATTCCATTTTGGAATGTTATGAAATATAGCTATGCATCATCATCATCATTCCTTGAATGTATGAAATAGTTGAAATGCTTCTTCTGACTTTCTGAAAGTCCCTTTCTATTTTTAATATGTTGCTTTCACCTATTTGAAAACCTTGGAAAAAGTTCAAAATAAGGGGGGAGTAACATGATACTCCACACCAGGGTCATCTTGGTGATATATTTGAACAATAAGAACGAGGGGGTCTTTTGAAAAATATTTGCAAAAGGTTTTAAAACCAAATAGGCAATTTATGAAAATATATGTTTTTAAAGTGTTCAAATGACAGAAT
This sequence comes from Hordeum marinum, assembly GCA_022496015.1. Classification (NCBI taxonomy): domain Eukaryota; kingdom Viridiplantae; phylum Streptophyta; class Magnoliopsida; order Poales; family Poaceae; genus Hordeum; species Hordeum marinum. Next base: position 155,778,433 of record CM039675.1, on the reverse strand, counting down.
AAAAACGTTCAATAAATGGAATTTATTATTCTGTTAATTTTGATATATAATACTCCTATATTTGGGACTATATTCAACGCATTAAAAGGTTTTTACTGTGCTGATATTTGAAAATAGCAAAATCTTTAAAGCTTTAAAGGCCGGTCGACCCATCGGCAGTTAAAGCCCGCTCCGACCTTCCTTCTATTCGGTCACCGACGCCACTGCCGCGCTCTCCCTCTCTCTGGCAGCGGGTCCTGCCCCGACCAACCGCTGGATCAGCGCGGTCATCCTCTTCCTCGCGCGCGCTCTGCCATCGCCGGAAACCTCTCCACCAGATCTCCCTCCTCCTTCCTTCTCTCGCCCCCTCACCAGCCCTATATAAGAGCGGCCACCTCCGCACTCCATTAACCCCCAAACCCCTCTCTCCCCCTCGCCAGAACGCCCGCTCGAGCTCATCGGAGCTCTGTCCCGACCGAAGCTCCCACCGTGCATGCTCGTCGTTCCGCTCCACCCCACGCCTCTCCGACACCACCACTCGATGCCGGAGGACAGCCGCCGTCGCCTGGACCCCCTCAACGCCTCCCTCGACCAACGGAGCGACCCCCGACGACCTCTTCGACCATCGGCCGTCGTCAACGTCATCGGAGCACCACCCGACCACCGCAGTGAGCCTCCACCTACTCTCAACCCTCTAATCTGGATCCTACGATCCAGATTAGATCTAATTAAACGGCGAACCGTTTTTCTCTAGGCCTCGGTCGACCGCTCGATAGCTCTCACGCGCACGCTATTCTGACCAATAGGAACCTGACACGTAGCCCCTGTCCGATCCGTATCATTTCTATTTTTTTAGTTTCTGTTTAGAAAATAGAATGCATCCTGATTTTGTTTTTATCATATCTTTTAAACTATTTAGTGTTTTTAGTTTATTATTTCTGCATTAGTTCACATTTTTGTTGTAGTTTATGTCAGTATGTTTAGATTTCAACTTTGAGATTTAAATTTTGAATCTAGTCAAATTTTCTCAAACTACTCAAATCTGAATAACTAGAGTTTAAAAATAGATTTTTATATGAATCTTTTTGCTACTGCTTGGGATTAGTTAGGACTATCATCATGTTCAGTTTGAGGATTTTCAGGATGTATTTGTTTAGTGTTTTAGCTATCAACAGAATCTGCCTAGTGTTTGGTATAGTTTAGTTAATTTAGTTTTTTAGTTACTTTAAATCAGAATTGTTATATATTGTTTTAGTAGGTTATGTTGTTTAAACATTAGGTGTTTTACTTGCTGATAATAATAATATAATTTGCTTAGTTTATTTCTATAATGTTATGGGAATCTCTACTAATTTTTCAACTAGGTATAATTTGATTAAAACCAACTAGTTTAGTAATAGATTCTTTTAAAAAAGTTTTAAATAATTAAATTCTGTTTTCTAAGAAAAGTTTTAGAAATTCTTTTCTGTTAAGAAAATTGTTTGGTTAATAACATAATAGTTTAGTTTCACTCTATTGCTATAGACAAACTATAGTTATGTAGTAGTGTTTAACAAAACTTTTAAAACCCTACTAAGATTTTTCTTAACAAAACTTTAAATGGATTTAATTCTCTTTATTAATAAAATATTTTTATTGTTCTTTTCTATCAACTATTGTTTTGTTAATACTAATAGTTCTATGTTGTTAATAGTAGTTTACCCATCAACTTTAGAAAACAACTATGTGTTGATTTCTTTTCTTGTGATTGTGCCTTGTTTTGTCTTGAGTGATTCTAGTTCATTCCTGATTGTTGTGAGTTACAATATTTTTGTTGTATGCATATTGAGTGCTCTTGTTTGATTCGTTAGATCATCCGGAGTGCGAAGCTTGTTACCTAGAGTCCCTCGAGTACGAAGATCGTCAATCAGGCAAGTCACTTTGATCATGTGTACCTATGTTTTATTGCATTAGTTCTTCCATCACCCCAATTACATGCAAAGTAGGTAAATTGGAAACTTGGTTACTTGCTGTAGTATCATGTGGTAGGTTCCCCCCTCCCAACCCTTTGGCACATTTGGCCCCGGGAAACGTTGTTTTACATTTTGCTATGCTATTAGTAGACGGGGTTGTTGTGTGATTCATGAGATTTGAGAGAGTTAACAATTTCAAGACCTACATGATGATCAAGTCTTCAAGACTTCAAGTTTTCAACTTACCTCTGGGTTGATGATGGTTGAACGGAGCCCTGGAGAAACCAGTGGTTAGCCTAGATGATGTTGGAGATGTGGCAGTATTCATGCGGAAAGGTCCACCCAGGTACAAAGAGATGGATGGATGCTTCAAGGCCCAAGGCTTACCTGCACAGCCACAAGTCATTATGGGCTCTATCTTGGATGGATATCGTGGTGACCCTAGACAGGCAGTGCTACAAGATGTAGAAGAGCGGTAGGAAAGGATGGGCACTGATAGAGTCGCAGGGAAACACTTTGGAAGACCATGTTTTGGTCATCCGTTTCTCAAACACCCTGAATTGCGAGAAATCAAACGGAGGCGACCAAATATTGTGGGGAACGTGTGCAAAACTCTGCAGAGTACTCAAACCTAATCGATTAGCCGTGTCCACGGTCATGGACGACTTGAGCCAAAGGAAGTGAAACTTCCGGAACCCTCAACACAATTAATATGATGACGTGGGTATTAATAACTTGGGTATGAGAATTTGTTGGTGGAACCATCTCATTAATCAACCAACTTAGTAATAATTTTTGCTTAGCCCTCTCTTGATGTAGGAAAATTGGCTTTACGCAAAAACTTACTACTCCACCTGCCATATTTGCATATAGATTAGATGATTATCTTTTCACGCCTCTTGTGACTTTGCCTGCATATTCAATATGCTGACCTACACAGCTGCAACGTATCATGTTGCAGAATAATTTTCCGACCAGGAGTGAGGATACGCTCTACGCTCGGTGAGATGCCCTTGGAGTCAGATGGACTCATCTACCTTTGATGCTTCCGCAAGATTTAGATATTCTCATGAGTTGGCCTTCAGCCACTTTATTGTAATATTTATTTTAATAAAGGACTCGATATGAGATTTATGATTAATAAATGCTGTGTGATTTCCCTTTGAAATAAACATTGATGTACCGTGTGTGTACCAGCATGATCTTGGGATGGTACGGAAACACCGGAGATTCGACCTTTCAGGTCGGGTCGCTACATCACTACACCTGTTGTTCAACCACCTGACTGGAACCTACCCTTTGAGATTATGTGTGATGTTAGTGATTTTGTATTGGTGATATTCTAGGACAAAGAGTTGATAAGAAATTAAATGGTATCCGTTATGCTAGTAAAACTCTAGACAATGCTCAAAGGAACGATTCTACTGGTGAAAAGGAATTTTTAGCAGTTGTGTTTGCTTGTGATAAGTTCAGACTATATATTGTTGATTCTAAAGTAACTGTTCACACTGATCATGCTGCTATTAAATATCTTATGGAAAAATAAAGATGCTAAACCTAGACTTATTAGATGGGTTCTTCTCCTACAAGAATTTGATTTGCATATTATTGATAGGAAGGGTACCAAGAACCCCATAGCACACAACTTGTATATGTGAGAACATGTTCTTGATGACCCACTACCTATTGATGATAGCTTTCCTAATGAACAATTAGCTATCATAAATGCTTCACGTAATGCTCCATGGTATGCTGATTATGCTAATTGCATTGTTGTTAAATTTATACCGCCTAGTTTCACATACCAACAAAAGAAAATGTTCTTATATGATTTAAGTCATTACTTTTGGGATGATCCACACATTTATAAAGAAGGGGTAGATGGTGTTATTAGATGTTGTATACCTGAGCATGAACAGGAACAGATCCTACACAAGTGTCATTCGGAGGCTTACGAAGGACACCATGCTCGAGATAGAATTGCACATAAGGTATTACAATCTGGTTTTTATTGGACTACTCTCTTCAAGTATGCTCATAAGTTTGTCTTGTCTTGTGATGAATGTCAAAGAATTGGTAATATTACTAGACGTCAGGAAATGCCTATGAATTACTCTCTTGTTATTGAACCATTTGATGTTTGGGGTTTTGATTATATGGGACCATTTCAAAAGTCCAACGGGTATACTCATATTCTAGTTGCTATTGATTATGTTACTAAGTGGGTAGAAGCTATTCCAACTAGTAGTGCTGATCATAACACTTCTATTAAAATGCTGGAAGAGGTTATTTTCCCTAGTTTTGGAGTCCCTAGATATTTAATGAATGATGGTGGTTCACACTTTATTCATGGTGCTTTCCGTAAATATCCTGCTAAGTATGATATTAATCATAGAATTGCATCGCCTTATCATCCTCAGTCTAGTGGTCAAGTAGAATTAAGCAATAGAGAAATTAAATTGATCTTCCAAGAATTGGTCTAAGAAACTTGATGAAGTATTATGGGCTTATAGAACTGCTTACAAAAACCCTATGGGTATGTCTTCGTATAAAATGGTTTATCGTAAAACATGTCACTTACCACTAGAACGAGAGCATAGCGCTTATTTGGGAATCAAAGAGCTCAACTATTATTTCAAACTTGCTGGCGAGAAGAGGTTATCTGACATTATCTCACTTGATGAATGGAGAACCCGGGCCCATGAGAATACCAAGTTGTTTAAAGAAAAAGTTAAGAGATGGCATGATCAAAGGATACAAAAGCGTGAACTTAATGTAGGTGACCGTGTCTTGCTATAAAATGCTCTTTTAAGTTTTTTGTAGGAAAACTTCTCTCGAAATGGGAAGGGCCTTACATTGTTGAGGAACTATATTGTTCCAGTGCCATCAAGATCAACAACGCCGAAGGCACAAATCCGAAGGTGGTAAGCATGCAAAGAATCAAATACTATATCTCAGGTACTCCCATAAATGTTGAAACAAATATTATCAATACCATAACTCCATAGGAGTACATTAGGGAGACCTACCAGAATGTTTCAGACTCCGAAAAGGAATAGGTATGTCATATGGTAAGAAAACCGACTCCAAAACTTTCCCAATAACATTTTTCTCAGTTTTGGAATATTTAATAAATTTGGAAAATTTAAAGTGGTCTGAAAGGTGCACAAGGAGGTGACAAGCCTGCAACGCGTGGCCTACCCTCCTGTCTGTGCCCTTGTGGCTTGTGGCCACCCCGTGCACCCTCCGGACTCCGTTTTCTTGTAGGATACTGAGGGAGTCCTTGTTTAAGGGGTCCTCGGGAGGCCGACTTATTTCTTATGGGCCGGGCTGTATGGGCCGCTTGCCGAGCATTGGATCGATTGAAGGCCCTATCTCTAGGAAGGAAGCTTCGTGAATCGTGGTGTGTCCTTCACGTTTGGAGTAGTGAAGAGTCATGTTTATCCCTTCAACGTGTAACAGACCATGTGTAAACGCTAGGTACCCTCGGCATCTATATAAACTGGAGGGTGGACAATCTAGCCGCTAATGGCAAGCACACACCAAAAAATGATGGCAATGGGTTGGGTGAAGCGCCGTCAAGGCATCGGAAACCGCATAAACGGTCAAAAAGAAAAAAGTGAAGGAAAGCCATCATCAGCATCGGGGACAGATATACCCCGAAACACCTCGGCGATCCCCATACCCCCGAAAACCCGCTAGAGGGTCAAGAGAGGCCTGAAGACCAGCGCAACCACGATGACCTAAATAACTCCGAGGTAGACAATTACCTCCCCCCTGTTGAGGAGGAGGACATCCCGGAAGCTGATGAATTCAACATCCCCAATAATCCTGAAGATCAGGAACTATTCAGGCAATACCTTATAGCCATTGCCCGCATCCTGCAAACAAAAGAACAACTTCTTATAGTTGAACAAGAAAACCTTAATGATCGATGGACGAGAGTCCTCGCAGCTGAGGAAGGATACGGTATCAGTCTGTCGGACCAACCTAAGAGCTATCCACATAGAAGGCTACTGTCGTAATTCAACGACGAGTTGACTGATACGCCATCTCCCAAACATACCCCATATGATAAGTCAGATTGCCCCACTCGAGGGCGCAATAGGATGGTTGACTATACCGGTTATAGGACGGCAATACCCCGAAAACGGGGAAAAGAGCCAATAGAGCCCAATGACAGGTTCGACCTACGGCACGACCTCGACCATAGGGCAGGTCGCACAAGATCTATCTACGGATCCAGAGGGTACTCACCTGATCAACAGAACGGGTACTCACCAATAGAGTCCGGGAACGAAACCGGGCTAGAACATATGCCGATTACCAGCGCGACATAGATTGGGTAAGAGGCACCTCCCACCCACTATGCTTCACAGATGAGGTGATGCAGCATCAGTTCTTGGAGGGATTTAAACCTGTAAACATAGAACAGCACGATGGGACAACGAAACCAACCGTATGGATTGAGGATTTCCTCCTCCACATCCACATGGCTCAAGGAGATGATCTCCACTCCATCAAATATCTAGCCCTAAAAGTTAAGGGGACAACTCGGCAATGGTTGAATAGCCTCCCAGAAAACTCCATAGGATGCTGGGAATATCTAGAGGATGATTCCGATCTAACTTCCACTTCACCTATGTTTGTCCACCGAACTCCTCCGATCCTAGCAACATCATCTGTGCGGAAATTCTGGAATTGGTTCTTGACCAAGAAAAACAAGATTGTTGACTGCCCGGACGCCGAGGCAATAGCCTCCTTCCGGCAAAATATTCGGGATGAATGGTTGGACCGCCAGCTCGGCCAGGATAAACCTCGGACAATGTCCGACCTTACATCCGTCATGACCCGCTTTTGCACGGGCGAGGATAACTAGCTCGCAAGACAGAGCCACAACCCCGAAGACCTTGGAACCACCAAAGTTCGGGACAGTAACGAGAAACCAAAGGAGAACAAGAATAAGCAGCACACAATAATAGTGATGCCGATGACACGACCGTTAATGTCGGCTTCCAAAATTCTTGCCCCGGGCAGCGGAAGAAGCCTCCTAAAGGCAATCACGATGGACCCACCCCGCTAGAGAACATCATAGAAAGGCCATTACAAATCCACGGTTCTCAAGAGAAGCCCTCCAACCACACCAACCGTAACTTTTGGGTATTCAAAGAGGCCGGCAATCTCACATCCGAGGATCAAGAAAAGAGCCCATGCAACAACGATGAGGGTGATCCTCGGGGTTCGATTGGTGGCGGACGAAAGAAGTTCCCTCCAGAGGTGAAAACTGTAAATATGATATACGCCACCCATATAACCAAGACGGAGAGGAAGCGTACACTTCGAGAGGTCTAGGCTGTAGAGCCTGTAGCCCCAAAGTATAACCAATGGTCGGCGTACTCGATCACCTTCGATTGACACAACCACCCGACCAGTATCCATCATGGGGGTTCGGCCACACTCGTCCTAGATCCCATCATAGACGGGTATCACCTCACTAAAGTCCTCGTTGATAGAGAAACTAGCCTAAATCCGATTTACTTAGACACGGTGAAAAAGTTTGGTATTGATCCGTCAATGGATCAGACCCAGCAACACTACCTTTAAAGGAGTGATCCCAGGCGTTGAAGCCCGGTGCACAGGCTCCATAAGCCTGGAAGTAGTGTTCGTATCACCCGATTACTTTCGAAGCAAAAGACTTGTTCTTCGACGTTGTACCTTTCTGGAGCGGCTCTCACGCCCTGCTTGGCCATACATCGTTCACTCGCTCTACTGTTGTCCCACTCTACGCATACATCAAGATCAAGATGCCAGGCCCCAAGGGGGTCATTACTGTCAACGGCAACACAGAGCGCTCCCTCCAAACTGAGGAACATGCATTGGCCCTAGCGGCTGAATTCCAAAACAATGATGATCGGCAAATGCCGACACCTACTGTAAAGGCACGTAAGGTTGGGAAACGAGCTCGGTTTCAACCCGAACTCTCAGAACCTTCTTCTCCCCGTAAATAGGGACTCGCCCCCCGTCGCACAGCCCTAGGACCAGAAAAGTACGTGCCAAGGAGGTACAACTTTGCGCTCAAAATTCCATGGGCAGTGGTGGGGAAAAAGGGTAAGTGTTCGGCTGGACTGAACTACTACCATCAAATGTCTTCGAACACACTACAAGTACCATTAAGGGCCAACTAGAGGTGTACAGCTCATCCACACTTCGGCAACTTCTCACGACCTTGTTTGCAAGATCTGTTCGCCGAACAGTACCACCCATTGAGGTGCACCACTCCCTAGGAGGCGCACGAGTAGACAAGCGACAGAGCATATCACGGACGTAAGGCCACGAATCAAAGACCCCAGCTACAACTAATCCTATAAAATTTCTTTTTTCAAATACCTGTAAACAGTTGCTTTGTCAATTCGAGCAATAAGAGTCATTGAGAAAAATATAAAATCATTATACATGGTTGTCTCATTGTACTTTGTTGGCACATATTCTATTTTCTACCTCTTCTTGGAAAATAGTTCAATACATCACGATGCAGCCGGCTAATAGAACGGGGGCTCGAGTTTAAAAAAAATCACGTTATGCACAATTGTTTATGTGTTTGATGTCTTGGAATTCGCTTTATATGCTCGGTGGCACTTGTCTTAGCTCCCATCATCGATGAATACCACCTCACGAGAGTTCTCATGGATGTAGGAAGTACCCTTAATTTGATTTACTCAGATACGGTAAAAATGAAGGGCATAGATCCGTTCAGGATTAAACCCAGTAACACTACCTTCAAGGGAGTTATTCTGGGCATAGAAGCATGCTGTTCCGGCACTAGAACAGTCGAAGTTGTGTTCGGTTCTCTCTACAACTTCCACAGCGAAGACTTGATCTTCAACATCATATTGTTCCGTAGTGGTTACCACACAATGCTCGGTTACACAACGTTCCCTTGCTTCAATGCGTCCCTCACTATGCCTACCTGAAGCTCAAGATGCCTGGATCAAAGCGGTTCATCACTGTCAATGAGAATACAAAGCACTCCCACTGAACAGAAGAACACACCGTGGCCCTAGCGGTCTAATGCCAATACAACAACGATGCCCTAGGATCCCAACCTGCGTCCAAAATGCGATAGGCGGGAAATAGAACTCGAGCCCAACCGGACCTACCACCTCCACCTCCTGCTCAGGGCAAATAGGGACACGCTCCCAACAACATGACCCACCTACCCGTCAGGTATGTCCCTTGAAGACACAATTTCTCTCTAAAAATATCATGGGCAATTGTGGGGATCTACTTCCAAGGACTTGATATCTGGCTTAACTGAACTATAGTCCGACTTCTTCGCCGTCCAGAGGCGAGATACCATAAAGGATCTACAAAACGTCATGCCGACTCTATCCATGGCAGCTTCTCACGCCCCCCCTAAAGGTCCATCTGCCAAGCATCAACCACCCCCAATAGGTTTCGTAGGTCCCCGCTCGAAGCCAACAACACGCAGTTGGGCCCAAGGAGGACATCAAGCCACCCATAAAAGCCCTAAATAAAAATGCTATCCTACAAAACATTGCTTTTTCTGTTTTTTGCAATGAATAAATACCTATAATAGTCATATCAGCATCGTGAAAAATAAGATTATTACATATGGCTTAATTTTTCTACTTGTTTTCCCGCATATATGCACCATATAGATCGTTTGACAATAGGATAGATGTGATCTGCAGATAGACCGGGCGCTGGGTATAACTAAAACACCCTAGTAAAGAACCTATCACTATGTCTTTCCCATTCAGCATTTCAGATAGCACACTATATGCATCGGTTCTGAATTATAGCTTGGGTCAATAGTTAGATTGCCCCGCTCCTGTGCCTACCCCTTTATGTTTCGCCATTTCAGCTAAAGGGGCAATAGGGAGAATCATTGCAATTGTATCCCCAGCTGGCCTAGCGAATACCTTAGTGGAGAAAGCCGAAAACTGACTATCATAATAAGCAAGAACCGGTCTACGATGCGAGCTAATTGTCAAACTAAGAATCGATGGAGGTTCTCCCGTGTCATAGGAAGGGTTTAGACCTTTCCAAACCATGTGTTATTAGTCTTAAGCTTCGGCCGAGCAGACTGCCAGAAAACACAAGAGGCTCGTCGCCAGCCCCCGCATTCGAGCTCCTAAGGCTAAGTGAAAGAAATAAAGCAAATAGTCCAATTGCCTAGTTTCCCCCTTATGGCCTACGGGCACCGATATATCGGTTAAGGACCCAACGCGGAGGCCGAAACACCCTTTGTAGTATCTACGTGGGGGCTCAAGCCGATGACTCACAACTTTTAGATTAAACCGGCCATGTAGAGTCAAAATAATACATAACACGATATATTCGGAGAAATATAATAAAATATAATTGTCTAATGGTTATAATGATAACACCCTCACTCGTACATTACATTTTTCGCGCACTGGGTCTGTATAGACCGGGGACCCTCTAATGCGACTCGAAAGTACAACTCGGGGGATCCGTGCTCCTTCCCAGGAGACGGGGGCACGGTGGCCATCTCAATTGGCTTGATCAAGGGCAGTTGCATCATGGTCCGCGCAAAGGCCATCCACACTCTCTCGATGCAAAACGAATGCTTCACAACCTCATTCCACGGCACGACATCGTGAAGCTTCTATAGTAGGATGATGTAGCTTCTCGACAGTGGGACTGTAGGCCATAGCTGGACGCAGAGGTCCTGCAAGGCCAGCTCCACCATCCTAGTAGCTGAGGAGGGGATGTCCTCAGGAATCTCAAATTGTGCCTAGAACAGTCTCTCCTCCAAGTGCCCATCCTGGACTGCATAGTGCTTCTCTGCGTCTGCCACACTCCATGGGAGGTCCGTAAAGGTGTCTGGGGAACGCAACAGCCGTGTAGGATAGGCGAACCTGTTTCCACCAAAGGAACATTGCAGTAAGTATGGCTTACCATCCACAATCACCATGGCTTGGAGAATCTCTTCTTCAAAGAACCGCCTATTAACACGCTCCGATTTAAGGTCAAAGGTAAGCCCAGTCAGCTGGGTCGCCTGGTCTTGGACCTGCTGCTCTAGGGTCTCGCACTTGGCGCTAGCATCTTGGATCTCCTATTGGACCACGGCTACTCGAGCCTCATGCCTGCCGCTCTCCACCCTTAGCGAGTTTAGCTCGGTGGCTGCCTTATCGAACGCCGCCTTCTGGTCAGCATCCTCCTCTTTGGCCCTCCTAAGCTTGGCCTTGAGATCTTCTGCGTCGTCGCTTGAAGCTGAGGGCATAAAGAGACGCAAGATCAGGACACAAAAATCAGGATAGTCCACATTAATGAAAAAAATCCATAGAGTAGGCATCTATAGCTGAAAACCGACCTTGTACTTCGTCGAACCATTTGTTCAAACGGTTAAATTCCTCACCAGAGCTCTGAAGCTTACGATTCAGTTCCACCATCTCAAGAGAGTTGCATGCCCTGGCTGAGGACGAGGCCTGCAAAAGAGAAACTTATCCATAAGCAAGAGGTCGGGCTATTCGATGCCAAAATATATGCCTACATTTATAGGACCCCCGGACAAGGTTTTCAAACTCACCCATGGCTCGGGGGATACTATAGACATAGGGAATTCATGAGAAAGTAAACAAAACTCGTCAAGAAGAACAAGAGCATGTCTTAACTTGAAACCCGCCAGCAAACCATTGAAGGTTTCCTTCAGTCCATTGTCAATGGACTGAATACTTTTTAGGACCGCACCCATAAGGGTGTGGTGATCTTTGACAATGCAGGATTAAGACAATGCCTACTCCATCATGGCCAGCCACCTGATCAAGGTCTGCTCGATGGTGGGCGGCGCCGACAGTGGTACTTCTCCTCCTCCTCGTTGGGGAGGAAGGGTCGACAACGTGGTAGGCACCAAATCCTCCGGATTTGATTGCAAAGGGAGCTTGAGCGACTTATAGCCCCCTTCCTTATCCAAGAGGGTTTCCAGTTCCTGGACCTGGGAGGTCGAGGTATAATCCTCGGCCATCATCGTCTCACCCCCTATGTTTGGCACGAGGGGGGTCCAATGGGACACCACCTCCACGGCCTTGCATGTGGCCATTCGTGGTGTGGTGCGGGATTCCGTCCCGCTCTCCTCCAGCCCGGACGGTGAGGACTCCCCTAAGACTTGATCGGTCAGGAGGTATCGTGACGGACTATATCAAGATACCAATTAAAGAAGTCAGTTCTATGAAACCAGTGAGAAATAGTTGGATGGTGTCTAGATTAAATACCTCTGAGTTGGGGGCTTGACCCTAGGGTTCCTCTTGGGGACCATCTCGAAATCCCCGGAATCCTCATCGGAATTCGGGCTATCATCAGCCAGAGTCAACTTGGGCATGCATGCCCTCTTCGGGGCTAGGGGAGGAAGATCCTCCTTGGCATCCTCGGGTGCAAACGTCTTCTTTGTCTAGGGAGAGTCGATCTCTCCGTCGTCATCCACATCCTCCTCCTCGTGTGTGGAGGAGGCTTGGGTTTCTCCGGATTTGGTATTCGGCGGAACCCTAGAACGGAGGCCCCCGTGGAGCTCCTTCTTCTTCTTCTCCTTATTTTCTAGTGCCACTTACGACACCATGACCAACATTGCCGTAAGCAGGGGCGACCTGGATTCTTTGGGTAAGGGGATGGGCTGTTGATTTGCACGTCCTTGTCCAGCCAGCCCTGCAAAGACAAAGGGAAGAAGGGTGAATCCGGGCCGAGTGTTGTAGTTCAGCATGCAGTAAAGGAAGTCCTATCATACCTTCAGGGGTGGGTTATTGGCATCCAAACTAAACTATTTTTCTTTGGCTGACCACTCCTTCTGGGGCTGGAAAATGTCCTTCCACAACTTCTCCTCAACTGTGGCCATGTCCGGGTCCTCGGGCTTGTGGCCCCACATCGGGGTCTCTCGACGCTGGCACGGTAGGAGATGTCAGCGGAGCATAACCTGGACCATGTTGGTCAGTGCGATGTTGGCCTCCACCATTTTAGTGATGTTCCTTTGCAACGCCTTCACTTCGGAGGTAAACCCCCAATCGAGGCCCTTCTTCATCCATGAGGTCAGCCTCGTGCCGGGTTTGGATCTGAATTTGGCTGGCACCAACCAACCCATGTCCCGTGGTTCAGAGATGTAGAACCACTCCTTCTGCCAAATCTTCACTTTGTAGATGAAGGTGTCATCCGACCACACAACCCGTGGGAGCTTGTTAATTACCGCCCGCCGTAGTCAGCATGCTGATCGCTGACCGTCTTTGGCTTCACATTGAAAATTTTGAGCCACATGCCGAAGTGCGACTGGACTTGCGGGAAGGCCTAACAGATGGTGATGAAGGCCAAGATGTGCATAAAAGAGATTGGGCGAGGTCGTGGAAGTCCAAGCCCTAGAAAAACATCAGCCCCCTAACGAAGGGGTGGAGGGGAAACACTAACCCCTAGATGAAATAAGGGATAAATAGCACCCTGTTGCCTGGCTGTAGAGTTCGCACCACTTGGCCGTCTTCATGAGGATGGTGGACGATGTTGGAGGAGAGTTATCTGGCAGACTTTATCTCGCAGATGTGGTTGTCGGAAACACTCTTGGCCTCCCACTTGATGTTTGAGCCCGAGCCCGCATTGATTGAGCTCGGGAGGAGAGACTTGGAAGGGAAGGAGGAAATGGATCTAGGCGCTCGAAGCCGAGGGCGAAATGGAAACAATTCTGGATGCATGAGGAGGCCTTGGTGGGTTTTCTCCCTTTTATGTGGGCCGTAATAAAGAGATTCCTCTTTTACAATCGCAGGCTGTGGCACTTCCCAAAGCAATCATGTTGTTAGGCGCACGCATGCTTACAATCATGACTCATATCCCATGAAATACGGGACACGATCTGCGTGTTGATAAGACGTGCCAATAAAAGGGCGGCCTCGAGTCTCGAATCGAGTTTCCCTAACTGCCTGTTGTGACTTTTCGTTAGAAATGTTCTCAGGAAGGGTTACTATTCACACCCAGGCGTTTGGCCTTCCTGATAAACAAAGTATATTCTGGAAGACAGGCAATTGTTAAGGGCTGAGTTGAGCTCTGCCGGACATAAATGGAACTCCACTTTCAAGCTGAATACTATGGACACGTGAAGCTATCGAAGACTACATTCCTGGCCATTGAAGGCTAGTTGGGGGGCTACTGAGGAAGTCCGGGACTAAGGGGTCCTCGGTCCATCAGCTCATTCCTCATGGGCTGACATGTTGGGCTGATCTGCTGAAGGCCGAACTACGAATGATCATGTATCCAAGAAGAAAGGCTCTGTAGAATGGCATGGCCTCCAAGTTCCGAAGGTTGGATATGCATATCTATCCCTTGTAAAAGGTCGGTTGTGTGTAACCCAAGGGACCTTCGGTATCTATATAAACCAGAGGTTCCTCATTCATAGAGGATAGGTGAACTTATCTAGGGTTTAGCTTAGACGATCTCGAGGTAGATCAACTCTGTAATATCCATACACATCAATAAAATCAAGCAGGACGTAGGGTTATACCTCCTCACGAGGGCCCAAACCTAGGTAAATAATGCCCCCTCCGTTCCCTGTTACCCATCGATCTAAGGCTCTACCCTCGGGACCCCCTACCCGAGATCTACCAGTTTTGACATCGACAGTCACCGGCCATGTAGCGTGTGTCATGTTTAGTATCATTTACACCTTGTTCTTCACTTGCAATAAGGGCTAGTGTATCCTTATCCTATTCACTAACGGAGTCATATCCATCGTCCATGCTAACAATCATCACAAGCTTGTATGGACATTCTCTAGCATAGTGACCTCCACCCTTGCAACGACGACATATTACCTGATGTGTTTGCCCTTTGGATGCAATGTATGAAGAAGAGTTATGTGCAGGCCCGGAAGGTGTGCTCTTGGCGCAGGTTGGGGCAGGGCCATGTTTCTTGGTATCTCGGTTCGAGGTTGGTGGCTGAAGGAAGTGGTGTTGTAGGAAGACCTGTGGAAGTAGATGATATGTGTGGTGTCCATGATGAAGCTCGTCCTGCAGAAAAATTAGTTCTCACCCTTGTCTATCGATCGTGCACTTCATGTTCAGCTTTGCAAAAAAGATGGAATAAACAAGCGATAGTGCTATACTCCTTTTACTCTAAAATAGTCTGAATATCTCTACTCAATCCACCCATAAAATATGCTAGAATATCTTCATTCTCCTCAATAGTACCACATCTAATCATGCAAGTTTGTAATTCCTGATAATATTCTTTTATAGAATTTTTTCCTTGTCTTAAATGGTGCAAATTTTGAAGCACTTTAGGTTGATAATATGGTGGAACCCAACGATTACACATATAAGTTTTCAAAGCATCCCAAGTAGTAGGGATATTATCATGATGTATTCTACAATGTTCAGACCAACAAACAGAATCAAACTCTAGTGAATGCACAAACAGCAGCAACTACACGTCTATCCTTGGGAAACTGTAAGCATGTAAAATGTTGTTCAGTTTTTAACTCCCAAGTAAGATATTTATCAGGAACATATCTACCCTCAAATGTCGGAATATTCAATTTAAGTTTAGGGAGATGTTCATGATCTCATACCTGAGGGGGTGGTACAGCCCCACCATTGCAATTATATCCATGTGGACGACCTAGTGCTTGTTCTGGTGGTTGCCCCTAGAGATAATTGGGAGCCACCTCTCCCTCATTATCGGAATTACCATCATAGTCCTCATTCTTCTCAACTATAGTAGCATCAACAACAAGGACACCAGAATTTTGGCCTTGCTCGAGAGGCACACTTCGTGCTCGTCCCACGAAATTTGACCGATCCTGTTGTGGCTGAGGTATGAGAGGTGCAGCTGGTGGTAGATGTCCAAGCACGTCACTGAACTTAGCATCCATCTTGGTGTACAATATCTTTGCCAAACCAACTAGCTTAACCATAGCCTCTCCATGGCTCGTCACCAGGTCATGCACCTGTTCACCATCATTTGTTAAAATTTATCATGGAGCTCCTTGTTCGTCATGCTCTCCCAGTCCATCTCGTTGGCTTGTGATCTGGGCATGGTTGAAACCACATTTGCTCCCTTGGTGGTTTTGGTAATTAATAACAACATATATATCATTGAAATAATAATTCCACTAAGCATATTTTAGGAAAAGTTCAATGATGGGTTGGCAAAAGGATTGTGGAGAAACCCCTAGATGCAATGAATTGGATTGGCAAAGCTTCAAGAAATATCACTCTACATTTTACTTTGTCAGAAATCACGTTGAGTCCATAGGAAGACCAATACTATTAAAAGGGGGTAAGGTACTGTTGGTGAACATAGATGCTCCATGTGCACAAGTGATAGTCACCAAAAACACCCACAAACTCAAAAGTCCGTCCAAGCATATCATGAAAATCGGTGCAACCAACAATTCCCACTCGGGCCCACCGACTTCCCACTCACACAGAACCCTGCCAAACCCTAGATCTTTGGTGCAACCGATTCTACTTTGGTGCCACCGAGTTTAGCATGCCAACATTCTATTGCCTCGATTCTTAAAATTGAAATTTCCAAGTTTTTGGATCGATATCATCGAGTTGTGGATTCTGACCATTGGACACTTTATCGGTACCGCCGAGATTTCTATATTGATCTCACCGAGATACACGAGTTGCTACCTTTGGACAAACTCGGTACCACCAAGTTTTATACTTCAGTGTCACCGAGTTGGTCACTTTAGGTGTAACAGTTGGATTTTTCGAGATGCCTATATATACCCATCCACCACCACTCACTTGCAGGAGAGGCACCTAGAATAGATCCCCACATATCCCATCAGATTTTCTAAGAGAGAGCCACCTACACATGTGTTGAGATCAAGCCATTCCATTCCAACCATATGAATCTTGATCTCTATGCTCCCCAAGTTGCTCTCCACCCAATCAATCTCTTCCACCAAAGCCAAATCTGTGAGAGAGTGATTAAGTGTTGAGGAGTCTATCATGTTGAAGCACAAGAGCAAGGAGTTCATCGACATTATCGAGCCTATTACCTTTTGAAGGGTGATGCCTCCTAGATTGGTTAGGTGTCGCTTTGGAGCCTCCTACTTCATGTTGTGGAGTGAACCAAGAAGTTTGTAAGGACAAGGATATCACCTACTTTGTGAAGGTCTACCCCAAGTTAGTCTAGTCCTTCATGGACATAGGCCATGATGGTAGACAAGGTTGCTTCTTTGTGGAACCCTCCATGGGTAGAGCCCATCGTGGATTCTCGTGACCATTACCCTTCGTGGGTTGAAGTCTCCGTAAACGTGGATGTATGATAGCACCACCTATTGGAACCACGTGAAAAATCTATGTGGCTCCAAATTGCGTTTGATCTTCCAACCAATCCTCTACTACATTTACGTGTCTTTACTTTCTGCTAGTATACTCTTATACATGCATTCGTAGGGTGTGCTTGACTTGCTATGATTGGTAAAATATGCCAACACTTAAAATTGGGAAAGGTAGAAATTTTATTTGGTCAAGTAGTCTAATCATCCCCCCTCTAGACACGCGTTTGATTTTACAATTGGTATCTCAGCTTTGGTCTCCATTGCATTAGTTTCACAACCTAGGAGAGTATGGTGCCTAATGATGTAAATTATCACCATAGATGTCCATACTTTGATGGCACAAATTTTGCTAGTTGGAAGCACAAAATGAAAATGCATATTCTTGGTCATAACCTCACCATTTGGGTTGTTGTTCGTGCTGGATTGCAAGGTGAATTCTTTGCAGATGGAAGGGAACCAGATCATGAAGCGACCGCAGATGAATTGAAGATGTTGCAATACAATGCTCAAGAATGTGACATTCTCTTCACCTACCTATGCCACAAAGAATTCAACAAATTCAGGCGTCTTGAGTATGCAAAAGAGATTTCAGATACTTTGGTTGATATGCATGAAGGTACTGAATCTGTAAGAGAATCCAAGTTGGAGGTTCTTCAGAGTCAACTTGACAAGTTCAAGATGAAGGATGGTCAAGGAGTCGCGGAGATCTACTCTAGGATAGCTCTCATCACCAATGAGATTGCCGGCTTAGGAAGCAAAGAAATGACCGACAAATTCATCATCAAGAAGATAATTAGAGCTTTGAATGGGAGATATGACACCATGTGCACATTGATCCAAATGATGCCCAAATAAAAAGATCTCAAGCCTACAGAAGTGGTTGGAAGGATTGTTGCTCATGAGGTGACACCCAAGGAGAAGGAAGAGCTTCACAACAAGTCTAGCGGTGCTTACAAAGCCACAAGTGATGCTCCTGCAACTTCAAGCGACAACCTTGTCACCAATGAAGATATAAGCCTCATGGTCAAGAAATTCAACGAATTCTACAAGAAAAAAGGCAAAGGTCGAAGCAACAACTCAAGATATGAAGAGAAGAGTTCATTATTTCGTGACCGAAACTACTACAAGTGTGGGAAGACCAGACACTACTCCAATGAGTGCATGGCTCCCTACAATAGAAAAGAAGAGTCACCAAGAAGATGAACCTCAAGAGATGAGGCACCTCAAAGAGAGAGGAGTAGAGATGATCGTTATGAAGAAGACCCTCAGGGAGAAGTAGGGATTCGAAGAAGATGGACAAGTACACCAAGATCTACTCAAGAAGAAGATATCAAGCTCATGTTGGTGAATGGGTTTCCGGCTCCGAATCCAACAACCACTCCGAGAGAAGCTATCACTCCAAATCCGACTATAGTCAAGATGAAGGTGTTGCCGGACTTGCACTAGTGACAACCAACTCCTACGACATATTTGACTTATGGAATGAAGGGAGTGGAAGTTGCATCATGGCTAAAGGCCCCAAGGTATCGCACCCAGAGTATCTTGACTTAAATAGTGATGAGGAGGACTTTCTAGGATATGTTGACTTGCTATTTTACAAATCTAGTAATGTTAGTCAAGATGAACTTGTTAGTAATCACTCTAGTCAAGATAAGTCGTGTGATGATGATAAGTTGTATATAGAACAACTAACTCAAAAACTAAACACTCTTAAGTTAGCTCCTCAGTCTACTATACAAGATCATAGAGAGAGTGAAAGGACACACGAGAAGCTTCGCTTCGAGAAGCTCAACTTGGAGAAAGAGCATTAATTCCTTAAACCTATCAATGACAATCTTCGAAAGAAGAGTTCCTCTTATCTATCCAAACGACTTCTCTTGTCTACATCTATTCCGCAAGTTAAGGCTAAGCAAACTAGTAACAAAGGCAAGAAAGGTTCTTCAACTAGTACCAATAAAAATCATAAATCCAATGATATTGCTTCTAGTAATTCTGTTGATCCCACTAACACTTCCCTTCGCCAAGTTACACTTAACCAAGGAAGTGAATTTTTGAATGGGATTATATAGAAAGGTATCTACAAGAATCCTTCTGGGTGTAATTAATTTGCGGGAAATTGTATGCAAGCATGGAGGATACCGAAATAACCATGCCATTGGCTACTTCAACGCTAATGGAGTTGAATGGGAACAAGGTTAATACCCCAAGCCAAAGTTTTTCCTAAAAGGTAAAAGTACGAAAATGCTCTTCCCAAGGGAACAAAATCTCAAGATAATCTTCCACCACAAGACCACAAGCTCAAGGGGAAGGACAAGCTTCAAGAGGACATTGACTCATATGAAGATGAATCCCAAGCTTTGGTGAAATGGGTTCCCAAGGCTACTTCAAGCTCAACTTCTACAAGTCCCACTTCAACACCAAGGGTCCCCATCAACTTGATGTGGGTCTCCAAGAAGAAGAACTAGAGAAGTTCTTGAGGGGTGACTCCACCAATGAAATTCACTAACATTCATTATTGGAAAGAACTAGTTGCAATCAACATCATACAATAATTCAAGGAGTCACACATTCCCTCAAAGATAAGAAAATGGACAAGGTAATCAACAAATACATGGACATCATCATTTATGCTTTGCACTCAATGTCCATAGATATCCTTGTGTTTGTCTCTTGTGTCTTGGGACTAACCCAGGTAGGTGAGAAGAGTAAAAAAAAGGATGCTCCAAACTCATAGTGATCTTCATCAACTTTGAGCATCAACTACTACTTCACCTAAATGAAGTCTTCATCAACAAAACCCAAAGTTAGTTTATCCCTATCAAGGGGGGATGTCACATCAAGGGGGAGCTTTACTCTATGACTTGAGTCAGAGCATCTCATAGTATGTGACAACATTAAAAAGCTTTCTGTAAAAATGGTAACCCCACTCGTGCTTAAACAATGAGTATGACCTATGATCAAGTATTCTTACTTGGCTCCTAAGTCAATATACTCATACATAGATGACTATGTCATCGCCAAAATGCTTGATAGATGCTAGTATGTATGTGCATGGTTGCCATGATTTCATTTGACATCTTATTGTGTTAGCATGCTGGTCTGCATTTCCTTATCCATTCGAGGAAATACAATTTTTTCTATTTGGACTTTGATTTTATTTTTGCCAATTTTATGGACAAGCACTACTAGGAGAAACCTTATTGGCAGGACACTTAGCGCTGGAATGTAACAGGCGCTGCTGGTAATTAGTAGTAGCGCTTGTTTTCGGCAGCGCTACAAGTAAAGACTTAGCAGTAGCGCTGGAAACATAAAAAACGTTACTACTAAGAGTGACCCAATGAGCCCACCGACACTGTTTGTAGCAGTAGCGCTGTCCAGAATACAATGCTACTACTAAGATATTTGTAGTAGCGCTTGTTTTGGTGGAACAACTAGTGCTAATGGGCCCCACATAATAGTCGCGGTTTTTCTGCAAAGTGCTACTACTAATTACCATAGTAGTAGCACTTTCCGGAAAACAGCGCTACTGCTATTCACGGTTGGTGCCACCTTTTCACCCCTCCCCTCCTCCCCCCTTATTTGCCCTCTCTCCCCCTCCTTTCCCCTCTTCCCTCGCCATTGTTGCCCTTCATATCTCTTCCTCCTACCTCTCTTCTGTCCCCATTAAAGGCCCCCTCCACCATTGTTTCCCTTCTTCTCTCTTCCTCCTAGCTCTCTTCTCTCCCATTAATGCCCCCTCCACCATAACTCTCCTACATAAATGGCCTTATCATCTCTAGCTATCACTATAAATGCCCCCTACCTCATTTATTTGTCCCTCCCTCCATTCCATTAGATATAGATCTAGCTAGCTCATCTCTAGGTTGTGAAAGGCCTCATCGATCTGGTCGATCGGTCTCTCTCGAGAGATAGGTGAGTAAAAAGTTGATACTTTGAAGAATGGGAATATGTGTGTGAATGGGAATATGTGGTTTTGGGATAGGGAGATATTTGTGCAAGTGACATGCCCCTGAGTTGCTTATGTTTTGCCGAAATGTCGATTTATTTCTGTTTCGGTGTATTTCGAGCAAACTCGATATGTCCTATTTTTAGGCAAGGTCGTGCCAAATGTTTATATGACTTTGATGCATGCATGTATTTTTTTATAACCCTTTTGCTTGTTATACCGTGCATGCAGCCAGTACATGTTGGAGCGATACATGTAATCCGCGCTGATGGACATGTATGCAATCATCAGACCAGAATTAGATGTCCGTGTACAAGATGCAAAGAAGGAGTCCTTTTGGACCCTTTTGATCGTGGCATGTTGAAGGTGCACCTGCTGATGAATGGTTTCATGGATGGCTATACTCGGTGGATAAGTGAAGATGACGATGATGAGGACGTCCACATGGTAGGGAATAAATGACATGGGGCTAGATGAAGAGATGAGAGATCGACACTAAGAAGATGGTGCCGGACATGGCGGCGGGGAAGAGTTAAATGACGGCAGCGGAGAATATTGCGGACACGGTGAGGAACAGTCCGAACATGGCAGAGAAGAGGCAGCGGTCGTGCCGCAGTCTTCGATGCTACTAAGTGCAGTCATGTAGGACCCTCATGTTCGAGACCTGCTTCGCAAGAGTACGACTAAGAAGAAAGCTGATACCAGAGAGGAGGCCAAGCTGGCGCAACTTGAATTAGACTCGAAGACTCCATTGTATGACGGTTGCAATCTCGAGGTGACCCGCTTGAGTTTCACGCTCGAACTTCTAAAGACGAAGGCCGAAAACAAATGGACAGACAAAATCCTCGATGAGCATTTGAAGTGTCTACATAATCAAGTTCTTCCCACGAGGAATCTGTGTCCTACTAGTGTCGATGAGGCCAAGAAAATCGTTGGCCCTTTTTATTTTCCGCACATTAGGTACCATGCATGCATTAACGATTGCATGATTTATAAGGGGGAGGACGCGAAAAAACTAGTTGTCCAATATGCAATGCTTCTCGATACAAGAAGGCAGGAAAGAAAGCTCCTCAGAAAGTTGTATGGTACTTTCCGATCACTCCCAGTCTGCAGCGGTGTTTTGTAGACCCTGAGGAAGAAAAACTCATGTGCATGCACGCGGAGAGGACGAAGCCCGACGACGAAGATGATCCGAAGCTGAGACACCTCGTACATGGTAGCCCGTGGAGAGCATTCAACATCGTATATGGATTTGCTACAGAACATCCAAGGAACATCGTGCTTCGTGCGAGTATCGATGGCATGAATCCGCTTGGAAACCAAAACACCAACCATAGCACATGGCTCGTCTTTGTATGGATATACAACCTCCCCCCATGGAAGTGCATGAAGACAAAATACATACACATGAGCATGCTGATTCAAGGGCCAAAACAACCAGGAAATAATATTAACCTATATATGGGGATTCTGAAAGAGGAGCTAGACATGTTATGGAAAACACCGGCGTGGACATGGGACGCCAGCAAAGGAGAGTATTTCTATATGAGAGCCGCGCTGATGATGACGGTGCACGACTATCTCGGTTATGGGTACACCTCAGGCCAGGTGTGCCAAGGATACTACGGATGTACGAGGTGCATGGATGATACAACGTCTCAGTAGCTTACGTCAATGAAAGATGGAGGGTCCGGGAAAATCGTGTACATGGGGCATCATAGATGGCTCGAGAAGGATGACTCGTGGAGAAAGCGTGGAGATCTATTCAATGGGTTGGCTGAGAATCGAGGACCTCCATGTAATAGGAGCAGCGCCGAAATCAACGAGTTGTCGAAAACTAGGAACAATGCCCCGCGCCAGGAAAGATGAAAAAGGGGCAGGAGCCACTGCTGAGGGTATCGAAAACAAGGTCTATTTTCTGGGACTTGGAGTACTGTCCTAATGACGACATGCCACATTGCCTTGATCAAATGCATATCATGAAGAGTGTCCTCGAGAGCTTTCTTGGCACACTGGTGAACATGCCGGAGAAGACTAAGGACAGGCCGAATGCAAGGAAAGACTTGGAAGATATGAAGATCACAAAAGATCTCCACCGTAAAAATTCGATGGAGGAAATGAAGACGGAGATAGAGGAGGGGGAAAGGGGAAGAAAAGTCAACAAGAAAGAGGAGAATTATCGCCCCCTTATTGCTTCACCTTAAGTGCGAAGGAGATCGATCAATTCATCAAGTGCCTTATGGGAATCGTAGTCAGTTTCGGTTACTGTGGGAAGATAAGCACATTTCTAGACCCCAAGAAGAGAAGGTTCAGCGGGATGAAGTATCATGACTGTCATGTGATAATGATGTAGATACTCCCGGTTGCCATTAGAGGGATACTGGACAAGCACGTTTGTGACACCCTTACTGGTCTCTGCAACTTCTTCAACGTTATATCTCGAAAGTCCATAATTGTGAAGTAGCTTCGAAGGCTACAGGAAGAGATCATTTTCATACTATGTGAGCTTGAGATGTACTTCCTCCCTGCATTCTTTGATGTCATGGTGCATCTGTGTGTCCACTGTGGACGACATCATCGACCTCGGCCCGACATTCCTTCACAGCATGATGTCGTCCGATACGATGAATGGGGTCATCAAAGGATTTGTTCGTAACATGTCTCGTCCCGATGGGAGCATCGTATAGGGGTATCTGACGCATGAGTGCATCTCCTTTTGTGAGAATTATATAGGACCCTGTTGTTGGTTTGCCCATCATGAAGCATGATGGGAGGCTCGAAGGAGAAGATCACAACAACGGCCGGAGGGAATTGCACGTGGACTACTCAGATCGACAAAACAAGTTTGACAGGGCTAACATAGTAGTGCTAGAACACCTACATGTGGTAGATGATTATGTGACACAAAGAAACCATCACAAATATGTACTATGATAAGGGGATGCTCAATATGGATGACGAAGTTACTGTAGATCACAATGCCACTTTCTTGCGTTTGTTCAAAGAGCAAGTTCTTGAAAATCCCTTGGAAGAGGGCACAATTTCTCATACAGGCCTTAGCACATGGACCCGTGCACAAACACGCGACCTATCAGTCATACGATATCAATGGGTATACATTCTACACGGAGGCCAAATACATGGACAGTGATTACCAGAACTCCGGAGTGACGATTTAATGCATGACTAACGCCAACGGCACAACTAAAAGATTCTACGGAAGGGCTTAAGAGATCTAGGAGTTTGACTATGCTTGAATGCATGATGCGACTATGTTTCGCGTTGGATGGGCTAAGGACATCATCAGAGAAAACAAGTATTTCACTACCATGTCAATACATGAAGCGAAGAGCGCAACCATGAATGTTAATGTCCTTGCCAAAACTGAGCCATGGATACACTCTAAGCACATGACACAATGCTTCTTCATAACCAACCCGACCAATCCCAGCTATGTTGTTGTGAGGAGAGGCAAAAGGAGCATCGTTGGAATTGATGGATTCGTGAACGAGGAAGACTATGACCAATATGGAAAACCAATGAGGGATGATGACGATGATGATGAAGCATACGTGAAAAGAAGAATCAATAATACATTACCTAAGAAAGATCATACTCCATCGCTCCAGAAAAGTTACAAAGAGGGATCCATTATTCGGCAACGAACAAGAAAGAGAAGAAGCTCAATGTGAAACATCGTCGATGCAGCTGAGAAAGCATCATTTATAGATATGTATCCATTTTATGTACGCACTTAAGTAACCGTTATCGGTCAGCTGATATATATATGTTACCACCGCATGCATGGTTCCGGTGATATTCACGCAGTGTGGGAGGGAGGCGTCGTCATAAACAAAAAGGGAGAAAGCAATATAAAATAAATACAAAGGAAATACAAAAGGGCGAAAGAAATACAAAAAAACTAAAGGGAGAAAGAAATATAAAAGAAAAGAAAAGAAAAGAAAAGGAAGATAATAAAAAGAAAAGAAAACATAGTAGTAGAGCTGGATTTCTAAAACAGTGCTACTACTAGGGGTAATTTAGAATAAAAAAACTACAATTAAAACAGTTAGCAGTAGCGCTGGATTACAAACCAGAGCTATAGCTAAAATAGCTATAGCGTTGGGTCATAACCCAGCGCTACTACTATTTTGAGATAACCGCATCGCGCGGGCTCAAATTTTCCCAAGTCCCATCCCCCCTCCCCACTCTCCCACCTCTCTCCCTCCTCTCTACTGCCCCCTACTATTTTGATGTTATATGATTTTACTATAAATAAAAAATGTTATATGATTAGATATAAATAAAAAATGTTTATTGATGTTATATGATGCTCATATGTTGGTTGAATGTCGTAGATTGTTCGAGTGGCCTATGTCTTGCCGAAATGTTGATTCATTTCCGTTCCGGCCAATTTCAAGTGCTCCATATGTCCACTTTTGAGAAAAGCTCATGCCGAAAATTTCCCTGATTTTCGGCATGACTTGTGCTAGAAACTAGGACATATGGGAGTGCCCGGGATTTGCCGAAAGGGGAATGAATCAACATTCCGACCAAATATAGTCAGCTTTTTCTCTTCATTATATCTTTTATTCACAATTGTTGAATAGGAAACATGTCTAGCCACGCCTCAGCCAGGGGTTCTGCTCGCCTTGAAGAAGACCCCATCGAGGCAGCAAATCACTATTTCGATTACCAAGGCGAACACGAGAGGGGGTTCCATGGTGGCGGCAGTGACACCAACCCCAACACCAGCACCAGCTCTGGCACCGGCATCAACACCACCCTCGAGACCGGCAACGATGTTGTCATAGCCGGTAAAGCACCGAAGCAGGAGAGGACACGAAAAACAAACGAGCTCGCCATCGCACAAATTTTGGTCATGGAGATGCACCCCAAGAAATTAGAGCCAATGCCGCTAGAGGAAGCGCGCTCACGTTGGTGCAATCAACTAGGATGTATCCTTAGGGAAACCGCGAACATCAACGACGAGAAGTTGATGAAGATATCACATATGGAGCACATGCTCCTAAATAAGTTGCACAATGGATTAATGTTCTCCGGCCGCACAGAAAGCAGAGAACCATGGGACAGCTACCATGACAAAGCTAAAAAGCAAGGAAATGGTGACATTCACCAATGACTTGTCCGCCTAGAAAGTTTGAGTGAAAAAAGCGATTCATAATAATGAACCGAGGTCCAACATTCATGCGACAATCCGACACTTATGGAAGAGGACTTTGAAAAATTCAAGGAGACTTATGCTAAAGATGAAACGGAGAAAAAGTCACAAAAAATGAAGGCACTCCAGGCCAGGAACACGCCTCCCCACCGCCTCGAAAGCCGTGGTTATGAGGGGAAGAGGAACATATGGGCCAAGGAGGATGCCAAACATGAAAGCATAGAATCCCAGACCCCTTGGTGGAGTTCACCGACCCAATGGAGCGTGACAGGATCAGGACCAAGTACAAGTTGGACTGCGTGAGGAAGATCTTTTACAAGGACCCGAACAGGAGGGAGTTCATGAGACTTCTGGTAATTTTTATATTACCACATAATCATATTAGCTTCCTATCACTTCGACTACCGGTTTTGTCACATTATTAGTAAACCATCCATGTTCCTTTTGTAGAAAGAGTAGCACCAAAAGGTAGCCGAAAGCGACGAGTCGTCACAGTCGTCGGCGAGGCCCAAGTGGGAGACCCCTTTCTACCGAGCCCTCAACATAATGAAAAAGGTGTCAAAGGATAAACCGCCAACGCATGGACGTGTGCATGGCATCGAAGGTGGCGCCTGGTGGAGGATGTGCTACCACGAGAAGCTAGAGGAAAGAAGGCAGAGACGGTCATTGCTTAGTCAACATCACATCAATGATATGGTTGCACTTGCAGTCAATAAGGCTAAAACTCAGACAAAAGCAGAGTTGTAACAGATAATCGATCAAAGGATCAATGCAGCGGTAGATAACATCACAGCTGACTTCACATATTCCTTTCCCATCTTTATTTTGGCATTTTTCGATTGGACGAAGAAAATTACAAATAAAGGGCCAGAGGACTTTCCCCTTCCCAGCTATGTCGGTAGCAATTCGACGAACATTGCACCACCAACACAAGCTCACGCCACCGCACATGCTCCCGTACCTGGTCCCGCTCCTGTTCATAGCAGCCTGTCCTTCGTCTCTGGCCTACTCACCGGGGCTTCGTCTTTGGCCGAGCTCGACGCCCTCACGGTAATTACGTGTCATACCCTCTTGACCAGCATATCTATAGTCATCCGTTTTAGTTCCCTTTCGGATGTTTGACATCGCAGACATGTCTTAGCCGGCCAACGATACCCCGTGCACCCTACTGTATGACATCAAGGGCCAAAAGGTGGTCATGGGTAAGGTAATGATCGTGAAGCCGAAGGACCATATGTTCCACAACCGAGAGATGCCCGATAGTGTCTTCGAGGTTAACGTGCCAAGTGTCTTAGCAGACTTCAAGGATTTGCCTCCTCTGGTACCAGTCGATGACGAGGAGACCCTCAATAGATTGGTGCATGAAAGAGCTGGTTTTTGCCTTGGCCGAAGACTCTTCTCCGTGTCGAGGCGGCCAGTATCACACGAATGACAACTTCTCAAGAATGTATGAACAACAGCCCACCTACCAAATTACCTACACATGTCATGGCGGGTGATAGCGGACGATGCGAGGGAGAGCCTCCATTAGTGCTAGATGACATCGCCCCCTGTTGTCGAAGAAGCAAGTGCTGACGATGACATGGAGGAGGATGATGATGACCCAGACAAGTATATCAATACCGCCTATGATGATGAAGGATTGATGGCTCAGGACAATGAAGTCTCGAGCTATGAGCATGGAGATGATGACTTGATGCTACCTTATTTGCCAGCGCCGGAATGCAAAAAGTCTGTATTCATGCGATGCTCGCAGGAGATGCCTCTAGATGCCGCCTCTACCCAGCAAGAACAACAAGAGGGCCGTCCACTGTTTAGCCCGACGACACTTGGGTTGATGGTTAGGGAAGTTATGGCAGTCTTCTCACTACTGCCACCCCTCAAGAAGCAAAGGAGGAGACCAGACAAGAAAGGCGCTAAAGGCGCAAGAGCTACTCTAAGCAGCCAACAGCCTCTAAAGCCCTGCGTGGTAGACAGAATACGTGTCGAAGGTGCGAAGCGTTTCCATGTCGACGACGACCCAATCCTACCCGCAAAAGCGCTAGAGCACTTACTGAACAATGATCTAAGGGGACTACATGAGGATGTGCTGGCCAGCGAGAAATCCTTCTTATCTTGGAAAAACCAGGATACCCGCTTTAGCGTCACATGTGCCGGGTGGGAAGTTGTACATCGAGGGATGGCCCATGGATTAGTTCATCCGATGATTTGACTACATCTATGACATGTTCCACATGACCAAGTTGGATTTCCAGTTCATCCGCATGTATGCGCTATATCTCAACTACATCACCAAGATCGAGAACATAAAATATATCTGCATCGCGGACCCGTAGCATATCCAAGAGAGTTTCTTGGATGTCTGCAAAGAGCACTCTGACTATGTGAGCAAGTACATCGACAACTTCATGGTCTCTAATAAGGACAAGGAAGCGATTCTCCTACCTTATCATCCCATGCAAGTCATCCACGCATATCCTCTTGTAAGTGTTAATCATTCCTTTGCAAGCATGGAGGCTAATTTGAGGTGTACTTAATTTGTGCAGTGGGGGGGGCGTCCTCATCGTTCTGTACCAAGAATACTCCCATGCTATATACTTGGACTCATCAAAGAACATCAAGAAAAATATTACAAGCACATAAAGAATGTTCTCGATAGAGCAATGTTTACCTTCATCCTATCTGGTGGATATATCAAGGTGAAAAAGTATAGGAAGAACGGGCTAGTTTTCATCCATAAGACCGACATCTTACGCATCCAGCAACCGCACACCAGTAATGCTGATGGATTCTACCTCATGCGTCACATGCTTGAGTTCAGAAGGGATAATCAACGCATTCGCATGTCATCTACTACCAACGATGTTGTGATTGTCAACTGGGCCACAAGCATTGGAAAGAAAACGGAGCATCGAATCTGAGCTCAGTTTTATCACGTACAGTGTGAACTTGCTCAAGTGATCATGAAGCAGGCCCTCGAATGAACAGGGATGTTCTACCATGGGCCAATCACACGGGATGATGTCCGAGCACTGTTACTCACTTAGTGTCTGGACCTGCAGCCGTTCAAGAAGCTCAGGTGCTTCCTCCCTCACTATGAAGATTGGATCATAGAAATGGAGGCCTGATTGGCGTTGACAATATATGTGTCACTAGCGTCCAGACGAAACTATGTGATGTAATTAAGCCGTGGTCCTGAACTAGCATAGATCGCTCCAGTTAATTAGTTTGGGTATTAGGAACTTTGTCATTTGTGTTTACTATAGGTTGCTTGTATTTTTCTAATTGTGCCTCTTTGTTTTCTTAAGTACATTATGTTGGATATTATCGTTCAGTTCATCAACAACTAACGATGCAGGTACATAGATCAGAGATGATGAAGGTATCCTACGCCGTGTTCATTCGGAAGGTTCTAGGAGTCTACGACCACTGGCCAGACGCTCAGGACTAGGTGGATAGGTACCCGGGTGCTAGCCATAGAGGGTTTGACAACAGAGTCGAAGCAGAAAGTAGTTACTTGAGGTGGATGCTCTGACAAGAGCGGGTGCGGAACCGCCGATGCCTCAAGTACTATATAGTCATGGTTTTGCTCTTGCTGATCGCTCTTCTCTTCTACATCATGGTTTCGATAGAGATGATGCAACTTGTGTGTGTGTGCCATGACCATGCAATTGCACTTATTCGAGACATGACATGACTTGTGTATTGCTATTTTCGAGATGTGATGATATTTGTGTTGAATGATGATGATGATGGTATGACGAGACTACTGTATGTGTATGATATGCTGAGAATATTGTATGTTTATTGTGATGTGATGAAACTACTGTATAGAGGTTGTACAAATACATAACAAAAACGTAGAGGGGATATGGATCTATTAAACCAGGAATAATAGCAGTAGCGCTGGAAGGCATCTGGCAGCCACGCTGGATTAGCAGCGGCACTTGCCCTTACGCTGCCCTACATATAGTTATTAGTAGCATTGGTCAACGCAGCGCTACTGCAAACCATACTTAGCTGTAGTGCTAAACCAACCAACGCTACTGCTAACCATACTTAGCAGTAGTGCTGCACCAACCAGCGCTACTGCTGCAACTTAGCTGTAGCGCCTTAGCAGTAGCACTGGCACCAACGCTACTAGTAAGGGTATTTCCAGGATACAACTAGGATTTCTCCTTGTAGTGAAGAATGCCTAGGACCCTTCTCTAGCTATCTATGCGTTCTCGTCTCATATTCCATTCTTGCTGCATCACAAAATTTGAACACGTACTTTTCGATCTCTTAGTGTGGGGAGCACTCGGAGTTCCGTATCGACAACTGACTAACTATTAAAACCTCCCAAGTGCATATCGGTGGAACCAACTCAAAATTATCGGTCTCACCGAATGCCAAGCGTTGATCTAGTTGTCAAACTCAGCACCATTGATTCCATCTTCCCGGCTTCACCGGGTTTCCCTGTCAGCTGACAGTTGAGGAACTCGGTGACAGCAATAACTTAGAACCGGTGTCACCGACAGCCACGGGTAGATAAAGAGGGGAACCCGACTTTTGAAATTACTTTGTCAAACGTCATCCCCTCCAAAACCCTAGCTGTCGAACAACGACCCCTGGTCATCTCCTTCGTCTTCCCAAGCGCCTCCGCCGTTGGGAGTCCACACCATCAACTGAATCTTTACCACCGTCGCCGCCGTAGCGAAATCTTCACCTAATTAGGGTACGGTTTTGACCCCTCGTGCGCTCCTCCTTCCAACTATTGCGCATCAGGACTCTTCCATCGATAAGACATGCTTTTTCATTTAGCCATCCACAAGAACCTCCATTAGAATAAAGAACGAAAGATTTTTAGGGTTTGCCGTCCGCAACATGAATCTCGGTGAAACTGAAGCAAATGAATCGGTAGCACAGATTCCATTTTTAGGTCAACTGAGAACAACCTGGGTGAAACCGAGTGCCCATTTTTGGTGTCACCTAGATGGGTGCCAAGTTTTTGTGAAGCAAGTTGTATGTCTCCGTGGGCCCGAAAGTTCTGCCTAGATTGTACCAATATTCATTATGTAGAATGCAAATCCTGAGAATTCTTAGTTCAACTCTTTGAGAAAATTTTCTGCAATTTTGTGATGACTCAGCCTATCTACTCCTCTATATTCTATTCACAGGGTCAGACATGTCAGTGTCAGGAGAGAGTAAGAATGACCTCAAAGATCTCAATGTAGACACAGATCCAGGCACTAGTCCAGATAGGAGCCATCTTCTTTTGATGATGTTCCTAGGTCTTGAAACCTGCCAAGGCAGCAACCCGAACATGGAGGAAGCTCAACTTAGAGGAAAAGGACTCTGATTTAGTGCCTGATGAGATTCCTGCCAAGGCTAAGCAAGACATGGCTGAGAAAACTGCCAAGAAGCCTACAGATGAGGCCACCTCTTCCAAGAAGGTAGTCAGAAAGGAGTATGCCCCCTCAGAATCTATCAGAGCACCAGAGAGATCTAGGGGCACCATGACCATTGAGCCCCCAAAGAAATCCATGCCCAAGAAGGCTAGAGAGAAGAACAACAGAAAGAGGATTATCCATGTTACAGGCAGGCCTAGCTTTGTGTATGAGGACCCGGAAGAGGCTGCTGCTGAGGAGGAGGAGGAAGAGCCAGATGCCAAGGATCCTCCCAGGAAGAAAAAGAAGAAGTTGTTGTGAGATGCTATGCCAAGCCAAACTGCTCCCAAGAGCAAGCCAGCTGCAAACAAGAATCCCTCCGCTCCTAAACCCAAGAGGTTATCCAGAGAGATTCTAGCTTGTGAGAAGAACAAGGGATATACCTCCAGAGATTCTGAGGAGGATGCTATGTCTATTTTGATGAAGCTAAGGCTACACCTTCCAGAGCATAATGCCAACCACTTGCTAGCTGAGGAATGAAGAAGAGGAAGGACCAAGGACTGAGAGATTGGAGAGCCATTGATCCATATTATCGGAGGAGGAAGACTATTGTGGACTATAGATTCTAGACAAAGGAACAACAAGACTTCTATGATACAATTCTACTTGACAAGAGCCCTGCTATGAGTGACATGAGGTATGTGGACTAGAAGTACATCAAGGACAATAAAGACTACTTCCCAAGTGTGTAAGACAACTTCCATTGCATTGGTCTTGATAAGTTTGTTGGCAAGGATTTCACTACTTGGAATGATGAAATGATCATGCAATTCTACTCCACTACTCATTTCTATGGAGGTGGTAGAATTATGTGGATGACTGAAGGCACCAGGTATGAATTCACAGTTGATGAGTGGGCTGCCATCTTAGGAGTCCTAGAGGTGGAAGAATATGACCTTGATGTGTACTCTGAGCCCAAGACAAGCCACAATGCTATGAAGAACATGTATAAGGAGATCACTGCTGCAAATCCGAAAACTCACAAGCTAGGATCCATTTAGTTCCTCCAGGCTGGTCTACGCACGATCAACACTATCTTGAGGCACACTTTGTTTCCTAAGTCTGGAGATGAGAAAATGGTCTCACGCTACTCCATCAACATGCTGCTCCATCTTGATCATCATACCATGTTCATAGTGATGGAATTGATTGTGGAGAAAGTGAAGAAGATTGCTGCAGAACAAAAGCGATCATGTGGCTATTCACCCTATATCCATTTGCTTATCAACTCTTAGTTGGAGAAGCACATCTTTGCACTTGATCGACCACATTTTCCACACTTGCTGGAGCTAGAAGAAAATGTTGTGGTGATTAACCCAGATCATCCCACATCAGCTGCATCACAAGTACAGGGACAAGCAGAGGCAGCCAAAGACGCTAGTGCTCAGGCACCCAGGACTCAGAGTGAGTAGATGGATCTTCTCCTTCGGTCAGTGCTCATCCTGTAGAAGGAAATCACCAACATTCTGAAGAACCAGGATAACCCTACGAGGATTGTTGACAACTAATTTCATATTCTCAACAACAAGGTGCATGGGCTCACAGTGACAATGAATGAGCTCAAGAAGGAAGTTCATGCCATGCCTAGCCCTCACACTACAGATGATAATGAGGATAGTGCACCTCTGAGGACAGGCACTCAACACAAGACTCAGGCCAGGATTCCCACAATGACAACTCGAGAGTTGAGGCCCTCTACATAAGCACCCACTAAAGCTCCATCAGCTCACCTAGTTCCTTCAGTTGCTACACCAACTCCGTCCATGACGTCTGAAAAAGTCTTCGCTGATGCCGTTCTCTCAACTCCTACATCAGCTACCGGAGGGTATCAACCCTTGAACAGCATTTAGCTCTATACCTTTGAACTTTTTGGTAACTTGCTACCAAGCCGGGAGGAGTTGTATAGATCATTAGGACTTCGAGAGAGAGAAAGAGTTGCTTTTTATCGCTTTTCAGAACATTTGATATCTTTTGGTTTGGATGTGTTAAACTTTGTCGGTGTTTGATCATACATTTGATGTGTGTTGCTACTATTTCCTATCTTTATGATGCTTATGACATGATCATTCACTTTGCTTTATTGTGTTGTGCTATGATCTTCATTCTAATTATTCTCGCACACCACTAAGTTGTATGTGACATGGAAGAAGTGCCCCATGTACCTAATCGATTGTGCATTTGTATTCAAACGCAAATTCAAAATTATGCACAAATTTTAGGAGGATATCTTGCTTATAACATACTTCTCAAATTGACGATTATATTCATTGATTATATCATATGTTGAAGCTTTCACCTATTAGTTGTCATCAATTACCAAAAAGGGGGAGATTGAAAGCACATTTGCTCCCTTGGTGGTTTTGGTAATTAATAACAACATATATCTCAGTGAACTAATATTTCCACTAAGCATATTTCAGGAAAAGTTCAATGTTGGGTTGGCAAAAGGATTGTGGAGAAACCCCTAGATGCAACGAATTCGATTGGCAATGCTTCAAGCAAGAAGACTATACATTTTACTTTGTGAGAAATCACTTTGAGTCCATATGAAAGCCAATACTATTAAGAGGGTGTACGGTACTATTGGTGAACAAAGATGCTCCACATGCAAAACTGGTAGTCACCAAAAACACCCACAAACTCTCCCTCAAAAGTCTGTCTAAGCCGATCATGAAAATCGGTGCAACCAACAATTCCCACTCGGTCCCAATGATTTCCCACTCAGACAAAACCTACCAAACCCTAGATCTTCGGTGCAACCGATTCTGCTTCGGTGCCACCGAGTTCAGCCTGCCAACATTTTGTTGCCTCGATTCTTAAAATCATTTTTTTTGTTTTTGGATCGGCATCACCGAGTTGTGGATTCTGTCCGTTGGACACATTATCGGTACCGCTAGCATTTCTGTATCGATCTCACCGAGATTCAAAAGTTGCTACTTTTGGAGTAACTCGGTACCATCGAATTTTATACTTCGTTGTCACCCAGTTGGTCACTTTAGGTTTAATAGTTGGATTTTTGGAGATGCCTATATATACCCGTCCACCAACACTCACTCACAAGAGAAGCACACAGAACAGATCCCTAGTTATCGCATCAGATTTTCAAAGACAGAGCAACCTACTCATGTGTTGAGATCAAGCCATTCCATTCCAACCATATGAATCTTGATCTTTAGCCTCCCCAAGTTGCTTTCCACCCAATCAATCTCTTCCACCAAAGCCAAATCTGTGAGAGAGTGATTGAGTGTTGAGGAGTCTATCATCTTGAATCACAAGAGCAAGGAGTTCATCGACATTATCGAGCCTATTACCTTTTGGAGGGTGGTGCCTCCTAGATTGGTTAGGTGTCACTTGGGAGCCTCCTACTTAGTGTTGTGTAGTGAACCAATAAGTTTTTAAGGGCAAGGAGATCGCCTACTTCGTGAAGATCTACCCCGAGTTAGGCTAGTCCTCCGTGGACATAGGCCATCATGGTATAGACAAGGTTGCTTCCTCGTGGAACCCTCCATGGGTAGAACCCTCCGTGGACTCTCGTGACCATTAGCCTTCATGGGTTGAAGTCTCCATAAACATGGACGTATGATAGCACCACCTATTGGAACCACGGAAAAAATCTTCGTGTCTCCAAATTGCATCTGGTCTTCCGACCCATCCTCTACTACATATACTTGTCTTTACATTCTGCTGCTATACTCTTGGGCATGCATGTGCAGGGTGTGCTTGACTTTCTGTCATTGCTAAAATTTGCCAACACTTAAAATTGGGAAGAGGTATAAACTTTATTTGGTCAAGTAGTCTAATCACCCCCCTCTAGATATAGTTTCAATCCTACAATGGTGAGGAGATATAGGAACACACAAATATGAACCTACAGACTACAAGTAAGTGGTGGTGGTGCGTGTGTCACAAATCCGTCAAGAAAATCTCAAATTCTTACCAGTTCTTACCCAGGAGTAGGTGGTGATCGGTCACCATTCTAGTCAAAATATCTTATAGCTTGGATAGAGCGATTGCCAGGTGGTGTCAACACACGACGTAGATGTATTTGTATCTTTCATGGCATATAATATGGTAGCAAAAGGGGTCAGCAATAATCAATTCAGAGATGTGAAGTTGAATAAACACTCCACAATGGTACTCTTCTGGTCCTAGGCTAGACAGTACTAGATACGCGAGCCTAGAACACCAACAAAATCACGACGCTACACGTAATGAAGGAAAGAGGACTCTTTGGAAAAAATATCTTTTTGGTGCCTCTTTTTTTGTGCTTTTCTTAGAAAATCACTATAATGGTGAGTGTCTCAAAAATCTTCCCCAGGCGTATAAACAAGATAGGCACAAAAAAATTGGACTAATTTTTTTCTGGAATGATTCTAGGATGCGATGACCAAAAATTGCGACAAAAAATCACTATGGTGGAGAGTGCCTCAAAACGCTCTGTAAAGCCTAAAAATAGGGTAGGTAGAAACTATTTCCACACGCCAAAATTTTGGGATAAAAACTACCTGGGGGTCTCCAGACATTTTTTTCGAGACCTACTCTAGCAAGGAAACACGAAACCGAAAAGAGATAGAAGTCAAAAACAAACCTAATAACTAAGAATTCAGATTAGAGGCGGATATAGGGTGGTGTTATATGGAAGTGGAGGTAATGATGGTGGGTGGTGAGATATGACCGATGCAATGAACATGGTGCGGGGGTGGTATATGGGAAATGCGATGAGTATGTTGTGGAGGAGGTATATGGTAAATGCGATGAAGATGGTGCGGTGGTAGTATATGGTAGATATGATGAAGTTCGGGTGGTGGTGGTATATGGTAGATGCGATGAATATGGTGTGATGGCGGCATGACAACCTGTGAACAGAACTCGAAACTCTAAAAGTCTAAACGCTAAAACCAGCAACTCGAGATGGCAAGGCATACACAAATTCGACAAAGCAAAACACCAAATAGAAAATTGCAACAGTCTCACATTGGTTCGGATTTGATGAACTAACCCTAATTTTTTGTGGCTTTTTCGTGTACTATATGTATGAAGAACAAATGCGATCTAAACTACGAAAAACTGGAGAAATCTCTCCGAGCAACCTCGAAATTTGACACCACTTGATACACGGGAAGTTTTCCCTGTCTTTCGATGAGATTTGGCTACCATTTTTGGTAGAGTTAACTTTGACGATCCGACTCTGAACATGCGAGGGCGTCGAGCCTTAGCAATCGCTAAACCAACTCCGAGAGGTTATTGACCAAGTCGGAGCACGATCTACCTGACCATGATTTTCTGTGTCCTGCATGCAAACGAAGAACAAGCAATATACTGAGATTGCAATCTAGATATTGCGAATATAAGAGGAAAGGTTTATTGATGAAAGTGGGGTCCTATGGCACCTTGGTCTGGTCGTGGAACACAAACGCAGAACACAAACTTGCTGCAATGACGAACTTTTATTATAAACAAAACCCAAGTCTAACTTGCTTCCTAAGGGCTATATATATGGGAAATAGAGGGGGATTTGGTCTGAAAACAACCCCAACTTAGTTTTCCCACATGTACAGACTCTAAAAACAGCCTATAATGGGGTATTTCACAACTACATGGGCCTAGCCCAAAAATAAAGGTGATGCAGCACCCATAATATCCTATGGATGAAATTTGTGAAGTGGCATCTTGTATATTTCGTCTAAGACTTCATGTTCTCCTTATGGTGGCTTCAAACTATAAAATAACCACTGGAAAATGTCGGGGGGATGACCCCCGAGTACCCCAAAGACGGCGAGTCGGACGGGGTGCTCGCCCGATCGGGCCAGCTGCTCTGCCTCACACCCGTGGCCGGCTGCAACGACCAGCCGGCTGCGCCTGCTAGCCGGCAGCCCGAAGCCGACTATGACGTACCATGGGACAGGCGCGGACCAGACGGCCATATCCCATGGCGGTGCATTAGTTGCGAGCATTAGTGCACTGTAGGCATGTCGTGCAGTACTATCTAGAGTTTAACCCGCCCCCTGGACACTGCATTATAAAGTGCACCAGGGGACAGATATAGCATAGTCCACAAGCTACATATAGCTTGGCATGTAAGCTACCCAATCTAGCTTACACAACAAGATACACATCCATGCCAATATAAAAGGCTACCTCTCACCCTCTCAAGGGGGCTAGCTTCCCTCACATTCTCTCATTCCCACTCTCACACTCACGTATGAGGCAAGAAGCCTCATGGCTCTCCTCCCCGAACAGCTCCAGGAGCAACCATGTACCAGATATACCACAGTTATACAGATATGCAGGAGTAGGGGTATTATCTCTCCGTAGAGCCCTGAACCTGGGTAAACCACTACGTGCTCTTCGCATACCCGTCCCGGTTCATCCACGTCAGTCTTGCCCTTGCCTCGATAAGCCTACCTATGGCATCTGCCGTCTCGCGAGACCCTCCCGTGAGAAAACGACGACAGTTGGCGCCCACCATGGGGCCCGCTGCTGTTGGAACCGCAGTCTGGGTGGGACCCTCTTGCAGCGCCTTGCGCTCATCAGCCGGCGGACCACGCGTCTGCCCTTGACAGAGCCTCGCGCTCATCAGCGGGTGGACCCCACATCTGCCCTCGGCAACGCCTCGCGCTAATCAGCCGACGGATCCCGCGTTCGCGCCTTGCAGCGCCTCGCTCTCGACAGCAGGGACCCCGCGTCCGCGCCTCGCCGTCCCTCGCTCTCGACAGCAGGGACCCTGCGTCCGCTCTCAGCAGGGCCCCCACGCCCACCATGCGGCGGACCCCGCGTTCGCCCCCGGCACGGCTCCATGCCCATCAGCCGGCAGACCCCGCGTCCGCCCTCTGTAGAGCCTCGCGCCCCTCAGCCGGTGGCCCCCGCGTCCGCCCTCGGTAGTGCCTCGCGCTGATCAGCCGGTGGACCCTGTGTCTGCCCTAGGCAGTGCCTCACGCTCATCAGCCGGTGGATCCCGCGTCTCCACCCGGCAGCGCCTCGCGCTCGACAGTCGGCGGACCACGCGTCTGCCCTCGGCAGGGCCACCACGCCCATAATGTGGTGGACCCCATGTCTGCCCCCGGCTGGGCTCCATGCCCATTAGCCGACGGACCCCGCGTTCGCCCTCTATAGAGCCTTGCACTCATTAGGCAGCGGACCCCGTGTCCGCCCACGGCAGCGCCTCGTGCTCATCAGTCGGCGGACCCCGCGTCTGCCCTCGGTAGAGCCTCATGCTCATTAGCCGGTGGACCCTGTGTCCGCCCTCGGCAGAGCCTCGCGCTCATCAGCCGTTGGACCCCTCGTCTGCCCTCGGCAGCACCTCACGCTCATCAGCCGGCGGATCCCGCGTCCGCCCCCAGTAGTGCCTCATGCTCGATAGTCGGCGGACCCCGCGTCCACGCTTGGCAGGGCCCCAACGCTCATAATGCGGCGGACCCCACGTCCGCTCTCGGCAGGGCTCCACGCTCATCACCCGGCGGACCCCGCGTCCGCCTTCGGCAGCGCCTCGTGCCCTTCAATCGGCAGACCCCACGTTTGTGCCCGACATCTTCAGCACCATCGTTCGCTTCAGCAACAACAAAGACCCTCCGCCCGACTCCTCGAGTCGCCCAAAGGCTCGGAGGCTACATCCAGTGGGTGCGCGTTCGCCCCCGGCATCACCTCGCGCCCTCCAGCCAGCACACTCCACATTCGCGCTCGGCATCCTCGACGCCACCATCTACTTTAGCAATAGCAAAAACCGTCCTCCCGAATCTTCGAGTCGCCCGGAGGCTCGGAGGTTACACCCACTAGGTGCGTTGGCGCTCCCCCAGTGGAAGCAAGCCGTGTCGTCCCCAACCCGCAATCGACCGTCATCGACAACTTCTACAATGACAATGACTACGAAAACCCTCCGCCCGACTCTGTGAGTTGCTCGGAGGCTCGGAGGCTACTGTCGACGTAATGACCCTTGGGTACCCCAAAGACGGCAAGTCGGACGGGATGCTCGCCTGCTCGGGCCGGAGCCAACTACGACGTCCCGTCGAACACGCACGGACCAGATGGCCATATCCCGTGGCGGTGCACTAGTGGCAAGCAGTAGTGCAATGTATGCTCATCGCGCAGTACTATTTATAGTGTATCCTGTCCCCTGGACACTGCATTATAATGCGCACCAAGGGACAGACATAGCTTAGTCCACAAGCTACATATATCTTGGCATGTAAGCTACCCACTCTAGCTTAGATCCTAAGATGCATGGTACGTAAGCTACCCACTCTAGCTTACACACCAAGCTACACATCCATGCCAATATAAAGGCCCGATCTCACTCTCTCAAGTGGGCTAGCTTCCCTCACATTCTCTCATCCCCACTCTCACACTCACATATGAGGCAAGAAGTCGGATGGCTCTCCACCCCAAACAGCTCCAGGAGCAATCATCTACTAGATATAGCATACTTATATAAATATGCAGGACTAGGGGTATTATCTCTTCGGAGCGCCCTGAACTGGGTAAACCACTACATGCTATTCGCATACCCGTCCCGAATCATTCAAGATAGACTTTCCCTCGCCTCGATAAGCCTACCTATGGCATCTGCCATCTCGCGAGACCCCTCGTGAGAAAAGTACGATAGAAACA
The DNA here is from genome assembly GCA_022496015.1 of Hordeum marinum. Taxonomy (NCBI): domain Eukaryota; kingdom Viridiplantae; phylum Streptophyta; class Magnoliopsida; order Poales; family Poaceae; genus Hordeum; species Hordeum marinum. The sequence goes on along the minus strand of CM039675.1, from coordinate 155,738,031 downwards.
ACATTGTTCTTTCCTACGCACGCGCCTTGTTCTCCATGCTTGATCTCGCTCCAAAGGCCCTCCATCGTGCCCATGCTAGTCCCTTCATTCATAATTAAAACAAAATTATCTATTATAGGCAACATCATATGTTCATGAACATTAGAAGTATTTCCAAGAAATGAAAGTACTTGGTAATTCAATTGGCATGCGCGAGCTCTAGCAATTGGTCCAGTATGTATACCAGCAGGGGTTGTGGGTGTAACATTGGTATTGATGTCCTCATCAAGTTGCATGGCAATATATCTCAAAATGGCTATGGAAATGCCATAATCGATAGGTATGGCGGCCATTTCGAGGAAGTTATAAGGATGCTTACGTGTGATAGAGTGTATCATATCATGGGGTTTGGATGCACTGACGAAGTTTGCGCCAACTCTCGAGGTGAGAAAATGGCAATGCACGGTACTTAGTAGGCTAGCAAATTGCCGAAAGGTGGGAGTGTGTATATTCCATGAACTCACATTAGTCATACAGAACCCATATACTTATAGTGAAAGTTGTATTAGCTCTCTCAAAGAAAAGTATTGCCAGTGCGTGCCTAGGGGGGAGGTTGGGAGGATCTAACCATCGCACACCCCTTACTCAAACAACACAAGGATTCGAATGCAAAATAAAAGTTCTCCAACATCCTAGTCATGCAATAACCGACACTTTAACGAATAGGATATCATAAACATTAACATCGATATTACTAAAAAAGCATGATGATTTACTAGTGAACCCACATATTACTATCTCAATGTCGCAAAACTATTGTAAGGAATGAAACATATTAAGTGATCTACAAGTTTTATGTAAGATTTTACGACTAACCATGTGAATAACCAATTCCTGTTAACTCTAAATAGCTAGATATAAGTGAAGCATGATATTTTAATTCTTTCTACAAAATACCATGCTATAATACATATAATTTAAGAAAAATATCACTATACAAATAATGGTGTTGCCAATGAAGAGAAGCAAGCATCCAAACTTCAAAAGATATGAGCAAAGAACGCAAAGCATTCTATAAAGCCATAATCAAAAGGTATAAGTGAAGTGCCAACATAATTCTATAAATCAACCAAGTACTATCCCACACAAGCATTGTGCATTTATAAGAGAAAAATAAAAGGCATACGATAGTCGAAAAATTTACATGTATCATGTGAACAAAACAAAAAGTGAGACGTACGATAATTGTCGAGGAAGAAAGATGGATGCCTTCCGGGGCATCCCCAAGCTTAGATGCTTGAGTATCCTTGAATATTAACTTGGGGTACATTGGCATTCCCCAATCTTGAACTCTTACTTGTCCTTATTATTCGAATATCGATACCTCCTCGATCTTCAAACACATCACCCACACAAAACATAGCAGAACTTTTTTTAAATAGGTTAGTACATATAACATTAAATACCATCATGTATTGCTATAAAATTATTGCATAGTCATAATCCAACATTACCCAATGTATTCTGTCACAATTCTATGGCTCCCAAATCATGGGGCTCAACAAGATTTCAAACATAAACACACAAAGAAACTATAACAACAATCTGTGAAAAATATGACAGTCTGTAAAGATGCAGATGAAACATAAACTTCTATTACTCAGAAAATTATGATAGGAAATAAGAAAATTACATAGAAGTACTGTGTAAAAACTTCAGAATTTTTCACCCTATGTTAAAATATGAAAAAACCAAACACGACAGAAAAAGTTTTGGTTCTTGCTCAACACATATCAACCAACAATTCAAACATCCTAAAGGAAAATATTAGCACATTATTTTTATAATAAAATGTATTCATACAAGGGGGTAATTATTTTTGTTAAAAAAATTCTATAATCAAGGTTCAGAAAGTTTCCGTGGGCATGATAAAGTTCATGGCTAGCCCACTATTTGTTTTGGAAACATTTTAGGTTACCCACTTTATTATTTTAATTATTTTAAATGAACACAACAGAATAAAATGACTCTCTAAAACATCCGTGTTGTGTCCCCCGGCAGCGCTTTCTTTAAAGCCATTAAGCTAGGCATATAGTGCTCAAGTATATTATCCACCCAGATCCCAAGGTACATCAAAGCCAATTTTAATTAAAAATCAGTTTTTATTTAGTAGTGAGCACAAAGCAACATATATCATGTACACTCGAGTCTAATTCTCTTCCTAGGCATTGTCATGTCAAACAAGAAAAATTTATTCACACAAAGCAAAGGCCAATGCATAGTATAAACAATTTCTTGCAATTTTTTCATATTGGAAACATAAAGAGGTGAAGATTTCGTTCCTCTCTCATAATAATTGCAAGTAGTATAAACAAGCACATGCATACTATATCCATCAAAATCATCATGTGTAATAGTAAAACGCAACCCATCAATATAAGCCTTAATAAGTGCAAACTTCTCCGATATAGTGTAGTTGTGAGAATTCGAAAAGATAATAGAACTATCATGTGTGGGTGCAACAGCAACAATTTCTTGTTTAACATAAGGAACTATAGAAACTTCATATCCATAAGCATAATTCATATTGGTATCATGGCCACAAGCATAGCAAGCATCAAGTTTATCAAATAGGGATATTTCAAGCAAATCCAAGGGCTCATAGAAATTATCATAGGATTCATCCTTCCGTATGTGCAAAGGGAAATTAAAAAGTGTATGGGATAAATACTTACTTTCATAATAATGTAGGAATGGGTATCTAAACCTCTCTTCCTCCTTTTGTTCTTCGCTCTCCACCTTATTTTCTCATCTAATGAGCTCACTGTTTCAGAAAATTCTTATTTCATAGATTCTTGTGAAATATTAATCTCTTCTTGGGAAGTGGAGACTCCCTCAATAAACTTATCAATATGGGAATTGTATATATAATTATCATAGCATATATTTAAGTATAGCATAATTTTCAGATCTGTAAAGAGTATCATCACAATTTTCACACTTTTCAAACAAGGATTCAATTTCATAAGCACCCTTAAAAGCAACAAATTCTGTTGTCTATTCCACATCATTGTAATCATATAATCATAGCATAATAAGCCAAGGTTACATTACCATTAAATTCACATTGAAAGGGAAGGTGTCGAGCCTTCATCTTAGAGCAACAAGTATAATTACATGTTACGTTTCAATTCCAAGCATACCAATGCAACATTTTAATTTGATCTCATAAGTCTTTCCCTTTTTCAGTTAGGCGATAGTCCCTAAATTATTCCCTATGATCCAAAGAATATCCCATTATCAAGTTGAAGGGATATTTAACAAGATTATCAAAGTAGTATTCAATGTATTCAATATAACTAGCATCGAGGGTTTTAGGAGCTTCCCCGTCTCCATGAGTAGAAAGTACGACTATTTTTTTGGTATTCCGTGTCCCATATCCACAACTCAATATATAAAACAACACAACAGAAAATACAAAAAATTTAGAGGTAGAGCAAACAAGCACACATGAGAATATCCACCCTACACTATAGCTCCCCAGCAACGGCGCTAGAAAAAGGTCTTGATAACCCCAAACTATAGGGGATTGTTTGTAGCCATTTTTGATAAGTAAGATTGTCGAACCCAATGAGGAGATAAAGGTAGAATTAATTTTCTCTCAAGTTCTATCGACCAATCATACAACTCGATGCGCAACAATGTTCACTATACCTAGTACAACAAAGAAACTACTTTGTGGGAATTAAACTAGAAGTACTTTGTAGGTGTAAGAACATAGTTTTGCCGGATAATAAAGAAAGTGGAAATAAAAGTTAGGTGCTGTTTTAATAAAATAACAATTAATTTAATGTAGCGAGTGTGGAAAAGTGGTCATAGGATTTGCGAGATTCTCCTAGGTAATCGATAACTAGATTAGGAATCATTATTGCAATTTTATATGAGGGAGGGGCATGAGCTAACATACATGACGTACTTGGATCATATGAACTGATGATTGGAACTATAGCAAGCATTTAGAACTACTAAAGATCACTAAGGTAAAACACAACCATAGCATAAAGTAACAAGTCCACTTTACTCCCATAGGCAACAACCCCTTACCCTCGCATAAGTTGTTGTCAGCGTCGCTATCCACTATACATATTGCAACACTCTACAGCAGGGATCCCACACACTTGCGTGACACGGCGAGAACCATAGTACAAAACCAAAATAGAACACACAACTCAAACCAATCAAGATCAGCAATAAACCCATAGGACAAAATAAATCAACTCCAACATCATTGGATGGCAACACATCATTGGATAATAATATGAAGCATAAAGCACCATGTTCAAGTAGGGGGTACAGTAGGATGTGGGAGTGTATACCATTGTAAATAGATAAGAGAACGTGATGATGGTGTTGACGAAGATGGCGAAGTTGTTGTTGTAGATCGTTGCCATGCTAGTTACCCTGACGGCACTCTGGTGCCACCGGGCGAGAGGGGGAGAGAACCCCCCTCCTTATTATTATTCCTTGGACTCCACCTAGATGGGATGAGAGTTTCCCCTCTAGTCCATGGCCTCCATAGCTCAATCCCGCTCCTAGATTGGATCTCTCTCTATTTCTCTTCTGTTTTGCATTCCTGTTTTCTTGTTTTTCACTATTTCTTAAATATCCAGAGGTCGGTAACTCTGATATGGCCTAAATTTTGAGGAGATTTTTATCCGTATATTATCTTCCATGCAGTTGAATGATAGCCCTAAACGACCTCTGGGGTGCCGACAAGCTAGGATGCACACCCTGGTGGCTCATTGGCTACTCGTACATCTTCTAGCATTGTCTCCATGCCCACAAAATCACATATATTCTAAAATAAACCTCCGTAATTGTTTATCCTGTTTGGACTTCATTTGGTACGGCTATTATGTGAAATAAAAAACATTCAACTAACATGAACTGACATTGGGCGCTCTATCAATATGTTAGTCTAAGAATATCATATACATTATTGACAAAAGTATATAAAAGTTGTTAAATAAAGGCACGAAACATTTAAAAATTATAGATACGATGGAGATGTATCAGAGACTTCTTGTAATATTCACTTGGGAAGCCTTGGGAATCCCCAAGATTGAGTTCTTGTTTCTCGTTAATTCCTCTCATATCACGGTTTCTCCTAAGTCTCAAAAATTTCATCCACACAAAACTTAATAAGAACTCGCGAGATAGGTTAGTACACATAAGAATAGATCACCAAATCATGTACTATCAAGACAAACTACATAATAATTTGTCAAACATTATATATCGTATACTATTATATCCAAAATTTATATCTACCAATATAAGGCATGGAAACTCTAGCATAAATAGATAAAAAAAACAATGACGACAATTTGTCTACACAGAATAGTGTGTAGCAATTAATTCCAAAAGTGTACTTCTATAACTCAATGAATTCTGAAAATTTAGGAAGTAATATATCTTTTTATTAAAGTACTTTATAAATTTTTATAAACTTTCTATGTTTCAGTACAATATGGAAATTTATACATTACATCTAAAGTTTATGTTTCTGCACGACAAACATACAAGATGCAATTCCAACATCCTAAAGGCAATCATTGACACTTTTAATGAAAAACATTATTAAAAATGATAGCAATCAAAGCCAAATAAAAGAAAATCATGCTCGAAGGAAAATACATATTATGTGATGAATTAAAATATAATTCTAGGTGAGGTATACCGATAGTGTAGAACACGAACGAGGGGATGCCATCTAGGGTCTCCCCAAGCTGGGACACTTGAGACTTCCTTGAATGTTACTTTGAGCTGCCCTCGGCATCCCCAAGATTTGGGACTTGCCGATCCTTATTCTCCTCATGTCAGTATCTCACCCAAATTTTGAAAACTTCAATCACACAAAAGTTAACGAAACTCATGAGATGGCCTAGTATAATAAAATCAATCTTTCACTTAGGTACTTTCAATAAAAGATTCATAATTTCTATGCCTATTGTATTCTATCATTTCCTAGATTTATACCACCCAATATAAGCTATGGAAACAGTAAAACAAGCAAAGTATGCACACAAAAATAGAATTTTTCAAAAAGAAAAACAATTTGTAAAGATCTAAAATAAAACCATACTTCCTAACTCAAAAAAATTGAAATATTAGGACAACGTAGGAAATTTGTAGAAAATTGTTTTGAAAAGTTTTAGAATATTTTGACGCTCGATTAAAATTAGAAAATTCATATACTAGACGCAGAAGTTTCTGTTATTGCACAAGATCAAATCAATAAGTATCCACACTATCCTAAAGGCTTTACTTGGCATAATATTGAAACAGAAGACACAAGTCATGATTACTATAGTAGCTTAATCTTGTAAACATAGAAAAACAGAAAGGATAAGTGTTGGGTTGTGTCCCAACAAGCACTCTTCTTTAAAGCCTTTTAGCTAGGCATGCTCATTTTGATGATGCTCACATAAAAGTAAGAATTGAAACATAAAGAGAGCATCGTTAGACAGGTGCCAAACAAATTTGAGAACAACCCACTTCCTATGCATAGGAATTTTGCAAACAAACAACTTATTTAAGCACAAATTAACTAGCATAGTAAGGCATAACAATTTCAACTTCAAAACACTAAACAAATAGAGAGAAAACTTTAGATTAATAAAATATATATAAGCCTATTTTCCCCTCTCATAGTAATTTTCAGTAGCATCATGAAAAAATTAAAAAATATAAGTATCACATAAAGCATTCTTTTCAGTATCCACAAGCATAGAAAATGTATTACTCTCCATAGAGGCTAATTCATTCTCATAGATAGTAGTGGGAGCAAACTCTACAAAATAATTATCATGAGATACTTGATTGACATAACTAAACTGGACATTTAAATCACGATGGCAAGTTTCATGGTTATCATTACTCTTTATAGCATACATGCCATCACAATAATCATCATAGATAGAAAATTTGTTTTCATAATCAATTGAAACCTCTCCAAATCCACTTTCATAATTATTACAACAAGATTCAACACGCTCCGAGACAGTGCAATCATTATTACATATAGTTGACACTCTTCCAACCCCACTTTTATCATTGTAATCATCATAATAAACTTTATCATCAAAAGTAGAGGGGAAATCGATGCCATTGTCATCACCAACCATCCTTCATCAGCAATTCCATGATGCTCTCCCCGCTTCGTGATTAATCCCATCATAGGCTTGCTAGACGGTGATGGGTTGGATGAGATTTATCATGTAATCGAGTTAGTTTTGTTAGGGTTTGATCCCCAGTATGCACTATGTTGTGAGATTGATGTTGCTATGACTTTGCTATGCTTAATGCTTGCCACTAGGGCCCGAGTGCCATGATTTCAGATCTGAACCTATTATGTTTTCATGAATATATATGTGTTCTTGATACTCTCTTGCAAGTTGTAGACATCTATTACGAGTTATGAACCGCATCCCCTAGGGTGACAATAACTTGGGTTCTTTCTGGTGATTACTGTAGTTTGAGGAATTCATGTATTCACTAAGTGCTAATGCTTTGGTCTGGTTCTATATTAAAAGGAGGCCTTAATATCCCATAATTTCCGTTAGTACCCCGCTGCCACGGGAGGGTAGGGCAAAAGATGTCATGCAAGTTCTTTTCCGTAAGCATGTATGACTATATATGGAATACATGCCTACATTAGATTCATGAATTGGAGCTAGTTCTGTGTCACTCTATGTTATAACTGTTGCATGATGAATGCCATCTGAATAATTATCCATCACTGATCCATTTCCTATGATCTTTCCACATATTGATCATTTCTATTGTTACTTTTTCTACTGTTACCATTACTTCCATACTAATTTGCTACTCAATACTTTGCTGCAGATATTAAGTCTTACGTGTGTGGTTGAATTGACAACTCAGGTACGAATACTCGAGAATATTCTTCGGCTCCCCTTGTCTCGAATCAATAAATTTGGCTTGAATACTCTACCCTTGAAAACTTTTGTGATCCCCTATACTTGTGGGTTATGAAGACCTTTTTCTGGCACCTTTGCCGGGGAGCATGGCTCTATTCTCCGAGTCACTTGGCATTTATATCTGTTGATCAGTATGAAGAATATGAAAGATCCAAAAACCAAGATCTATCCATCTACTATGAAGGGAGGTAAGGAACTGCCATCTAGCTCTGTAATTGATTCACCTTCTGTTATTAGTAAGTTTACCACACCTCCACCTTCTAGTAATTCTGATACGTCGCAAGTAATTGATGATGTCACTTGTCCTATGCATGATGCTTATGATGTTACTTTGGTTGATAATATTGTGCTATTGGGTGAATTTTTTATGAAAAAATTGCTAGAGTCAATGATGAAAATTGTGATACTTCTGAAACTGATGAAATTATTGAAACTAAACACTTTGAGACACCTGCTAGACCTAGCTCCCATAGATATGAATTGCCTGATATTCCTGAGGGTTATGTTATGGAAGGAGAGGTAGCTAGGGAATTTCTTGCTTGTAATGATAGAGATGATATTAAGAAATTACTATGCAAGTGGAAAGAAAAATCTTTGAATGCTAGAATGAAATATGATCCTAAGTTTGCTACTTCACCTATCTTTGTTACTGGTAAGGATTATGAATTATCTGTTGGTCTTAAGTTAATTACTTTGGTTGAATTTGATCCTTTCCATCGTTATGAATATGAAACTTTTGTGGCGCATCTTACTAAACTGAATGATATAGCCACCTTATTCACTCATGAGCAAAAAATCCGTTACTATTATATCCTTAAGTTGTTTCCTTTATTGTTAAAGGGTGATGGTAAGATATGGTTTAATTCTCTTGCTCCTGGTTGTGTGTGTAGCCCCCAGGATATGATTTATCCCTTGTCTGAAAAATATTTTCCTGCCCATAAGAAACAAGCTGCCTTGCAGGAAATATTTAAATTTATGAAAATTGAAGAAGAGAGTCTCCCACAAGCTTGGGGGAGGCTTCTCTAGTTACTTAATGCTTTTCCTCATCATCCTCTCAAGAAAAACGAAATACTTGATATCTTTTATAATGGACTAATCGATGCTTCCAGGGACCACCTAGATAGTTGTGCTGGTTGTGTTTCTAGGGAATGAACTATTGAACAAGGTGAAATACTATTGAATAATATATTGAGCAATGATAATGATTGGACTATTCCTGAACCACCTCTGAATCCAAGACAAAATAAAAGAGGCATTCCCTACAATAATAACCCGACACAGGTAGTAGAGGTAAATTCTCTTCGTAGATTTGATGAAAGCAATATTCCCTATAATAAGCCTGCTAGACAATGCTTGGATGAATTTGATAATTTTGTTGTTAAGAAAGAAATTTTAATGCATATGTTAGTACACAATTGAAACATAATGCTTTGATGCTTGATCTCATAGGTGATTATATGAGTAGAACTATCGGTGATCTTAAACTGATTACTAAACATGCTTCCATGGTAACTACTCAAGTAGAACAAGTACTTAAAGCTCAGAATGATTTGCTTAATGAGATGAATAGTAAGAACAATGATCATTCTGTTAAAGTTGTGACTAGAGGTGGAACCATGACTTAGAAACCTTTGTATCCTGAGGGCCACCCTAAGAGAATTGAACATGATTCTCAAAGGGGTAATATTGATGTACCTAGTCACTCCAGAAATAAGAGGAACAATGATGATGATAGAACTTTGCGTGCTGCTAGTGAACCTGTTATAGATACACCTAAAAACCCAAATGGAATTTTTGTTTCTGATGCTGAGACAAAATCTGGAGATGAACATGAGCTTGGTAATAATATTAATGATGATGTTCATGTTGATACTCAACCTAGTAATGATAATGATGTGGAGATTGAACCTGTTGTTGATCTTGATAAACCACATCCTAAGAAGAAAATATATGAAAAAATCAATTTTATTGCTAGGAACCATGGTAAAGAAAGAGAATCATGGGTTTAGAAACCCATGCGTTTTGCTCCTAAGCCATCCAAGAAAAAGGATGATGAGGATTTTGAGCACTTTGTTGAAAAGCTTAGACCTGCCTTTTTGCGTATGCGGTTGACCAATATGCCAAAAATGTCTCCTTATTCTAACTATATGAAAGATATTGTGACTAATAAAAGGAAGATACGGGATGCTGAATTTACACAATGCTTGCTAATTATACTTTTAAGGTTGGAGTACCAAATAAATTAGGAGATCCTAGGAATACCTACTAAACCATGCTCGATTAAGGGGAATTATGTTAAAACTGCCTTATATGATTTGGAAGCCGGTGTTAGTGCTATGCCTTTCTCTTGATATCGTAGACTTGATTTGAATAAGTTGACACCTACTGAAATCTTTTTGCAAATAGCTGATAAATCAACTGCTCTACCAATCAGTATTTGTGAGGATGTACCTGTCTTGGTTGCAAATGCTACTATCTTAACGGACTTTGTTATTCTCGACATTCCCAACGACGACAATATGTCGATCATCCTTGGTAGACCCTTTTTGAATACTATAGGGGATGTTATTGATTGCAACAAGGGCAATGTCACTTTTCATATTAATGGTAATGAGCATACGGTAAACTTTCCAAAGAAACAACCTCATGTTCATAGTATCAACTCCACTGAAAAATTTCCAACAATTTTTATTGGAGACTTTGAATTCCCTCTTCCTACTGTCAAGAAGAAATATGATACAATCATTGTTGGGTATATACATATCCCCATTGAGGTAACTTAGAGTTATTCGAAAATTCTTTGGTTTCATGTTATTCTAAAGAAGTTTTCTAATAAGACTTGATCAACCTTATTGATGGATTCCTTTTGCCGAGCATGAGATGGATGAATTTAGAAAGCACAACTCCCTATACCCAACTTTTATTTTATGTTAGTTAGATTAAATTAAGTAAGAATGCTATTATTTTTCTATTTTCTGAGTTTCCTATGCAATAAAAAAGTGACCTAAAAATAAAAGTTTTTCAAATACACTGAAAATGGAGTATGATTTTTTCTGGAATATTTAAAAATTTCTGGCACTAAGCAAACTGCAGGGGCTGCACCAGTGGGCCACAAGCCCACAAGGTGTGGCCACCCCCTGGTCGCACCTAGCAGGCTTGTGGGTCCCATGTGGCCCCTTCACTTATTCCAGCACCCATTCACTTCATCTTCCTCCAGAAAAAATCTCACCATTGCTCAAAACCGTGTTCTAGCTCATTTTGGTGCCATTTTCGATCTCCTTGTGCAAAGCTTCATTCGCAAAACTGTTTTGGGAGATTTTTCTTTGGTATGTGGCTCCTCCAATGGTCCAAATAGTTTTTGTTCTAGTGCTTTATATATTGCAAATTTTTGCTGTTGTGGTGACCTTGTTCTTCAGCTTTCATGTCAAATTTGTATGGTCCCAAGTAGTTTTGATGCATGATATAGCCTCTAGGCACTTGACGGAGTAGTTTCTATGAGTTTCTTCCAGTTTTGTTCACCTTTATTTTGAGTCACTAAAAATTCAGAATTTTTCAGAGAAAGAAATGCTGAGGAGATTATTAAGAGGCTCTTCAAGTCGTAGTTCTAAGGAAGATGAAAATGAAATGAGGGAGAAACCCAAGTATAATCTTCCTCGCGTCGCAGAAGTTTAGACAGGTGAATGGTCGTGTGACACATTCTTGAGGGCGATTGGAATTTATGAAGATTTCTATTGGGGTCTGGAGATATTTACAAATATTGGGGTTCGACACAACACGTAGCTCCAAAAGCTGCACCAACCCTTGATCCGTAGCCGGAGCCAGTTTTTCAGTGGGATCCGCAGGAGTTCGCCAACCAATGGAACTCTCTTAACGCTACCAAGTATCCGGGAGAGAGCTCTTTCCAGTCGTGGCCATAGATCAACTTAATCCAAAAGCCTAAGCGTGGGCGAGTACGTATTTCTCACCGGTGTTCACGCACTCATCTTAGTAGTCGATGTTCATACTCTTTCAATGTACCATTGATGGTAGTTTATTTTCTTGTTTCGCTTTCTTCTTGTGTGCTTAATTAACTTTGAGAAAAATATGAAAATATTAGTTCTATCTTTATTTTCTAGTTGCTTAGTTGTAGCAATAAAAAGAAAACCAAAAAATATTTTTCATTCTTCTTTTACTTGTTGGGAGCTTTCCCATGTAAATACTTTTCTCATTCCTATTTTGATTTTTCCTTCGTTGGGTGGTAAGAAGAAGGCCACAATGAAAATGTAGAGTGTCTCTCATATGCATTATTTTTTACCTGTTAGAGATTCCCTGTTACCTTGTCTCCTCCTTTGAGTTATTCTTTGGAGATTCTAGCTTAGTCCAATGCATGTGCACTCTTATTATTATCCACACCGTTCGTGTTGGAAATATGCCCTAGAGGCAATAATAAATTAGTTATTATCATATTTCCTTGTTCATGATAATCGTTTATTATCCATGCTATAATTGTATTGATTGGAAACTAAATACATGTGTGGGTATATAGACAACACTATGTCCCTAGTATGCCTCTAGCAAACTAGCTCGTTGATCAAAGATGGTCAAGGTTTCCTAGCCATGGACATGAGATGTCATTTGATAATGGGATCGCATCATTAGGACAATGATGTGATGGACAAGACCCAAACTATAAATGTAGCATATGATCGTGTCAGTTTATTGCTACAGTTTTCTACATGTCAAGTATCTGGTCCTATGACCATGAGATCATGCAACTCACTAACACCGAAGGAGTACCTTGTGTGTATCAAATGTCGCAACCTAACTGGGTGACTATAAAGGGGCTCTACAGGTATCTCCCAGGGTGTCTATTGGGTTGGCATGGATCAAGACTGGGATCTGTTACTCCGTGTGATGGAGAGGTATCTCAGGGCCCACTCCGTAATGCAACATCACAACAAGCCTTGCAATCAATGTGACTAAAGTGTTAGCCACAATATCTTGTATTACAGAATGAGTAAAGAGACTTGCCGGTAACGAGGTTGAACTAGGTATACAGATACCGACTATCGAATCTCGAGCAAGTAACATACCGAAGAACAAAGGGAACATCATACGGGATTAACTGAATCCTTGACATAGAGGTTCGACCAATAAAGATCTTGGGACACATCAAGAAACCCTAAGCCACATGCTGCCTCTCCTCTAGTTCGTAGTTTCTCCTCTAGTTCGTAGTTTCTTCTCTGGATCGGTTTTAGCAGTGCTTAGGCGAAGCCTGCTGCAATTGCTCCACCACCATCGCCGCAATGCCGTCGCGCTGCCGGATAACTCGTCTACCTCTCCGCTCCCTCTTGCTGGATCAAGAAGGCAGAGATCGTCATCAAGTTGTACGTGTGCTGAACACGGAGGGGTCGTCCGTTTGGCGCTATATCGGAAGCTGCATGATCAAGATCGCGAGACGATTCGTGATTGGATCGCGGGATGGATCGTGATGAGATCACTGGACGGATCGTGATTGGATCGCGGGAAGGATCGTGCTGGGATCGCGAGACGCTCAGTGATTTGGATCGCGAAGACGTTCGACTACCTCAACCGCGTTTCTTAACGGTTCCCGCTTAGAGATCTATAAGGGTATTTATATCCACTCTTCCTCTGGTAGATGCTCATCCCCATGGATAGATCTTGCGTGTGCGTACAATTTTTTTATTTCCCATGCAACGTTCCCCTACAATGGTATCAGAGCTAGGGTGTATGTGTAGATGAGATCTCTAGTAGAACACAAAGAGTTTGTGGGCATTGATGCTTAGATCGCTTCCTCCCTTGGTCGTCTTTTGGTTCAGCAGTATTATGGGATGAATCGGCCCGGACCAACCTTACTCGTATGCTTACGAGAGACCAGTTCCATCGACTGACGTGTAACCTCATTGCACCAAGATGGCTGGCGGGTGTCTGTTTATCCTACTTTAGTTCGATCGGATTCGACAAAGGCAGTCCTTGAGAAGGTTCAAAAGGAACTTATGTATCATAGTTGTGGTCATTGTGTAGGTGAGAATTGTTCTTGCTAGATACCCGTAGCATCCATGTAAAACTTGGAACAATAATTAGAGGACGTCTAACTTGTTTTTGTAGGACATGTTGTGATGTGATATGGCCAATTACATGATGAGATATATGTGATGTATGAGATGATCATGTTTTGTATAGAATATCACAACTTGCATGTCGATGAGTACGGCAACCGGCAGGAGCCATAGGGTTGTCTTTCATTATTGTATGACCTGTGTGTCAATCATTAAGCGCTTTGTAATTCTTTACTTTATCGCTAAACGATAGCAATAGTAGTATGAGCATGGTGGGCGCGACAATCCCCATGGTGACACAATGATGGAGATCATGATGATGGAGATCATGGTGTTATGCCGGTGACGATGGAGATCATGTCGGTGCTTCTAAGATGGAGATCAAAAGCACAAGTTCATGGCCATATCATGTCACTTATGATTTGCATGTGATGTTAATCCTTTTCTTCACCTTGTTTTCCTTAGGATGACGGTATCATTATAAGGTGATCCCTCACTTAAATTTCAAGATAAATTGTGTTCTCCCCGAGCGTGCGCCGTTGCAAAAGTTCGTCGTGTCGAGACACCACGTGATGATCGGGTGTGATAAACTCTACGTTCACATACAACGGGTGCAAGCCAGTGTTGCACATGCAGAACACTCGGGTTAAACTTGACGAGCCTAGCATGTACAGACATGGCCTCGGAACACAAGAGACCGACAGGTCAAACATGAGTCATATAGCAGATATGATTAACATGATGATTTTCACCTTTGAAATCACCTCAACTCACGTGATGATTGGACTTGAGTTGGTGAATTTGGATCATGTATCACTCGAATGACCGGAGGGATGTTAATTTGAGTGGGAGTTATTAAGTAATATGATTAATTGAACTAAGTGTCATGAACATAGTCAGTAGTGTCTTTGCAAATTATGTTGTAGTTTAATAGCTCACACTGTAGCTCCCTTGATTTTTTATATCTTCATAGAGAAATAGAGTTGAAAGATGATGGAAGCATAGTTGCGTACTGGGTCCGTGATCTGAGGATTGTCCTCATTGCTGCATAGAAGGCTTATGTCCTTAATGCACCGCTCAGTGCACCACACCGTCTAGCGTCATTTGTAGATGTTGTGAACATCTGACGGGCACGTTCCGATGACTACTTGATAGTTTAGTGCGTCATGCATTACGGCTTAGAATTGAGGGTACAAAACATTTTGAACATCACGGAACACATGGGATGTTCTAAGAGCGGAAATTGGGATCTTAGGTTTATGCCCGTGTTGTGAGATATGAGATCTCCAACAAGATTCTTTGCCTGCATGATGAAGGAGAATAGCTCAATCGTTGAGCATGTGCTCAGATTGTGTGGGTGCTACAATCGCTTGTATCGAGTGGATACCGGTTGGGTTGCTAAATGTTAGTAACTCGAAGTAACAGCTACAAAGTAAACGGAGACTAGCTAAGTGTGAAGTGACGATGTGTGTTGCAAATGTTTCCAAGGTTGATGTGATCAACATCGCATGTTGTCTCTACCTTCGGGATTAGTGACAAACCTAAATAAATCTTATTTGGTGTTTGCGTTAAGCATGAACATGATTAGATCGTGTTTATTGCAACACAGTTATTCATTTAAGTTAGAGAATAATGGTTATTCTATTTACATGAATAATACCTTCAATGGTCATGCCCCTAGTGAGAATGGTTTGTTGAATCTTGATTGTAGTAATGCACATGTTCATAACATTGATACCAAAAGATACAAAGTTAATAATGATATTACGACATACTTGTGGCACTGCCGCTAAATGTCATATTGGTATAAATCGCATGAATAAACTCCATGCTGATGGATCTTTGGACTCATTCGATTTTGAATCGGTTGAGTCATGTGAACCATGCCTATTGGGCAAGATGACTAAGGACCCCGTTTTCCGGTTTGATGGAGCAGCCAAGTGATTTATTGGAAATGATACATGTTGATGTATGCAATCCAAGAGTCTTGTAGCGTGCGGTGGATATCGTTATTTTCGTACCTTCATTGATGATTTGAGTAGATAATTGTGTATATTTACTTAATGAAACACAAGTCTAAATCATTTGAAAAGTTCAAGCAAATTCAGAGTGAAGTTTAAGATCATTGTGACGAGAAGATAACATATCTATGATATGATCGTGGAGGTGAATATCTAAGTTACGAGTTTGGTATACAACTTAAGACAATGTGAAAGTTGTTTCACAACTCACGCCACCTGGAACACAATAGTGTGATGGTGTGTCCGAATGTCATAGTCGTGCTCTATTGGATATGGTGCGATTTTGATGTCTCTTATCGTTTTACCACTATCATTTTGGGGTTATGCATTAGAGACAACTACATTCACTTTAAATAAGGCACCATCTAAATCTGTTGAGATGACACCATATGGTTTGGCAGAAACCTGAGCTGTCATTTCTTAATGTTTGGGGCTGCGACTCTTATGTGAAAGTTTTCACCTAATGAGCTCAAACCCAAAGCAAACAAATGCATCTTCATAGAATACCCTAAGAACAGTTGGGTATACTTTCTATCTTAGATCCAAGTGGAAAGTGTTTTGTTGCTAGAACGGGTCCTTTCTCGAGAAAGAGTTCCTCTCGAAAGAATTGAGTGGGAGGAAGATAAAACTTGATGAGGTCGTTGAACCTTTGTTCAACCAGAGAGGTGCGCAATGTAGAATGATGTTTCTGTGGAGCCTACGTCAGTTGAAGAGGAAGTTAATGATGATCATCATCAAGCTTCAGATCAAGTTACTATCGAACCTCGTAGGTCGACAAGGACGCGTACTGCTCCTGAGGGCTACGGCAGCCCTATCTTATTGGTCATGTTGTTGGACAACGATGAGCCTACGAGCTATGGAGAAGCGATGATGGGCCCGGGTTCCGACAAGGTTAGAGGCCATGAAATCCAAGAAAGGATCCATGTATGAAAACAAAGTATAAACTTTGGTAGCCTTGCTCGTTGGACGGTAGGACGTCGAGTACGAATGGACCTTTAAGATGAAGACATACGCTGATTGTAAATGTCACCATTTATAAAAGCTCGACTTGTCACAAAGAAGATGCCTACAAGTTTAAGGAGTTAACTATGATGAGACTTTCTCAGTCATAGCGATGCTAAAGTCTGTTGGAATTATGTTAGCAGTTGCTGCATTTTTCAATTATGAAATCTAGGAGATGGATGTCAAAACATCGTTTCCTTAACAGTTTACTTGAGGAAGGGTTGTATGTGATACAACCAGAAGATTTTGTCAGTCCTAAGGATGCTAAAAGGTCTGTGAGATCCAGCAATCCTTCTATGGGCTTGAGCAAGCATCTCGGAGTTGGAATATACGCTTTGATGAGGTGATCAAAGTTTTTGAGTCTATACAAATTTTATGAGAAACTTGTATTTACAATAAAGTGAGTGGGAGCACTATAGAGTTTCTGATAAGCATATGTGGATGACATATTGTTTATCGGAAATGATGTAGAATTTCTGGAAAGCATAAACGGTTGTTTGAAAAGAGTTTTTCAAAGGAAGACCTGGATAAAGCTACCTAATTGTTGAGCATCAAGATCTATAGAGATAGATCAAGATGCTTGATGAGACTTTCAATGAGTACATACCTTGACAAGATTTTGAAAGAGTTCAAAATTGATTAGTCAGAGAAAGAGTTCTTGCCTGATTTGTAAGGTGTTAAGTTGAGTAAGACTCAAAGCTCGACCACGGCAGAAGAAAGAGAAAGGACGAAGGTCGTCCCCTATGCTTTAGCCATAGGCTCTATATAGTATGCCATGTTGTGTACCGCACCTGTGTGTGCCTTGCCACGAGTCCGTCGAGGGGTACAAGAGTGATCCAGGAGTGGATCATTGGACAGCGGTCAAGATTATCCTTAGTAACTAAAAGACTAAGGAAATGTTTCTCGGTTATAGAGGTGATAAAGAGTTCGTCGCAAAGAGTAACGTCGATGCATGCTTTAAACAACATTCTGGATGACTCTTAGTAGCAATCAGGATACATATAATGGAATAGCCGTTTCGAATAGTTCCAAGTGCAGTGTGGTAGCAGTATTTACAGTATGACATAGAGATTTGCAAAATACACATGAATCTGAATATCGCTGGCCCGTTCACTAAAAGACCTCTCTCACATGCAAAGTATGATCGAGCCCCAGAACTCATTGGGTGTTAGATTCATAACAATGCGAATCACATGGTGATGTGAACTAGATTATTGACTGTAGTGCAAGTCGGAGACTGTTGGAGATATGCCCTAGATGCAATAATAAATTAGTTATTATCATATTTCCTTGTTCATGATAGTCGTTTATTATCCATGCTATAATTGTATTGATTGGAAAATAAATACATGTGTGGGTATATAGACAAAGATGGTCATGGTTTCCTAGCCATTGACATGAGATGTCATTCGATAATGGGATCACATCATTAGGAGAATGATGTGATGGACAAGACCCAAACTATAAACATAGCATATGATCGTGTCAGTTTTTTTCTATAGTTTTCTACATCTCAAGTATCTATTCCTATGACCATGGTATCATGCAACTCACTAACACCAGAGGAGTACCTTGTGTGTATCAAACATCGTAACATAACTGGGTGACTATAAAGGTGCTCTACAGGTATCTCCGAGGGTGTCTATTGGGTTGCATGGATCAAGACTGGGATTTGGTACTCCGTGTGACGGAGAGGTATCTCAGGGCCCACTCGGTAATTCAACATCACAACAAGCCTTGCAAGCAATGTGACTAAAGTGTTAGACACAAGATGTTGTATTACGGAACGAGTAAAGAGACTTGCCGGTAACGAGGTTGAACTAGGTATATAGATACCGACGATCGAATCTCGGGCAAGTAACATACCGAAGAACAAAGGGAACAACATACGGGATCAACTGAATCCTTGACATAGAGGTTCGACCGATAAAGATCTTTGTAGAATATGTAGGATCCAATATGGGCATCCAGGTCCCGCTATTGGTTATTGACCGTAGAGGTGTCTCGGTCATGTCTACATAGTTCTCGAAAGGGTCTGCACACTTAAGGTTGAGTGACGTTTTGTAGTCTAGAGTTATGTATGGTGGTGACTGAAGATTGTTCAGAGTCCTGCATGCAATCCCGGACGTCACGAGGAGCTCCGGAATGGTCTGGAGGTAAAGATTGATATATGGGATAATAGTGTTTGGTCTCCAGAAGGGTTCCGGAATTCACCGGAATAGTTTCGGATGTTTCCCGAAATGTTCAGGGTGCAAGAACACTTTATTTGGGGCAAGGGGTAAAGCCCATGAGGCTTTAGGAAGGTGCAAAAGCTGTTTTGCAGAGGCCAGGGTCTAGACGCCAGGGACCCTGGCGTGTGGGTCCAGACGCCGAGAACCTTGGCGTCTGGTCCTGGAGTCCGAGAAGGACTCTTGCCTTGCGGGCAAACCGACCTTGAGTAGGATTTTTCTCCAAGTTTCGACCCCAAGGCTCAGCATATAAATAGAGGGGCGAGGCTAGCACTTGGGACACATCAAGAAACCCTAAGCCACATGCTGCCTCTCCTCTAGTTCGTAGTTTCTCCTCTAGATCGGTTTCAGCGGTGCTTAGGCGAAGCCCTGATGGAATTGCTCCACCACCATCGTCGCAACGCCATCGCGCTGCCGGAGAACTCATCTACCTCTCCGCTCCCTCTTGCTGGATCAAGAAGGCAGAGATCATCATCGAGCTGTACATGTGCTGAACACGGAGGTGTCGTCCGTTCGGCGCTAGATCGGAAGGACCGTGATCAAGATCGCGACACAATTCGTGATTGGATCGCAGGACACATCGTGATGAGATCGCGGGACGAATCGTGATAGGATTGCGGGATAGATCATGATGGGATCGCGGGATGCTCGGCGATTTGGATCGCGAAGACGTTCGACTACATCAACCGTGTTTCTTAACGCTTCCCGCTTAGCGATCTACATGCGTATGTAGATCCACTCTCCCTCTCATAGATGCTCATCGCCATGGATAGATCTTGCGTGTGAGTAGGAAATTTTTTGTTTCCCATGCAACGTTCCCGTAAACTTCGTTCGTGCAAGTGAAAGGCAATAATGACGATATTTGATGAAAAGTTTGAGATGGAGAAAAGCTATTATGAACTCGACATATCTTGCTTTCGTAAATATGATTAGCTCATCGCTCCGAATTCAGTTCATCATTGGTGAAACATATTTGCGATGACAATTAGATATTATAGTTACTCATGCCATGCTTAATTAGCTAAGAGTGGATAATGGTTTATTTTTGGTGCCAACATGAATATTAAAATGGTTGTGATGAAGTATGATGGGATGGTATCATCCTCTGAACGATTCAAGTGGCTCGACTTGGCACATGTTCATGCATGTAGTTGAAACAAAATCAACATAGCCTCTATGATATTTATGTTCATAGTGATTTATATCCAACTCATGCTTGCATTCAATGTAGGTTAATCTCAAAGCATGTTGATGATTGTGTCACTCTCTAGTTGGTAGCTCCCCAGTCTTTTGATAGCCTTCACTTGTACTAAGTGGGAATACTGCTTGTGCATCCAATCCCTCAACCCCAAAGTTTCATATGAGTCCACCATACCTAACTATATGCGGTATTTACCTGCCATTCCAAGTATGTTTGCATTACCAAACTCTTAACCTTCAAATAAACATTCTATTTTGTAAGCCCAAATTTCTCATGTAGCGACTAGGGGCTGTCAGTATCTTCCATGCTAGGTGGGTTATTCTCACGATATGTGTTGATTCACTATCATTCACGAGAAAGTGGCTGGTAATCGGGATGCCCAGTTCCATGCTCGAAATAAAAGAAAAATATAATTAAACAAAACTCCCGTAGAACTGTGTTTGTATGGACGGTACCCGTGGATTCGGCTCGCCATGGAGTGTGACTAATTGGTGGAAGGGGAGTAAAAACTTTATCATTCTATTTGGGAACCGCCTATAATGTACTAGCATGGAAGATGTTGAAAATCTCTTGGTCGTTATGTGACAAATGAAAGCACACCGCTCAAAAAATCAGTACTTATCTCTGTTTTAAAAACTGAAGCTCTAGCACCTCTGCAAATCAATGCTTCCCTGTGCGAAGGGCATTTCCATTTACTTTATTGTTGAGTCATCATCTTCTTATAAAAGGCAACAGTTAGGGAGGACCACCATCATTTGTATGCTTTGCTGTTAATTGATATTGAGTATGAGCATGACTGGATCTCTTTCACCATGAGTTACAATGTCTAGTCAGTCCTTTTTCTTTAGAGGTGCTCTGCATTTATGTTTCCCGGTCTCAGAAAGGGCTAGGGAGATACCATTTGGTCATATTGTATCAAACTTTTTTGAAAATTTGTTGTCATTCGAGAGTTATTATTATTGCTCGCTAGTTGATTATGTCATTGATATGAGTAAATGTGAGACCTAAATGTTGTTGTGAACGTGGTTAGTCCATGATCTCTGTTGAAAAACTGAACATCAGTTAGACGTATTTACAATAGTAAGATCAAACAGAGTCTGTAAAATTTTTTCTTTATCACTTTAAGATTATCAACTGAATTGCTTGAGGACAAGAAATGGTCTAAGCTTGGGGAATTGAGATGTTTCCATCATATCCACTTTTCCTAACTCTTTTGTCCTTGTTTTGGACTCTAATTTGCATGATTTGAATGGAACTAACCCAGACTGACGCTATTTTCAGCAGAATTGCTTTGGTGTTATTTTTGTGCATAAATAAAAGTTCTCGGATCATCCTGCAAATTTACGGAGAATATTTTTGGATTTAATAAAAAATACTGGTGCAAAAATCAACCAGAGGGGGGCACCTATAGTCCACAAGCCTGCTATGCGCGGCCACCCCCCTTGCCGCGCCTATCAGGCTTGTGGGGCCCTCGTGGCTCCTCCGACCTCATCTCCAACTCGATATAACCCTATTTGTGGAGAAAAAAGCAGAGAGAAGAGTTCATCGCGTTTGACGATACGGAGCTGCCGCCACCTCCTGTTCTTCCTCGGGAGACCAGATGTGGAATCGGTTTTGGCCTTTGGAGAGGGGAAATCGATGCCATCGTCATCAACAACCATCCTTCATAAGCAATTACATGATGCTCTCCACCGTTCATGATTAATCCCATGATGCTTGCTCGACGGTGATGGGTTGGATGAGATTTATCATGTAATCGAGTTAGTTTTGTTAGTGTTTGATCCCTAGTATCCACTATGTTCTGAGATTGATGTTGCTATGACTTCGCTAAGCTTACTGCTTGTCACTAGGGTCCGAATGCCATGATTTCAGATCTGAACCTATTATATTTTCATGAATATATATGTGTTCTTGATCCTATCTTGCAAGTTGTAGACACCTGTTACGAGTTATGAACCGCATCCCCCAGGGTGACAATAACTAGGGTTCTTTCTAGTGATTACTATAGTTTGGGGAGTTCATGTATTCACTAAGTGCTAATGCTTTGGTCCAGTTCTCTATTAAAAGGAGGCCTTAATATCCCTTAGTTTCCATTCGGACCCCGCTGCCATGGGAGGGTAGGAAAAAAGATGTCATGCAAGTTCTTTTTCATAAGCACGTATGACTATATATGGAATACATGCCTAAATTACATTGATGAATTGGACCTAGGTTGTGTCACCCTATGTTATAACTATTGCATGATGAGTGCCATCTGACATAATTATCCATCACTGATCCATAGCCTACGAGCTTTCCACATATTGATCCTTGTTACTGTTACTTTTGCTATTGTTACCGTTACTTCCATACTACTTTGCTACTGAATAATTTGCTCCAGATATTAAGTCTTATAGGTGTGGATGAATTGACAACTCAGCTGCGAATACTCAAGAATATTCTTTGGCTCCCCTTGTGTCGAATCAATAAATTTGGGCTGAATACTCTAGCCTCGAAAACTGTTGCGATCCCCTATACTTGTGGGTTATCAATGTACTATAGTGCCACCTATCGGAACCACGGGAAAAATCATCTTGTCACCAATTGCATTTGATCTTCCTACCCTTTCTTTACTTACATGCTTGTCTTTATTTTCCGCTGCTATACCCTTAGACATGCATGTGTAGGGTGTACTTGACATACTATGAATGCTAAAATCTGCCAAGACATAAAATTGGGAAAAAGTAGATTTTATTTGGTCAAGTAGTCTAATCACCCCCCTCTAGCACACTTTTGATCCTACAAGTGCTATCAGAGCTTTGGTATCCATTGCATTGGTCTCACAACCTAGGAGATTATGGCCTCTAGTGAGGGAAATTATCACCGTAGAGGTCCATACCTTGATGGCACAAATTTCGCTAGTTGGAAGCACAAAATGAAAATGCATTTGCTTGGTCATAACCTCGCCGTTTGGGCTATTGTTCGTGTTGGTATGCAAGGTGAATTATTTGCGGAAGGAAGGGAACCCGATTGCAAAGCGACTGCGGATGAATTAAAGATGTTGCAACTCAATGCTCAAGCATGTGACATTCCCTTCAATTTCCTACGCCCCGAAGAATTCAACAAAATCAGCCATCTTGAGAATGCAAAAGAGATTTGGGATACTTTTATTGATATGCATGAAGGTACAGAATCTTTGAGAGAATCCAAGTTGGACGTTCTTCAAAGTCAACTTGGTAAGTCCAAGATGAAGGATGCTGAAGGAGTCGCTGAGATGTACTCTAGGCTAGCTCTCATCACCAATGAGATTACCTGCTTAGGAAGCTAAGAAATGACTGGAAAATTCATAATCAAGAAGATACTTTGAGCTTTGGATGATCAATATGACATTGTTTGCACATTGATCCAAATGATGGCCAACTAGAAAGATCTCAAGCCAATGGAAGTGATTGGAAGAATTGTTGCTCATGAGATGACACTCAAAGACAAAGAAGAGCTTCACCACAAGTCTACCGGTGCTTACAAAGCCACAAGTGATGCTCCTGCTACATCAAGCGACAACCTCGTCACAAATGAAGAGATAGGACTCATATTCAACAAATTCAACAAGTTCTACAAGAATAGAAGCAAAGGTCGAAGATCCAACTCAAGATATGAAGAGAAGCGTTCGTCAAGTCATGACTGGAACTACTACAATTGTGGGAAGCCCGGACACTACTCCAATGATTGTACAACTCCTTACAAAAGGAAACAATAGTCACCGGGAAGACGAAGCTCAAGAGATGAGTCACCTCGATGAGAGAGGAGGAGTAGAGATAAACGAAGATCCTCAAGGAGAAGTAGGGACTCGGAGAAGAAGGACAAGTACACCAAGTGTTACTCAAGAAGGAAACATCAAGCTCATGTTGGTGAATGGGTTTTCTGCTCCGAATCCGACAACCACTCCGGGAGAAGCTATCACTCCAACTCCCACTATCAAGATGAAGGTGTTGCCGGAATTGCACTAGTGACAACCGACTCCAACGACATATTTGATTCACCAAATGAAGGGAGTGGACATTGCTTCATGGCTAAAGGCCCCAAGGTATCACACCCCGAGTATCTTGATTTCAATAGTGATGAAGATGACTTGTTAATTGAAGATGACTTGCTATTTGACAAATCTAGTAATGATAGTCAAAATGAACTTTCTAGTACTCACTCTAGTGTAGATAAGTCATGCGATGATGATAAGTTCGAAATAGAACAACTAACTCAAGAACTAAAAACTCTTAAGTTATCGCATGAGTCTACTCTGGAAGATCATAGAGAGCTTGTAAGGACACATGAGAAGCTACGCTTCCAGAAGCTCAATTTAGAGCAAGAGCATGAGTTCCTTAAAGCTATCAATGATGATTTTCGAAAGAAGACTTCCTCTTATCTAGCCAAGCGACTTCTCTTATCTACATTCATGCCACAAGTTAAGTCTAAACAATCTAGTAACAAAGGAAAGAAAGGTTCTTCAACTAGTAGCAATAAAAATGATAAATCCAATGATATTGCTTCTAGTAGCTCTCCTGATCCCACTAACTCATCTCTTAGCCAAGTTAGACTTTAGAAAGAAAATGAACTCTTCAAAGGGATTATAGAGAAACGTATCTACAACATTCTTGAAGGGTGCAAGCAATTTGAGGAGATTGTACACAAGCACGAAGGATACCGGAAGAATCGTGGTGTTGGCTACTTCAACGCTAATGGAGTTGAATGGGAAGAAGGTCAACATCCCAATCCCAAGTTTGTTCCTCAAAAGGAGAAGTATGAAATACTCTCCCCAAGGGAACAAAATCTCAAGATTACCTTCCACCACAAGACCCCAAGCTCAAGGGAAAGAACGAGCTTCAAGAGGACATTGACTCATATGAAGATGAATCCCAAGCTTTGGTGAAGTGGGTTCCCAAGGCTACTACAAGCTCAACTTCTACAAGTGCTACTTCAACACCAAGGATCCCCATCAACTTGATGTGGGTCCTCAAGAAGAAGAACTAGAGAAGTTATTGAGGGGTGACTCCACCAATGAAATTCACTCATATTCATTATTGGCAAGAACTAGTTGCAATCAACATCAACATCATGCAATAGTTTAAGGAGTCACACATTCCGTAAATGGTAAGCAACGGACAAGGTAATCCACAAATCAATGGACATACATATGCTTTGCATTCCATGTCCATAGATATCCTTGTATTTGTCTCTTGTGTGTTGGGACTAACCCATGTAGGTGATAAGAGTAATGAAACAACAAGGATGCTCCCAACTCTTGGTGATCTTCGTCAACTTTGAGCATCCACCACTACTTCACCTACATGAAGTCTTCATCGTCGGAACCCAAGGTTAGTTTATCCCTCCTATGGGGCAATGTCACATCAAAGGGGAGCTTTACTCTAAGACTTGAGTTAAAGCATCTCATAGTATGTGACAACATTAAATGCTTTATGTAAAAGTGGTTACCCCACTTGTGCTTAAACTATGAGTATGACCTATGATCAAGTATTCTTACTTGGCTCCTAAGTCAATACACTCATATATAGATGAGTCCATCATTGCCAAAGTGCTTGTTAGATGCTATTGTGTTTGTGCATGTTTGCCATGATTTCATTTGACATTTTATTATGTTAGCATGTTGGTCTGCATTTATTTTCTCATTTGAGGATATCCAATTGTTGCTGTTTGGTTTTTGATTTTACTTTGCCAATTGAATATACAAGAATGCCTAGGACCACTCCCTTAGCTATTTATGCTTTCTCACTTCATATTCTATTCATGCTGCATCACAAAATTTGAACAAGTACTTTTCGATCTCTCTGTGTGAGGGGCACTCGAAGTTCCGTATCATCAAGGACTGACCATTAAAACCTCCCAAGTGCATCTCGGTGGAAACAACTCCAAATTCTCGGTCTCACCGAATGCCTAGGGTTGATCTTGATTTCCAATCTCGGTACTGCCAATTATATATTCTCGGTTACACCAAGTTTGCCTGTCAGGTGATAGATGAGAAACTCGGTGACACCGAAAATATCAACTCAGTTGCACCGACAGCGATGGGTATATAATCGGTGGAACCCGATGTTTTGAAATATATTCTTCAAACGTCACGCCTCCACAACCCTAGTTGCCTCCCCTAAGGCCCCTGGTCATCGCCTTGCTTCCCTGAGCGGCTCTACAGCTGGGAATCGCCGCCGTCGATGCTTTCTTCTCCAACGTTGCCGCCATAGAGGATCCATCACCACATTAGGGTATGGATTGGCCACCTCTCGCGCTCCACTGTCCAATTCATTCGCATTATGGTTTATTCCTAGTCTTGCCACAGTTTGAGATCTTCAATCCAATAAGTAAATTCCATAGGATAGTGAACGGTGAATTTTTAGGGTTTTGCCGTCCGCCTCCTGTATCTCGATAGAACTGATGTCAAATAATTGGTGTCACCAATTTTCTTTTCTGCTACACTGATAACACCTCGGTGGAACCGAGTGCTCATTTTTGGTGCGACCAAAAATGGTGCCAAGTTCCTGGATAGAAGGATGTTTGTATCGGTGTGACCAAAATTTTGCCTCAGCTGTACCAAAATACATTTGACGTAATGCAAATCTTTGGAAATTCTTAGTTCAAACTTTCAAAAATTTCTGCATTTTGTGACGACTTATCCTATTCCACTCTTCTACTCTATTGACAAGGTCAAACATGTTAGGCTCAGAAGATAGTCAGAATTTGCAGGAGCAGAACGTTGAGATGAGTTCAGGAACTAGTCCTCAGTCCACTTCTTCCACAGATCCAGGCACTCCTATTTCTCATGGGTTTCCTAAAGCTGCCATAAGGACAAGGAAGAGACTTAACTCAGAAGAATATTTTGATTTTGTCCCAGAGGATGTTCTTGCTAAGAAGGAAGAGAAGGCTGCAAGGAAATCTACCAATGAGGCCACCTCATCTAGGAGGGTGGTCAGCAAAGTTTATGCACCTGTAGAGACCTTCAAAGAACATGAGAGTGCTAGGGCAACTATGTCTGTTTAGATTCCAAGGAAGTCTTTGCCTAATAAGGCAGGAGAAAAGAAGACAGCCAGGAAGAGGATCATCCATGTGATGGGCAGGCCTACCTCTATGTATGAGGATCCAGAGGAGGTTGCCGGTGCTGCTGCTGAAGAGGAGGAAGAGGAGGAACCTGCTGCTCATGCCCCTCCTAAGAAGAAGGCCAAGAAACTTTTGGCTGATGCCATGCCTAAGTTTGGACCCTCCAAGAGCACCAAGGCTGCATCCAAGAAAACTGCTGCACAAAAGTCCAAGAGGACTACGAGAGATATCCCTGTTGCTAAGAAGAACAAGAAGTCCACTTTCAGAGAAGCAGGTGATGATGAAGATGCTATGTCTGTTCTAATGAAGGTCACACCTCACCTTCCTATACATGATGCAAGCCATCCTAGTGCTGAAGATATGAACAAGAGGAAGGATTCAGGGCTGAGGGCATGGAGAGCTATTGATCCATATGCCCAGAGGAGAAAGACTGCTATGGATTACATGTTTTATACCAAGTAGGAGCAAGATTTCTATGAGACAGTGACATAAGATATGCAGACTGGATGTACATCAAGGATAAAGGGGATTACTTACCATGTGTCCAAGACAACTTCCACTTCATTGGACTTGACAAATTTGTTGGGAAAGAGTTCACTGCTTGGAATGATGATATGATCAGGCAGTTCTACTCCACTGCTCATTTTTATGGAGATGGCATGATTGTTTGGATGATGAAGGAGCAAGATATGAATCTCCAGTTGCTGAGTGGGCTACCATCTTAGGATTCCCTAAGGTTGAGGATGGAGATTTGGATGTCTACTCAGAATCCAAGGAGAGTCACAATGCTATGATGGATATGTATAATCCTATCCCTGCTGCTAATGTGCAATCTAACCAGTTGGGATCTATTTACTTCCTCCAGCCAGGCCTCCATGCCATGAACACCATCCTGAGGTATACCATGATGCCGAAGTCTGGAGATGAGAAGATGATTCGTGGATATTCAATCAACATGCTCATCCATCTTGATCGTCACACCAGAATTCGAGTGATGGATTTGTAGTAGAGACTGTGAAGAGGTTTGCTGCTGATTAGAAGCGCTCATGCTGCTATGCACCGATATTCAGATGCTTGTCAATTCTAAGATTGAGAAGAACATCTTTGCTATGGATAGAGCCCATTTTCCACTCCAGTCATATTTCAAGGACAACGTTGTGGTGATGGACCCAGACCATCCCACATTAGTTGTAGCTTAGGCATAGGCAGAGGTAGAAGCAGAAGCAGCTCGAGCCACTAGTGCTCAAGTTCCCAGATCCATTAACGAGCAGATGGATCTCTTGATCACCACTGTCATGGATATGAAGAAGGACATCAAGACAATCATGGACACTCAGGAGAGCCTTGTGAACATCATGGAGGATAGAGTGAAAACTCTAAATGACAAGGTTGATGGGCTGACTAAGACAGTTAATGAGCTTAAGAAGGAGGTTGATGAAGCCCCAATCCGTCGCACCTCTTCAAAGTCCGAGTCTGATGATGATAAGGGTAGTGCACCTGTCAGGATGACTTCCCAGTCCACTACTAAGGCCAGGACACCTATAGTGCCAGCTCCAAAGACGAGGCCTTCATCTTCTCCTCCAGCCACAGTGACATCAGCTCAATCAGCTCCAGTGCATCCAATATCTACACCAACTCCATCCAGGACTTCAGCGGAAGTCTTCGCCGACACAGTTCTCTCAACTACGCCATGGACGACAGGAGGAGATCAGCCGAAGAACGATTAGCTATACCTCTTCAAGCTTTTTGGTAACTTGTTTCCAAAGGGGGAGAAGTTGTATATAGATCTTAGGCTTCGAGTAAGAGAGCGTCTGTTTTTATTTGCTGGTTTTACAAAACATTTGGTTCTTTGGTTCAGTGTGAGATACTTTTGTGTGTTTGATCATACACTTTAATGTGTGTTGCTACTATTTCCTATCTTTTGATGATTATGTGATGATCATTCACTTTTCTTGATGTGTTGTGCTATGTTGTTAACTCTTATTACTCTCGAACACCACCAAGATGTATGTGACCTGGAAAAAGTGCCCCATGTACCTAATCGATTGTGCATTTGCATTCAAACGCAAATTTAAAAATAATGCACAAATTTAGGGGGAGCTCTTGATTATATCATATACTTCTCAAAGCGGCGATTATATTCATTGATTATATCATATGTCAAAGCTTTGATCTATATGTTGTCATCAATTACCAAAAAGGGGGAGATTGAAAGCACATTTGCTCCCTTAGTGGTTTTGGTAATTAATAACAACATATATGTCATTGAACTAATGTTTCTACTAAGTATGTTTCAGTAATAGTTCAATGATGGGTTGGCATAAGGATTGCGGAATACCCCAAGAGACAAGGGAATAGATTGGCAAAGCCTCAATCAAAGGACTCTACATTTTCTATTTTGTGAGAAATCACTTTGAGTCCATGGGAAAGCGAATACTATTAAAAGGGGGTAAGGTTTTGTTGGTGAACAAAATTCTCATACGTGCACAAGTGTTAGTCACCACATAAACCCACAAGCTCTTCCACAAAAGTCTTTCCAAAGAAAATATTCAAAATCGAGGCAACTAACACATTCCACTCGGTGCCACCGATTCCAAACCCTAGACAAACTCAATCAAACCCTAGCCACTTTGGTTCAACCAATTCTGCTTCGGTGCCATCGAGTTAGGCTGCCAACTTTCTGTTATGCAAATTCATAATATTGGTCCCACCGAGATTGTTGGATCGGCGTCACCGAGATTAGGCAATCTGACCGTTGCTCACCTTATTGGTGCAACCGAGTTTCCTATATCGGTCTCACTGAGATTCAAAAGTTGCCACCTTTTGGTCAGTTTGGTTCCATCGAGATTAACACATCGTTGTCACTGTGTTGGTCATTTTGTGTGTAACGTTTGGATTTTTTGGGATTCCTATATATATCCTCCACCAAAACTCACTCGCAAGAGAAGCACTCACAATAGTAACCCACTCAAACCTACTTATTTTTCTCAGAGAGAGCCACCTACTCATGTGTTGAGGTCATGCCATTCCATTCCTACCATATAAATATTGATCTCTAGCCTCCCCAACTTGCTTCCACGCAATCAATCTCTTCTACCAAGCCAAATCTGTGAGAAAGTGATTGTGTGTTGTGGAGTCTATCATCTTGAAGCACAAGAGCAAGGAGTTCATCGACACAATCGAGCCTTTTACCATTTGGAGGGTTGTGCCTCCTATATGGGTTAGGTGTCGCTTGGGAGCCTCCTACTTCATGTTGTGGAGTAAACCAAGAAGTTTCTAAGGGAAGGATATCGCCTACTTTGTGAAGATCTACCCCGAGTTAGGCTAGTCTTCCGTGGACGTAGGCCATCATGGTATAGTCAAGGTTGCTCCTTCGTGTAACCCTCCATGGGTAGAGCCCTCTATGGACTCTCGAGACCATTACCCTTCGTGGGTTGAAGACTCCATAAACGTGGATGTACGATAACGCCACCTATCGAAACCACGGGAAAAACCATAGTGTCACCAATTGCGTTTGATCTTCCTACCCTTCCTTTACTTACATGCTTGTCTTTATTTTCTGCTGCTATACTCTTAGACATGCATGTGTAGGGTGTAGTTGACATACGATGAATGGAAAAAACTGCCAAGACATAAAATTGGGAAAAATTAGATTTTATTTGGTCAAGTAGTCTAATCGCCACCTCTAGCCAAGACATGAAATTATTGTTGGTGGTAAAACCACCTCAAATTTATGTTTCCCCTTAATCTACTAGCCAACCCTATAAGTGTCACAAACATCCCTATAGATCGTACTACAATAACACCATATGACACACGTCAATCAACTCTATTGTCACCTCGATAGTCCAATTTCACCACGTGTATCTGTGAGTTGATTGTTCGATATGCATCAAATAATATTAGATTCATAATATTCAATCCAACACAAAGAACTTCAAATGTACCCCAAAGTTTATATCAAGAAAGTAGGTTGAAAACATGTACCAACCTATGTTCCTAGATTAACCCAATGTCACCTCGGGAATTTGCAAGTTGATTACCAAAACATACCTCAAGTGACTCAATTGAATACCCCATTGTCACCAGGGTATCCATAAAGAAGACACACATAAAGTGATCTCAAAACCATAATATTTTATCCGATAATAATGAAACCTCAAAGGGTGAGATTCAATTAATCACAACAAAGGTAGAGAGGGAATAACATCATATGATTCCACTACATTAACAAAGCTCATGCTACATCAAGGTCGTGCATTGTCAAGATCATGAGAGAAAGAGATCAAACACATAGCTAAGGGCACATACCCTATGCCCTGGGGGTGAAATACTCCCTCCCGTCATGGAGATCATCGGGATGATGAAGATGGCCTCTGATGATGGCTTCCCCCCCTCCGATAGGTCACCAAAAAAGGGCTCCAGAGGGGATTGCTTCAAAACAGAGGCTTGTACCCTGGCTTTGTGGGACCATATGGGTCATCTGGTACTTATCCGATGGTCCATGGGTCACTTGTGTTCCATAAAAAATCATCAAAAAGTTTCGTCGTGTTTGGACTTTGTTTGGTATGCATTTTCTAGAAAACAAAAAATAGAGAACAATAAATGGCATTGGGCACTTGATTACTATGATAGTCCATCAAAATCATATGAAAATGCTAACAATATAAATTGTTGTAAACATGGCATGACTACTTTCTAAATTATAGATACGTTGGAGACGTATCAGTGGGCAAAGTTTGTGGTAGGGGTTTGAGTGGTACTATTGTTGTTGTGGAACAACAAAGGCATAGTTTTGGTGGCACTGATGTTGTTGTGGCACAACAAAGGTAGAATTTTGGTGGTACTATTGTTGCTGTGGCCCAACAAAGTGATGGTTTTGGTGGCATTGTTGAGCTGGCCATGTTGGAGGAGTATTTCTAGTTGGGTCGGCGAACTAGGCTCGTTGTGGCTTTTGCGACTATAGTCTCATATTTGAGTACACATAGCTCCTAATATCCTAGTATGCCTGCTAGAAATTATTCCCTTGTTGTTGCATTTCCTTGCCTCTAAACTACGGATCTATTTAGTACACATAGGAAGGTGGTTACCATATTCTATTTCTCTAGAACATAGTTCCACAGTCGCCCGAGATGCCCTCATTCTTGGGAGTGTGGGTTTGCTTACTTGGCTTCGAAGCTGCAACTAAATTCTCACTATCTTTGTTCATGTCACTCGGTGGTGGATCGGGGGCTGGCTGAGTTGGACCTCTATGCTGGCCAAAATTACTTCTAGGCGTGTGAGATGGATTAGCATACCCGCGACTTCCACATGCAAGCCTTCTACCTTGTCGTCGACTCCCTCTACATTGAGGGAAAGAGCGGCGACCTCGTCCGAGTCCGACTTTTCATCATACTTGGATCTACCCATCTGACCGATCAAGTTAATCTAGAATTTTACCCAAGTACCAAACATGGAACCCTCGCTCGTTGCCCGATCCTTCCGCCACCAGCAATCCTTGCCACCAAAAGGTGCACTAGCTGCCCTGGGTCACCGGATTTTTCCGCCGGAGGAATTTCCTTGGGAAACCGCACCTCCGCTACCAACCTCCACACGATCTGTCTATCGCCGTAGCACGTGGCACCCGAGAAAAGACTTGCTCTGATACCAGTTTGTCACATCCCGGGATGGATCAGTCGAGTTCATTGGAAATTCAGAACAGATTGAGGAGAAATTGGGAAAAATTCTTCAGCTATAGTAAACTCTTTCTAAACTACGCTAGTCTATGAAGATAAGAACGAATGATATGATAACTTCTTGATGCTTTCCATTATAGGGCTCACTCACTTATATAGTTGTTTCCGAGGGTGAAGATAAACAATAGATTAATCTACTACATGGTAATATGAGAGCGTGAAGGCCAGTGATCCACGTGTCAGCATCTAGGCCATTAATGAGCATCGGGCGTCCTTGAGCGAAAGATCTTCATAACTCCACATGAAATGGTACGCACCATCAGTTGATTCAGATAAGCATTGGCGGCACAAGCTTTAGCAACTGACACAGAGTTAGAATTGTGAAGGGGGTGATGGGGCTTGGAGGCACAACTCAATGTAGGTCAGTACTGGATATTTATGTACCACTGGAGAGAAGTTGAATCAGGCCGAAAGCTTAAGACCATTGGAGAACATATTACTCCATGGATTCCATCCAGGACTGGGAAAAAT
The DNA here is from genome assembly GCA_022496015.1 of Hordeum marinum. NCBI lineage: Eukaryota > Viridiplantae > Streptophyta > Magnoliopsida > Poales > Poaceae > Hordeum > Hordeum marinum. The sequence continues at coordinate 155,704,252 of CM039675.1, read as the reverse complement.
GGAGGAGGATACCTTTCTTTTTATTTGATTGGTGTGTGGAGCAGGAGACCTTTCTTTCTCATGGCTGCTTTTCTTGAGACACCACATCTCACGGCTGTTGTACCTCTAAGCTCCCTCAGTCCATATCAGCCAGCGCAAATAGAAGCATTGTCCCAAATATGGCACAATTCGGGAGTGAGGCCTGCCTGATGCACTGATTCAGTTGAGAAACACCCACAAAGATGATTTTGTTAAGCTCATTAATGGGTACATGTTTAGTAGTTGAGGATCACACGCGGCAAGGATTCAGTTCAGTTCAAGAACACATCGATTCAGCTCATGCACTAGTTCAATTCAATTCGGGAACAAATACGAAGAGGATTCAATTCAGTACGTGCACACATACAAGTTTAGTACATGCACACCTATAGACAGGGATTCACTTCAATACAATTTAGCACCACTGTACAGTTGAGGAACAAATACAAGCATAACTATAAAAACAATCCACTTTAGTAAAAATCCATATTTTGAACAGTTCTTAATCTCAAAATAACCAAAAGCCATCAACTAGTACTACTCTACTTATCATCGACTTTATCCTAAAAGATCAAACTCTCCTCTCCTCCAGTTGCAGGTACTAAAATAGATCCCTAAAGAACATCTTGAAAGGACATATAATCAATTCCACTTGGACCCTGCAAGGACAAATACATATTTAAAACATGGAAATATTGAAAATAGTTCAAAGAAGATGAAACAGGGAAATATGAAAATACCATAGGCAAAATCTTTGAAGTTAGTGAAGCCATTGCCGTCCTTATGACAAACACTCATCGGTACTTGAGTTCCTACCCCACAATCATTCTCTTGTTGTTGCCCAAAGAAATTCACTGAGTTATTTTTATATAAAAATAATGAATAAGAACTCACAATCACAAGGGTTTTCAATAACATACGCTAGATTTAGGAGGAACATCCATTGCTACTTTAGTTTCTACACCCCCACCATTCTTTTGTTGGTGCATAAAGAAATCACCCTTGTTATTTAGCATGTACTCACAATGAATAAGAACTCAATGCTGCAAGGCTTTTCATCAGCATACGCTAGATTTAGTTTGCTTTTTTCCTTTTGAACTTGTAGGCCTTGTCGAGCCAACTTGTATGTCCCTTTGAAGGATTTTTTAACCTCCTTTTTCTTTAAGCGTGCGGCACTAAGCAAACCTTCCATCTTGTGGAACAACATGTTGGACATGACATTAATCACTCAAAACTACTTGTCGATGCACTAAGTTTATATTGAAGTTGCTTTCCAGTAAGAGAAGTTGCATATTCATAACAATAACATCACATGGAATTTTTGTGGCAAGTAAATACCATGGTTGTGTACAAGCATTACATCAACCACTTCATAATTTACCGTCACTCGGTCCAATCGAAGTAGCATCCGAGACGGACAGTCTGTTCTCGTTTGTGCTTGAGGATTCTTTGTTATCCAATCCCTTTTGCTTGGCGCTCAAAGGCCCTCCTTGACACACACATATGTACATGTAGTTGCCTTTTGTCAAATTTACTTAGATTTTTGTACCTTTTCCTGACCTCAAAATCCGCACGACCTTCATAGTTTCCCAAAAATTACCAAGCATCATCAAAATTGTTGAATCTTTGACAAACTTGAAGTATCAACATATCATGAACTGAAAGGCAGCAGCTCAATGTATATTGGACATATCATGAATAAACATAGTTGAATATTTCAAAATGATTATGAGTAAAAGAGACAAGATATATTGGAAGAATATGGAGGTTAGAACATACAAATATATGTAGGGATATCTAATTAGAACACACATATATGTAGGATGGTTTTTGAGTCAATGCTATACTTCAACGACAAAAGTAACTTAGTCTTGAATACATACTAAAAAAGTGTCAACGCCATTAACTAACACACATGCATCTCATTTTTTTTACATCACAAATTTCTGAACCACTTTGTACATAGAAATAAAGAGGAGACAACTTGAGAGCTATGAGCTACTAAACCTTTATCTTAGGAATTAAATATCCTAATAATTGGTGAACAGTCTAGGGATTTTTTTGTAGCACAAACTGTTCACATGGTACAATACAAAATACAAAGCTGAACCACATTGCCCCGAATTCAAGTTTGTGCTAAGTGTTGAACATGCTAGGGATTTTATTTATTCCAAATAAAGAGTAAAAAATATACGAAGACAAAAAAGCAAGACATCACTCACCTGAGTGCTTGCCTTCTCGCCCTCGCCCACTTCGACACAATTGTCCCTTGCTTCTCCATGTCGTAGAAGACACGAACCCTTAGCAACTCTTCTTGGCACCCCACGAGTAAGGCGCAACCGGTGAGTTGTCGATGAGTCCATGCACTCCACGAACACGTCGCAGGCGACGAGCTGTGAGCGAGTCCAATGACCGCCATGATGGCCAACGGATAGAGAACCCGCTCTGGATGTTCGCTCCCTCGCCAAAAATCATGTGTTTTCACTCCCATGTCTTCGAGGTGAGACTTATATACATAATATGGGCTTGGGTTGCTTCTGTTTGGGCTGACTGATATGCACAGAGGGACCTTAGGGCGCCCCTATGTCTTGCCTTCAGTGAGAGGGGAGAAACCATCACTCGAGGGGACATCATGATGGGCCGGCCCAGCAACGCGGAAGGCCATGAACTTTTTCTTTTTCTTTTCTGCTTTTTTAACCTTTGTTTATATTTAGACTAATCTAAATATATATATTACAAAAAACACTCTATTAAAAACATTAGAAAATGTTGACCAAGCATTTGAAAAAAATATTAAATATGCATAGAAAAAAAATTTAATCATTGTATTTCAAATGAAAATATCTATTAATATTTTGAAATATGTTAAGACGTGTATAAAAAAATTGACCATCTACTAAAATTTTAGAATAAAAAACAAATAAAAAGTAGAATGAAAACAGAAAAAGGAAAAAATAAACCAAAAAATGGAAAATAAAACCAACGACACAAATGTAGAAAGAATAAAACAAAAAAGAACGAAAGAAGAAAAGAAACAAAAAAAATCAAAAAAGCAATTAAAAACAGAGAAACAAATGAAAAAACAACAAATGGAGCAGAAAAACTAAAAAGAACAAAAAAAGTAAGAAAACCTGAATAATACAGAACAAAATGGAAAGGGAAAAGTAAAAGAGAAAAACCGGGAAAATCACTGAAAACCCAGCTCTTTATTCCTCATGTGGTGTTCGCATAACTACTTCAACAGGAAGTCTAGATGAGCCTAGTGGCTAGGACTAGGAGCGTTGCGCAACATCCTGTAGACCGAGTGTCATCGTTTTCTCACGACAGATGCCATGGGGTGGCTTATTGAGAGTGGTTGGGGTCGATGAGCGCCGGTGGACTCCGGTAGCAGGATCGAGAACAAGTGGTGCGAGACACATGATGTACCCAGGTTCGGGGCCCTCGATGGGAGGTAACACCGCTAGTCCTGCTAGTCTGGTTGATGAACCAAGAGGGGCTACAATGGTGCTCCTTGAGTTGTATGGGTAGAGGAGGAAGAAGGAGCTAGCCTGCTCTTTTTACCTCTCTACGTGAAGGTGTGTGTGTGTGTGCGCGTGTGAATCGATCGCCCCCTTGCATGGGGAGCTCCGAGGGGTTTATAGGCCAACGTCCCTGGATTATAATATATATAGAAGCCGCCAGAGGGCCCCTGCTGGTAATTTCTCTAGCCGCCCATGGGGCCCCCGACTGAGGGGTCTTGTCATTGGTCGGGCCCGCCGGCTGCAGGGTCCCGTCGGGAGTCGGAGGGGACCCGCCTGGCGGGCCCCTGTGTCAGTCATGTCAAGGCACGGGCCGTCCTTTGGGGCGTCGTCTTGTGGTAGCCAGTCGTGGTTAGCGGTATGGTCAGCGGCGCTGTAGCCGTGCCAGGGCAGGTAATGGAGTGGTTGAGGGCGTGTTGGCACTATGCTATTCGCTCGGTCGCAATCGGTCAGGGTCAGAGGCACTGTTGCCTCCACTATGGCCATGTGGGAGCTGACCTCCGATGCAATGGCGGCCATTGTAGCACTTGCTCTGGTCCACGACCCATCTTGCATCATGGCGCCAATGTTTGAACGGCTCGCATCCTGGTGGCTCATCCTCTTTGGCACCCATTGCACCCATGTTTGAATGGCTCACATCATGGCGGCTCGCTCTCTTGAGCGACTTGAGATCTTTCATCGATAATGTAAGGCACCCATCTTTGAACGACTCGCAACATGGCAGTTTATCCTCTTGAGTGACCTTAAATCCTTCATCAATAAAATGGGGCACCCATGTTTGAACGGCTCGCAATATGGCGGCTTATCCTCTTGAGTGACCTAAAAAACTTTCGTCCATAAGGAGGCGCACCCATGTTTGAACGGCTCAAACGTGGCGGCTCGTCCTCTTGGGTGACCTCAAGCCTCTCGCCATCTTGCACGCCATCATCCCATGGGCTGTCGTTTTGTAAGCCACCATCCTGCAGACCGCCATCCTGTAGACCGCTACTTTGGCTGAAGAGCCGGCCAAAAGGGTGAGCAAGCTAAACCGAGCGGGTTGGAAGACCCCAAGTGACCACTTGGAGATGTTCATCTTTGCACAAATCTTTAATGCCAAACAGAAAAAACGGCAGAGGCCCCGTCTTGTAGAAATGCCAACTTTATTATATGAGTATAAATACAATAAAATATGTATGTACAAAAATAAGAGTCGATGACTCAAGTATAGTAAGGCCGTAGATGAGCGATGTTCCACGGTAGTGAGTTTCCTACCCGGAGGTACATGATTCGTCTCGCACGTCAATGAGATAATAAGACCCTTTGTTCATATTCCTGCTAACCACGAAAGGTCCTTCCCATGGTGGTGAAAACTTCTGCGCCTCTGTGTAATCTTGAATCAAACGTAATACCGAGTCGCCTTCTTGGAACATCCGGGTCTTGACCCTGTGGCTATGGTAGCGACGTAGGTCATGTTGATAAATCGCCGACCGAGCTGCTGCAAGATCACGTGCTTCATCCAGAGCATCCAATGCATCTTGACGTGCCACCTCATTGTTAGCTTCCACTTAGGCGGCCAAACATGGTGAATCATGACGTATGTCGCTTGGTAACATGGCCTCCGCACCGTAAACCATGAAGAAGGGGGTGTAACCCGTCGACCTGTTAGGCGTAGTATTGATGCTCCAATGGACGGACGGTAGTTCTTCCACCCAACAACCCGGTGTTCTTTGTAAAGTAACCATGAGCTGGGGCTTGATACCTCTCAAGACTTCCTGATTTGCTCGTTCTGCCTGACCGTTGGACTGTGGATGAGAAACAGCCGAAATATCGAGCCGGACGTGCTCGCTTTCGCAGAATACCTTCATATCCCCCTTGGAAAAATTTGTGGCGTTATCTGTAATGATGCTATGTGGGTATCCAAATCGCTAGATCATTTTTTTGACAAACTGAACCGCCATGACTGCATCACACTTACTGACCGGCTCAGCCTCAACCCACTTGGTGAATTTGTCCACTGCCATCAAAAGGTGGGTATTTTTATCCATAGACCATTTGAAAGGTCCAACCATGTCAACCCCCATACTGCAAATAGCCAAGTGATCGGTATCATCCGTAATTCTTGAGCCGACACGTGAGCACGTCTTCCGAACTTTTGGCACCTGTCGCACTTAGCAGCCAGATCCTCTGCGTCCTTATGAGGCATCAACGAGAAGAAGCCACGTCGGAAGGCCTTGGCCACTAAAGATTTTGACCCAGCATGATGTCTGCAATGGCCAGCGTGTATTTCATATAAGATTTCCTTGCCTTCCTCCGGTGAGACACAATGCTAGAATACGGCGGTGACGCTGCACTTGTGCAATTCGCCTCCAATGATGGTTATGGATTTAGAACGCCTCATTATTTGTGGTGCCAGAGACTCATGTGTAGGCAACTCGCCCTTGGTCAGGTATGCCAGATATGGCAACTTCCAATCTGGAATAGTGTGTAAAGTCGCTACTAGCTGCTCCTTCAGGTCAGGTATAGCCAGATCCTCTTCTGACGGTAGCTTAACAGACGGATGATAAAGTACATCCAAGAAAACATTAGGTGGCACGACTTATGTTGAGAGCCCAGTCTTGACAATGCATCCACCGCGTCGTTCTTGCGATGATCAATATGGTCTACCTGATAACCCTTGAAATGACCAGCAACGATATCTACCTCTTGCCGATAAGCCGCCATCCGCGTGTCCTTGGAATCCCACGTGGCTGACACCTGTTGTGTCGCAGGATCGGAGTTGCCAAGGCACCTAATCCGGATCAGGTTCATCTCCTTGGCCACATGAAGCCCGTGAAGCAAAGCTTCATACTCCGCTGCATTGTTCGTGCAAGGAAACATCATCCTTAATACATAACAAAACTTATCACCTTTGGGAGAGGTTAAGACAACTCCAGCCCCCGAGCCCTCCAACTGTCTGGACCGGTAAAAGTGAATCGTCCAATACGTGTTGTCTGGTTTTTCCTCCGGTGACTGACACTCCGTCCAGTCGTTTATGAAATCCAGCAATGCCTGAGACTTCACGGCTGTGTGAGGTGCATACTTCAAATTTAAAGGCCCAAGCTCCAGCGCCCACTTAGCAATTCTACCAGTGGCTTGTCGATTCTTTATTATGTCTCCCAACGGAGCAGAGCTAACCACCGTGATCTAACGTCCAAGGAAATAATGCTTCAACTTATGATTTGCCATGAACACCGTGTATATTAGCTTCTGCCAGTGTGGGTATCTTTGCTTGGATTCGATAAGCACCTCACTGAGATAATAAACGAGCCTCTGAAATGGATACTCTTTCCCTGCCTCTTTACGCTCCACCACAATCACAACACTAACCGCCCGATTATTAGCCGCCACATAAAGGAGCAGCGGTTCCTTCTTAGCCGGAGCAGCCAATATCGACGGCTCAACCAGCTGCTTTTTAAGATTTTCAAGAGCTTCATCTATAGCCTTACTCCGCAGAAAGTTATCTGTCTTTTTCATCATCTCGTATAGAGGAATAGCCTTCTCCCCCAGGCGGCTGATGAAGCGGCTTAAAGCGGCAATATGACCCGCCAAGCGCTGCATATCATTGACGGTCGCCTGCTTGGCTAGTGATGTGATGGCCTTTATCTTGTCTGGGTTGGCTTCAATACCTCATTCTGAAACTAAGAAACCCAGAAGCTTACCTATAGGAACTCCAAATACACATGTAGCCGGGTAAAGCATCATCTTATAAAACTGTAAGTTATCAAATGTTTCCTTCAGGTCGTCAAACAACGTCTCCTTCTTCCGTGACTAGACCACAATATTGTCCACATAGGTGTGCACATTATGTCCAATCTGACCGGGTGGACAATTTTGGACACAACGTTGGTAAGTCGCCTGCACACTCTTGAGTCCGAACAACATGGACACATAGTAGAAAGCTCCAAAAGGTGTTATGAAAAAGGTCTCGTGTTTGTCCTTAACCGCCGTCTTGACTTGATGATAGCCTAAATAGGCGTCCAGGAAACATAAACTCTCACAACACGTCGTTGGATCAATAATCTGGTCGATACGAGGGAGAGCAAACGGGTCGACTGGAGAATCCTTGCTAAGCTATACACATATGCCATGTGTCGTTCTTCTTGAGAACCAGCACAGGATTAGCTAACCACGTTGGGTGAAATACCTCCATGCTGAACCCTGCTGCCAAGAGCCGGGATACCTCTTCTCCAATTGCTTTACGCTGCTCCTCGTTGAAACGAGGGAGGAATTGCTTAATCGGCTTAAACTTAGGATCCACGTTAAGGTGGTGCTCAACAAACTCTCTCGGTACACCCGGCATTTTAGATGGCTTCCATGCAAAGATGTCCCGATTCTCGTGGATGAATTCGATGAGCGTGCCTTCCTATGAAGGGTCCATGTTGGTCCCAATAGTGAACTGCCTGGATGAGTCGCCCTGAGTAAAATCCAGCAGATGGACAAAGGACAGAGATGAAAGAGAGTTGAGATGAGAGACCAGGGAGGAGAAACGGGAGGAGGAGAAGGAGATGGTCAGGAGAAAAGAAACACTACAATGTGTGGTCGATGGCGGGGACTGCCGGAGGTGGACCTCGGCGATGGGGCACTCCGGCTTGGGCGCCTCGGCTTATGCTCGCGCACAAGCGCATGAAGAGGCAGAGTGCAACGGCTCCATGGGTGGTGCTGATTAGCAAGTGACAAGAGGGAGTGGATGTCAGAGGAGAGAAAAAAGTTGGTTATGGAAGAAGGAAAACGAGCGCAAGGCAAGGACCTGCAGATTCATCGGCTCTGCTCATGGACGGACGCACGTGGATCTACGTCCATCAATGGAAGGCTCAGATGGTGGACACGTCCAGAAAGGACAGGTGCACAAGGGGATCGGCGCTAAGAGCTTTGGTTTGCTTGATGAGGAAAACAAGGGAGGGGCCAGGGGAGCTTCTTGGTTGGAGACTTGGAGTGGATGGGGCAGGTGAAATCCCAAGGAGGGAGGCAACTTGTGCTGGTGGCGGAGACGAGGGAGTATGGGATAGTTCTCTAAAATCTAGGGTTGTCCACTATTTATATGTGAAGTATTTAGGATTTGAGGGGTTTGTCCGTTTTCGGACCGTTCGATCTTGATCGGACAGCCCCGAAGCGGAAGGGGGGGCTAGGTGGGTTGTGGTAGATGGGATAGGTGTGGAAGAGAGGGAATTTTCTGGCCCGTGACACGGGATTTGTCGAACCGAAAACGTCCGATAGGTTGACCGGCTAGTGCCTCTATATATTTAACCGCGACGAAATTTTGTAGGTTGTCTACCTACAGTAATATAAGACTGCACATCAACTTTTGACTAAATCCAAGAATATTTGAAATGCACTTTTGAAAACAATATTCTATCGACACCGTGGGCACGTGCGTATGTGGTTGGTCTCAAAACGGCGAACGACACGAACAGAGAGAACTGGCAACTACGAACGGATGCAAGTTTTCAAAGACGAGTGATTATGCTATGCAGATGTTGTGAATGATGCAATGATGAATGCGACAACTTGACAAATCACACAACAACAATGGAATAAAAGGGGAATCTTCTGAAGTGTCGGTCCCGGGCTGTTACAAGGAAGGAGCTATCCTGCTCTCTTTGCCTCTCTACGTGAAGGTGTGTGTGCGAGTGTGTGAATCGATGGCCCCCTTGCATGGGGGAGCTCATGGGTGTTTTATAGGCCAAACCCTTGGATTACAATATGTGTAGGAGGTGTCGGAGAGCCCTAGCTAGTGGTCTCTCTAGCCATCCATGGGGCCCTCGACTAAGGGGTTTTGTTGCTGGTCGGGCCCGCCGGCTGCAGGGGCCCATCGGGAGCCGCAGGAGACCTGCCTGGCGGGCCCCTATGCCCGTCATGTTGCTGCACTGGCCGTCCTTTGGGGCGTCATCTTGTGGTTGTTGTCCGTGGGTAGTGATATGACTGGCCACGCTGTAGCCATTACGGGGCAGGTAATGGACTGGTCAAGGGCGTGCCGACACTATGTCGTTCACCCGGTCGCAGTTGGCTGGGGTCAGAGGCACTATTGCCTTCACTGTGGCCATGTGGGCGCTGACCTCCAATGTGACGTGGGCCGCCATATCACGCACCCCGGCCTCCTCATCGCCGGATCCATCCCCTTCATGCCTACCCCGTCCGGACGGGCGCTCGTCAGGGAGCCCCACCTCCGCCCTCGCGCCGCCATGCCTCGTCGTCGCCTCGGCCTTTGCAGGAGGTACCAAGGAATATGCTCGAGCGTTGACCCGCTCGATCGCTGCACTCGTGGGCCTCCTCCCCCAGCCATGAGGCCTGCTCTGCGTCAGCCTAGCCGCTCCATCGATCAGGCCAAGGCCCCTAGGTGAGCCCCCTGCAGTCCCTCACTATATCGCGCCTTGTGCGCTTGGCAGATATCCATTACCCATGCCACTGTTGGCCCAACTTGTAGATTCGGCCCGATAACATTATTTTACGTCCTGTGAATTATCAATTATGCGTGGCATTGCATAGATTGTAGAAAAATGCATCATTTTGAATTGCTAATAATTTAATAACCGTGCATCGTTTAAAAATGTTTTATACTTGAAAGATGTGTAGAAATTTGTGTACATTAATTATATCACAGTTTTATAAATGTTTAAAAAATATTAACTTGTTGTTTGTATTTAATTTGCATAAATAACTTGCTAATATGTTTATGCCATAAACTTGCATAATTATTTGTGACCTATTTTCCGACATGAACCTATACATATTATATATGATTTTGGGGTAGAAAAACCCATAGAAATTATATGTGCAATTAGTTTTTTTATTTGAGTAAGTTTATGTGCATGCTATTTTGCTATCATGCCCTTTTATTATTTTCGTGTAATTAAATCCATGCTTCATATGAATTATTTTTGAACATGAAATATGCCCTTTGATATGTGCACTAGCCCCTGGTCATTTTGTTTGCCATGATAATGCGTGCTTAGGTGTTATTTCCTTGTTGCCAACATGCTATAAAAATGTGTTGTTTTGAGGGGTCTAAATATTTCTAAGTATGGAATCTCTAATATTTTGTTGTTGTGTTGCCATGTGTTTTACTAGTGATCTAGATCCCCTTTGGGGTTGGTGCAATGGAGTTATTTGTAACTTATAATGTCCTCCAGCATGATGTTAAGTTGCATGCCATTATATGCCCTGTAGCATAGAGTTTTAGTGATGTCAATATGCCCTCATGATAAAAACTGCTCTGTTTAAAAAGTGGGATTTTCACCAAATCTGAAAACCGCTTAGTTCAATATGTCTTCTTGGGAGGTCATTTCCTAATGATCCATGCTTCTAGTCAACTAGCTGTTAATAGATGAATTGTTAAGCATCATGTAGGATTCATTACCATGTCCTTCTTGTAAATTTTAAGTGGTTGTATATTGTTGATTTGTGGGTTGCAAAATGTCATGTTGTCATTTTGGACAGATTTGCACTAAAACTTGAATTGGTTGTCGTGGTTGAACCGTAGCTCCGTTTTGGGCATGCCATATATGAAAAATGACTAGAATCTTGTTTAGTATCATATTATATTGTTGCATACATGTTTTGAAGTGCTTGTGGTTGTCTTTTTCATGCATTTCGCATTCATGGCATATTATCTTTTGATGGTCATAACTTTTAGACCGTAGCTCCGTTAGAGATGTTCCATATATGTAAGTAGATTAGAATGACGTGCATAAGTTCTTGGTATACTTTATTTTGATGTTTCATAAATATAAAAAGGTTTTAGGAAAGATCTGGACCAAATAATAATATGCATATCAGGTCGTTTTGGAAGTGCTATATGTTATTTGTGGCCTCATTTAAGATGCCTAGATAGTGTCGTTTCATTATGCTTCACATCTTTCCATGTCTAAAAACATTTAATATTAATGAGTACCTAAACCTAGAGTGAACTAAATATTTGAATGTGGAGTTTTGTCAGTATGCAACTCATTGCATATTGAGCTTCACTTAATGTGTAGGAGTTGATTGTTGTGCTTTGCCATGCCTTGCATAACTTAATGTACATGCATCATATTGGTTTGCGCATCATGTCATGCATATGTTATGGTGTTATCGTGTTTTGATTGATTGTTCCGGATTGTTCCTTCTCCATAGAGTTCTGAAAGCGTTCGGAGTGTGAGGATTTGTTCGTCTACTTCCCAGATTGTCTTCTTCATGGATTCGTTCTTCTTCCAAGAGGGATCTCAGGCAAGATGATCATTTCCATGGATACCACTACTATCATTGCCGTGCTAGTTGTCTTGTTTTCTATCACTATGTAATGCTACCTACCACTTGTTTGACAAGCCTCCCTACATTGCCATGATAAGCCACTAACCCCTCCACATCCTAGCAAACCTTTGTTTGGCTATGTTACCACTTGCTCAGCCCTTCTTATAGTGTTTCTAGCTACATGTGTAATTGCTTCCATGTGAAAACAAGGATATCTTGTTATATCAAAATTTTATTGCTATTTAATTTAATGCACATATATACTTGGTAAAATGTGCAAGGCTTGGCCTTTTGCTCGGTGTTTTGTTCCATCTTTGCCGCCTTAGTTACTTGTGTACTCGTGTTAAGTTCTATATTGAGTCCTAACATGCTCGGGGTTGTTATGCGGACCCTCTGGATTTTCGTTTTGGGATGAAACTTGTCTAGTAAGGCCAACATTGGTACTACATTTTCCTAATAAGTAATAAACTTGCATAGGGACCTTCCGGACCCCGTGGATAATTAATCAACAACCCGAGTCATTTCTCCTCATGAGTGTTGGTCCAAACAAGAGCACTATGTGGGGCCACCCCAACGCAACTTGGGTGATTTCTATCAGGCCACTATATGCGTCACTTACCCGTCGTGTCCTGAGAATGAGATACCTGGCTCCTATCAGGATCGTTGTAACGTCGAGAGGCCTTGCTAGACTTGTTTTACCTTTCTCAAATGTCTTGCATGAGGAATTCCGATAATACTTCGGGCTATCTTGAGGTTGCAATTTTCCAATGGAATTGCCTAGGAAATCAGAGGATTCGAGGTCAAGGTTATTACCGCGGCGTGTGGTTAATTTGTGATGGATGAGTTGGAGCACTCCTATAGGGTTAAATCTTTCGGAAAGCAGTGCTCGCGGTTACGTGGCAACTTGGTAACATTGTTTAACACTCAGTCATAGAAAAATAGAAGTAAACTCAAATAAAATACACTAACTGTGTGCATATCTGTGACTGTCTCTTCTCGTCAGTCCTTATCCTGGAGAGAACATGGTAGAGTTATGTTTAATGTAAGTAGGTGTTCAGGATCACTTAGTGATCACTACCAGTTCCCGTCCGTTATGCGTAGACCACGCACTTACTTTTTTGTATTTGTAAGTTAGCCACTCAAATATATGCTTAGTTGCTTCCTGCAGCCTCAACACTTAACCATACCTCACCCATTAACCTTTGCTCGTCTTCATACCCTTGGAAATGAGATTGTTGAGTCCCTATGGCTCACGGATTACTACAACAACAGTTGCAGGTACAGGTAATGTGATGCTTTGACGTGAGAGCGATGCTTGTTTGATTTGGAGTTCTTATTCTTCTTCATCATCGATCTAGGATGGGTTCCAGGAGGTAGCCTGGGATAGCAAGGACGGATGTCATTTTATAGATAAATTACGTTCGTAGTCGAACCTTGCTCTTATGTATGATGCTTGAATATGTTAATGTATTGATGTGATCTTTTTGTAGCTTGTGGCGAGCATAAGACAACTCCATATACTCATTTCTTCTTTACATGTACTTGTAAGGATATCCATTCTTGTGAAACAATGAGATGCCCTTCTATCCCTATCAAGGCCCTCGTACCAAAATATGTATAGGATCGCATCTAGGACATGACAAGTTCGTATCAGAGCCTGTACCGACCTAGGATCCCCCTTGATTGATCGAACTTGGATGAGTCGAGTCTAGTGAAAAACTATTCACCACAAAAACTAAGGAAAATATTTTAATTAGCTATTGTGGTATTTTATAGGGTACGGTCACTTTCATAAGTGGAGTTTGTGCTCTATTTTTATTGTGATTCTTATTATTGTCGTTATTATCACGACGATAGATTGTGCTGTTGACGAAGGATTTGAACCTGAAGACTTTGAAGAGCCCAAAGACTTTGTCGAGCCAGGCAAGTAGCCCTTTGACCATGACTATGAAACTCTTTTATTGCATGGCATATAGCACTTATTTCCTTGATGTTGATCATATGAATGTGGTGGCCACCTTGGTGGGTTGCCTCCGATAATTTTACCATTGATACTGGCATAATGCATGACCCTACCTTCTTATGAGGATTGTGCGGGTGGGAGTAGATAGGATGCTTAGTAGATGCTATGAAAATTGGATCGGGAATATGCATGGTGATGGAAACAAGATGATTTCAAAGACCTGTCGAAAACCCCGTCTACTGCCACTAATGCCCAAGGGAGATGATGATGAGCTAGGTAACCACTTGATAAAGAAGTGTTATACTGGAGGAAGTGAGTGTGTGTGTTTTTGAAAATGGATTAGATTTAAGATTTTTCGACCGTCCCAACCTTACATGTACAACCATGATACGCCTTATGGGACGGGGCTTGTTGATTACTTTGGTGGGTACTAGCATAGAGCCCGCATTACTAGTGGCAGGACTAGTGTGGTCACTCTCGATACGGAGTCGTGCCACTAAGGACGATCATGCGTTGTCTTCACAAGCACTGGGCACACCGTTGGTCCCTGCATGAATGCTACTTGTGATCTACATCATGTGGGCAGGTTACCCATCGAGTGGACTCTTTGTTTAGTATCACTAGGGGAAATATAATGTTAGGGTACTTACCTCGGGTATGGATAACACGGCGAGTCGTGACTTGACACGGAAGTTTCCCGAGTTTTGTGGATACAGTGTGCAACCTCTGCAGAGTGTAAAACTATTTAAATATCCATGTCCATGGTCAAGGACAGTTGGGTGGTGCTTCCTAAACTACGTGCAATATTTACCAAACTTGGTGTGTGTGTGTGTGTTGGTGACAAAGATGATGGTTGAGCTAAGTCCGGACTTGGCGTGATGATTGAACATGAGATGTTCAACCCCTGCTTATATATGTGTAACCTGTTCACATGGATATCTTCTATCTCATGATGCATGATTTTGCTAGTTAATTGATCATGTCACTTCACTCAAAATTAGCTTTCTACAAAATTACCTACTTACTGCTATATCATGCATTGTTATACATTGTTCCAAAACATGGGTTGCTTGCGAGTACATTCAGAGTACTAATTGGCTTGCTACAAGTTATTTACTTGGCCAGGCATGGAAGAGAAGGAATATGGTGAACAGTTTGTTGTGACAACACATGCCAACTAGGACGCTTCCCAGTCAAAATGCGTGTAGGTTAAGGCAGATGGCATGGATCTATGCTTTCGATCAAGATTTCCGCTGCTAGATTGTGTTTGATTTTTGCCTCTCATGGACCTATCTATGTAAGACTTGACCTTCATGGTCATTATTTGTGTAAGTCGTTAAGTATGGATGTAAGACTCTTGTTATTCTAGTTCTATGTGTTTAGTGAGAATTGATCTCTGGGATCACTGTACACGTGCATTCGGGGATCATGACTTATGAGTTGGGGTCCCCACAATAATTATAGCTGGTTAGGTGGAAACTTGTTTCCCTTCGTACTTTGTGACAACCGGACAAGTTACATGCTAGAATGACCTGGCCACAATGATGTCGGATTGTAATTTTAACGCGCCTTGATCCAACCTTGCTAAATCAACCATGTTATCTTTGTAGGGCGAGTCATACCCTCGTAATGTTTTTAAGACCATCTTTGTCAGTAGTGTTATTTGAAGCTGCCCCTTTTTGCTCTATTCACGTATCTCGCCATGTCTAAAACTTCTTGCAACTAGGCAGTTTCCCAAGTTTCTGAAGCCATCCTTCAATACTATCACAAACAAGGATATTTATCACCTAAGGAACCAATTGGATGGCGACTCGCCTTTGGAGAAGAGATTCCTAAGCTAGCAGAAGGAGAGGTGGTGATTTTCTTAGACCACCTCCTCACAGGGTTTTCTCGCCCCAGGTTGAAATTCTTCCGAGACGCCTTGCACTTCTTAAATCTTCATCATCGGGATTTGGCCCCCAACTCTGTACTTCGACTCTACCAATTCCAAGTATTCTGCGAGGTGTATCTTCAAATGGAACCCTATGTCTCTCTCTTAAGGGATTTTTTCTACCTAAACCGCCAAACTCAATGTACTGTTGGCCCCAGTCATGAACTTGGCGGGATCTCAGTTAAAAGGAGAAGGGACGTCGCCTTGCCTACTGCCACCCTGTCGAGTCACCCAAAGAGTTTGAATAAGAACTGGTTTTACTGCCAAAACACATCCCCGGCTGATGAAAACCCATTGTCGGGTTATAGAGAAGACCGTCTCCCCATGACCTTCGAGCTGCCTGGGTGGGCTTCTTCAGAAGAGCGTGCACAACACGCAAGTGTATATCCAAAACTGACGGCCTTGATAGCAAATGGTTTAACAGGGGTGGACCTGACTTGGTGTTGGGTATCTTGGAGCATTATGCCATTGAGACGCCGAGGTGGCTTGATGCATACCTATTCTGGCGAGTTGAGTGACCCTCGAAGGTTTAGCGACATAACATTAGATGCTAGTGAAGTAAATATACTGGCAAAGAAGTTCTTGGGCGGAAGCCTATCTACTTGTGGTGAAGATGGATCGAAGCCCTTTTATATTCATAACCTGGCTCCTCCCGTAAGGAACTTTCACAATTTTACATCTAATCTTTCACCGGTGCTTCCTCTTTTAATTTCTCACCACTTATCTGTTATTTCAACTTAATAGGTCAAATCGCCATTTTGGGGCAAGAAACAAGCTAAAGTCGCTGCCAAGAAGACCAAAGCTCCTCTGTTTTCAAAGAAAGACAAAGCAGTCATTGAGGAATTATCTCCCATGGATGAGTCTGAGACAGCCACGGTCAATCAGAGGTAGAAATTAAACTTATTTAGCTATGCTTTACTAAACTTAACTAACATTTCTTTTGCTTAGGGTAATGCTGATATGATTCCACCTGAAGATGTTGAGGTAATTTCCATCTCCTCCGGCTCATAAAACTTATCACCCAAGAGAACAAGGTGGGTTTTCAGAAAATGTGTTTTCTCACCTGAATGCTCACTTGGACCCCAACTTTATTTTGAAGGCAACTCAACATATGTCAAAGTGTAAGAACCGAAGTGGTAGTGGAGATCTTGCAGCCGGTTTACCCAACAAGTCGACTGTCCGTAAGCATCTATCTCAGGTATCTTTCCATCTTATTCTTATTTCCTCCATATCTATCTTAAAGTTATTGATCTCTCTAATTTATGACTAGGAGTCACCTCCTTCGTCTGGCGACTCAACTGCTTCTTGCGACAAGAAAATTGAAGCTAAGCCGTCCATGAATCCTGACCCGTCGAGTCCTCCCAAGGAAATTGAGGAAGCACCTTGGGACAAGGATGAAGTTGTCATTATTGGGTCAAGTTATGCCGTCCTAGGGGTCTCAACCGTTTTGTCCAAGATTTTTGCCAAGGAGGAAACAGAACTACCAATCAGAGGCAAAGCCAAGCTAGATCTTTCGAACTACGAGAGCATGAGTGTTGAAGAACTCCATACTGGTTACATGGATCGCCTTACCACTAGCCAGGAGATGGAGGTTGACCTTTTCAACTTGATAAAAAACAAATATGAGGTATTGTTGTTGCCTTTTGTACTTGATGTACCCCAACCTGGCCCCCAAGGGCCTATTCATCTTCATGGGATGAGTTGGGTCTTAATAAGATTAAAAGAATTTGACCTTTAGCCCCCAAGGGCCGGCTCATCTTGATGAGATGACACGGGTCTTAATAAAATTTAAAGAATTCGACATGTAGCCCCCAAGGGCTGGCTCACCTTCATGAAATGAGTCGGGTCTTAATAAGATTGAAAGAATTCGACCTTTATCCCCCAAGGTCCAGCTCATCTTCATTAGATGAGTCGGGTCTTTGATATTTTAAGCTTGATAAAACTAATATACATTAGCCCCCAAGTGTAAAGGATATTGCTTGTAGTTTGCTTGAAACTTGTCATAATCCTTTCTTGCGTGCAATTGATACTTGTGCTTTTCATTACCGTTGAATATTAAGGATGTTTTATGTGGAACGCCTTATGGGAAGCCGAGTCAAGTGTGACCGGTTTGAAGAAAGAATTGGAAAAGGGACAGAGCGCCCAAGCTACCGCTCAAGAAAAACCGCGCCTCACTTTAGAGGTGTGGACAAAATCAAGGGGATTCTAAAAACCTAACAAGAGGCATTTGATGTTGAGAAGACAACCTTGCTTAAGCACGCAAAAAGTGCGGAGGTGCAGATGGAGACCATCGCTAAAGAATTAGCCGGGCTAAAGCAACATATTGTTGCGATGACACAGGCTATCATTGGTAAGTCTCCCTTGGTATCTTTGCAAAAAAATTGTCGTTTGGCAGGCATAACTCCCAATGGCCTTGATGCTTATTTTTTTGCATAGGCCCCAGGACCTCCAATTTCCAGGACAATAGCCTACTCATGCTAAAGGCCATGTACACTCTGGCTGAGCAACTTTATACTGGAGGCTGGCCTACCATCGAATCTATAATAGGGGAGAAAGAGCCAATGACACTCATCAAGGACATACTGAAAGTGCTTTCTACTTTGCCCTAGTGATTCGATAAACTGAAAAGATCAGCTGCCCACTTTGGCGCGACCACAACATTGAGTCAAGCTTTCAATTATACTGAGGTGCTTGATCCCGATGAAATGGCCAGAGGCTTTCCTGAGCTTAAAGAGGATGGCACAGTTTTTGATGAACGTGGCTATCTGAAGTGTGTCAAGATGGCTCGTGTGCTGGCCACGTGACTTGTTGATGAGTTGGGTTTAACAAAATACCAGGCGGCTTATGACACGAGAAATTCGCGAATTCAGCCACCCATCTTTACATAAGTAGATTTGCTTCCTCAGTGCCGTAAGCATACCTTCACTCCTGAAGTTGACCCATGTCCTATTATCAATGAAGATGGTGTATTCCATGCCCTAACCAATTGTAGCTGGGACGTGGACAATCTCCAGATCGTAGAGCCCGTAGAGGCAGTGGAGGATGACCCGAAGGTGGCTTAGGCAAAGGAACAAACAGAGGTTAGCCAAAACGGCAAAGGGAATATACCCCAGGTGCGATGTATAAACATTTTAAGTTTCTTGCAACCCCCAAGTGTCGGGCCAAACAAACATTTTTGTGACTCCTCATTAGAGTCTGTGATAGGGGTAGCTTCTCGCAGTCCTTGAACTTTGTCATGTCTTCGTACATGTTTTTCTTTGGTGAAGGCATCTGAACTTGTTTTCCTCTTGTAATGACTGCATATTGCTTCATTCATTTTGCTTTACCTTGAATATTTATGTCATGCTTAGACAACTTTTAAGGCATTTAGATCCAGCCAAATGATTTTGATACCCAAGGCTTCAAAGTGTGGATGATCCTACAAAAAAAATTTAGTAGATATAAGCCGACACAATAGGCTCGGTAACAAAGGACTAGCCCTCGAGGTTTAGACAAACAAAACCGTTTTTATATTCCAACCTTGTTTCATACTTGCACTAGTATACAACGATAATTTACTTGTATAATGCCACATTACAGCGACACAATCATGTAAAAAATTTGTTGTCTTTTGAGGCTCGACACAAAGACCGGCTTTTAAGGCTCGAGTCTGGCTTCAGTGAAACGGGTATGATAACCCGTGGTTTATCCTAGCTATATGTAGGTCGGATCTCTCATTACTCAAGCGTATGTTTTAACCTTAAGGAGTTCAGGGTCCCTGAAAACAGGATTGACTCTCAAGAGTACATGTGGCCACCTGATCGGTGTCGCATCAAGCATACATGCAAGTTTAACCACATATGGCGTTTTTTTGCCGGATCAAGAAGGTGAGAAAGCTGAACTCGATAAATTAGAAGCCCCCAAATGCCAAATGTTTTTGTGGCGTTTTTTGCTGGGTCACAAAGGTGAGAAAGCTAAACTTATTGAGTTGGAAGCCCCATTGTGCCCAATAAATGAAGAAGCAAACCAAGTTGGCGTCTGAAACGACAAAAAACTCCGAATTTCGGGTAAGCCGGCTTTATTGAAATATAAATGGGTACACATCTTGAGAGGGAGGAAATACAAAAGTAAAGGAGCCAGTAACTGTAAAGATAATATGGCCGTAAGGGAGCGGTGCTCCGGGCCGGTTTATTTACTTCTTGGTGGCAGCTGTTCTTCTTTGTAAACCTCCCAAGTAACTTGATTCCGAACTTAAGTAGTAATTATACTGACCATTGTTCAGCTGCTCGGGGTTGCTTTGGAAACCACCTTGACTATTGTGTTGGTTATTCTGGTGAGGATGATGTCCATTGCCATTGCTCGCCTAATGTTGGAAACCAGCACCTGAGTTGGCATGCGAGGCATCAGGACCATGCTGGCCAGGGTGCCTGCCACCATTACCTCCTGGTTGACATTGGATGTCCTGGTTACGAAATTCCTGCATGATGTAGAAA
Organism: Hordeum marinum; assembly: GCA_022496015.1. Lineage (NCBI taxonomy): Eukaryota > Viridiplantae > Streptophyta > Magnoliopsida > Poales > Poaceae > Hordeum > Hordeum marinum. Next base: position 155,684,107 of record CM039675.1, on the reverse strand, counting down.
TTCTCCCATGAGTGCGCAAACGTCTTATTCGGGGTACTATGTTTAGGACATGGCGACTTGAGCGCCTCTTCATAGTTGCAAGGCTTATTTCCATTGTGAGCCCCTCTAGGACGACCATTACAACATTGGTTTTTAAAACCAACATTAGTATTGGCGACGAAATCTTACCCGCCGACTGGTTGCTTCCTTTTACTACTGTTATTCTGGTACCCTTAGTTACCACCATGGTTATGCTAGAACTTGCCGCCTTCTCCCTTCCTGCCTTTGCTAGAATTATCCTCATCTGAACTGGGGTCTTTCGTGCCATCTGACTCTACATACCCGGTGAGGACATTCATTAAGACTCCTATGTCTTGCACTTTTCGCTTGAGTCGCCCAAGGTTTAGGACCGATGGTTGGAAGTGGCAATTCTTTTCCAAGGTCAGGACTGCTTGATGTGCCAAGATGCTATCCGATGAGGGTACAATCTTCGTAACTTGGCGGGTCCAATGATGGGCCAACTCATCGACTCGCTGGACGTAATGCTAAAGGTCGACAATCATCCTTGGCCTTTTGCACGTCCCTTGGAAAATATTTATGAATCGCTCTTTAAGTTCTAAATAAGTATTGATGGAATTGGGTACAAGATTCATTAACCATGTTCGAGCCGGCCCTTCAAGCATCATGTTCAAATTGTTAGCACACAAAGTGTCATTGACATCATGCATATCCATTGCAAACTTGTAACTTTTGATCCATGTTGCCGGCTCAAGATCCATCATGTAATTTGGCACCTTACATGGTCGCTTGAAGACTTTAGACATACGCTCTACACGGAGAGCGGACAATAGACACTGTATCGCGATTGTCCTACTATTGGTTCCGACTTCTGTTTGAGGAGGTTGCTGCTGGTTCACCTATGCTGGTGCCTCCGCCTCTGCTTGCCGCGTCCTTCTAGCCTCATCCACAACTTCTTGTGCTGCTGGTAGCATAGGCTTGGTAGACAAAATCTGGGGTTGGTTGCTATGACCACTTCTAGAGATAGGTGGGGATTCCACACGACGATTTTGACCATTGCTAGCATACGGGGTGGAGTGTATCCGATCGTGGCTCTAGGAGTATTGTGCTTGCTGCAATACCACTATTTTCAACATCTCAGGGGTCTTTCCTAGTATGGGTAATGCTTCCAGGTGCCGGGTCCCAGCCAACTTGTTATCAACGGGGTTAGAGAAGTGACCCTGTCGTGTCTGGAAACGCTGTGGCAATGAAGGAACTAGCGGGGGCTGGGTGGCTCATGAAGCTAATTCCTAAGTGGTTACCCAGCCCCAGGCGTCCGCCGAGGGATGTTGAAGAGTTGCACCGGCTCGAAATTTAGTGGCAGCCAGCTTTAGTGTCTCCTTTGATAAACTACCTCAAATTTCTTTTTCTGGCGTTTAAGCCGCCAAGCCTCAGCCTTAAGACGATCCGACTCATCGTGTATGCGAGCCTGTAGTTCTACCATCCTAGCATTCTCAACATCTATTTCCTTTTGTAGCTCGGTCATCTGGTCTCTCAGCTTGATCAAGTCCACATTACGCCCCTCCTGATTTTCTGTTGTTACAGGACTCTCAACAAGTTTCCCCATCTCGACCATCAAATCTGCCATCGCTTGAGCTGATGTCCTTCCCGGTCCGCTAATACGTCTCCAACATATCTATAATTTATGAAGTATTCATGCCATGTTTACAACAATTATATATGATTTTGGTATGATTTTATTAGAACTAACCCGGACTGATGTTGTTTTCAAGCAGAACTACCATGGTGTCGTTTTTTATGCAGAAATAAAAGTTCCTGGAATGGGCTGGAAATTTACGGTGATTTTTTCTCGACGAAAAGAGACCCCCAAAGCACCGAAGCTGGGCCAGGAAGTGATCGAGGAGGCCACAAGCCAGGTTGCGCGCTCTACCCCTCGGGAGGGTGCTCCTAGTTTGTTGACTCCTCGAGCACCCCCTTGACGTGAGACCGACACCAAAAATTCCTATAAATACCAAAAAACCCAGAAATAAACCAAGATCGGGAGTTTCACCACCACACACCTCCAGAGGCACGAAAAACCAATCTTGGCCCTCTCCGGCACCCTATCGAAGGGGTCACCATCACCGGAGGCCATCTTCATCGTCCCGGAGGGGCATCAACACCATGGAGGCCCAGGACCAGAGAGAGAACCTGTCCCCACAAAGTGGGGAGTCCATGGAGGAGGAAGCACAAGCGGGAGACCCTCTCCCCCTCTCTCCCGGTTGTGCTGGAGTGCCAACGGGCGAACCATCACCGTGGTGATCGTCTTCATCAACATCACCTTCTTCATCACCATCCTCATCTCCTTTCAGCGGTCCACTCTCGTGCACCTTGCTGTAATCCCCTACTTGAACATGGTGCTTTATGCCACATATTATGATCCAATGATGTGTTGCCATCGTATGATGTTTTGAGTAGATTAGTTTTGTCCTTTGGTTTGATTGATGATATAGATTGGTTTGCGTTGTATGTTTATTTTGGTGCTGTCCTATTGTGCCTTCAATGCCGCGCACACGTGAAGGATTCCCGCTGTATGGAGTTGCAATACGTTCATGATTCGTTTATAGTGGGTTGCTTGAGTGAGAGAAGCATAAACCCGAGTTGGTGGGTTGTTGCGTATGGGATAAAGGGGACTTGATACTTTAATGCTATGGTTGGGTTTTACCTTAATGATCTTTAGTAGTTGCGCATGCTTGCCAGAGTTCCAATCATAGGTGCATATGATCCAAGTAAAGAAAGTATGTTAGCATATGCCTCCACCTCATATAAAATTGCAATAATGATTACCGATCTTGTTAACAATTGCCTAGGACAATTCCGCACACTGACCCATCATTATTCCACCCTCACTATTTTTAATACATTCTAATATATTCTAACTTTATGATAACATAACATATCTTTATATCCTAGTTCTTTGATATCATGCAAAGCTATTCTCTGATACCCACAACGTAGTTTTATTTCTCGTTTCTAGTTGGAACCAAACGTTCGGCGTACGTAGAGTCGTATCAGTGGCAGATAGGACTTGAGAGAATATTGATGTAACATCCCAAAAAATTCATTTTGGAATCTTATGAAATATAGCTATGCATCATCATGACATTGTTTGAATGAAATTAATTGTTGAAGTTCTTCTTTTGGAGTTCTAAAAGGCCACTTTCATTTTCTCCTTATACTTGTTTCTACTATTTGAAAAAATCTGGAATTATTCAAAAAAAATTGAGGAGTAACATGACACTCCACACCAGGGGCATCTTGGTGAATTATTTGAACAATAAAACCAGGGGTTTATTTGAAAGTTTATGTCAAAAGAATTTAAAATCAATTAGGCATTTTTTGAATATTTTTCTTAAGTATTCATTTTGACAGAGGAAAAATGTTCATTAAATAGCATTTATGTCCCTGGTCATTTTGACATATATATTCCCTATGTTTGGAAATGATTCGAATGCATTAAAGGGGTTTTAAACGCTCTGGAAAATAGAAAAGGAAACGAATGAAAGAGTTTAATTAGAAAACCGTCCGGCCCACAAGCCGTTACTCCCGAGATCCTTTCGAATCGGTCATCGACGTGTAGATCCAGCTTCCACTCTCACTGACACGTGGACCCACCGTCCGACAACGCCATCAGTGCGCTCGTCTCCCTCCTCGTGCCGTCGACGTTGCCGGAGATCCATCCTCCGCTGATCTCGCTCCTCTCTTCCTCTCTTGACCCTGCACCTGGCCTATAAAAGCCCCTGCCTTCTCCGCTCTCCGCTCTCCGCTCCACCCTGAGCGCCCTTGCCCATGCCCACAGACGCCACCGCTCCAACTCGCCGGAATTCGGTCGACGACCGAAGCTCTCCGAGCACGAGGCTGTCGCCTCCGTCGCCCCCAGCCCCGTCCGACGCCACCATTCGATGCTGGAGCTTTGCCGCCATCGCATGAGCACTTCGGACGCTGCCGTCGACCACCGCACGACCATCTCCGACCACCTCTGACGTCCGGCCGCCGTTGACCTTCCGAAAAACCTCGACCCCCCTCTGTAAGCCACCGCACCCCCATAGCCGTCAGATCTAGATCCAACGCGCCAAATTAGAAGGATTAAAACAAGAAAACATTTTCTTCTAAGTTTCGGTCGTCCGCCCGCAAACACCCACGCGCACGCGCTAGCAACCAATAGGAAGCCGCCACGTAACCCTGTCCGTTCGCTAGGAATTTTCGTTCTTTTCTGTTTTGTTTTAGAAAACAGAATGTTTTGTGTTTTTGTTTTAGTTGTAACTTTTAAACTAATTAGTGTTTTTAATTGATTCTTGTTGCATTAGGTCGCTAATTTCATGTGGTTTCATCCTATAGTCTTAGATTTCAAATTTGAACTTTAAATTTTGAATCTAACCAAATTTGCTTACATTAATAAAATCTGTATAACTAAAGTTTAAAATTTTATTTTTGAGTGATTCTTTTTGCCACTGTTTTGTATTAGTTAGGTCTATCATCCAGCACTGTTTGAGAATTTTTAAGATAATTTGAATTAGGGTTTTTAGTAAAAACAAATTCTGTTTAGTTTCTTCTTATTGTTTATTTGAATTATTTTATTTTAGTTTACTTTGAGATTGTTTTAGTTTAACTTTTTATTGTAGTTTCTTTAGTTCTGTTGTTCAACATTAGGTGAATTATTTTCTGATAATAAAAATATTTTTTTGTGCTCTAGTTTAATTAGGTAAATTTTGTTTTCACCTTTAGTATTGTTCAGAAAAATGTTTTGTAGTAACTCTTTTTGCACAAAAATTTATAATGAAATACTTTCTGTTTTCTAATAAAATTTTGTATTTACTTTTCTATTATCTAAATGGCCAGTTTTTCAAACAATTTTTTTGTCTTGTTATGTCTTAGTAGAGATTTGACACAAAATATTTTTAGAGCCTGATACTTTGAGTGATTCTTCCTTTTGATTGTGCTATTGTTTGTGAAGTATTTGTTTACCTTGCTGTTGTGTGAATTTTATTGTGGTTATGCTTATTGTGTGTTTTGTTTGATTCGTTAGATCATCTGGAGTGCGAAGCTTGTTATCTACAGTCACTTGAGTATGAGGATCGTCAGCAAGGCAAGTCACTTTGATCATGTTTACCCATGTTTTATTGCATTAGTTCTACCATATCCCCAATTTCATGCAAAGTAGGTAATTTGGAAACTTGGTTACTTGATGTAGTATCATGTGGTAGGCACCCCTCAACCCTTTGTCACATTGGCCTCGGGAAACGTTGATTTAAATTTTGTTATGCTATTAGTAGACGGGGTTGGTTGTGTGATTCATGAGAGTTGTGAGATAATAATTTCAAGACCTACAAGACGATCAAGACTTCAAGACTCCAAGTTCTCAACATACCTCTGGGTGGATGATGGTTGAACGGTGCCCTGGAGAAACCAGTGGTTAGCCTAGGCGTGCCGGTATTCACGCGGAAAGGTCCACCCAGGCACAAAGAGATGGATGGATGCTTCAAGACCCAAGGCTTAACTTCACAGCCACAAGCCATTATGGGCTCTGGCTTGGTTGGATATCGTGGTGACCCTGGACAGGAAGTGCTACGAGATGTAGAAGAACGGTAGGAAAGGATGGGCACCGACAGAGTCTCAGGGGAACCCTTTAGAAGACCATGTTTTGGTCATCCGTTTCTCAAACACCCTGAAGTGTGAGAAATCCAACGGGGTGATCAAATATTGTGGGGATCGATTAGCCGTGTCCACGGTCATGGACAACTTGAGACAAAGGAACTGAAACTATCTAGAATCCTCAACACAAATAATTGTATTGATGTGGGTCTTAATGACAACTTGGGTATGAGAATTGGTTGGCGGAACCATCTCATTAATCAACCAACATTGTAGTAATAATATTTTGCCCCCTCTTGTAGTAGGAAAACCTGCCTTTATGCAAAAAACTTACTACACCACCTGCCAGATATGCATATAGAATAGATGATTGCTTTACACCTCCTCTTTTGTGACATTGCCGGCATATTCAATATGCTGACCTACACGGCTGCAACCTATCATGTTGTAGAGTACTTTTCCGACCAGGAGTGAGGATACGCTCTACACTCGGTGAGATGCCCTTGGAGTCAGATGGACTTAGCTACCTTTGAAGCTTCCGCAAGATTAGTTATTCTCATGAGTTGGCCTTCAGCCACTTTACTGTAATTCTTATTGCAATAAAGAACTCGATATGAGATTTTCGATTAATAAAGCTATGTGATTTCACTTTGATATATACATTGATGTACCATTTGTGTACCAGCATGATCTTGGGATGGTACAGAAACACCGGAGATTTGACCTTTCAGGTCGGGTCGCTACAGAAATGGTATCAGAGCACACGCTGACCGTATGACATGGCGATTCATCGTGCCCTCGGACGTATTCAAGAGGAATACAGGGGTGGTCCCATTTTGCCAGGACTTGGCATGGTTTCTCGCAGCGATGCCAATGGAAATATCATAAACACCCCCACTAAAGACTCCGCCATTTTCTATATCCAGACTTTGGAGACTCACATCAGGACATTGGAGCTTCGGGTTTGCACAGACACGAAGATGATCAAGAGGCTGATGAACCGCGAGCATGACCTCGAGGCTGACCTACGGGAAGCCAAGTACGAGCATGAGCATGAAGTGAAGGATTTCTTAGAGAGGATCTAGAAGCTGACCACTCGCATTGCAACTCTGGAGGAACAGCTGGACATGGGGGGAAATCTTCACCCAGAAGGAGACATGGCGCCCTTGATCAGCAACGATGATGACTATGAGGAGAGCGCCACGAGAGGAGGCCACATTACCATGGAATTTTGAGGAGAACTTTAGTTATGCCCCCACGTATCTTTCATTTTCAACGTTAAAGCGTAGGTCGATGCTTAGTTTGATTTGGAGACTTGTATCTCGATGTTTGAACCCTGAGTTGAATAAATGAATGAGTGTTTGGTGTGATATGTTTGTTGCATTGCATATGGGTAGTGAAACTTTCTTTAGGCCCTTGTTGTATTCTAATTCTCACCCCTCTGAAAACAACAAGATGCCTCCGCGACGTGAGCCCGATTTCACCTTCCCACCGGAACACACACAACTTCTCCAGCAGTAGAATGCCCTGATGTAGCTGTTGATCCAGAACCAGACCAACAAGCACAACAACCACCCTCCACCTCAGGGCGACAACCTCACCCGTTTCTTGAGGCTGAATGCACCAACTTCCTCTAGCAGCACTGAGCCCATTGTGGTAGATGATTGGCTCCAAAAGATGGAGAGGGAACTCACCACCGCTGGATGCACTGAGGCTGAAAAGGTGCGCTTTGCCGCCCATCAACTGGAGGGACCAGCAGCTTCATGGTGGGAGAACTACACCACCACATACCCCATTGCTGGTGTGACATGGGAGCAGTACAAGCTAGCTTTCCGCACTGCTCATGTCTCAGCTGGAGCCATGAGTTTGAAGAAGCATGAGTTTCGCAACTTACGCCAGGGGAATCGCTCCATGGCCCAGTATGTGGATGAATTCAGCATGTTGGCTCGTTATGCACCAGGAGATGTGGTCGATGATGCAGCCAAATAGGAGAAGTTCCTCGAAGGACTCAACGATGAGTTGAGCGTGCAGATGATGGTGGCTACTTTCAACAATTACCAGGAGCTGGTAGACAAGGCCCTCATCTTGGAAGGGAAGCAGCAGCAAATTGAAAACCGCAAGAGGAAGTATGGACAGGGGAAGTCTACCTCTGGAGCTCAACAGAAGCCCCACTACTCCCCGTACTCAGGGAATACCGGATCAGGGACCGGTAAGTATGGAGGACACACTCATCACGTGCACAACCATGGAGGCCACAACCATGGAGGAAATGGGAATAATCGTCCCAACAATGGCAACTTCAAGAATGACAATGGAAGTGGGAATGGCAACCAGCACCGTTCCGCTCCAGCTCAGAAGGATCTAAACCATATCACCTGCTTCAAGTGCCAGAAGACAGGGCACTATGCCACTTAATGTCCCGAGAACAAGCAAGGAAATGGAAACGGCAACAACAACGGCAACCCATCAGCCAAGAAGCCAAATCCTTTTCCCCGTGCTCAGGTGAACCACATTGATGTGGAAGAAGTCTATGATCAGCCCGAGACTGTGGTTGGTAAGTTTTTATTACATTCATGTCCAGTTTTGTCACTTTTTGATTCTGGTGCAACTCATTCATTTATATCAAGGGTAGTTGTGGAAAAATATGGTTTACCCACCAGAACCCTTAGTCAGCCCATTAAGGTCAATTCCCCAGGAGGTATGATGATGGCAGGGATAGGATGCCACGCATTGAAACTCCATATAGGAAACCATGTTTTCCCCACCAACCTCATCGTCTTATAATCCCAGGGATTGGATGTAATCCTAGGCATGGATTGGATGACCAAGTATGAAGGAAACCTTGATTGCCCCAGCAAGTCTATTTTTCTCACCACCCCAGAGAACAAGAGGATTAAGTATGTATCCCGACGCACACAGATGAGTGCTCGATTAAATTCCCTCACAGGAGTGGTTTAGGAGGAAGTGACATTGGTACAAGACTTTCCAGATGTATTCCCGGAGGAATTACCAGGCATGCCACCAGATAGAGAGATTGAATTTCTGATAGAGTTACTACCAGGAATAGCCCCAATTTCCAAGAGACCCTATCGGATGCCCGCAAATGATTTAGTAGAAATCAAGAAGGAGATTAAGGACTTATTGGATAAGGGATATATTTTCCCATGTTCCTCACTTGGGGAGCCCCAGTTCTTTTGGTGGAGAAGAAAGATAAAACCTTGAGGATGGTAGTCGATTATCGTGCATTGAACAAGGTGACCAACAAGAACAAGTACCCTCTGCCGATGAATAATGACTTGTTTGATCAGCTAGTAGGAGCCAAAGTATTCTCAAAGATCGATCTTCGATCAGGGTATCACCAATTGAAAATTCGTGAACAGGATATACCCAAAACAGCCTTCACCACAAGGTATGGCCTATATGAGTATACAGTCATGTCTTTTGGTTTGACTAATGCTCCTGCCTACTTCATGAATATGATGAACAAAGTGTTTATGGAATATCTGGACAAGTTTGTTGTGGTGTTCATCGATGACATTTTGATATTCTCCAAGAGCGAGGAAGAACACAAGGAACACTTGCGTTTATTTCTGGAGAAGCTTAGAGAGCAACAGTTATATGCCAAGTTCAGTAAATGTGAATTCTGGCTGACGGAAGTCGGATTCCTTGGACATGTTATTTCCAGAGAAAGAATAGCAGTAGACCCCACTAAGGTTGAAGCGGTCACTAAGTGGAAGTCAACCAATTTAGTTAAGGAGATCCGCAGTTTTCTTCGACTTGCCGGATATTACCGGAGGTTCATTGAGAATTTCTCAAAGATTGCCAAACCCATGACGGAATTGTTGAAGAAAGAGTCTAAGTATATTTGGACTGAGGAATGTGAAGCTACTTTCCAGGAGTTGAAGAAGCGTTTGGTCACAGCCCCAGTGTTGATTCTACCAAATATTCGGAAGGACTTCCAGGTTTATTGTGACGCATCACGTCAAGGACTCGGAGGAGTACTCATGCAGGAGGGAAAAGTTGTAGCCTATGCATCCAAACAGCTACGACCTCACGAGTTGAACTATGCTACCCATGATTTGGAACTAGCAGCCGTAGTGCACGCACTCAAGACCTGGAGACATTTCCTTATCGGAAATAGTTGTGATGTTTACACTGATCATAAAAGCCTGAAGTATATCTTCACACAGAAGGAGTTGAACCTCATACAGAGGAGATGGCTAGAGTTAATCAAGGACTATGACATGAGATTGCATTACCACCCAGGAAAGGCAAATGTTGTAGCATATGCCTTGAGTCGGAAGAGTTATGTGAACACACTCATAGCAGGAGGATTACCCCAGGAGTTAGCCGATGATCTCAAAGATCTCCGGCTAGAGATATGTTGCCACACTAGAGATCCAGTCCACATTGACCGAAAGAATTCATGAGGCCCAGAAATCGGACAAGGAGATAGCTGAGATAAAGTAGAGAATGAAGGAGGGAAAAGCTAAAGACTTTCGTGAAGATGAACAAGGTACTCTATGGTTTGAGAACCGAATCTATGTGCCCAATCACCCAGAGCTCAGGAAGTTCATATTTCAGGAAGCCCATGATTCACCCTACTCGATACACCTAGGCAACACCAAGATGTACCTGTATTTGAAGGAAAGTTACTGGTGGACAGGTATGAAGAAGGATATTGCCGAACATGTTGCGGTATGTGATGTTTGTCAGCGAGTAAAGGCGGAACATCAGAAACCAGCAGGGTTACTCCAACCTTTGTCGATACCCGAGTGGAAATGGGATAAGCTTGGTATGGACTTCATCATAGGATTACCAAGGACCCGTTCAGGTTATGATTCCATCCGGGTAGTGGTCGATCGCTTGACCAAGGTGGCTCATTTCATTCTAGTGAAGACCACCTATACCAGTGATAACTTAGCCAAGATATATATGACCAGGATCGTATGTCTGCATGGAGTTCCGAGGAGTATCGTGTCAGATAGAAGAACACCATTTATCTCTAAGTTTTGGCATCAGTTACATGAAACTTTGGGTACAAGGCTGATCGAGGTCATCCTCAGAGAATGCCTTGGCCTTCTGGTATGACGAAGTATGGGCCATGGCACAGAGGTCGAACAGAGGTGGCACCCCTTCTTGTTGTGTCGCGCCTAAAAGAGAGGAACAAAATATTAGTTAAGGGATCAAGCTAGCATGAAGAATGAAATTGCATGAATCATGAAGCAAACCACATACCCAGTTATCCCCGAACTCAAATAGGTTGGAGCTGCCTTGATGGTGTGGCACACCTCTCATTTGGGCACGGTTATCCTTGGCCTTGTTTTGTTCGGCTAGCCATTCGAGAGAGCACCACTCATCCACCAATGCCTCCCAACAGTCCATCCTATCCGCACACCATCTCAGGGGCACCTAAGTTAGACAACAGAAATTTCAGCGCTACACCTACGAATGAAATCAAAGAAACTAACTACAAGGCCTTAAGAATAGATAATTACCTTCATTAACTTCTCCTTACTTAGATAATTTTTGCGGCACTTGTTCTTGGCCCTATTAATGTTAGTCGAAGCGTAGTAGTCTTGAATAGCCTGCACCCGAGCCTCGTGCCGTAAGTTCTGAAGTAGGCGCTTGCACTCGGCTTCAAGAACAACAGCCGCTTTCGCCTTGTCTTCCTCAAGACACCTATAGAAGGTCTGCAATCAATAAAGACAACACTGATTAGTACAATTAGTAGGTGTTGTTGATTTTTAATTCTGTAAACGAGAAATTACCCAAAAGCGACAGATCACAATGTCAGCCACCGTCTCGCACAAGACACCGTTGACCATCTCCTCCGGTGGGGCCGGGGCAGCCTTGTACAGCTCCCCGGTCAGTGCTACCTATGGAGACTCACCCTCACAGGGCAACTGGACCTTCCCCAGGATGTGGTGCCGGAGAAGCACACCAAGGACCTGGTTGGGCCTGCGGACACCACGCTCGTATTTCCAACCCCTGCAGTAGGACAAGGCCAACACATTAGATATTAATTTGAAGAAACATGAAGGCAAAAGGTTAACAAAGAGTAAATGCACTTACTTCTCCGCATTAGGCGCAATCAATCACCTCTGCCCTGGGTCGTCGGCACGGGTGGCAGCTTTGTACAACCACGCTGGTAGACCTTCTTGCCCTCCTCAACTAGCTCGCCGTCGCTATATGTGTCCTCAAACAAGTTGTCCTCGCCACCATCAGCATGGCCACTAGCCTCCGGAGTCATGTGGGACGAAGACTCTTGGACCGGAGTCACCTGGGACCGGAGTCTCCTGGGATGAAGGCTCATCGACTCGAGGCTCGTGGACCAAAGTCCGAGATGGGTCCAAGTCAGACAGGTCCATCTGAGACGGAGCACTCCTTTGGTTAGGAGAATCAGCTTGGGGTGGCGGCGAGGAAGGCGCAGCAGCCTTCCTACCTCTAGCACCTCTCTTCGGCTTCCCTCGACCTCTCCTGGCCGAAGAAGAAGAGCCCGCCAGTGTCTGCATGATGTGTACGCCGGAGTTGCTGGGGTGGAATAATAGCACCCCTCCCAGCATGCGCCGAGGAAGGAGACTCAGAGCCCTCTCGACCCCCGCCCACCATCTGTCAATAGCTGCAATGACAAAGATTGAATGAAATTAGTTCAACATAAAAAAATTGAATACATAATAACATGAACTAATTAATAATATATGTGTACATAATAATAATTGAATACCTCGTGTTATAATAATAACTAATAATATATGTGTCGTGTCGGGGTCGGGTACCGGGCGTGTCGTGTTGGGGTAGGGGTTCTGTGTCGGGGTCTGGTGTGTCGTGTCGGGGTGTCGTGTCGGGGGTCGGATTGTCGGTGGTGTCGTGTCGGGGTAGGGGTCCTGTGTCGAGGTCGGGGGTGCCGTGTAGGGGTGTCGGGTCGGGGGTCAGGGTCTCGGGGGTGTCGTGTCAGGGTAGGGGTGCTGTGTCGGGGTCTGGGGCGCCGTGTCGGGGTAGGGGTGCTGTAATGGGGGGTCGGGGTGTTGGGGGTGTCGTGTCGGGGTCGGGGTGTCGGGGGTGTCGTGTCAGGGTCGGGGTGTCGGGGGTGTCGTGTCGGGGGTGTCGTGTCGGGGTCGGTGTTTCGGGGGTGTCGTGTCGGGGTCGGGGTGTCGTGTCGGGGTCGGGGTGTAGGGGGTGTCGTGTCGGGGTTGGGGTGTAGGGGGTGTCATGTCGCGGACAACGCACCCCTCCTCCTCCTCCTCCTCCTCCTCTTCATCTTCTTATTCTCCTTCTTATTCTCCTTCTTTTCTCCTCCTCCTCCTCCTCCTCCTCCTTTTCTTCTTCTTTTTCTTCTTCTCCTTCCTCTTCTTCTTCTTCTTCATCTCCTTCTCCTCCTCTTCTTCTTCTCTCTTCTTCTAATTAACTACAACTAATTAACATAACTAGAACTAATTAACCTAACTACAACTAATTAATATCACTAAAAAATAAAAAATAGAGAGGGGGAGGGGACTAACCGGAGTGGGAGAGGTGGAGGCCAGGGTTGGTGGAGGTGGAGGAGGCCGAGGGCGGGGGCACGTGTCGGTGGGGTCGCACGGAGGTGGGGGCGCGTGGCGGTGGGGACACGGGACAGCACGGCGGTGGGGGCGTGCGACGGTGGGGGCACGGCGACGTGGGCGATGCGGCGGCGGGGGCGCGCGGCGGCGGGGGTGACGGGGCGGCGGTGGCATCGGGGCGGTGGGCGCGGGCGGCGGGGGCGATGGGCGACGAGGAGGAGAGAGGGATCAAGAGAAAGAGAGAGAGAGAGAGAGAGAGAGAGAGAGAGAGAGAGAGGCGGGAAGGGGGGCGTTAGCCATTACCTAACACCCCTCTTTGTCGTCCGCTAGCAGACGACAAAGTGGGGGGCCGTTAGGTCAACTTGCGGGCAAGGTCGACAGTGGGCCCCCTCCCTCTTTGTCGTGTGCTAGCGGACGACAAACCTCCGTTGTCGTCCGCTAGCAGACGGCAAAGAAGTGGCTGATGGGAAAACCACCCTTTTGCATCCGCCACCTCCTTGTCGTCTGCTTTTTGCTAGCTGATGGCAAAGCCACTCTTTGCCGTCCGATAGCAGACGGCAAAGAGGTGGCAGACGGCAAATCTTCTGATTCCAGTAGAGTTTGTTTGATTCTTTGCAAAAAAAGAAAGTTTTGCGTCCAGTATATGAATTGTCTGATTTTACTGGTGATTCAAAAATTTCTGAAATTTTGACACAACATTTCTATGCAAATTCTATGATTTGGCCTAAGTTTTCACAATTTTTAGAATCAGGTAAGGTTGGTGATCTTTCAAATCTTTACAGACCGTTCTATTTTTGACACATTCTGTTTTGCATGCATAGTTTGCTTGTTTCAAGTGTTCCTATAGCTTATATTGAGTAATATAAATTATGGGAATTATATAATACAGTATCTATCATGGGGGAACAATTATGAATCTTGTCTTCATAGTACCTAAGTGAATGATTTATCTTTATTACACTATCCCTTCTCACGAAGATCCGTTAAGTTTTGTGTCCTTGAAGTTTTCAAGTTTTGCGTGATATCCCGATACGAAGGGAATAAGGAGGGACAAGAACCCAAGATTGGGGATGCCCAAGGCACCCCTAACGTAATATTAAAGGAACACCCAAGCGTCTAAGCTTGGGGATGCCCCGGAAGCCATCCCCTCTTTCGTCCTCAACATTATCGATATATCTTACTTGGAGCTATATTTTTATTCATGAAAGAATATGACATTTTATTTTATTTTTCTATGTTAGGTGTTATTTGTAATTTTGGTTTTCAATAAAAACTTCCAGGAATTGCGTTAGGATGCTTGCATTGCATGTTTTGATGTGTGTTGTGTAAAAATAGAAACTTTTGCTATTGTGTTTGAATTTTAATATTTTACTGGAACGTGTAAAGTTTATCAATTTTTTACATAGTGTTTCCATATAAATTTCTTTGATTTTCCTAAATGTTCATAATTTTTAGAATTCCAGAGGTACATTGGTTTAATATATTACTACAAACTATTCTGTTTGGACAAATTGTTATCATAGTTTTGTTATCTACTTATCCTATAGTTTCCATAGCCTATATTTGTAAATATAAATAATGGAAATGATGGTTTACAGTACATAATGTTTTAAAATTATTCTGCAACCTGTCTTGGCAGTACATGAAGTGTTGATTTGTTCTTAGGTGTACTAACCTATCTCACGAGTTCTTTTTGTGTGGATCAAGTTTTTGAGAATAGGTGAAACCGGGATATAAGAGGATTGAAAAAGATACAAGAGCTCAAGCTTGGGGATGCCCAAGGCACCTCAAGCAAATATTTCAAGAACTGTCAAGTATCTAAGCTTGGGGATGCTACACATCCTACCTCGCTTCATCAACAATTATCGGTTAGCCTATGTTGAGCCTAAATTTTTATTCGTTCACATGATGCATGCTATTCTTGGAGTGCAATTTTTATTTTGTTTGCTGTTTTGATAAAATCATTGGATCTGAAATTTTGAATAAGAGAGAGTCCTCACATGGATTTTTAACTAAATAACTATGCATCGATCTTCACTTATATCTTTTTGGAGTAGTTTGTCATTCACTCTCGTGCATCACTTACATCCTATGAGTAAATGCTTGAATGAATTGAATGTCATAAATCTGAAATTATATATGTTGTATATGATTATCCCAAGGCGAGTAATGACTCACACACAATAAGTATAGGAGGAAAAATTGATTGAAAGTTAGCAAACAACGCATTAGTCACTTGAAAAATTCATGAAAGAATACTGAAGGAAGAGAGATTCCACATATAAATATATTATCTTGGACATATTCTATGATTTTGAGCTCATTAAATATTTTCAAACTTGGGAAAATTAGTTGAAGTTGGACAAGGAAGACACCATAATGAGTTATGTATGGGTATATTTGTATAGAAGTTATTTGTTATGCATCCTCCAACATGTGGTGCTGGCTTCCACCGCATAATAGCTAAAACTTCCGCACCAAGTAAAATACTACTTATGCAATCAAACACCCTTTAAACCAGTTTTGCCATGAGAGTCCACCATACCTACCTATATGCAGTATTTACCTACTGTTCCAAGTAAATTTGCATGCCCAAATCGCTCATGTAGTGACTAGGGGCTATCAGTATCTTCCGTACACTACTGGAATCAGAAGATTTGCCATCTGCCACTTCTTTGCCGTCTGCTAGCGGACGGCAAAGAGTGGCTTTGCCATCAGCTAGTAGAAAGCTGACGACAAAGTAGTGGCAGACGGCAAAGGGTGGCTTTGCCATCAGCCATTAGTTTGCCGTCAGCTAGCGGACGGCAAAGGAGGTTTGCCGTCCGCTAGCGGTCGGCAAAGAGGGGAAGGGGCCCACCCTAAAGCCAGCCCACAAATTGACCTAACAGCCCCCCTCTTTGCCGTCTGCTAGAGGACGGCAAACCTACTTTGTCATCCGCTAGCGGACGACAAAGAGGGGGGTTAGCTAACGGCTAATGCCCCCTGGCCCGCCTCTCTCTCACTTTCTCTCGATCCCTCTCTCCTCCCCGTCGCCCGTCGTCCCCACCGCCCACCACCCCTGCTGCCCCGTCGCCCCCGCCGCCGCGTGCTCCCGCGCCCCCGCTGCAACGTGCCCACACCCCCGCCATCACGCTGCCCCGCCCCACCGCCGGAGTCGTGCCGCGCCGCCCGCCACCGGCGCCACGCCGCCCGGCCTCGCCACCGGCACCACGCCGCCCCGCCCCGCCACCAGTGCCGTGCCGCCTAGCCCCGCCCTACGCCGGAGCCATGCCGCCCTAAGGTGATTTTTTCTTCTGTTTCTTCTGCTTTTTTTGTTTCTTTAGATTTAGTTTAGCTAGGTTTAGTTTAGGTTTACTTAGGTTTAGTTTAGGTTTAGCTAGGTTTACTTCAGGTTTAGCTAGGTTTAGCATCGTCGCAACACGACACCCCCGACACCGCCGACACCCCCGAGACCCCGACACACCTAGATTTAGTGTAGGTTTATTTAGATTTTGTGGGGTCAAGGATCGAGGGGAATATGAGTCGAGGATCGACCCCGACACGACACCATCGACACCCCGACCCCCGACACACGACACCCCCGACATGGCACCCCCAACACCCCGACCCCGACACGACACCCCCCGACACCCCGACCCCGACACGACACCCCAACACGTCGACACGGAACCCTCGACCACGACACAACACCCCTACCCCGACACGACACCCCCGACACCCCGACCCCGACACGGCACCCCCAACACCCCGACCCAGACCCCGACACCCCGACCCCAACACGACACCCCCGACACCCCGACCCCAACACGACACCCCCGACACCC
This sequence comes from Hordeum marinum, assembly GCA_022496015.1. Taxonomy (NCBI): domain Eukaryota; kingdom Viridiplantae; phylum Streptophyta; class Magnoliopsida; order Poales; family Poaceae; genus Hordeum; species Hordeum marinum. The sequence goes on along the minus strand of CM039675.1, from coordinate 155,667,114 downwards.
CGACCCCGACACGACACTCCCGACACCCCGACCCCGACGCAACACCCCCGACACCCTGACCCCGACACGACACCCCCGACACCCCGACCCCGACACGGCACGAGTCATATATTTGTGAAGTATGTGTATGTTAGATTACATAAATTTTTTATGATGAATGTTAATGATGAATATTTATATTAGATTAGTATGTTTATGATGAATGTTTATGTTAGATTAGTATGTTTTTGATGAATGTTTATGTTAGATTAGTATGTTTTCGATGAATGTTTATGTTAGATTAGTATGTTAATGATGAAACATTTTGGGTTTTATGAAAAATTAGCGATTAAACGATAAGAAAACGTTCTCATAGGAATTTTTCGACGATGCCCGGCCCACATCCTCGTCGTCGAGTAGTCCGCGAGAGCCTGCTTGATAGGCGCCATGTCCGGGACTGGGCTCCGTTGGGCTGGCACTGGGAGGTGCTACCTTCTCGGGCTTGGAGGTTGGTGAGGAATCCAGGTCTCATCGTCGACTCGGAACTTCCGTGGTGGTGGTCACGCGGGCCACTTTCGGTGCGGAGGGAGCGGGCACCCGTGGAGGTGATACGTCGCCGTGTCAGGGAGGAGGACGAGCACCTCCGTCGCTACATGGCGGCGTTGGACGCCCGGTTCGACAATACCTGGTAGATCCTTCAGGGGTCTCACTTGAGTTATGATCCCGTGATGGTTACTTATCTTTGGTTGTCCACTGCCGGTGAATCAAAGACTGGTAGTGAACCGAGTTCACCGTCCTCCACTTTGGATTCTAGGATATTCGATCTGTATTAGTGATCTTATATGATAATATTCGAGATTTATTAGTTAATATTTGATGATGCATTTACTGGATTATTCGGGATGATGTATTAGTGATATTATATTCAAGTTCATTATAAATATTAATGTATTTGTGATATTTTATCGGTGTAATGTGTGTGTGACTTTCGGTCTGTCGTTGCTCCTTGTGTGACTTTCATGTGTGTTCTTGATGGAGCAATCCCGACTATTGTTGTGGGGGGAGCCTCATCATTCTTCGCTTCTTTGCCGTATACTCGTCGATAGATAGCGCAACAAGAGAAGAGGTGGGGCATCCATCACCGGCAGTCGAACTATTACTGTGAGAGAGTGCCCAACGACATATATACACCATCATATCAGTGTGAGAGAGAGCGCACCAACAACCCATGGGAAATGAGAGTTACTTAAGGAAAGCCTCGATGGACCGAAAGTCACACACGCATTAGGATGAAAGAGTGCCGTAATTCCGGTATTTTTTCTATGTCATTGCTCGATATATGAAACGGGTTGACTTTAGGTCTGTTTCGGCTGATTATGTGTCTTTCAGTGAGGGAGAGTGTCCATCATATATATATATATATGAGCGAGAGGAAGAATCCCAATTGATTTCGTGGGGGTCGCTTCTCCTTCGTTCCCGTGTGCTAGACATTTTAGTGTAATGCACTCGGGCATGAATGGAGGAGCCACCCAATTTCAGAGGGAGTGCCCACCATATACATGAGATGAGAGTTTAGGAAGGAAAGACTCGACAGACCTAAAGTCAACCCGTTGCATATTGAGTAATAGTGATTTGTGTGTTGATCAGTTTTCTCGTAGTTTCCTTCGATCGATTTTAAATGTTACAACTATGAACATAGGAAATGTCTGACAACGAAAGTGATTCGGTATGTGCGAATACTGCAAAGACGAGCGCGACCTGTGTGACAAGACTTTCCTAGTTGATGGTAGACGCTTCAGCATCATGTTGAATGAGACCTTTGAACTTGATACAATAAGTTAGAATGACAAGTCTATTTTCGTAATTAAGCATGACTTGTGCCTCTTTTGCTTCAACTTATAATTAATTTTAGTTTTTTACTGTTCTACTAGCGTATGCCCTTCCATGCAAGAATTGCTGTCTTGGATAAGATTGGTTTCAATACTAAAAAAAGATATGGAGATAAAAATAGTTCACTTGAGGATGAAGCATGGTTTTACTTTTGCGGTCAAATTGTACCATGCACACACCTATTGCTATTTTGAATGCAAAAATTGGCAAGCACTATGCAAGGCTTATGCATTTGAGCTTAATATGCTTATCACCTTTGATATTCGTCCGGAAGATGAAATTGAAGGTAATATCAACATCTGGGTCGATGTGCAGACGCCTCTAGTTCTACCATTATGTGAGTTTCTCAACCATATTTAGGAAGTAACTTATAATGTTTATTTAAAAATAGTTGACAACTTATTTGCATTGACAGCTTATTTTCATTCTTCAAAAAATGTATGGAAGATGGTAGACAGAACCTATTACTACAGTGATGAAGCAGAATTAACTTGCAAGGACAAAGAACATCTTACCGCATTTCTTAGTCATCTTGAGAATTACAATAGCTATTATCAAACTCCTGCACATTATGGTCACTACGTGCCACTAGTGCATGTGGTGAACTATGATAAAATCCATGGAGATTGCATGCTATGATTTTAATTCTACTATTACGACAGCCATGCATCTTTGGCATAAATTCTTCTAAAGCTAAGCTACATTGCTAACTACAAAGTTATTACTATGTTTTTCAACAGAAAATCCCGGAGGATTGTGTGCCTCATCTAATGTTTCCAAGAGGTCGCGTTGTTGTTACGAGCTTAGGGCCACCACGGCTAGGTCAGCCTACGCATCACTCTTGTCCATATCGGATTTCTAAAACCGATGGACTCATGACAATCAAAGATTGGAAAAAAATGTATGCTCAATTCTAGAGAGCTACTTGGAAGCAACATTGTGCTTAGTCCAAGAATGGGAGACAGGAAGATCTCCGTTCTCCATAATGGAGAGTCAGGGCCTATCTTGTTTTATGATATTGTACCTAGGAGAGGGTAGAGTAGGTCCTATGAGTTAGGAGTACGTACGTGCTAGGTACAATGTGTTATTATGTGCTAGAATTTGTTAGAGTTGATGATGAGAGGAGGAGGAGGAGGAGTTATGATGATGATGATGATGAGTTATTGTTGGTATCCTTGTTGAAAACTTGCATTGTTGATATGTTGGATATATATGTGATATTCTATCAAATTGAATGATTTTAAGAAAAAACAGAAAAACATGGGCTATATAGCCACTTTGCCGTCTGCTCGCCTAGGTGGGTTCTTTGCCATCCACTAGCGGACGACAAAGAACTAAGGTCTTTGTCGTTCGCCAGCGAACAGCAAAGAACGTCGTTAAGTCCTTAACAGAGATAAGGTGCCACGTGTGCCATCCACGCCCTTTGTCGTCCACTGGCGGACGACAAAGATTCATAGGTCTTTGCAATCCACCAGCAGACAACAAAGCGCCCTTTACCATGGCTTATTCAGCCAGACAGTTGTCCGTCTTCTAGCGGACGACAAAGCCTTTGACATCCGGCATGCATGCCTTTGCCGTCCGGGATGGCTGACGACAAATCTTCGGATTCCTGTAGTGATACTAGGTGGGTTATTCTCACGATATGTGTTGATTCACTATCATTCACGAGAAAGTGGCTGGTATTCGGCATGCCTAGTTCCATGATAAAAAATCAAATCAAAATACAATGAAACAGAACTCCCCCAGAAATGTTGTTGGTATGGATGGTACCCGTGATTGATTGGTGGAGGGGGAGTAAAAAAATTTACCATGTTGTTTGGCAATCGCCTATAATATATCTAGCATGGAATATACCGAGATCTCTCGGTTGTTATGGGGACAATCAAAGCATACCACCCAAAATTATTATTCACCTCTATTTTGAAAGATCGAGCTCTAACACCTCTGCAAATAAACGCTTCCTTATGTGAAGGGCCTATCTTTTACTTTCTCGTACTTACCTTTACGCAAGAGTCATGGTGCTCTTCAGCACTTCCTATATTTTTCCTTTTTCTCTTGGCAAGAGCCATGTGTTGGCGAAAGATCCAAGCATATTGGGCCATTCAAATTTATTTGATCATGAATTAGTATTGTTGATAATTATCTATATGATAAATAAGTTGGGATGCGAAACTCTAAGCCCCTATCTTTCTCTATGTTCGACGGATGCCATGTGCTCCAAAAATATGCTTTGAGTGCTAGCAATCATGGAAGACTATATGGTAGTTGAGTATGTGGAATTTGCTAAATCAAAGCTCTTACATAGAACCTCCTTGAAAATCACATGAATTGAAATTGTTTGGTGACTGAAAGCATAGTTTGTTAGTCTATACTTTAAACATGTGGATAGCTTGTTATTTCATCATGAAGGTTTATGAGATGAGACACTGTTTATGATATATAATGATGCTAGAAAAAGTGTTTGGAATTATCATCGAGCAAATTTATGCACTATGCTAGAATTCACACTTCATAAATCATTTCTTTTATCATTTACCTACTCGAGGACTAGAAGGAATTACGCTTGGTGATGCTGATACATCTCCAATGTATCTATAATTTATGAAGTATTCGTGACATGTTTACAATAAAATTATATGATTTTGGTATGATTTTATTAGAACTAACCCGGACTGACGTTGTTTTCACTAGAACTACCATGGTGTCATTTTTTGTGCAGAAATAAAAGTTCTTGAAAAGGGATGCAAATTTATGGTGATTTTTTCTGGACCAAAAGAGACCCCGAAGCACCAGACCTGGGCTAGGAAGTGAACGAGGAAACCACAAGCTAGGTGCCGCGTCCTACCCCTCGGGAGGGTGCTCCTAGCTTGTGGACTCCTCTAGCACCCCCTTCATGTGAGACCGGTGCCAAAAAATCCTATAATTATAAAAAAAAGGAAGAAACCTAGATCGGGAGTTCCATTGCCGCACACCTCCGGAACCACGAAAAGCCAATCTTGGTCCTCTCCAGCACCCTGCCAGAGGGGGTCACCCTCACCGGAGGCCATCTTCGTTGTCCCGGAGGAACCATCAACACCATGGAGGCCAAGGCCCAGAGGGAGAACCTCTCCCCACAGGAGGGGCAGGCCATGGAGCAAGAAGCACAAGGGGGAGACCCTCTCCCCCTCTCTCACGGTGGTGCCGGAGTGCCACCGGGGAAGCATTACTTCGGTGATTGTCTTCATCAACATCACCTTCTTCATCACCATCCTCATCTCCTTTTAGCGGTCCACTCTCCCGCATCCTGTTGTAATCCCCTACTTGAACATGGTGCTTTATGCCACATATTATGATCCAATGATGTGTTGCCATCCTATGATGTTTTGAGTAGATTACTTTTGTCCTCTGGGTTGATTGATGATATAGATTGGTTTGAGTTGTATGTCTATTTTGGTGCTTTCCTATTGCGCCTTCTGTGCCGCACACACGTGAAGGATTCCCACTATAGGGTGTTTTAATACATTCATGATTTTCTTATAGTGGGTTGCTTGAGTGACAGAAGCATAAACCCGAGTAGGCGGGTTGTTGCTTATGGGATAAAGGGGACTTGATGCTTTAATGCTATGGTTGGATTTTGCCTTAATGATCTTTAGTAGTTGCGAATGCTTGCTAGAGTTCCGATCATAAGTGCATGTGACCCAATTAGAGAAAGTACATTAGCTTATGCCTCTCCCTCATATAAAATTGCAATAATGATTACCGATCTTGTTAACAATTGCCTAGGATAATTCCGCACACCGACCCATCATTATTCCACCCCCGTTGTTTGTAATACATTGTAATATATTCTAACTTTATGATAACATCACCTATATTTATATTCTAGTTCTCCGATATCATGCAAAGCTATTTTCTTTATACCCACAACATAGTTTTATTTCTCATTTCTAGTTGGAAGCAAACGTTGGGCGTACGTAGAGTCATATCAGTGGCAGATAGCACTTGAGAGAATATTGATCTTACCATTAGATCCTTGTGGGTTCCACACTCCATACTTATCACTTCCACATTTGGAAATTGCTATGATGATTCCTAGTACTTGGAGATTATCATCCGCTTGCCCCGGAAGCCGCTCCCAGCGCAGGTGGATTTTGAGCCATCGTGACCCCAACCATGTAAAGGGAGACTTGTCTAGCCGACTCATGGACCTCCTCGAGAGCCTTAATATCCGGGAATCCTCCCAGCCTGCCATCATGGAGTGGATGTATTGACTTAGTTTCTCCCATAGAAGTGTCACCGTCTGAATCGCTGAACACGCCGTCGCTGCTTGGCGGCCCATCCACAAGTGAAACTCCCTACGTGAAGCCATAACAAACGGGATGCCGGGCGGCATGTGCCTGACTGGATCGTATGGGCCGAGCCGGATCATTAGTGTGGATGTAGAGATCTGGTTTGACAATGTTCATACCAAACCCATCAAGGGGAATCAGGCGCTTATATTAGGACAAGACAATCTGAATCCCTCGGATTGGATCATTGATGCAGAACTTGCCATGGCGGCTTTTGATCATCTGATCAACCGCAAACTTACCGAACCCTGGATAAGTTCCCTTTGAGTTCTCAATCCCATGGGATGAAAGCCCCATGGCGGTGCCAACTGTCGTGGTTTTGTCACAGAAGATGTCCTCATGCAATGACTTAGGTGTGAGGCCATCGCAGATGGGTCGAGAATCAAGGAGATCAAACAAGAATGGGAGACGGATTTACCCAGGTTCGTCCCCTCCAATGGAGGTAATAGCTTATGTCCTAATTTGTGTCTAGATTAATGGAGATCTCGATTACAAGGATGCGGGATCGCTAACCTAGCTTTTCGAGGGTATCCAGCTTGTCCTTCTACCTCTGAGGGCTTCCCTTTATATATAGGACAAGACCCCAGGTTTTACAACCGAGTCTGGGTCATAACATGACCCGTAACCTAACATATCTCTACCTTTGTCTTGCCTTTCAAGCAAGGTAGGTCTTCGGTGTCCTCCACCCTTTATGTTCTAAGCCGCCATCTTCTCAAGTTGGGCCACCATCGGCTTGTTTGATAAACCACCTCATCTTCTATGTTCACGACATGGGCCATCTTAAACATAATCATCAAGCTGCCAATAGATTGACCCGGCCCACCAGGTGGATCATATCATGGAGTTATATCCTCGACAAGCCTCCTCGAAGAAGGGATGCTGACATAACAAGAAGTGCAAGGGCAAGGCATTCAAGGCTTCTGAAAGCTCCGGGAAGCCCCAGTTCGACAAGAAAGCCAAACCTAAGGGGTCCGACAAGGATGTTGCCGCGTGCTCTGAAGGTGAAGAGGTTGCGGTCGGAGAGAAGTCCGGCAAGTTGTACTTAAAGATCCATGTCACCATGTGCCATGACATCAATGAGTGATGCCAAGTAGATCAACTTGCCAAGAGGCAAAAGCAAGAGTACGAAAGGAAGGACAAGGAGAAAGGATGAGATGGTGCCAGTGGATCTCATAAGAAGAGTCGCAATCACCAAGGTGGTCGCCGCGGCAAGGCCAAACAGCCGAAGGAAAATCAAGCTAGAGGTCGAGACAATAAGTCTGATGGTGATGGAGATGTCATGGATGAAGACGAAGAAGGATCGGATGGCTAGGTGTTCTAGAAGGTTGTAGATGATATGTGTGTCGATGGAGGCACAACCTTGTACTCCGCCCACAAGCACCTCAAGCAATGGTCCCACAAGGTCAATAGGGCGGAAGAAGCGGCGGAAGGGAGGAAGCCCCTCAGGTGGTCCAATACTCCCATTATATTCAACACTAAGAACTACTCCGCTCGCACCACCGTGGTTGGGTGCGTGTCGTTGTTGGGCTCACCAAAAATCCGCAACCTTAGAGTCACGACGATGTTGGTTGACAGTGCAGCCGGCCTGAACCTAATTTTGCCCGATGTGATCAACCGATTGTAGATCCCTGATTCATACCCGAAGCCAACAGGCTCCTTCCAAGGAGTGGACCGAGGGAGATCTCCTCTAAAGGGGAAGATAAACCTTACAGGCACATTTTGTAGCGAGCTCAACTTCAGAACGGAGAGGATCATCATCGACGTGGACAAGATGTCACTGCCATATGAGAGAATCATGGTCCGTCCAGTGCTCGAGAAGTTCATGACCACGTCCCACCATGCCTACAACACACTCAGGATGCCAGGGCTGATGAGCACCAGCACCATCCGTGTCGATGAGAAGGACTCAGTTCTCTGTGTTGATAAGATATACCGGGAGGTAGTTGCAGCATCCACCGACGAGGCATCCGTTTCTGCCGGCAAAACCCCCGAGAGGGAGATCAAGTCCAAGGCGTCCAAGGCCTTCGGCAATACTCGTAACGAATCGGGAAGCACATCGCTGAGCGCAGCATGCCGTCAATGGCTCACCTGAGGTTTCTGCCATTAGGAGCAAGAAAGATAAGATAACCATCCCCGAAACAAAGCAAGTGGCTGCACGGGAAGACATCGAGGGCACCACTTTCACCATAAGTGCCCCCTCGACAACAAATAGGAAAGCACGCTCATGTCCCTCCTGCAGGGAAATGTCGACGTATTTTTCTGGCAATAGTCGGATATACCCGATGTTCCCAGGGAGGTGATCGGGCCCAACATAGCCGTCTGCCCCCACGCGTGCCCTATTAAACAGAAAGTCTGAAACCAAGCACTGGAACAGCAGGAATTCATTACCGAAGAAATCAAGAAGTTGGAAGCAGCGGGGCTGGTCAGAGGAATGCTCCACCCAACCTCGTTGGTGAACCCTGTGGTGGTGCGCAAAGGAAAGTGGGAAATGGAGGCCTTGCATTAACTTCAGGCATGTCAAAGCCTTGCCCCAAGGACCCTTCCCCTTTCCATGCATCGACCAAATCGTGTACTCGACCGCCGGCTGTGACCTATTGTTGTTCCTCAACACATATTCAGGGTATCATCAGATCTTCATGGCCGAGGTAGATGAGGCGAAAATAGCTTTCATCACCCCTTGTGGCAAGTACTTCTTCAAGCACATGCCATTTGGGTTGCAGAGTGTTGGTTCAATGCTTGCAAGAGTTTTCCAGATCATCCTTGGGCCCAAGTTGCGCAGGAACATGGAAGCTTACATGGATAACATCTTAGTCAAGACCAAGAACAAGGCCACGCTAATCCAAGATCTTGAAGAGACTTTTGCAAATTTGCGCAAGACCAATTTAAAGCTCAACCAAGAGAAATGTATTCATGGTCCCATCTGGCAAGCTCCTCGGTTTCTTCAATCTTAGCACACGATAGAAGCCAACCCCACCAACTTTGTAGCGATCGAGCAGGTAGAGGCACCAAAGCGCGTCAAGGACGTGCGCCGTCTAGCAGGATGCATAGTCTCTGTCGGTAGATTCATCTCCAAAACCATCGAGCGCGCCATGTCATTCATCAAGATACTATAAAAAGCAGGCCCCATGATATGGACTCCATATGAGGAAGAAGCTCTACAAGACTTGAAGAAGTACATGTCCTCAGCACCAGTCCGTGTCGTGCCCAAGTGTGAAGATTCATTGCTGCTATATTTGGCGGCAACAAACCAAGTGGTTAGCACGACACTAGTGGCGAAGAAGCTAAGGATGGCAAAACGACAGCTGGTGAGCCTGGGGCAACCCCAATGGAACAGGGAAACAATACAGAGCTAGAGCGAGAAGCGGAACAACGGAGTGCGCAGAAGAAGAGGATGGTGTAACGGCCGGTGTACTTCGCCAACTCCCTCCTATAGGCAACTCGATCAAGCTACTCTAGGATCCATAAATTACTTTTTAGCCTCATTATGGCCTCCCGCAAGCTGCACCACTATTTCCAAGCACACCGCATCACCGTCCTCGACCGCTTCTGATTGCAATGCATCCTCAGGAACCTCGAAGCAGCTGACATGATTTGTAGAGTGGCCATGGAACTATATAGTTTGACCTAATCTTCGAAAGCACGATGACCGTCAAGAGCAGAGTGCTAGGAGAGTTCGTAGCTGAATGGACGCCGACACCAGACTTGGAGAACCCAAAGAAAGCACTTCACTACAAGGAAACACCAAAGGCATGGATCATGTACTTCAATGGAGCGTTCCCGCTTCAAGGCAGTAGTGCTGGACTGCTGCTCATAGCACACACCAGAGAGCACCTCAAGTATGTGCTAAAAATGCACTTCCCCCGGGAGGTGTCAACCAACAATATAGATAAGTACGAGCATTTGCTTGTCAGGCTACAGATAGCAGGGAGTTGGGAATCAGGAAGTTAGTAGTTCAAGGGGACTAACAGTTGGTTGTGCGCCAGGTCAATAAGGAATACCAGATCATGCTGATGGAAGAATATGTTGATGAAGTAAGGAAGTTGGAGGAACGTTTCGACGGTCTACAAATTGTTGGAATCAGGGCTCCACAAAACCCAACAAGTTGCGAACATTGAGACACGAGTGAAGATCTCAACCGGCTCAGAGTCTCAAGCTTGTCACCCTATGGCCTAGCTGCGTCGAGTATTTGCGAGCGGCAAAGAAGATGGACTTAGAGATTTACGCAGCTTTGGCCAACATAGCGGTGTAAAACCCTACTCCTGCTTGTGGTGGATTGGCCTCACAAGGAGGCTAAGGATGAACTAGTACAGTGGTTGGGTTGCCTCATGAGGGCTCTTGGCAGCAATGAACCATATCCGATCTAACCTGCCCTCTACGATGGGAGCCCGTCGCTATTTATAGAGGCCACGATCCTCTTCCCTTATCGCATAGGCGGGAAGGGATCCCACAATGGAAAATTTTGAAAGGGGACAATAGGTACATCTCATCCTGACTAAAGGGTCTTCGCCTGTAAATCTTCCGGGTGTGATGCAACGGTGGGCTCGGCGATGACATCCGTCCTACCGACCACGTGGTCTTGGTCCTCTTGCACTGGGAAGGAAACCTTTGGGGGATTCCTTGGCAACCCCCGTACGTCCTTGCCTCCTTGGCACGAAAGAGGAAATTGTCCCCCCTCTGCGCCCGCTAGCGCTCGTTTGGCTCAGCCGTCAGAGCCCACGTCATCCCGGCCTCACGAGGCCGGGTACTTGCATAGGAATCTCCACTACACAGGAGGCATGCTGCGGGGATGCCCCTCCTCCAAAGGTCTTGGCATTTTATCCTCTCGAGGTAGGGCCTCAAGCGAGGGCCTTGAGTTGAGGGGCTTGTTGTTGGGCCATACCGGTCCATCGAGGTGGACCATGCGCTGGGCCATAGGCAGGCAGGACTGGGTACCCCTGATCCTAGAACACTGACACACATGGAAGACGTCTCTATGGCGAAGAACAACATCACCGATGATCTAGCGAAGCGAGCATCTCAAAAGTCGCCCAATTATGTTCACCTTATTTCCCTTGATCTAAGGTTGTTCAAACCTCGCCTAGTCACTCATGGTAAGTCTTCGAGGTAGACTTTCAAAACCTTCACAGACTTGTTCACATGCACACCGCAATTTTCTCTTGGGTGCTCATATCTTGACGCATATGTCTAGAAGATCATAGTTTCAAAGGTACAAGTGTAGGAACACACAAAACAATTTCTCGAGTGATGCTCAACCACTTTAGGCTTTGGGTGTTTGGGTTTTGCCTCACTTAGGATTCTCTCAAATTCGTCAGAGGATGGGTTGATCTATTAACACTTGTCAATCTTTCTCCTGGAGTAGCCAACCAACAAATGTTTGTGGAGTGGGGGCAACTATTTATAGCCTCGGGGCAACCCTACATGATAAGAAATAAGTGCCCTTTAGACAAGCCATTATCAGAATAAGGATCCACTTGACAGCTGGCACTAGCACAACAATGGTTGGAGTTTTTTGCCCTGCATTTTCTCATGGTAGGAGAGTCGCACTTACGAAAATCATAACTCTTCAGTCATAACACTTTCATTAGTGACGATAAGAAATTGGTCTCTCTCGTTGAAGAACTCGACTGCAGTGGAAAAGTTGTCCAAATTCTTCACTTGGAAAAATAGGTGTTGAGTTTAGGCATCACTTTGGAAATACGTCTATGTATCACCTAGATCCCCTTTAATAGTACGATGTTCCCTATTAACTCAAAATAAGGAGAAAGAAACCGTGAAACCAAAACATTCAAGCTTCTAATTCTTCAATTTGATTTCTTCAAAGGTTGCACCAATTTCTTCAATTTACCTATACACTTTGTGGGGTCGTCTTTCTTGAGTAACCACAATCTTCAAGGACTTTTTCTCATGTGTACACTCACAAATATATTAGTAACTTAACCCATTTTTCTTCAATACTTCAAAATCATAAAGGGGGCAATAGACGTACTAACATGGGCCAACCCATTTCTCATGCTAGGAGGGTCCGCGGTTTGTGCGCTCGACACTTGGACGTAAGTCCTATATACCTAAGAGATTGATGCCCATTATAGGTAATTATCTCAACATGCAGCTTATCCAACTCAGTAACCTGCCCCATCAGCAACTCCTAAGGTGCATGGCGTTACATCAAACATTTTTTTTAAATCACATCGAACATTTTGTTAATGGTGTACATCACATACCGAAGCACTATCTATCGCTTCCCTAAAAAAAGCTACATTTGCCATTACACTGTTCCAGCCGTAAATGCACGACATTCGGTTATTTATGTGTAAGCCACTAACATTATTTATCCTTCAGTTTCCGCCCGTTTCCTGTCGTAATAAGCCACATACTTTATTTGATCCCTAAAACAAAAATCATACCTCCCTCCCTCAAGCCCCAATATATTCCCATGTCTATAGCAGGAGGGCGCTGATCTCTGCGTCAGGGCACTCCTCTGGCATGACTACTGATGTGGCACACCTCCGCGACTCTTCGATATTCTATTAGGCTATCTTCACATTACTGGCATGTGCCCTGCATCGTCGAGATTGCAGGCACGGTTCCCTAGTTGTTCCCACCATCTATGCATATTTTTTGTCCAAGGTAGCGGTGGTGCCGCTAGGGAAGTTGGTTCTGCTCGGTTCCACTAGAACCACTAGAACCTGACCAGTCGCTACGGAGCTTGGATTTTGAGGCTGTCTTTATTTTTGGCCGGAAGGACTCGACAAGGTCTCCATTGATAGCGACGGTTTGGAGTAGCGTTTCGTACTTGCATCCACTGGCGTTCAATGATGTGTCACCTCGGCTGATTACTACAGCAATGGTTGTTGGAAATATGAGAAATTTATCGAAAGATTTAAACGAAATAAGTAGCTGATAAAACAAGATCATAGTAAAAGAGGCAACACTAGTCATGCGACTTAGAGGAGAATATGCCACAATAAGAGGAACGAAACTTATGAGGCAAACTAAAGGTTAGTAGGTGGATATTATGTGAACATGAGAACTATATGAAAACATAGGTAGAATAGAAACTAGACCAAGTATTTGTAGAAAAACCTCAAACATGGAAAACATGAATATGTACTACGCGGCAACAGCAGCAGGGTTGGCGTTGACGTCATCACCGGCCATGTCGTCGAAGAGGTTGTCGATGTCGGGGAAGAAGTTGTCATTTGGGAAGTGATCGTCGGTGTCCATGGTGTCTGTGATGAAGAAGCCAGTAGTTGTGTAGAGCGCTCCCCAAAAATCTTATCATCCTTCTCTTGTACATGACTCAAAGTGGTGGGGTTTTGGAGGCCTACTGTCTCGGCCTGTAGTGCATGCCGCAACCGGGATGGGGAAGAACCTTGTAGCGGCTCAAGGTTTGGAACTTGAGGACGTGAGGAAGAGGAAGTTTTGGTGTGTCTCTCTGGAGAGGAGTGACCTCCCTTTTATAGGCACAGGAGACGGAGGCGAACAGGCACCAACGGGAGGCAAAGCAAAAGAGGGAGACGAAACAAAAAGGCAACAACCAAAGGGTGTAGCATCCGATTCAATCTCCACTACAACTAAGCCTTTCAACTGCTGAGCCACCTTTCGTATACCAGGCGTGCATGTCAAAAATTTAGACATCGGCTCATTCCCTCAACCCGCGGCATGTCATGAGGAGGCGTTGCGTGGAGAGGCAGGCGGCGAAGGAGGAGCGCGCGTGTATGTCCCTCTTGTTCTCATGCTCATACATGTGGAGAAATAGCCTCCCTTATATGGAGGTCCAACTCCTACTAAACTAGCAATGTGGGACTAAACTTTTGTCCCACCTCTTGCGTTGCATGAATGGGCTTCGTGGGCCTCTAAGATTTATTTGGAATTCTGATAATTGTTATTGGGCTGGCCCATTTTTAGAACAAATTCCAGCAATCCCCGACCAGATCCAAGAGGCACAAAAAATTTGCCTTTGGTTCCAAAACACTGTTTATATACCGATACTGCAGTGGAGACTGTTAAGTTGAACTTCCACCTACAACTCTATGCTACACTAGTAAGAAACTTGAATAGTGGACTATGCCTTGAACTGCAAGTTTTCTGCGAATCTAGCTTCACACAAAGCCTTGACCGATACTAGGCTGCCGTGGGACTTTCCCGCGGGTGGAGATTATGCGTCTTACTCCGAGGCCTTTCATGAGTTTACTAGAGAGCACCCTACTCTCATAGATTGCGACGTTAACAATCAGACTCATATAGGCGTGTTCTTCAAAAGATGTTCTGCGGGACAACATCTCTTCTTAAATAAGCCACTTAGAACACATTAAGATATATATCAACCTGCCATGCAGATTAGGAAAGTATTCCATCTTCATGGACTGGTATTATTAATAGTAAGGATACTTTCCTCTCAATTGACCAACAACTTGTCTTCCACATCTAATTCATGGGATCTCCGATCACATAGAATAGGTTACCACTGTGAACAACTCATGTTGTGGGTCTCATACCCATCTCCTTTGATGCATTATCTATCACATTACGTGATAGACCATGGTAAAAGGATCTACCCGATTTTTAGATGTTTGGATATAATCCAATGCAATAACTTCGGTGTTTCTCATTTTCCTGACAGATTTTAACCTTCTCTGAACATGTCTTGATGACTTCATGATAACCTTTGAACTACTCACTTTGGCAATCACAGTTTGATTGTCACAGTTCATAAGAACACCCGGTACAGGTTTCTCCACAATCGGTAAGTCATTCAAGAGCCAACGAAGCCAATCTGCTTCGACAATAGTTGTATCTAGTGATGTGAGTTTTGCTTCCATTGTTGACCTCGTTAAGATGGTTTTCTTGCAAGACTTCCAAGAAACAGCGCCACGACCATGAGTGAATATATATCCACTCGTGGCCTTTATCTCATTAGCATCAGAGATACTGTTTTAGACACTATACCCTTCAAGCACCTTTGGGTACCCAGTGTAGTGAATTTCATAGCTCGTAGTGCCCTTCAAATAGCGCATAACTCTTTCTATAGCTTTCCAATGATTATCTCCTAGTTTTGAGACAAACTGACTCAGTTTGCTAATAGCAAAAGAGATGTCAGGTCTCGTGGCACTGGCTAAGTACATAAGTGAGCCAATAATTTGAGAATATTTCAATTGATCTCTAGCAATTCTTCGATTCTTTCGAAGTAACACGCTAGAATCATAAGGTGTTGGAGTGGGCTTGCAGTCACTATAACCTAAGCGACTCAAGATCTTTTCCACGTAGTTAGATTGAAGCAATGTAATCGCGCCATCATCATCTCTCAATACCTTGATATTTAAAATGACATCATCTACTCCAAGATCCTTCATCTTGAAACAATGAGACAGGAAATTCTGACCTCCTCAATAACATTCAGATTTGTTCCGAAAATCAGTATGTCATCAACATATAGGCAAAGGATAACTCCCTCGGCCCCACCATGGCGATAGTACACACATTTGTGAGCTTCGTTTACAATAAAGCTGGTAGTTGTTAAAGTTCTTTCAAACTTCTTATGCCACTACTTTGGTTCTTGTTTGAGTCCATACAAAGACTTCAACAATCTGTAGACTTTTCCTTCCTGACCGTCCACTATAAACCCATCAGGTTGTTCCATGTAAATTTCCTCATCCAACTCTCCATTCAGGAAAGAAGTCTTCACATCCATTTAATGAACGAGAAGACCATGCGAGGCCGCTAGTGAAGGTAACACTCGAATAGTGGTCAGTCAAGCCACAGGTGAATAAGTATCAAAGAAATCACCTTCCTTTTGGGTATATCCCTTGGCCACAATCTGTGCCTTATACTTCTCAATAGTACCATCAGGCCTAACCTTTTTCTTGCATACCCATCTGCATCCTATAGGTTTGCACCCATAAGGTTGATATGTTATCTCCCAAGTTTCATTTGCCAAGATGGAATCCATCTCACTACGGACCGCTTCCTTCCAGTAGTCAGCATCTTCAGATGCATAGGCCTCTAAAACAGAACTGGGAGTGTTGTCCATGAGATATACAAGAAAATCATCACCAAAGGACTTTGCAGTCCTCTGTCTCTTGCTCCTTTTAGGAGTCTGATCGTGGTCCTCCATGGGAAGTTCAAGATGTTGTGTCGAAATGATAGGTTCAGAAATTTCAACTACATCTTGACATGATGAACTACGCAACTCGTGATTTGATGAGCTACCCATATCCTTCATGGGAAAGATATCTTCAAAGAAAGATATCCATGATTCTATCGATTCCCATGTTTGATACCTCAGATTTTACAATCAAGAATCTATAACCAAGGCTATGAAAAGCATAACCCAGGAAAACACAATCCACTGTTTTTGCTCCAAGCTTTCGCTTCTTTGGAATTGGTATATTCACTTTTTCCAAGCAGCCCGAAGTACGTAGGTAAGAGAGTTTTAACCTTTTCTTCTCCCATTCCTCAAATGGAGTTATCTTTGTAATCTTCGTGGGAACTCTGTTTAGGACATGACATGCAGTCAATATCGCCTCCCCCACCATGCCTTAGAGAGACCCGATGTGTCTAACATGGCGTTAACAAAATCATTTAAAGTACGGTGCTTTATTTCGGCTACCCCATTAGTCTGAGGTGAATAAGGAGGCGTCCTCTCGTG
The DNA here is from genome assembly GCA_022496015.1 of Hordeum marinum. Taxonomy (NCBI): domain Eukaryota; kingdom Viridiplantae; phylum Streptophyta; class Magnoliopsida; order Poales; family Poaceae; genus Hordeum; species Hordeum marinum. The sequence continues at coordinate 155,650,269 of CM039675.1, read as the reverse complement.
GGTTATTCCATGTTCTACACGAAAAGAATCGAATTCATTGGAAAAATACTCTCCACCATGATCAGACCTAAGCCTCTTGATTTTCCGATCAAGTTGATTTTCCACTTCAGCTTTATAGTTCTTGAGAAAAAATTCAAAGCCTCATCTTTTGATTTCAAAAGATACACATGGCAACATCTAGTGGGGTCATCAATTAATGTCATGAAATATTTCTTTCGACCTTTTGTCAAAACACCATTCATTTCACAAAGATCTGAATGTATGAGTTCTAGTGGCGCAAGATTTCTTGTTTCCGTAGTTGTATGAGATTTACGAGGTTGCTTAGCTTGCACACAAACTTGACACTTAGATCCCTTGAAAACAGTGAAGTTGGGGATTAAGTTCAACTTGGCTAGCCGCGTGATACAACCGAAATTAACATGACAGAGACGTGAATGCTAGACATTTTATTCACTATTGTTGCAAACATGATGGACAACTTTATTACAAACATCTGACAGAGATAGTCCTGAACAAGCCTCCTGACTCATAACCTTTGCCAACGAAAGTTCCATACATGGATATTACAAATTTATTGGACTCAAAGACAACCTTGTAGCCATCTCTACATAAAAGATATGTGCTAACAAGATTTTTATTAAAGGACGGGACATAATGCACGTTCTTCAGCCGCATGATGTTCCCCAAAGTAAACTTCATATCAATCATGCCAACTCCACGAACAGAAGCACTTGAACTGTTGCCCACCAGCACGGATGTAGTTCTTGTTGCCTGATAACAAGAAAACATCGAAATATCACCGCATACATGCACATTAGCACCCGTGTCAATCAACCAATCAGGAGAAGGACATACTGAGAGAATAGTGGGAAGTATATTGTACCCAACATCCTTCATCTCAGCCTCACCAAGGACAACATTTGCGATCTTGTCGCCTTTCCCATTTTGATGCTTGTCACAACGGTTAGGGCAGCTAGGTTCCCAATGATCAGGATCTGCGCAGACATGGCACACACCTTTCTTCTTGCCAGTCTTCTTCTTGAAGTTGGTGTATTAAAAAGCCTTGTTCTTCCCATCAAACTTTCCCTTGCCATAACACTTGCCCTTGTTCTTGAAATTGTGGGGTTGGAAGTTTTTGTTCTGTAACAAATTGGCACTAGAACCTCCCTCAATACCTTGAGCACGTATATCTATTGGTCTCGCCTTTTCTTCCACATCAAGAGTAATGATGAGATCCGGAACTGAAAACTCCTGTCTCTTATGCTTCAGAGAGGTAGCAATTTCCTCCACAAGGGAGGGAGCTTAGTAATGATACCTCCAGCAACAAACTTGTCCGGTAACATACAATTGAAGTGCTCAAGTTCTGTAGCAAACGATTGTAACTCGTGAGCTTTCTCAACCATGGAGCGCTCTTAAGTCATCCTGTAGTCATAGAATTGTTCCATGATATAAAACTCAATGCCGGCATCAGAGATACCAAACTTGGCCTCGAATGCATCCCACGTATCTTTTCCATTGTCAATTAACACATAAGCATCAACTATGTTCTCACCAAGAATACTCAAAAGAGTAGCCTTAAACAAGGTATCCTTTTTCTGAAAAACTTGTTCCTCTTTAGGATTAAGATCTCCTTCAGGTTTGCCAAGAGTGGCCTCATAGCAGCTCATGGTTTAAAACCATAGGACAACACTCACACGCCACCTCTTAGGGTGCACACCTTCAAACGTAGGAGGCCTCATGGAAGCAGCAAAACCACTCGGGGTAAATTTCCTATAATAAGGTTTTTGGACTATTGGAAATATGATAAATTTACCGAAAGATTTCAACGAAATAAGCAGCTAATATGCCACAATAAGAGGAATGAAACTGATGAGGGAAACAAATGATAGTAGGTAGATATTATGTGTAACACCCCGTTACGCCCAGTGGGATCTAGACTGGCCCCACAAACCAACACTAGTCTTTCCTGCGCACTTGGTCCTCACTCGTGCGCACCCGGGACCAACTTCCCGGTCAGTCACCCATCCTAGAATCGCTCCAAGCCAAGAACGCTTAACTTTGGAGTCCTTTTCGAATGGGCTCCCGGAAAAGAAGGAATTCCATGTTGATATTGGTAGTCTATCATTCCTATTAAGCCAGGCTCTCACATACACCCCCACTCAAAGGAACCGATGTCCTCGTCGGCCCATCAGGAACGTTCCCTTTTGGCACACGTATGCGTGTCCAGTCCAGCACATGTGCCATGATATGTGCCACGATGGTCCACACACGCCATGCGCCACATGCCCGTGCACCTAACCCGCGCATGCTCGTGTAACCACAAGGGTCGGCTCTGATACCAATTGTAACACCCTGTTACGCCCGGTGGGATCTAGACTGGCCCCACAAACCAACACTAGTCTTTCCTGTGCACTTTGTCCTCACTCGTGCGCACATGGGATCAACTTCCCGGTTGTTCACCCATCCTAGAATCGTCCCAAGCCAAGCACGCTTAACTTTGGAGTTCTTTTCGAATGGGCTCCCGCAAAAGAAGGAATTCCTTGTTGATATGAGTAGTCTATCATTCCTATTAAGCCAGGCTCTCACATTATGTGAACATGAGAACTATACGGAAACATAGGTAGAATAGAAACTAGACCAAGTATTTGTAGCAAAATCTCGAACATGGAAAACATGAATTCATACCGAGAGGCAACAACATCAGGGTTGGCATTGACATCATCACCGACCATGTCGTCGAAGAGGTTGTCTACGTCGGGGAAGAAGTCATCGTTTGGAAGGTGATCGTTGGTGTCCGTGGCATCCGTGATGAAGAATCCAGTAGTCGCGTAGACCGCTCCCCAAAAACCTTATCACCCTTCTCTCGTACAGGACTCAAAGTGGTACAGTTTCGGAGGCCTACTATCTCGACATGCGGTGCACACCGCAAGCCGGGATGGGGAAGAACCTTGTAGCAGCTTAGGGTTTGGAACTTGAGGACGTGAGGAAGAGGATGTTATGGTGTGTCTCTCTTGAGAGGAGTGACCTCCCTTTTATAGGCATAGGAGAAGGAGGCGAACTGGCAGCGACGGGAGCGGCTCATTCCCGCAACCCGCGGCGTGTCGTGACGAGGCGTGGTGAGGCGAGGCGGGCAGCGGAGGAGGAGCGTGCGTGTATGTCCCTCTTGTTCTCATGGTCATACATGTGGAGAAACATCCTCCCTTATAAGGAGGTCCAACTCCTAATAAACTTGAAATGTGGGACTAAACTTTTGTCCCACCTCTTGCCTTGCACGAATGGGCTTAGTAGGCCTCTAGGATTTATTAGGAATTCTGAAAATTGTTATTGGGATGGCCCATTTTTATAACAAATTCCAGCAATGGTTCCCCTTTTTTCTAAGCTCAGTTCCTTGCAAATGGGGACGAAAGCCGGCCAGGTTACTGCTTTTAGAATGAGTGCTAAATTCGCTAAGAGCCCAGTTAATAATATAGCCTGATGATGGGTATACGGAACTACCTTGTCATCTATAGTAATCATCTATATGCACTCCTACAACAATGTGGTCTATAAGGTTGTCTACTATATTAGTATTTCTTTATGTTCTCTCTATCTCTTTCTTCACATTTGGCGCATTTGCCTAGAAATGCGTATATAGCTAAGTTCTTGCATAAGAACCCGTTCCACTTATTTTTAATCACATCTCTCTCCTCCACATAGGCAAATATGTCATGTAAATGCTCTATAAGCCCACTATAGTACTTGCTCTAAGCGGCGCCATATGCCATGTAAATGACCAGCTGATGACGTGTCCTTCTCTCACCTATGCCGACGTCCTAGCCGTCGGCATATGCCATGTTTGTTTTCTTTTTCTTTTTGCTTGTATTCAATGAAAATACACAACACATATATTCAAATACACATATATCCACAACACATCTATATCAAAAAATAACACCATTATCACTACAAGATAAGTATTATTATCCCAACATAGGTCAAATCATCACAACATAAGTCAAATGAACACAACATAGGTCGAATCCTCACGACATATGTCTCATCATCACGACATAAGCATCTATTCCAACATAAGAGAAAAACATGAAAGATAGAAGTCACCACGACCACCACCAGCACCACCACCACCTAGAGGCTTATGCGCCAGGACGTCCACCACCAACTTCGTCATCGCCAAGACCGCCAAAGTCCAAGTCATCACTGCTACTCGCATCCCTGCCCTCAAGGCCGCCACCGCCACCTCCTCGGTGGATCGGAATGATTGGGCTCTGTGACTCGGGAGTGATGCCAACATTGGCACCACCACCAACGGATGATCCACCAGTTCCCTTCAATTTTGAAAAGAGATGTTAAAGGGATATATGATTGTGTTGAATAAACGATAAGTGGTGTTGAATAGTTTGGGGATGTACAAACCGAAGTCGAACTGTGTTTTGCAAGAAATTCCTCAAACGTAAGCAGCATTGGTTGTGGTCGAGCAGGTGGTGCTTGTGGTTCCATTATAGGAACCGTGTCGGTCACCATGGAGTCAAAAAGGCGTTGCATGTTAGTTAACCAAGAAAACACGAAGGTTAGAAGAAATGAAAGTGCAGATATGAAAATCAAATGGAAGGGGCTAAACTAACCTTCATCATGTGACTGTTGTGGTCCGCGACAGCTCGAGCTCTCGCGTTCCATGCCATGACCTCCTGGCGTGTGTAGTCCATGTAGGCCTAAAATATGACATGATGAAACTCATCAAACATCTCAATGTGGAAAATAAAGTGAGAAAAAAGGAAGATAAGAGGGAACATTCTTACAAATTGTTGCTGGGTTAGGAGGGACTATGTGTTTGGACTGGTCGTGCTCGGGCCTGATCTTAGGCACGGGTTGGTACCTCGGAGCCCTGTGTAGGAGATAGAAGGAGTGACTATAGCATCCAGAACCACCTGCCAGCCATGTCTCTTCGGCCCTATGCCGACCACCGCCCTACCGTCCGTAGCCTCTTTCATGGAGTCACGTGTGTCAGGATTAAACCCTACATACACCTCGTCGTAGGAATTCAGGTGCAGGTCGGTCTTGCCATAGTACTTGCCCTTGCCTTCTTTGGGCTTAGTCTGCACCTAGGTGAGCTCCCACGCCTGCATGTCTGAGAGCGGATGCTTCAATTTCTCCTCCTGCACCACCAAATACCACCCAACAGAGGTTAGTCATACATAAGAAACTGACGATGAATAGAAGAAGAATAATGTTTCATGTACATAGATATACCTTTTTTGTGGCCCTAGTGGTTCCTGTTTCCGTGACAATGTCGTCTCTCAGTCCCTCGACTAGCCCAGTTTTGGATGCTTTTAGCAGCCCACTTTTCATCCTCACCGAGGCACAAATCAACCAATGCCTCCCATGTATCAGTTTTTCCATAACACCAACAAGGAGAAACCTGCATAATGAAAGAATAATGGCATGTCAACACGAAACAATGAAATTTAGCACAAACATCGGAATAAAAAGTCTATAGTACTTACCATCAAGTGCTTCTCAGCTGATCCTTCCGCGCGTATTCCTTGGGCATCTCTTGGTTTCAATAGTCTTAATAATATTGCGAGATAGACACCCATATTACCTTGTACTACATCTAACGGGCCTTATTCATCACAACTTTCAACAACAATGCATCGAAATGTGCTTTTTTTCCTCAAGAACTCGATAGTATTTCTACGGTCATTCATAAAACTAGAATGGAAGAATCCATGAGTTAAAACATTCGATGATAAACTATGAACGAAATTCAAGACTCTTGCTTTTGAAGAGAACATACCCAAAAAAATTACAGTCTCAGCATGGTTATCATAGTACGTGTGGGGTCCGCTTTGTAGTGGTCCCAGCTTGTGGCCAAAACTAGGCGCTTTGGGTGCTTGACTGGATCCGGAGCGAACAACCCCGACCAATATTCCTTCAGCAAGATAGTGATGATGTCGTTTGGAACACGAACCTTTTTAGAAATTTTCCAACCCCCTCAAAAGACAGAAAATATGAGCATGTTTACATGTCGAAGAATTAAAATATGACTAAGGGGCACTTCCCTTTCCCCACTGGCATAATTAGCCACTTCTGCTACTCGGTAGCAGGAACGCGGGGGAGTTTTGCAGCATCGTGTAGACACCCCTTGTTGCCAACCCCCTCCCCACCACCACCAACCTCCTCAGCTGCCTCTCCTCCTCCTGCTGCTTCCCCTCCCCAACCTCCTCCTCCTCCTCAACCTCATTGCGAACTTGCTCATCCTTCTCTGTAGAGGGTGATACGTCTCCAATGTATCTATAATTTTTTATGATGGCATGCTATTAGATTATCTATTTTGGATGTTTTATATGTATTAATATGCTATTTTATATTATTTTAGGGACTAACTTATTAATCTAGAGCCTAGTGCCAGTTTCAGTTGTTTCCTTGTTTTTGAGTTTTGTAGATATGGCATATTAAACGGAGTCCAAATGGAATAAAACCTTCAGAAGGATTTTTTCTAGAAGGAAATAAATCAACTACGCTTGGAGTCATGGCAAGGACCCTGCCAGGGAGGCACAAGCCTGCCAAGCGCGGGGCCCCTGGCCACGGCCTGTCGCCTCATGGCAGGTCTCCTAACCCTAATCTTTTGCCTATAAATTCCAAAATATTCCTGCAACATCAAAAAGAGCCACACAAATACATTTCCACTGCCGAAAGCCACCGCTCCTGAGAGATCCAATCTTTGAGCCTTTTCCGGTAATCTGCCGGAGGTGGTTTCGATCATGGAGGGCATCTACATCAACTCCATTGCCCCTCCGATGATGAGTGAGTAGTCCACCACAGACCTACGGGACAGTAGCTAGTAGCTATATGGCTTCTTCTCTCTCTTTGATCTTCAATACCATGTTTTTCAGGATCTTCACGGAGATCTATCCGATGTAATCCTCATTTGTGGTGTGTTTGTCAAGATCTAATGAATTGTGAGTTTATGTTCAGATTATCCATGAATCTTATTTGAATCTCCTCTAAATTCTTACTTGCATGATTTCATATCCTTGCAAGTCTCTTCGAGTTATTGGTTTGGTTTAGCCAACTAGATAGGTAATTCTTGCAAAGGGAGAGGTGCTTGGTTTTGGGTTCAATCTTGTGGTGTCCTCACCCAGTGATATAGTAGGGATAGCGAGACATGTATTGTATTGTTGCTATCAAGGGCAACAAGATGGGATTTTCACCATATTGCTTGAGTTTATCCCTCTACATCATGTCATCTTTCTTAATGTGTTACTCTGTTCTTCATGAACCTAATACTCTAGCTGTAGGTAGGAGTCGGTCGATGTGTGGAGTAATAGTAGTAGATGCAGAATCGTTTTGGTCTACTTGATGCACACGTGATGCCTATATGCATGATCATTGTCCTAGATAACTTCATTATTATTGGCTTTTCTATTAATTTCTTGACAGTAATTTGTTTACCCACCATGATATTTTCCTTTGAGAGAGAAGCCTCTAGTGAAACCTATGGCCCCCGGGTCTACTTTCCATAATATACTTTCAGATCTAGAAACCACAAATACGAAAAATACTTTGCTGCAATTTATTTACCTTTTACTTTCCGTTCTCGTTTACATCTATATCTATCGGATATAATCCTTGCAAATAATCATGAAGGGATTGACAACCCCTTTATAGCGTTGGGTGCAAGAGTTTGATTGTTTGTGTAGGTGCATCCGTTGGTGACTTGCCTGTTCCTCATACTGGATTGATACCTTGGTTCTCAACAACTGAGGGAAATACTTATCTACTTTGGTGCATCACCCTTTCCTCTTCAAGGGAAAACCAACGCATGCTCAAGAGGTAGCAAGAAGGACTTCTGGTGCCGTTGTTAGGGAGGATACCTAGCAAGTCAAGACAAGAACTTTCTCGTTAACTTGCCAATTTTGGCAGCGTTGCCGGGGAGATCTACATCAAGCCTAGAAAGTACCCATCACAAACTCATCTCTTGCATTTATATTATTTTCCTTTTGCCTCTCGTTTTCCGGTCCCCCACTTCTAAAAGATTTTCAGAAAATACCAAAAAGATTTGTCGTTTTATATGCCCTCCTTTTCGTTTTCTTTTCTTTGCTTGTTTGCTATCTTTGCTTGTATTACCATGTGCCTTCTATTTGCATGCATCTTCGCTTGCTAAAACTTGATTGATATGGATCCTCATCCACTTCTTCATATTTTCAAAAGACCAAATTATGATGAACCAATTGCTAGTTAGTTGAGTGCACTTGATTATCTCTATGAAGTTTTGTTTGAAAATCATGAATCTAAAATTTTGATGTAGTATTGAAACAAGAAATTTACAAGGAGATTCAAGATAGTTCCTTGAATGAAAAGCATGATTGTCATGTTGTTATTATGAATTTGCTAAAAATCAATGATGCTAATGATATGCAAAACCACAAGATTGGGGATGCTATGCTTGATGAATACGGTATTTTTTGTTCCCCACGTGTTCATGGGCATATTCATTATGATGATTGCATGCTTGTGCATCAAAAAAAGAGTGATTTATGTGATAGTTATATTGTTGAATTCCTTCATAATGCTATTGAAAGTTATTATGAGGGAGGAACATATGATTGTAGGAATTGCAATAATACCAAGTTACCTCTCTATGTGTTCAAAGTTTTGAAGTTATGCTTGTTTTGCCTTCCTATGCTAGGTGATTCTTGCTCTCACAAATTGTTTGCTCACAAAATCCCTATGCATAGGAAGTGGGTTAGACTTAAATGTGCTTTTCATGAGATTAATTATGATTTATTTCATATGTTAATTACTACTTTTTATGCAAGCATCATTGAACTCGTTATGCCTAGCTAGGGGCGTTAAACAATAGTGCTTGTTGGGAGGCAACCCGATTTTATTTTTGTGTTCTGTTTTTTGCTTCTGTTTTTGGGTGTTTCGAACATTATTAATTCTGTAGTAATTGTATTTTGGTGTTTTTGTTAGTGTTTGAGCCAAATAAAACCTTTGAGGTTATCTATGGTAGTTGTTGATTGGATCTTGCTGAAAAACAAAAACCTTTGTGATCAGTCGAGGAATTTTCGACCTTTTTCACAACGTTGAATGAGTCTAAATTTTTTACATATGATTGATAAATAAATTTCCCAGGTTTTCCTCAGTGTTTAGAATTTTTTGAGTTACCTAAGTATATGAAGTTTTCAGATTGTTATAGACTGTTCTGTTTTTGATAGATTTTGTTTTCTTTGAGTTGTTTGCCTATTTTGATGGATCTTTGGGATGAATGATGGGGTAAAAACCATGGAGAAGTTAGAATCCAGTAGGTATAACACAAATATAAATAAATAATGAGTTCACAACAGTACCTAAACTGGTGATTTATTTTCTTATACTAACGGATCTCACGAGTATTCTGTTAACTTTTGTGTTGTGAAGTATTCAAGTGTTGGGTAAAGATTGGATGGACTATGGAATAAGGAGTGGCAAGAGCCTAAGCTTGGGGATTCCCAAGGGAACCCAAGTCATATTCAAGGATGCCAAAGAGCCTAAGCTTGGGGATGCCCCAGAACGCAACCCCTCTTTCGTCTTTAATCCATCGGTAAATTTACGTGAGGCTATATTTTTATTCCCCACATGATATGTGTTTTGCTTGGAGCGTCTTGTATGATATGAGTCTTTCCTTGTTAGTTTGCCATAATCATACTTTCTTCACACATTTTTTGAGAAGGAGACGTTGAATCATGAATTTTTTAGAATGCTCTATGTGCTTCACTTATATCTTTTGAGTTAGGCAATTTTGCTCTATGTCCTTCACTTATATCTTTTAGAGCACGATGGTGTTTGCGTTTTATAGAAATAATTGAACTCTCGTACCTCACTTATATTATTTTGAGAGTGTCTAAAAAACAGCATGGTAACTGTTCTAGGTTATCAATTCAGTCCTAATATGATAGACATCCAACAGGGATATAATAAAAACTTCCATATTAAGTGCATCGAGTATTTATGAGAAGTTTGATTCCTTGCATAAAGTTTTCAGATTTAAAGATGGTAATGTTGAGAGTCATGTTAGGAAGTAATTGTGATTTGGTAAAAATATTTGTGTAAAGGTTTTTTATTCCTGTAGCATGCATGTATAGTGAACCGTTATGTAAGGATCTCGGAGCATGACTTGTTTATAGATTGTCGACCTTTGTGTGAGGGTAGAGAGCGCGCGATGGTTAACTCCTACCAACCTCTCCACTAGGAACATGCGTTTAATAGTTTGCTTCAATGACTTATAGACTTTTGCAATAAGTATGTGAGTTCTTTATGAAAAATGTTGAGTCCATGGATTATACACACTCCCACCATTCCACCTTTGCTAGCCTCTCTAGTACTGCGCAACTTTCGCTAATACAACAAGCACCTTCCTCAAAACAGCCCCCATATACCTTCCTCAAATCAGCCACCATATATCTTTACTCAAAACAGCCACCATACCTACCTATTATGGCATTTCCATAGCCATTCCGAGATATATAGCCATGCAACTTCCACGGTTTCCTTTTATGACATGCACCATCACTTCCATACTGCATATAGAGTCATAATTTGTCATAGGTATTGAGTTGTAATATTCTTTTGAGTTATAAGTAAATAAAAGTGTGATGATTATCATTATTAGAGCATGTCCCATGTGAGGAAAGGATGATGGAAGCTATGATTCCTTCACAAGTGGGGATGTGATTTCGGACTTTATGAAAAAAAATATGCCAGCGAACCCCAAAAAAAAGTATATAAGAGGCCTTAGATTCCCAGCAAAAAATGAGAGAAAAGAGATAAGGGACATTGCTACCACCTTTTTCTATACTTGTGCTTCAAATTAGCACCAAGATCTTCCTGATAAAGAGTCTCCTATTTTTCACTTTCATATACTTAGTGGAATTTTTCTTCATGATGCACGTCCACTTAGTTCCTTTTTGAGCTTTCATACACTTATAGATCTAGTGCATCCATTTGCATGGCAATCCCTACTCACTCACATTGATATCTATTAATGGGCATCTCCATAGCCCATTGATACGCCTAGTTGATGTGAGACTATCTTCTCCCTTTCCTTGACAACCTCCGCCATATTCCATTCCACCTGTAGTGCTATATTCATGGATCACGCTCATGTATTGTGTGAGAGTTGAAAACATTTGAGAAAATAATGGTGTGAAAACAATTGCTTGACTTTTCATAGTCAAACCATCTCATCTTGTAGTGATAACTTTCTTTTTCTATTATATTTTGAAGAGATACAATTGCTTTACTAGTATCCTTGAAACATTATTGTTTTTATATAAATACCAAGCTTTTGTTTTGAGTCTTACGGATCTGAATATTCATGCCACAATAAAGAATATTACATGTATAAATATGTTAGGTAGCACTCCACATCAAAAATTCTGTTTTTATCATTTACCTACTCGAGGACGAGCAGGAATTAAGCTTGGGGATGCTGATACGTCTCCAACGTATCTATAATTTTTTATGATGGCATGCTATTATATTATCTGTTTTGGATGTTTTATATGCATTAATATTATATTTTAATTTATAATTTTGGGACTAACCTATTAATCTAGAGCCTACATCTATTTTATGTTTTTTACTTATTTTCGAGTTTTGCAGATATGGAATATTAAACAGAGTCTAAATATCATGCCCAAGATGCGCGCCTATCCATTTATGGCACGGGGGCCTCGCAAGGGATAGATGTGCATCTTGCCATTCGCAAGTATAGTATCATTGCATCATACATTACAGAATAGAAGAGTATACAAGTTTGGCTTACACTCGCCACATGCTAAATTAAAATTCCACACAGAGTTCAAATCATCAAGATGAAGGCAGGGTCCGACTACGGACAAAATCAAACGATAAAACAGATGCAAATGACACTATCTCGCTATCCCAAAGATCACGACCATGGTCCTCTACTCATCTGGGTAAGTCACGTACATCCTGCCTCTTTCCTCATCATATTCCCCCTGAAGCTGGGTCAGATCATCCTGCACGTACTCATCTGTACCTATACGTGGAGGGTTGTAGTAATCTGTGAGCCACAAGGACTCAGCAATCAAGCGCCCGGGTATCGAGAGTATTCAAGCTTAAGTTTGGAAAGGGGGTATGTGTTTAGTTTGCAGCAGCACTAAGCATTTATGGTGGCTATACTTACATAACATGAAAATAAATATGAGTGGCCTACAATGAACGATCAAATCCAGAATGACCTCTATGAGATCCTGAACACTTACTTACGTCAATCATAAACCCACTGTGTTCTCTCTCGAATCATGTTCACGAGCAGAGACAATCACGGTTACTCACATAGTTGGTGTATTTTAATTTAGAGTTTACTTCAAGTTAACTATAACCGGGTGCTAAACAAGTGTCCCAGTTGCCACATAACCGCGGGCACAGCTTCTCGAAAAGATTTAACCGTGCAGGGGTGCTCCAACGAGTCCATCACAAATTAACCACACTCCACAGGAATATCCTCGACCACGGATCCCGTGATCGTCATAGGTAACTCCAAAGGATTTCCAACACCTCGAGATAACCCGAAGAAAGTCTGACTCCACACGCAAGACACACAATAAAGGTAAAACAAATCCAGCAAGACCACCCGAGGTGTCGACGAACCCGATAATAGCCGCGTATCTCTTTCTCAGGACACGACGGATAAGCTACGCGTACGGCAGCCTGATAGAAATCTCCCGAGTTGCCCTGGGTTGACCTCGCACAGTGCTCTAGTTTGGACCAACACTCATGAGGAGCACTGGCCCGGGGGTTGATTAATTATCCACGGGGTTGCAAAGCCCTATGCAAATGTTATTAAGTTGTTAAGCAAATGTAGTACCAAATATGGGTCTTGCTAGATAAGTTTTAATCTCAACCGAATAAACAAGGGGGTCAGCGTAACAACCCCGAGCATGTTAGGAGAGCAAAATATTGAAAACATAACACCGGTAGCAAGAAACTATGGCGGTAACAGCAGAACAAAACACCTAGTAAAAGGCCAAGCCTTCCACCAATACCAAGATATATATGTGCATTAAATTAAATAACATATAACGTTGTGATATTCCAAATCCATGTTATCACATGGAACAACCTGAACCTACAACTAAGAACGCTATAAGAGGGGCTGAGCAGCGCTAACTTAGCCAATCAAAGGTTTGCTAGGATGTGGAGGGTTAGAGGCTTTCATGGCAATTAGGAGGCTGATATTCAAGTGGTAAGTAGCATAATTGTAACGATAAGGGCGAGAAACTAGAAGGCGAAAATAGTATCGCGATCCGGGTACAATCATCTTGCATGTTGGTTCTTTAGCGGAACAAGTAGCGAGATCCTCGTAGTTGTACTCGTTTGGCTCTTCGTACTCAGTACCAACACTCGTGTCTACCCAAGAGAAACAGCAATAATAACATCCAACCAAGGTCCAATGCACAACCAAGATGATGCATGATTCATTTATGAAGAATTAAACATGACAATCCAGAACTATTCATGTTTCACATGCAAGGATTCGTGTTAAGTTATTTAGACATGCATGAACATGGCAAATATGGGTGCATCATGCAAAATTGATATAAATGCATATAATGAACGCAAGAAATGGAGTTACGGTTCTGACAATACGCTCACGACAAGGTACGAAGGCAAAACACAAGACAAGAAGGCCATGGGCTAATTCTTGGCATTCCAATGTAGCCACTGGTTAGTCAATGAAAAACCAACCACAATAGAGTCAAATATCAAGCAATTCCATGGAGTATAGCTCCCACAAGTCACAAAACGATAAAACAAACAATCTGCCACAAAAAAGCAACATAGCAACTTACACAGCCCACAACTTGAGCTACAGGAATCCTACAGCCACAAACAAGACATTCACAGATACTACATAACATGCTTATCAACTTATCCAACTACACAATCTGGAAAGGAGGCACACATCAATAAGAATGAAGCTATCAAGTTGGCATGATGAAACAGTTTTCCGGGACTTAGGGAAAATAACAGTTTTCTGGAATCTGAGTTAATATGGTAGCATGTAGACAATAGAAGTTAAAGGTGGTAGAGACCACCTCTTGGCATGAAAATTAGCAGGGTGGTAGAAGACAACATCTACTTCAAAATACTAACACTGAGCATCAGCTAATTCTCAACATATCACAAGAAGCCATCCACTCTTCATGGCATAAAAATAACAAAAGATTCTCAGACATAGGAATATTTAGCATGGTGAAAACGGAAACATTAAGTTAGCTACTTTGCAGCATGTTTCCCACTCATATGCGTGATTCTCATGTTAAACAAAAACATCATGGCATAATAGAAATAAAACACTATCACTTCCTAGTTTGCACATGCCCCAAAGCACGCATGGATTAAATCATGCAAATATGACAAAGCAGCATCACAGCAGAAAATGACAGTTTTATAAACTTGCTCAAAAGTGAAATCTGAAAGCTCCAATGGATTCATTGGCTCTTTCTACCCCAAAAACATGTCCCATACTCATATGTTCATGTGAATCATCATGGCACAACTAAAGTAGCAACACTACCACCTACTCTTATAAGTTAAAACTTACTCTAGATGGAAATGATCATAAATGGACATAAGCAGATTTAGAAACTTAGATTAACATGCAAATGAACTCTCAAAACTAAAAACATGCACAACCAACAAAGGGTATGGCAAGTGAGGGGGGGAGGACCCACTTGTCACACTCACACACACACACTCCCTAAAGACACACACTACAAGCGTACACACACATGCTTCATATGCCTAAGGGCATATGAGCATAAGCTCACTCAAGAACATACCACCCATGAGGGGGTGTTCACCCACACACACACACACAAGCACCATAAATGCACATGCATAAGGCACTCACACCACTCACACTCACAAGTGCACATGGCAAATGTACTCGCATACACATGCTCATGTGTGTGTGGGTGTCCATACACACATATGCACACATATATGGACAAGGCATATATGCATATGCATATGCATATGACACTCACACACACTCATGCAAATGTGCACATGCACATGCACTACACACACTCTCACATACACACATGCGCAAATACATATACATACACATTCATCTGTATATGCAAAGCACACACATACACATACTACACATGAGCATCATATATATACACAAACACCCCACATATCAACAGAAATAAAACACTTACACATGTAGGTTTATCAAAACACACATACATGCAAGCAAAAGAGAAAACAAAAGAAAACAAGAAAGAAAAACAAAAGAAAAAAAGGGGGGAGATGTCGGCTTCGAACACACGACCACCTGATCGACCCTCGAGCCAGTTGCCACTTGGCTACGACTGCGTACGTTAATAGAGGAGGGGCTCTGGCTCTCTAATACACACACACGCTAGCACACTTATTGACAAAACTGAAGACGAGCACCCACGGCTATAGCAGCGACGGCGAGCAAAATTCCGGCGAATACAAGCAGATCCGGCGATGCAAAAGGGCTCTCACGCAAGAGGGAACAACCGGGGTTCCATTCCCCTACTCACCTTGCGGTGAGGAGGAAGGAGGCGAGATACAAACACCCGCCTTGTGACCACCGGCGACAGACAGGGCGACAACTACCCGATGTCCTACGCGGGGAAGAAGGGAGCAACGGGGACCTGCTGCTCACCGAGGGGAAGGCGACAACAAGCAGGACGAGAAGGAGACGACGGAGGGGTCGGAGACATGCGCCGGAGTCGAAGCAAGGGAAGAAGACGATGGAGCGGAACCCTTCATCAAAGACGACGACGGGGCCATCGCTGCAGAGCTTCTTCAGGGCTCCTAGCGGCGGGAATCGAACACGGGGAGGAACCCCGAGCTCCTGGACGCCATGACCGACGACAAGGCCGACGGAGACGATGATCTGGTCACCGACGAACTACCCTAAACCTCTCTAACGCTCACTAAAGCTTACCTGACAGGGAGGAAGAAGAGAGGAGGGTGATGAATTGAGAGGAAGATGGGAGCTACGGCTGCGGAGGGAGAGAGAGGAACCCTAGTGGAGGGGTACGCACGCCGAGGGGGGGCCTAAATACCGTTGGGCTGACGGTGACGACCGGCGGAAAAGGGGATGGCGGAGGGCGCTCTCTCTCTCTCTGCTCCCTGACGGAGACGACAAACAGAGCAGGTGGCCATCTCTGGGGCTCTCTCTCAAAAACAAATAAAACAGAGATGTTTTAATCCTTTTTCAAAACACAGCCATACCAGAAAAAAAAACAGAGAAAATATAAAGGATTTTTGTGCAAAACAAAAAAACTTTTGCAATGAAAATAAAATGCACTAATTACTAAAAATATCAAAATGATTTTTAGGACAGTTAATTTAAATACTTTTTAAAATAGCCGCCCCTATTATTTAAATACCCCAAATGCATGAAAGCTCAAAACAACAAAATACCAACACTCACATGCTCAAAACAATTTAGGCTAACACTTGAACATTTTAAACAATTTGAAAGCAAGTTAAATCTGTTTATAAAATAACATGGGAAATAAAGGCATTGGTTGGGTTTTGTTGAAAAATAAAAGAGAGGGGAAGAGAAGGAGAGTTGCACACATGATCCAACCACATCACACAACACAAGCCACACTCACAAATAAGGTCACTACAAAGCAAAGACATGGCATGATGGATGCATGAATGCAAGAGCACGACATGGTATGACAAGGTGCAAATCATTTCATAACTCATGACAATAAGGTTCATACAAGAGATTACATGCCATAAAAGGTAGGGACAACACTTGGGCTGTCACACTAAATGGAATAAAACCTTCGGAAGGAATTTTTCCGGAAGGAAACAAATCAACTAGGCTTGGAGTGCAAGACAGGGACCCTACCAGGGAGCCACAAGCCTCCTAGGCACGGGCCCCCTTGGCCGGGGCCAGTAGGCTTGTCGCCTCCCAGCAGGTCTCATAACCCTAATCTTTGGCCTATAAATTCACAAATATTCCCCCCAACATCAAAAAGAGCCATGCAAATACTTTTCCACTGCTAGAAGCCTCCGTTCCCGAGAGATCCAATCTTGGAGCCTTTTCCAGTAATCTCCCGGAGGGGGTTTCGATCATGGAGGGCAACTACATAAACTCCTTTGCCCCTCCGATGGTGCGTGAGTAGTCAACCATAGACCGACGGGTACATAGCTAATAGCTAGATGGCTTCTGCTCTCTCTTTGATCTTTAATACCATGTTCTTCATGATCTTCATGGAGATCTATCCAATGTAATCCTCTTTTGTGGTGTGTTTGTCAAGATCCGATAAATTGTGAGTTGATGTTCAGATTATCAATGAATATTATTTGAATCTCCTATGAATTCTTATTTGCATGATTTCATATCCTTGCAAGTCTCTTCGAGTTATTGGTTTGGTTTGGCCAACTAGATTGGTAATTCTTGCGATGGGAGAAGTGCTTGGTTTTGGGTTCAATCTTCCAGTGTCCTCACCAAGTGACATAGTAGGGTAGCGAGGCACTTATTGTATTATTGCTATCAAGGATAACAAGATGGGGTTTTCATCATATTGCTTGAGTTTATCCCTCTACATCATGTCATCTTTCTTAATGCATTACTTTGTTCTTCATGAACATAATACTCTACATGCAGACAGGAGTCGGTCCATGTGTGGGGTAATAGCAATAGATGCTGAATCATTTCGGTCTACTTGATACGGACGTGATGTCTATATGCATGATCATTGCCTTGGATAAGTACATGATTTTTTGCTTTTCTATCAATTGCTTAATAGTAATTTGTTTACCAACCATGTCTACTTTCCATAATACTACTTTCAGATCTATAAACCAAAAACACTAAAATGTTGCAATTTATTTACCTTTTACTTTTCGTTCTCATTTACATCTATATATATCGGATCTAATCCTTTTAAATAATCGTGAAGGGTTTGAAAACCCCTTTATAGTGTTGGGTGCAAGATTTTGATTGTTTGTGTAGGTGCATCCATTGGTGACTTGCTTGTTCCTCCTACCAGATTGATACCTTGGTCCTCAACAACCGAGGGAAATACTTATCTACTTTGCTACATCACCCTTTCCTCTTCAAGGGAAAACCAACACATGCTCCAGAGGTAGCAAGAGAGGGTACCTTACTATAGGAGGGTACCTCACTAGTAGAGGGCCTCGAAAACAACACCGCTAAGTCGATGAGGGAGCGTTGTTTTGGGTCCCGACCCCGCCCTCTTCTAGGGGCTCTCCCCGCACCCCCACCACCTCTAGGGGCACCTCTACCTCGACCTTCCCGTGAGGAGTCATCCTCAAGTAGTCGGGGGGAACAGTACGGGGTCGACTACTCCGACTAGCCTTTGAGGTGAGTTTGGCTAGGAAACACATGCCATTGCCCTTGCCCTTGCACATGATTAGAAAACCTGCATTGAAAAGATAATAAAAAATTAGTATACTAATAATGAATAGAAACATGACATTAATGAATAAATAAGCACATTAATAAATAAGCGTAAAAAGGTATATTAATAAACCATAGAAAAAAATACGTGAAACGTACATTGCTAGAACCTATACGAACCATCACTATTGTAACCGATTGCTCGACCGGTCTCATCATCACTATCACACATATCATCTTTGTTGTGAGATGGAGGTGGGGGATCTTCCTCGTCGTCAGCGTCTTCATTTAAATTTTCTAGCATAAGTATGTCTTTTTCATTAACAATGGTCTCACCACCATTCCGTGCATCGTCATCGTTTGGATCCACGCCTTCATCACCCAAGGCGTCAGCTAACGTGCCTTGAGATTGCGTCAGTATTTCCCCAAAGAGGCAGAGATGATGCAGCACAAGTACGATAAGTATTTCCCTTAGTTATGAAACCAAAGAATCAATCCAAGGAGGAAGACCACACAACGCTATGTAAACGACACCTACACACAAAGAACAAATACTTGCAACCCGACACGTAAGAGAGGTTGTCAATCTCTCAACGGTAAAAAGATAGATTAGATTGTAATAGGTTGGGCAAATAGAGATCACAAGAACACAAAATAAAAGAAGTAAGTAAAAATTGCCGCAAGGTGTTTTTCGGTTTTTATATTAATAGATTTGGAAACAAAAGCGGCAAAAAGATAGACCAAAAAGCAGTATGTTGGAAAAGTAGACCCGGGGGGAGTAGGTTTGACTAGTGGCTTCTCTCATGAGTATAGCACATGGTGGGTAAACAGATTACTATTGGGCAACTGATAGAAGATCAAATAAGCATGATGATCTCCAAGGCAATGATCGTTATATAGGCATCACGTCCAAGATAAGTAGACCGAAATGATTCTGCATCTACTACTATTACTCCACACATCGACCGCTATCCAACATGCATGTAGTGTATTAAGTTCATGGAAAACGGAGTAATGTAGTAAGAACGGTGACATGATGTAGACAAGATCTATTCATCTAGGAACTGATCTTGTGATCCTTAACGGGA
This sequence comes from Hordeum marinum, assembly GCA_022496015.1. Lineage (NCBI taxonomy): Eukaryota > Viridiplantae > Streptophyta > Magnoliopsida > Poales > Poaceae > Hordeum > Hordeum marinum. The sequence goes on along the minus strand of CM039675.1, from coordinate 155,630,736 downwards.
ACGATACATGTGTGCCTTGCTTCCCCTTCTGTCACTTGAAAAGGAACCTACCAGATCGAACCCATCACAAAGCACCTCTTCCCATGGCAAGAAAAATCGATCCAGTTGGCCTAACTAAACCAAAGATTCAAAGAAGAAATACAAGGCTATAAGTAATCATGCATATAAGAGATCAAAGAAGAATCAAATAATATTCATGAATAGAAACTGATTATGATCTCAAAATTCATCGGATCCCAACAAACACACGGCAAAAAGTCATTGCATCAAATAGATCTCCAAGAGACCATGGTGTTGAGAATCAAAAGAGACAGAGAAAGCCATCTAGATACTTCCTACGGACCCATAGGTCTATGGTGGACTACTCACGCGTCATCAGAGAGGCACCCATAAAGACGATGCAACCGAAGTGATGGTGTTAGACTGGATCTTGCGGTCTGGAACTTACAGCGGCTGGAATTGTGTTTCGTCGACTCCCCTAGGGTTTTTGGAATATTTTGGTATTAATAGAGCTGCTAGGAAGTGGAGAAGCGTCCCGAGGTGGGCACGATACACCAGGTCGCGCTAGGGGCTTGTGGCGCGCCACGGTGTCTTGTGGCCTCTTTATCCCTCGTATGTGGTACTTCTTTGGTCCTCCAAGTGTATTCTTCCCCCAAAAAAATATCCAAAAAGTTTCACGTTGTTTGGGTTTCGTTTGGTAGTGATATTCTACGAAGTAAAAAACAATCAAAATTCAGCAACTAGAACTTCGCACTATGTCAATAGGTTAGTCACAAAAATGATATAAAGTTGCTATAAAATGCTTGTAAAACATCCAAGATTGATAATATAACACCAGGGAACAATCAAAAATTATAGATACATTGGATACGTATCAGTATCCCTAAGATTAATTCCTTCTCGTCCTCGAGTAGGTAAATGATAAAAACTGAATTTTTGGTGTGGAATGCTACCTAACATGTTCATCACATATTTTCTTTTGTAGAATGGACATTTGGACTTTTAGATGGTTCAAACAAATAGTATAGTTTTTACATGAATACTTTAATACTCAAGCATACCAACAAGCAACCATGTCTTTCAAAATATCAACACTAAAGACTGTTATCCCTAGCCCATCATGGTTAATCATGGATCCATTCATGAAACACACTCAAATATTATCTACAACTAATGCTCAAGTACGATCATAATGCCCCCCTAGTTGGTGCTTTATAAGAGAAAATGGGAACTCAAAATAAAAGTAAAATTTGCATGAAGTAAATAGATAGTCCCTTCGCGGAGGGAAGTAGGGATTTGTAGATGTGCCAAAGCTCAAGGTTTAAATTTATAGAGAAAAATATTTTGGGTGGCATGCTTTTCCTGTCAACGAAAACGACTGAGAGCTTTCATTACCTTTCCATGCTAGATATGTCATAAGCGGTTCCCAACCAGAAAATAAAGTTGATTCCCTTTTCCACAATTGTTTCATAATCCAAGGCTAGCTTAATCCACAGTTGCTTTCCATACCAACACTGTCCAAGGAATTTATTATTTCACAATATAAAGTAAATTTCTTTTTCATTTTGGGACTGGGCATCCCTATTACCGCAGTACTCTCGTGCAATGCCAAGTGAATAAACACTCATCTTGAGAATAACACATCTATCATGGAAAAATATCGGTCACCCCCTTCCACTTCATGAGCGGTATGAGCACACAAAAAGGAAATTAATTTTGAAAATTAGAGATGGCAAATACAAATTGGCTTGGAACGGCATGGAAACACAACATATAGGTACATATGGTGGACTCATATGGCAAAACTAGTTTTATGGATTTTGGATGCACAAGTAGTATTTCTACTTAGTACAAGTGAAGGCTAAAAAATAGATTGAGAAGCAACCAACCAAGAAACTAAAATTCACATAAGCGAGAATTAAGCATAACCAACATCGAATAATGCACCATAAGTAGGATGTAATTCCATTGCGTAACTATTGACTTTCGTGCATTCATAGGGAATAACAAACCATGACACCAATATTCTTACAAAATCATAATTACTCGCCAACATAACTCACATATTAATATCATCATGTATCAAAACTATTGCAAGGAATCAAGTTTAATTTGTCCAATGAATTTTTTTATTATATCGCTCTTAAATATCTATCACATTGTGTGGGGACCATGACTCATAAGTAATGATCAACGAATGCACGTGTATAGTGATCCTAGAGATCAATGCTCACTTAACACACAAAAGTTGCATAACACGAGTCTTACATCCACATTTAGCATCTTACACAAATAAAGACCACGAGGGCCAAACACTTAAATAGAACAAGAAGCGGAAATCTTGATCGAAAGCGTGAACCCATGCCATCTGCCTTAAACCTACAGGCATTATGACTGGGAAGCGTCCTAGTTCGCATGTTCGTCACCAGCGAACTCTTCAACATACTCATGTTCTTCCATGCCTGGCCAATTAAATAACCAGTGGAAAGCCAATGAGTACTTTGAACGTACTCACAAGCAACCCAAGTTGTGGAACAAGGTAATAATGATGCATGATATAGCACTAAGTAGGTAAGTGGCGGAAAGCTAATGTTTAATGCAATGACATCATCAAGTAACTAGGCAAGCATGCTTCAACAATTGCAGGATATCCATATGAACAAGTTACAGATATGATCATAAGCAGGGGTTGAACGTCTCATGTTCGTTCATCACGTCAAATCTTTTGACTTGTCTCAATTATCCTCTCTCTGTTATCCACACACACCCACACCCACACCAAGTTTTGCGGAAACATACGGACGTGGCATAAGCAGCACCACCCAACTGTCCTTGACCGTGGATATGGCTATTCGAATAGTTTTACACTCTGCAGAGGTTGCGCGCTTTACCCACAAGACTCGAGGAACTTCCGTGTCATCCACGACTCGCGGTACATCACATATCCGAGGTAAGCACCGGAACAATGTTTTTCCCATGGTGATACTAAACAGAGAGTCCACTCATTAGTGCCATCCCTCATGATAAACATCACACGTATCATCCATGAGGGCACGCAACGGTGTGCCCAGTGCCTTTGAAGACAGCGCATGGCCTTCCACTTCCGGGACGACCCCATCTCGATAGTGATCACTTCATCCTCGCCACTAGTAATGCGGGCTCCCTACTAGCAATAACCATAGTAATTGACAAAGCCCCATCCCATAAGGGGTATCGTGGTCACACATGTAAGGTTGGGATGGTCGACAAATCTTAGACCCTCCGTTTTCGAAAGCACACCCTCATCCTATTCCGACACACCACTTCTTTCTCAAGTGGTCACCCAACTCATCATCTTCTCCTTCGGGCATTGGTGGCACCTGACAGGGTTTTCGAAAAAGTATTTCATATCATTTCTTCCTTTCCATCACTATGCATAAACCCGAACCCACTTGTGTAGCATCTACTAGCATCCTATCTACACCCACCCACACAACCCTCATAAGTTGGTAGGGTCATGCATGATGCAAGTGTCAACGGTGAAAGTATCGGAGGCGACCCACCGAAGGGGCAGCACCGCATCATGATAAATCATCAAAACAATAAGTGCCATATGTCATGCATAAAAAGATTCTTAACATGGTCAAAGGGTCGCTTGCCTGGCTCAATAAAGTCTTCGGGGTCTTCGAAGTCTTTGGGTCCAACTTCCTTATCAACAGCACAATATATCGTCGTGATAAATAGCGATAAAATAAGCATTACACAAAAATAGAGCACACAACCTAATATTAAAAATGCTACCCTACTATGATAAATACTAAACACTATATTAAAAAAATATTTAACTAAGGTTTTGTTTTGAAAAATATTTTGGAAATTATTAAAAAGAGGCAAAAAGGTGCCTAAATTAGGTTTTAAGATAAAACAGTACATATAAGTTTTTTAAAAATTTATATAGAAGGCACTATTAAATTCTATGGAATATTTCAAGAATTTAGGTGGAAAATGATGGTTATAGGATTTATTTCCAGATCTGTGGAATTTTTGGAAAACAAATGGAAAAAAGGAAAAGGAAAAAGGCACTGTGCCTACCTGGGCCAAAAGCGCCACAGCCGAACCGGCCCAAAGGGAAACCTGGCTAGGGCGAGCGGTGCGTGGCAGGTTTATTTTTAAACCTGCCCACGGGCCCTACTTGATATCGAGAGAGGGGGAGGGGGAGGGTATGACAGGTGGGCCCCACCTGTCATCCCTTACCTCACGACAAGGAGCAGGGGAGGCTCACCGGCAGGTTCTAGGCTGCAGCGGCTCAAGCGGAGGGCACCGACGCACTCAGGGGCTTCCCGCGTGTTGGTGGGTGGCCGATGGGGTCGCCGGTGGGGAGGGAATCGCTGGTAGGTAGAAAACCCGCACGACGGCGAGGGTTTGGCTCGGGCTCGAGCTCCCTACCACGAGAACGAGCGGGTTGGGCACCAGGGAGCAGTTGAGGGGAGGAGAGAGCGAGGGCAGAGCAGCGATAGCTCGGGGAGGGCTCTTTATAGGTGGGCGCTAGTGCACCATGGACACGGTGCGTCGGTGAGGATGGGGGCATCGCCACAGGCCACGGGGGCGCCATGGCCTATGTCTGTGGTGGTCGTGGATGCGGTCCGCGTCCGCGGGTAGGAGAAGGGTGGCTAGGGGGGTCCAGGGGCGCGCGCGTGTGAGCTCTTCTATGGGCCGGCTCAGGCGCCGCCGTGTGCGAGCGCAGGGGCGGCAGCAGAGAAGGAGGGAGAAGGGTCCCTACAACCTGGCGCCTTGCGGACATCGAGGGGTGGCCGGGGGACAAGGTCTCGCATCCCAGGCTATCGGGTGGCTTGGGATGGGTGCATCTATAGTGCGGGTATGCACTGTAGCATGCTCCAGAGCATGCCTGTGGCATGTGGTGGCATGCCTGCATGCTCTAGATGCGCGCCTACATGTCCATGAGCTTTTGGATGCTCTAGGAGCTAGGGGATACTAGGAGAACAGAAATGCGGTAAGATAGAGGTAGAAGAGATGGTACTAGGGTGAAACTGAGGGGTAATTAGGGGTCTTACCCACCCACTTTTGAGCTGAGGCCACACAAGATTTACTGGAGATAGTTGGTAACCTTGAGAGGTTGTGGTAACAATTTCATAGCAAGGGGAATAGATAAAGGGGTGAAAATAGAGACTTTACCATTTCACCAGAAGGTGTTTGATGGGTGTTTGGGAAAGAAAAATCTACCCACTTACTGTGATATTCAACAGGGTCAAATGTTAGGTGAAAATGAGATAAATCACCAAACTTGAGCTCGGATGGGCAAAGTTGACAATGGAAACTTTCTGAACCCTAGAAACTAACAGAATCAGATTTCTATAGATCTAGTTCTTCTAAGCTATTACCCTTGATGCACCACTTAGTGTAGCATCATTATTTGGTTAATATCGCATGTCCACAAAGTTTGGGGTCAAGGGGAGAAACTTCATAATGCAAAGGTTTTCAAATTTGAATCTGGACAGGAAGGGGTTTGGAATAGTTTGACGAACCAAATCAACTTGGATTGAGATAAAACTTTGCAAGATCATCACCTATGATAGTGTTGACTTGGTGGAACTTTCCTGGAATTTATTGAGAATATTACTTATAGAAATATTCCAAAAGCTTGATTTGGACAGAAAGGGTTTAGAGGGGGTTTGCCCATGATTTGAACATGCCCATGTGTTGAAACTCATACATATGGAAAATATATGTCCACTAAGTTTCCTTAAATTTTCTCAAATATTTGGAATGCATTTAAATAATTTTTTCCTATGAAAAACCATTTTTGGTCTTAATAAAAAGCCTTTAAATAAAATATTAAACTAATCGTGAAAATCAATATTTGGTGGTTTTGGGAAGTCATAAACATAGTAGGTTTCAAGTAAAGCCCGTGGGGAAGAAGGATCCCCCCAATTTGAGGACTTGCAGTCTAAACCTCAACTCAGGGGTTTCTGAAAACCTAATTTGAATAAATCCTTTTTGGTCAAAACAAAATTCGATAAAAATAGTTTTGGGCACTATTCACATGGCATGACCATTGGGCAAGAAGTTTGGGTCAAGGAAGATGAGTATGAAGTGGGATAGAATCCAAGAGTGCCACACACAACAATCAACAAGCAAGCAAGCAACAATTCAAACAAGCAGAAGCACTGAAAAAGTTTTAATTGGCACCAAATTTTATAAATCCAAACATAACAACGTGATACAAACATAGGGTGTGCTAGACCTACCCCCCTTACAAGAATCTCGTCCCCGAGATTCCTAGGCTAAGCGCTAAAATGATAAGGGAACTCCGATCTAAGATAGCCTTCATGCTCCCAGGTTGCTTCAGCTTCAGTGTGGTTGCTCAACTAGACCTTGAAGTACTTGATGGTGCGACTTTGGGTGCAGCACTCGGCTTCATCCAAAATGCAAACCGGACTCTCACGATAAGTGAGGTCTGGTTGGGGCTTGATGGTCGCTGTCCTTGTAGAGGTCGGAGCGGTTGGAAACTTGGAGACACTTCTGGAGTTGCGACACATGAAAGACGTTGTGCACATCCGACAGCTCAGAAGGTAGCTCTAGCTGATAGGCAACTTCTCCTCACATTGCGGTGATCTTGAAGATCTTGGTGCCAGCTTTCCTTTGACGTGGAAACCCTTGGTTCCCTTGAGAGACATGACCCGAAGGTAGACATGGTTACCGACACATAAGCTTAGTTCTGGGTGGTGGGAGTCAGCCTAGCTCTTCTGCCTTGACTTGGCAGTCTCAAGGCACTCTCAGACGAGTTGAACTTGCTCTTCTTCCTCGCGGAGGATATCTGGTCCAAAAACTAATCCTTCTCCAGTCTCTGACCAGTTGAGGGGCATATGGCACTTGTGTCCATACAACACCTCAAATGGTGCCATCTGAAGACTCGACTGATAGCTGTTGTTGTAGGAGAACTCGGCGAAGGGTAGGCAATCTTCCCACTTGGCTCCATATGCCAAAACACAAGTGCGGAGCATGTCCTCGAGTATTTGGTTTACTCGTTCTATTTGCCCATCGGTCTGGGGGTGAAAGGCTATGTTGAAGGAGAGCTTAGTTCCCATTGCTTCTTCAAACTTCTTCCAGAATCTTGAGGTGAACTAGGTTCCTCGATCTGACATGATCTCCTTTGGAACTCCGTGAAGACTTACGATGCAGGTTATATAGAGGTTTGCGAGATGGCTTCCATCATAGGTGGTCCTGACGAGAATGAAGTGGGCTACCTTGGTTAGGTGATCGACAATGACCCAAATTGAATCATGCCCCTTGCTTGACCTTGGTAATCCGGTGATGAAATCCTTTCCAACTTTGTCCCACTTCCATTTAGGCACTTTGAGAGGCTGCAATAGTCCACTGGGTTGTGGATGCTCTACTTTGACTCTCTGGCATATGTCACATTTGGCAACGAACGTGCCTATCTCTGTTTTCATGCCATGCCACCAGAATCTTTCCTTGAGGTCTTGATATATCTTGGTTCCTCTAGGATGGACGGAGTATGGAGTGTCATGAGCTTCTTGCAAGATCAAGTTCTTGAGCTATTCTTTGTTGGGTATGCAGATACGCTTCCCAAACCATACAACTCCTTGCTCACCCACTGAGAATACTCGGGCCTTGCTTGGCTTGATCTTCCACTTGATGCCTTCAATGCTCTCATGTCCCTTTTGAGATTCTTTGCTATCATCCATCAAGGTAGGCTTTGTTTCGACGTTGGCGAGGAATCCAGGTGGGACTAGTTCCAAGACGAAGCTTTCAAGCTCTTCATACAGGGCGGGTAGCCTTTCCTTAATCATGGCATTCAAGGAACAAGCCTTTCCGTTTAAGGCTTCTCCTACCACGTTGGCCTTTACGGGGTGGTATTGAACACTGAGGTCGTAATCCTTGATCAACTTCAACCATCTTTGCTGCCTCATGTTCAATTCACTTTGGGTGAAAATATACTTCAAACTCTTGTGGTCTTTGGATATCTCACATCGCTTCCCCAGAAGGTAGTGTCACCATGTCTTCAAGGCGTGAACCATGTGTGCCAACTGGAGATCATGAGTTGCGTAGCTCTCTTCATGAGGTCGTAGGTTTCTGGATAGATATGCTACCACTCTCCCTTCTTGCGTCAGAACACCTCCGAGCCCAGTTCGTGATGCATCACAATATATCACAAACTCCTTGTGAATATCGAGGGTTGCCAAAACGGGGGCTGTGGTCAATCTCTTCTTGAGCTCCTGGAAGCTTTCCTCGCACTTAGTTGTCCATTCGAACTTCTTGTCCTTCTTCAAAAGTTGGGTCATGGGTCGAGCAATACTCGAGAATCCTTCCACGAGCTTGCGGTAATATCCCGCGAGTCCGAGGAAGCTTCTGACTTCCTTCATGGTGGTTGGGGTTTGCCATTCAGTCACGGCTTCAATCTTGGCAGGATCCACTGATAATCCTTCTACAGTGAGCACATGACCCAAGAATCCAACTTGATGCAACCAGAATTCACACTTGCTAAATTTGGCGTAAAGCTAGTGCTCTCGAATCTTGTCTAGGACCAATATCAAGTGTTCCTCATGCTCTTCTTCAGACTTGGAGAAGACAATTATGTCATCAATGAAGACGACAACGAACTTGTCCAAGTACACCATGAAGACTTTATTCATGAGGTACATGAAGTAGGCAGGGGCATTGGTTAACCCAAATGACATGGACGTGTATTCATAGAGGCCATACCGGCTTACAAATGCTGTCTTTGGAATGTCTTGGGGTCTAATCTTTATCTTATAGTACCCAGACTTGACGTCGATCTTGGAGAACACCTTGGCTCCATTCAACTGATCAAACAGGTTTTCAATCTTGGCGAGTGGGTACTTGTTCTTTACTATGACTTCATTGAGAGAACGGTAATGGACACAAAGTTTGATAATTTGGTCCCTCTTTGACACAAATAGAACAGGTGATCCCCAAGGAGAGGCACTTGGGCGAATGAATCCTTTTCTAAGCTGCTCCACCAGTTGCTTCTTCAATTCAGCCAACTCTCCGGATCCAATCCTGTAGGCCTTCTTGTAGATGGGCCTTGATCCGGGCATAAGATCAATGATGAACTCAATGTCACGGTCAGGAGGCAGTCCGGGCAACTCATCTAGAAACACGTCCGGGTATTCACATACCATTGGCCCTTGATCAAACTCAATTCCCGATAGAAAGTTAGCCCGAGGGGCTTGAGCGGAGGCTGGGTTAGGGACATACTTGACTTCCACTCCTTGGTTGTTGGTCATGGTGACCATCCTCTTGGCACAATCTAACAAGCCTCGGTGCTTGTTCAACCAATTCATCCCAAGGATGACGTCCAAGCCTGGTCAATCCAGAACTATAAGGTCTGCTAGGAAGTCTACCCCGATGATGTCAATCTTCACTCCTTTACACCCTATCCTAGACATCATAACTGAACCCGGGGTTTGTATCAACATATGAGTACCTAGGGGTGTAGGTTTCATGCCACTCTCTAATGCAAACCTTTGGGTGACAAAAGAATGCGAAGCTCCAGAATCAAACAGTACTATTGCTAGGGTTGAGTTGACGAGGAATGTACCTAGTATGATGTTTGGGTCTTCCTGGGCTTCCTCTGCGGTGACGTGACTCACACGAACCTTGCCATTGTTGGGGTGGTTGCCGGGAGTTGGGTTCCTTGGTGGTGCTCCACGGCCTTGACCTTGAGCTGGTGCATTGGGGCACGGTGCATCTGGCTTCTTGTTGGGGCAGAGCTTAGAGATGTGTCTAGACTAAGCACATCCAAAGCAAGTGACTTTCCCAGGGTTATTGTTGTAGTTTCTGCCACCGTTGTTGTTATTGGGGTTGTTGTAAGCTGGCCTGGGATTGGCATACTGCTGAGGCTGGTGGCTCGGACGAGGCGCATGAGGTCTAGCCTGTTGCCAAGGGCGAGGCTTCTGGTTGCTGGAGCTACCCTTTCTCATCATCTTGCGCTTGCGAGGGTTGTCTATGGCATGATGCTTGTCTTCCAACATCAGGGCCTTGTTCACCAGGTCGAAGAAGGTACGACAGTCGCAGACGATGAGCTGATACTGCAGGGTCTGTTGAAGTCCTTCCATGAAGCATTCCTTTTTGCCAGCCATCGTGTTGATATCTTCAGGCGCATACCTTCACAGTAGGTTGAACTTCTGTAGGTACTCCTTTATAGATCCACTTCCTTGCTTTAGCGCTCGGAATTCTCTCTTCTTGATAGCCATGATCCCATAAGGAATGTGGGCGATGCGGAATCCTTCCTTGAAGTCATTCGAGGTGAGCACACGCTCACCTTGCATGACCTTGAATCCATCCCACCAAGCTCGGGTGGTACCTCCGAGGCAGTGAGAGGCATAAAGCACCTTCTCACGATCCTCATTGCAATAGACCAGTGCAAGGTGGTCCTTGATGGTGCGGATCTAGTCATCAGCATCCAATGGTTCAGCAGTCTCAGTGAAGGTTGGGGGTGAATTCCTCGTGAACTCAAACAACATGGAGTGGCCATTGTCGTTCCTACCTTGCTGCTGGTTGTTCACAAGGGTCTGAGCCATCTACTGGATAGAAGCATTGTTGGCTTGGCATTCCTCCCGTAGAACTTGGAGAAACTAAGCTATGGGCACGTTCTCTGATGGAGGTGGTGGCAGAGGAATGTTGCCTTGTGGCTGCTCCTGGTGTCCTCCAGCGTGAGCAGCCCCACCAACCCCCTATTGCTGGCTTGAGTTGTCGGCTTCAGGGTTTGCGAAGGAGCTATTGCGGGTAGCAGTCACCATCCTGTTTGGAGCAGCCAAGTCAAACAATTGGGACAGACGTGAGGAAAAGCATCAATGGAAAAGCGTGCCTAAGGGGGTTGGTCAGGTGCAAGTGTGGTAAAACAAAGGTCAAAACACCAACATATATTAAGATAGATGATGGAGTCGCTTACAGGTTGCCTAAGGCAAAAGCGCGAATTGCATCAGAACAGAAACAACAAAACAACAAGAACACATGGCTTCAATGAACCATTACACGGACTCAGCTTCGCATGAGGGGCAAATGACTGATCCTACCATAGGGGTTCTCTAACTCAGGTGGTGGAGTGCTCGGTCTCGTAGTCACGCTCCTCTGGGTCTTCCTCTTGTTCACCATCTGAATGGGCATCATTCCCAGTCGAAGGTGTCAGAGAACGAGGAGGTCCATCCCAATGACGCTTTGCTGGTGGGTCGGTGAAGAGGTCACGATACTCCTTCGCACTCATGCGATGACGACGTGTGGGTGCATCTCTAGCTGGGGGTACTCCTCCTCTGTAAGCGACGGCTGGTCATCCCTCGGGGGCTCCATCCTTCTTTATCTTGTCTGGCTTCATCTTAGCTTGTCGAAGTAGCTCTCGTGTGTGGTGAAGTTCCTCATGGAGCTTCATGGACTCCTTAATCAAGTAGTGAACCAGACTATCGGCAGAGAGGCTGAAGTAGGTCTGGAACCTGAGTGGTGTGCCATCCTCCTTGGATGGAATCAGTGTCCAACTCTATCCAACATCATCTTTCCTGAAGGGAAGGTAGCGAGTGCCGGCTCGTCAGCCATCTCGGGGATGACATCTCGGAGGTGTAGAAGTGCCTTGCGCGCAGCTTCCTCGACTACAAGTATCATGGTCTTCATCTGTGGTTCTTCAAAAAACCAATTGGTCAGGGAGTCATTTGCCTTCACGACCACATTCATGTGGTACTCCTTCGTGACGGCATCGACCCAGTGCTCGTGGTAGAGGAGAATGGGTGATTGGCGAAACTGGCACTTCTCCAGGCTATCCCCAAGGATTAAGGGAAAGCCGGATGTTAGGAAGGCTTTAGGTATGACGGACATCTACAAGGGTTTGAAAGGAGGATATTCAGCAGAGTGTTTTGTGAAGAATAGAAGAGGTACATAGTCCAGAATTCCTAAGTATAGGTGCTAGGTGTGGTTTTGAAAATGGTTTGATCCTAACTAATGTCCATGCTAACTAAGGCTTCCTACAGTTAGGATGGCTCTGATGCCGGCGTTGTGGGGACCCCGACTCATAAGTCGTGATCACCAAATGCGCGTGTATAGTGATCCCAGAGATCAATGCTCACTTAACACACAGAAGCTGAATAACAAGAGTCTTACATCCACATTTAGCGTCTTACACAAATAAAGACCATGAAGGTCTAGTTTTACATAGATAGGGCCACGAGGGCGAAACACTTAAATAGAACAAGCAGTGGAAAACTTGATCCAAAGTGTAAACCCATGTCATCTTCCTTACACCTACAGGCATTCTGACTGGGAAGCGTCCTAGTTTGCATGTTCGTCACCAACGAACTATTCAACATACTCCTATTCTTCCATGCCTAGCCAATTAAATAACCAGTGGCAACCCAATGAGTACTTTGAATGTACTCGCAAGCAACCGAAGTTGTGTAACAAGGTAATAATGATGCATGATATAGCACTATGTAGGTAAGTGGCGGAAAGCTAATTTTTAATGCAATGACATGATCAAGTAACTAGGTAAGCATGCTTCAACAATTGGCGGATATCCATATGAACAAGTTACATATATCATCTTAAGAAGGGGTTGAACGTCTCATGTTCGTTCATCACGTCAAATCTTCTAAGTTGTCTCAAGTATCATCTCTGTCTTATCCACACACCCACACCCACACCAAGTTTTGCGAAAACATCCGAGCGTGGCATAAGCAGCACCACCCAATCGTCCTTGACCATGGACATGTCTATTCGAATAGTTTTACACTCTATAGAGTTTGCGCGCTTTACCCACAAGACTCGGGGAACTTCCGTGTCATCCATGACTCGCGGTACATCAGATACCCAAGGTAAGCACCCGAACAGTGCTTTTCCCATGGTTATACTAAACAAAGAGGTCACTCGTTGGTGCCATCCCTCATGATATACGTCACACGTATCATCCACGAGGGCATGCAACGGTGTGCCCGGTGCCTGTAAAGATAGCGCATGGCCTTCCACTTCTAGGACGACCCTGTCTCGAGAGTGATAACTACACCCTCGCCACTAGTAATGCGGGCTCCCTGCTAGCACCAACCATAGTAATCAACAAAGCTCCATCCCATACGGGGTATCGTGGTCGCACATGTAAGGTTGGGACGGTCGACAAATCTTAAACCCTCTATTTTCGAAAGCACACCCTCATCTTGTTTCGGCACAACACTTCTTTCTCAAGTGGTCACCCAACTCATCATAATCTCCCTCGGGCATTAGTGGCACCCGACGGGGTTTTCGAAAAAGTCTTTGTAATCATTTCTTCCTTTCCATCACTATGCATAAACCCGAACCCACTTGTGTAGCATCTACTAGCATCCTATCTACACCCTCCCGGACAACCGTCATAAGGTGGTAGGGTCATTAATGATGCAAGTATCAACGGTTAAAGTATCGGAGGCGACTCACCGAACGTGGAGCACCACATCATGATCAATCATCAAAAAAACAAGTGTTATATGTCATGCATGAAAAGTTTCTTAACATGGTCAAAGGGCCACTTGCCTGGCTTAATAAAGTCTTCGGGGTCTTCGAAGTCTTCGGGTTCAACTTCCTTATCAACAGCGCAATCTATCGTCGCGATAAATAGCGATAAAATAAGCTTCACACAAAAATAGAGCACACAAGCTAATATTAAAAATGCTACCCTACTCTGATAAATACTAAAAACTATACTAAAAATATTTGCCTAAGGTTTTGTTGTGAAAATTAATTTGGAAATTATTAAATAGAGACAAAAAGGTGCCTAAATTAGGTTTTAAAATAAAACAGTACATAGTTTTTCAAAAATTTATATAAAAGGCACTATTAAATTCTAAGGAATATGTCAAGAATTTAGGTGGAAAAATTATGGTTATAGGATTTATTTTCAGATTTGTGGAATCTTTGGAAAACAAAGGGAAAAAGAAAAAGGAAAAAGGCACTATGCCTACTTGGGCCAAAAGCGCCGCAGCCAAACCGGCGCAAAGGGAAACCGGCCCAGGGCGAGCGGTGCATGCGACAGGTTTATTTTTAAACCTGCCCACGGCCCCTACTTGGCAGCGAGAGAGGAGGTGGGTGAGGGTATGATAGGTGGGCCCCACCTGTCATCACCTCGCGATAGGGAGTACGGGAGGCTCACCGGTAGGTTCCAGGCCGCGGCGGCTCAAGCAGAGGGCACCGGCGCGCTTAGGGGCTTCCCGCGCGTTTGTGGGTTGCCAAGGGGGTCGCCGGTGGGGACGGAATCGCCGGCGAGGGGAAAACCCGCACGGCGACGAGGGTTTGGCTCGGGCTCGAGCTCCCGACCATGGGAACGAAGGGGTTGCGCACTGGGAGAGGCTCAGGGGAGGAAAGAGCGAGGGGGAGAGCAGCGGGATCTCGAGGAGGGCTCTTTATAGGTGGGCACCGGTGCACCGTGGACGCGGTGCGTTGCTACGGGGCATGGGGGCGTCCCGGGCCATGTCTGAAGTGGTCGTGCGCGCGGTCCGCGTCCGCGGTAGGAGAATGGCGGCTAGGGGGCCAAGAGGGCGCGCGTGGGAGCTCTTCCATTGGCCGGCTCGGGCAGCGTCGTGCGCGAGCGTAAGGGGGCAGCAGAGGAGGAGGGAGGAGGGGCCTGACCACCTGACGCCTTGTGGACGTCGAGGGGGCGGCCGGGGGACAACCTCCCGCATCCCCAGGTTGTCGGGTGGCTTGGGATGGCCGCAGCTACAGTGAGGCATGCACTGTAGCATGCTCCAGAGCATTCCTTTGGCATGCCATGGCATGCCTGCGTGCTCTAGACGCGCCCCTGCATGTCCATGAGCTTTTGGATGTTCTGGAGATGCTCTAGGAGCTAGGGGAGGCTAGGAGAGAAATAAATGGGGTAGGGGAGAGGAAGAGGAGACGTTGCCAGGGTGAAACTAAGGGGTAATTAGGGGTTTTACGCCACCCACTCTTGAGCTGAGGCCACACAAGATTTACTGGAGATAGTTGGTAACCTTGAGAGGCTATGGTAATAATTTTATAGCAAGGGGAATAGAGGAAGGGGTGAAAACAGAGACTTTACCATTTCACCAGAACGTGTTTGATGGGTGTTTGGGCAAGAAAAATCTACCCAGTTACTACGATAATCAACAGGGTAAAATGTTAGGTGAAAATGAGATGGATCACTAAATTTGAGCTCAAATGGGCAAAATTGACAATGGAAACTTTTTGAACCCTAGAAACTAATAGAATCAAATTTCTGTACATCCAGTTATGCTAAGCTATTACCCTTGATGCACCACTTAGTTTAGCATCATTATTTGGTGATTATAGCATGTCCACAAAGTTTGGGATCAAGGGGAGAAACTTCATAATGCAAAGTTGTTCAAATTTGAATCTAGACAAGACGTGGTTTGGAATAGTTTGATGAACCAAATCAACTTGGATTGAGATGAAACTTTGCAAGATGATCACCTATGAGAGTGTTGACTTGCGGGAATTTTCCTGGAATTTATTGAGAATATTTCTTATAGAAATATTCCGAAAGCTTGATTTGGACAGAAAGGGTGTAGAGGGGTTTTGCCCATGATTTGAACATGCCCATGTGTTGAAACTCCTACATATGGAAAATATATGTCCACTGAGTTTTCCTAAATTTTCTCAAATATTTTTAAGGCATTTAAATAATTTTTCCCTATGAAAAACCATTTCTCGTCTTAAGAAAAAGCCTTTAAATAAAATATTAAAATAATATTTAAAATCAATATTTGGTGGTTTTGGGAAGTCGTAAACATAGTAGGTTTGAAGTAAAGCCTTTGGGGAAGAAGGATCCACCCAATTTCAGGACTTGCAGTGTAAACCTCAACTCAGGGGTTTCTGAAAACCTAATTTGAATAAGTCCTTTTTGGTCAAAATAAAATTGGATAAAAATAGTTCTGGGCACTATTCACACGTCATGACCATTGGGCAAGAAGTTTGGGTCAAGGAATATGACTATGAAGAGGGATCGAATCCAAGAGTGCCACACACAACAATCAACAAGCAAGCAACAATTCAAACAAGCACAAGCTCTGAAAATGTTTTAATTGGCTCCAAATTTTATAAATCCAAACATAGAAAGGTGATACAAACACATGGTGTGACACATTGGGACTAGTTTCATATATTGCCATTGCTTTCGACAAGCTCAAATAGATTTACATGAAGAACATGAGCATAAAAATATCATCTCTCAGAATAATATAAGTGAAGCATGAGAGAATTTATTCAAATTTCCCTATCTTTCAAATTAATCAAAGTGAAGCTTGAGAGTATTTATTCCAAAATTTAAAGCACGTCGTGCTCCAAAAGTTATAAGTGAAGTACTAGAGCAATTCCATAGGTCAAAAAATTTAAGTGAAGCATATAGAGCTATTCTTACAAATCATACCATAATTTTGGCTCTCTCAAATAGCTATGTCCAGAAAGGATACTTATGAAAAAAAAATTAAATCAAGAAAATACTCATATAATACAATATGCTCCAATCAAAACACATGATATGTGATGAATAAAAATATAGCTCCAAGTAAAATACTGATGGTCGTTAGAAGAAAGAGGGGATTCCACTCGGGGCATCCCCAAACTCAGTTGCTTGTTACTCTTTGGATATTATATTGAGGTGCCATGGTCATCCCCAATCTTAGGCTCTTCTTACTTCTTATTCCTTCATCCATTGTCATCTCACCCAAAACTTGAAAACTTCAATCACACAAAACTTAACAAAATCTTCATGAGATCCGTTAGTATAATATATCAAATTACCACCCTAAGTACTATTGCAAACCCATTAATATTTTATTATTGCATTATATCTACTGTATTCTAACTTTACCATGACTGATACCCTCCAATACAAGCCATAGACTCATCAAAACACGCAGACAATGCAACGAAAACAGAATATGTCTCAAACAGAACAGTGTGTAGTAATCTGTAATCTACCCATACGTATGTAATTCCACAAATTCTGAGAATTTTGGAAAACGTTAAGAAATTGTATAGAAATACTGCATTACAATTTCAGCTCATTATTATGCTCCAGTAAAAACAGGAAATTCGCGCACTAGAGTCAAAGTTTCTGTTTCAGATTCAACATTGTTTCTACTCATCTTGTGAATCATCCTAAAGGCTTTACTTGGCATGAATACTAAATAAAACATAAAATCACAATCAAAACAGAGTCATAATTGTGGAAATACTCATAAAATATAAAGGAAAATATAAAATAAATTTTGTTCATTGGGTTGCCTCCCAACAAGCGCTATCGTTTTACACCCCTTGCTAGGCATAATGCATAGATTCAAGTATTGTCATCTTTAGTTTTTGCTCCATAGGATACCCTCATGATTGATTCATATGGTGGATTAGTTCTTGTTCTAGGGAAGTGTTTCATACCCTTTCTAGTGGAACTTGAAATTTTATATTGCCTTCCTTCATATCAATCATGGAGCCCATAGAGCGTAAAAACGGTCTACCAAGTATGATGGGACAAGACGGATTGCAATCAACCTAAAGAATAGTAAAATCTATGGTCACATAGTTCCTATTTGAAATAATAAGAACATCATTAATTCTTACCAAAGGCTTTTTAATAGTAGAATCCACCAAGTGCAAATTAAGAGAACATTCTTCAATATTGGTAAGACCAAGCGCATCACATAGAGATTTCGGAATTGTGGAAAACTAGCACCCAAATCACATAAAGCAAAGCATACATAATTTTTTTTCTTAAATTTAAAGGTAGGTTCCCACTCATCATGTAATTTTCTAGGAATCGAAATCTCTAATTAAATTTTTTCTTGTAAAGATTTCATCATGGCGTTAACAATATGTTTAGTAAAAGATTTATTTTGTTCATAAGCATGGGGTGAATTTATCATGGATTACAGCAAAGAAATACATTCTACCAGGGATCAACTACCATAATTAAAGTCTTTGTAATCCAAAATAGTGGGTACATCACTAGTTAAAGTTTTGACCTCTCCAAACCCACTTTCATCAAGATTTTTCATCAAGATTTTCATCCTCCAAATCATTGGGATACCCTCTAGGAAATGCTGGCTTTTCTTTAGTACTTTTATGATCAGTTTTAACATTACTAAACAAGGAATAAATAGAGTGCCGGTGTACTAAGGATCGGGTCCATTAGTACCCCTTACTTGTGTAAGGGCAGTTGTAGCCGCGCCCGCGGCAAGGCCCGTCGGTGGAGTACTAGAAGCAAGCGCGAAGACATCAAAGGAACACTCAAGTCAACAAAAACAAGAACGAAGGCCAAGGGATAGAACCCCGGCAAGATCTTGCCGGGGGTGCCCAGCGGAACCTCGGCAAGGAAGGAACTTGGCAGGACCTCGCCACCTTGCTAGCACGGAGGCCAGGTGTCAACCCCCATGATACATGTCAAGGCGCTGGCGATGGAGAGGCTAAGCGATGCAGATGGGACGGGCCCCAGACCCATCCCATAGAAGGTCAGTGACGCCTGACGGAGCATTAAATGCATTTGTCCCACTCCGTCAGGATTAGGTATGATAGCACTATAGCACTGTGCACCCCATGCGCACACTGTATGCCACTGTTGGGATCCCCTTGGTCGTATAAAATAAGGCCCACAACGTTAAGAGAGAGGACTTTTGGCTCTCGTCTTCTAGCTCACGCGCGTAGCATCTGCTCATAGTGCTCCTGTAGCTGGAACCTCAAAAACACCCATAATACATCAAAGCAGGAGTAGGTTTTTACGCTCCACAGCGGCCCGAACCTGGGTAGAAACATCCCCTGGTGCCGTTCATTTGATATTCTCCTTGTACCTACCTTCTCCCCGCCGAACCACAAAGGGACCCTTGCGGCCCCATAGGTGTCATGCACCGACATCTTTGGCATGCCAGGTAGGGGGATAGATGGTGCGAACCTGATCACATGATATGTGCGCCAGTTCATCCATCGCCATGGCCCACAAGAAGATGGGTTTCACGATGGTCGACCCATCCATGTCCTCCGTGCCCGTAGCAACTCAGACGGGCGGCGGTGTGGATGTGGGTGGAGGCCTCGAGCCTCCACGATGTTCTGGAGATCAAGGCCAAGCCAACGACACCATCCGTAGTGACGATGGTGATCCACGCGCCGCTGGATCTCAAGACGAAGCCGTGCAGCCTGCCAGTGGCACAACGAACACCAAAGATGGCGGGGTGCCCGCCAAGACACCTACATTGGTGCACACCCTGCGGCCTTATCAGGCCTCTTGCAACGAGGAGCGCCACGACGTTGGTGGTTCCAGGCGCACCCATGGAAAGGCCCCTGCGCATCTCCCCGAAGATGCGCGAGACCAACATGTGCGCAAAAATGCTGACAGAGGTGGCACACGGTCGTGGGACCATGATGGAGCTCCTTCTAACAATGTTAGGAGTAAGAGCGCCTCACGTTCATCGCACCTTCCGCTGCCAACCTTGTTAACAGAAGAATTAGCGCGAGAGAAACTCCTCGTGAAGTTCCCTCTTGCGATGTAGAAGCTCGATGAGTGGAGAGCTACTATCCAAAGCCTCGTTAGCTTCACCGATATGGGTGGACCGCATCGGGCGGATCCCTCATAGCAGTGGTCCGTCGAGTCAGAGTGCGCCAATGGCGACGAGGCCAGAGTTGGAACGACCATGGTGCACTCTCCCCATGACGACAACCGCGGTTGCCAACTCGGTCGGTAGGCACTAACGGTGACGACTCCACAATGTCGTTTGATTCGTGAACTCACCACGATCAATGTCAAGTTCTTGGGGATC
Source organism: Hordeum marinum (assembly GCA_022496015.1). Classification (NCBI taxonomy): domain Eukaryota; kingdom Viridiplantae; phylum Streptophyta; class Magnoliopsida; order Poales; family Poaceae; genus Hordeum; species Hordeum marinum. The sequence goes on along the minus strand of CM039675.1, from coordinate 155,610,967 downwards.
GTACCAAGGAGGATGCCCAGACCACCATCAAGCATTGGTGGGAAACGTCCCATCAATCCGATAAGCGCACCGGACCCACTATAGATAAGCATGTGCCGGGATGTCCTATTGACCTGCCTTATGAGTTGGGTTGTCCAGCGTTTACCCTTGAGCTGCACCGTGTCCAGTGGCCCAAATCCGGAACGTTCAAGCCGAAGATCCCGGAGAAATACGACGGCAAGACCAACCCGTTGGAGTTCTTGAGCATCTACACCATTGCTGTGCAGGCTGTCGGGGCTCGCGACGACAAGATACTCGCCAGCTACTTCCCGTTGGTGCTCAACCCAACGTCAGGTCATCGTTGATGCACCTACCAGAAGGTTCCATTTCATCCTGGGCAGACCAGTGCCACGAGTTTGTTGGCGCCTCTACCAGAGGCCACCAAGCTCCTGGTCAAGCAAGCGATTTGCATCTCATCCCCCAGAAGGAAAGCGAAACCTTGCACAAGTACATTCAGAGATTCAATCGCATACAGCACAACATCCCAGACGTCCATCCTATAGCTGTTATCATCGCGTTTCATCAGAACCCGCAGGATGTGTGAAGAGCTGGCGATGAATAAGGTCAAGGATGTCACCGAGCTCTACGCCCTCGCTGACAAGTGTGCTCGAGTTGAAGAAGGGAGGAGGCTCCCTGGCTAGGATGACCACCTAAGCAAGGAAAGGCTGGCGGCAGAACAAGAAGCGCAAGGACAAGGCCATGCTTGCCGTCTAGGAGTCCTACAACCTTAGCGTTGCCAAGAATACAAAGGTTGACAACCCCGACAAGGATGTAGCCGGGTGCGCCTCTTGTCAGACCTTGGCAGCTGCCGACAAGCCAAAGGGTTCTGACTAGAAGTATTGCAAGATCCATCGCACCAAGGGCCACGACCTCCAAAACTACCAACAAGTCGAATAGCTTGCCGAAAGGCAGAAAGCTAAGTACATAAGGCGGGACAAGGAGAAGTGCCAAGAAGGTGTAGAGGGGTCCGACAAGAAGCACGGTGGCTGAGGAGGTCGCCGCGGCAAGAGCAAGCAGCAGGAAAGGCCCGCTCAAGGCAGCGTCAAGGAAGAGGAGGATGATGATGGAAATGAAGAATACGATGTGTCCAGCGAGCACGAGTTTCAGAGAGCTACAGATGTCATGTGCGTCGATGGAGGCACCTCGTTGCATTCTTCTGGCCACCAACTCAAACAATGGGCACGCGAGATTAATGCGGTGGAACCATCTGTTGAAGCCCGGAAGCCCCTAAGATGTTACCATGCACCTATCATTTTTATGTTGGCGATCACCTTGATCGCACAACAACGGTCAAGTGTCTACCATTGTTTGTTTCGTCAACAATGCGCAACCTCAACATGAAGAAAATGTTAGTTGACGGTGGGGCTGGTATGAATCTGATCTCTCGTGATGTGATCAAGAGAATGCAAATACCTGATGGGGATCTCGAGGAGACAAGAACTTTTCAGGGGATCAATCCAGGAAGGACTCAACCGAAGGGCAAGATCACTTTGCCAGTGAAATTTGGTAGTGATATGAACTTCAGAACAAAGAAAATTGTTTTTGACGTTGCCAAGATACCCTTGCCGTACAATGGGATACTTGGACGCCCAGCGATGTCCAATTTCATTGCGGCGTCACACTATGCTTACAATGTGTTGAAGATGCCCAGGCCGATCAGTGTCATCACAATCAACTCCAATAAGAAGGACCCACTTTTCTGTGCCCACCATCTTTACCGGGAAGCAGTTGCAGCACCTACCGCCAAGGCACCTGCTCCTACCGTTGAAGCTCCCGAGGGGAAGAAGTCCAGCAAGGCCTCTGGTGCACACTCTAGCAAGTGCGCCTCTTCGCAGTGTTGCGCTCCCGTCGACGATGTGCCAGAGAGCTCCACCGGCAAGAACAAGAAATCTAAGGCAGCCCGGCTAGAAACCAAGAAGGTGTCGGTAAAGGTGGATGGCATGGGGGGAACTGATGACCCACAAGTATAGGGGATCAATCGTCGTCGTTTTGATAAGTAAGAGTGTCGAACCCAACGAGGAGCAGAAGGAAATGACAAGCGGTTCTCAGTAAGATATTCTCTGCAAGCACTAAAATTATCGGTAATAGATAGTTTTGTGATAAGATAATTCGTAATGGGTAGCAAGTATCAATTGTAACAAAGGTGCAGCAAGGTGGCCCAATCCTTTTTATAGAAATGGACAAGCCTGGAAAAACTCTTATATAAAGCAAGGCGCTCCCAAGAACACATGGGAATTTATATCAAGCAAGTTTTCATCATGCTCATTTGTTCGGCGTTTGCTACTTTTATAATTAGATATGTGGGTGGACCGGTGCTTGTGTGCTGCCCTTACTTGGACAAGCGTCCCACTTATGATTATCCCCTCACACAAGCATCCGCAACTACGAAATAAGAATTAAGATAAATCTAACCATAGCATGAAATGCGTGGACCCAAATCAGCCCCTTATGAAGCAACCCATAATCTAGGGTTTAAGCTTCTGTCACTCTAGAAACCCATCATCTACTTATTACTTCCCAATGCCTTACTCTAGGCCCAAACAATGGTGAAGTGTTATGTAGTCGATGTTCACATAACACCACTAGAGGAGAGACAACATGCATCTCATCAAAATATCGAACGAATACCAAATTCACATGATTACTTATAACAAGACTTATCCCATGTCCTCAGGAACAAACGTAACTACTCACAAATCATATTCATGTTCATAATGAGAGGAGTATTAATGATGGTCAAGGATCTGAACATATGATCTTCCACCAAGTAAACGAACTAGCATCAACTACAAGGAGTAATCAACACTACTAGCAACCCACACGTACCAATCTGAGGTTTTGAGACAAAGATCGGACACAAGAGATGAACAAGGGTTTGGAGAGGAGATGGTGCCGATGAAGATGTTGATGCATATTGACCCGCTCTCGATGAGAGGATCGTTGTAGATAACGATGGCTTCGATTTCCCCCTCCTGGAGGGAAGTTTCCCCGGCACGATCGCCCTGCCGGAGTTCTAGATTGGTTCTACCCAAGTTCCGTCTCGAGACGGCGGCGCTTCATCCCGAAAGCTTTGTTATGATTTTTTCCAGGACGAAACGCTCAATATAGTACAAGATGGGCATCGGAGGGCTGCCAGGTGGGCCACAAGCCTCAGGGACGCACCCAGGGGGTAGGGCTTGCCCTGCAGGCTTGTGACTGCCTGGTGGGCCCCTTGATGTATTCCAAAATAATTCTCATAGATTTTCAGGACTTTTGGATTTGTGAAGAATAGGTATCTCACATTTGCTCCTTTTCCAGTTCAGAACTCGAGCTGCCGGTAGTCTCCCTCTTCATGTAAACCTTGTAAAATAGGAGAGAAAAGGCATAAGTGTTGTACCAAAATGTGTAATAACAGCCCGTAATTCAATAAATATCAATATAAAATAATTACACAAAATGGACGTATCAACTCCCTAAGCTTAGACCTCACCTCTCCTCAAGCGAAAGCCGAAATCGATAAATATGCCCACATGTTTAGAGATAGAGGTCTCGATAAAATAAAATACGGACATGAAGGCATCATGATCATCTTTAGAACAGAAACATATATTGACATATAATTTCTTATGCTAAAGTAACAATCCATTCACAATGGTAAAGTATGAATCAAGAACTCTACTGATAACCGACAAACTATGATCTCAGTCATTGAAGCAATTCCAATTTATCATAACGTAGGAAAGAGTCAATATAAGAGCTTGTAAAGCAAACCCACATACACAATCATATTTTAGTCTTTCACAATTTCTAACACTCGCGAGGTACCTATGAGTTCAAAGTTTCAATCGGACATAGAGAAAGATAGGGGCTTGTAGTGTTGCCTCCCAACTATTTACCTCAAGGGTAATGTCAATAGTAATAACTCATCCTCGTCCACTTACGAGTGGATATATGTGCCTAGATCATTCCCGAACACATGACACTTGCCTGAAAATAAAGGCGAAAATAGAGAAAGTGATGGAGATCACCGCTACTCTTGCATAAAGGTATAAAATAGAAAATAAAAGTAACAGATAGGCCCTTCGCAGAGGGAAGCAGAGGTTGTCATGCAGTTTTATAGTTGGATGCACAATCTCCTAATGCAAAAGAACTTCACTTTACATTGCCCCTTGTGATAGAGAACTTTATTATGCATTCCGTCTCTTTTATTTCTTCCCTATCACAAGTTCGTATAAAGTTTAGTTTCCCCACATTAATAGATCACACATATTTAAAGAGCAATTTTTTATTGCTTGCACCGATGACAACTTACTTTAAGGATATTATTATATCCTTAGGTAGGTATGGTGGACTCTGATGGCAAAACTCGGTTAAGGGTGTTTGGATGCACAAGTAGTATCTCTACTTGGTGCGGAAGTTTTGGTTGATATTAGGTGGAAGCAAGCGACACATGTTGAGGGATCCGTAACAATATAACTTCTATTCGGAAATAAGCAAACATAAACCATTATGTTGTCTTCCTTGTCTGACATCAACTTTTTAACATATAATATTTTAATGAGTGCTCACAATCATGGAAGATGTCCAAGATAATATATATATATATATGTGAACCGCTCTTTCTTTATTACTTATTTTTAATTGCCCCAGTGACCAACAGCTATGTTTGTCAACCCCCAATAGGTTTCAATCGGAATACTTCTTGTATGTGAAGTCATCACTCCCCAAAATATTGTCAGATGTACTCTTTGCTTTCATTCTATACTTCTTTCTACTTCATATTTCTCAAGATCAAGATCATGCCAAACAAGCAAAAGCCCCGAACTCAAGAGCAATTTTTATTATATAACGCACGGACCTGCTCACATAGTAGGAATCATAAAGCAAAGACTCAAAACTAGATCACACAAAAACTTTATTCTACTAGATCAAGATCTAACCAAAAGGACCGAACCAAGGACAGATGATAAAAAAAAGATAAAAGTAAAAATAAAAGATGTGGTGGTGATACGATATCGGGGCACCTCCCCAAGCTTGGCACAAGCCAATGGGAGTGCCCATACCCATGTCTTTAGTTGCCTTGCTTCGGAGGTGGTGATGTTGGAGTTGTTTATAAGGTTGGAAGCTTGTCCCCCATCTTCCAAGGCATAGGCTCACCATCGTATAAGGATGAACAAGTCTCTGGAATCCTCAAATCTGCAGCCAAACTCATTCTCTTAAATCTGTATTCATACTCACGGTTTTGGTTTTGCAGGTCGTAGATCTGGGCTTGGAGGTGCTCGATTCTCTCGTAAAGCTTGAAGATGGGATCCTCGACGTCCTTGACGTCTAGCTTATGTTTATGGGTAAACTCCACGATCATCATATGATTAGCATTGAGTCCTCGTTCCACCATCCCTTGGCACTTGAAGACTTGCTGCTCCATTGCTTCGAGCCTAGTTTCCATGCTTCTGGTTTTCTTTGGCCCCTCAACATCATGGATGTACAGCACCCCCTCATGTATCTCAATGGTGTGAGGGTGTTGCAGCACCTCCGCAAGGTAGGGGTTGATGACATTCTCGGAGAACTTGTCCTTCGAAACACTTGGGGACGTCATGTTGAACTAAAATTTCTACAAAAACAGCTCAAAGAGAAAATGGGAGATATTATCGTGATATGAGAGTGAAAACATTCGGGAGGTTATATAATGAATTTTTACCGACCCGAAGGAGTATTCCACAAGAAAATGAAGTCTGGAAGGTTCACGAGGTGGCCACAAGCCCAGGGGCGCGCCCAGGGGGGTAGGGCGCGCCCTGCAGGCTTGTCGCCTTCTCCTGCACTATTTGAACTACTTTAAATTTTCCTAATTTTTTAAATATTCCAAAATAGTTAAAAATTTCCATTCAAAAAGTTTTGGAGTCTTTTTTACTTACCGTACCACATACCTATTCCTTTTCAGAGTCCGATATGTTCTTGTAAGTCTCCCTAATGTACTCCTCTGGAGTTATGGTATTGATGATATTGGTTTCCACATTTATGGGAGTACCTAAGATATAATGTTTGATTATTTGACCATTCACCACCTTTAGGTTTGTGCCTTCGGTGTTGTTAATCTTGATGGCACTGGAATGGTATACCTCCTCGATAATGTAAGGACCTTCCCATTTAGAGAGAAGTTTTCCTGCAGAAAATCTTAAACGAGAATTGTATAGCAAGACATGATCACCTACATGAAATTCATGCTTTTGTATCCTTTTATCATGCCATCTCTTAACCTTTTCTTTAAACAACTTGGCATTCTCATAGGCTTGGGTTCTCCATTCGTCAAGTGAGCTAATGTCAAATAACCTCTTCTCACCATCAAGTTAGAAATCATAATTGAGCTCTTTGATTGCCCAATAATCTTTATGTTCTAGTTCTAGAGGTAAGTGACATGCTTTTCCGTAAACCATCTTATACGGAGACATACCCATAGGGTTCTTGTAAGCAGTTCTATAAGCCCACAATGCATCGTCAAGTTTTTAGACCAATTCTTCCTAGATCTATTAACAGTTTTCTACAAAATCAACTTAATTTCTCTATTGCTCAATTCTACTTGACCACTAGACTGAGGATGATAAGGAGATGCAATTCTATGATTAACATCATATTTAGCGAGCAATTTACGGAAAGCACCATGAACAATGTGTGAACCACCATCAGTCATCAAATATGTAGGGACTCCAAATCTAGGGAAAATAACTTCTTTAAGAATTTTAATAGAAGTGTTATGATCATCACTACTAGTTGGAATAGCTTCTACCCACTTAGTAACATAACCAACCGCAACTAGAATATGAGTATACCCGTTAGATTGCGGAAAAGGCCCCATATAATCAAAACCCCAAACATCAAATGCTTCGATAACAAGAGAGTAATTCATAGGCATTTCCTAGCGTCTACTAATATTACCAATTCTTTGACATTCATCACAAGACAAGACAAACTTACGACCATCCTTGAAGAGAGTAGGCCAATAAAACCCAGATTGTAGTACCTTATGTGCAGTTCGATCTCCAGCATGGAGTCCTCCGTAGGCTTCAGTGTGACATTTGCGTAAGATATGTTCCTATTCATGCTTAGGTACACAACTTCTAATAATACTATCTACTCCTTCTTTATAAAGGTGTGGATCATCCCAAAAGTAATGCCTTAAATCATAGAAGAACTTTTTCTTTTGTTGGTATGTGAAACTAGGATGTATAAATTTAGCAACAATGTAATTGGCATAATCATCATACCAAGGAGCATTATGTGAAGCCTTTACGACAGCTAATTGTTCATCAGGAAAGCTATCATCAATAGGTAGTGGGTTATCAAGAACATTTTCTAATCTAGACAAGTTATCTGCCACAGGGTTATTACCACCCTTTCTATCAATGATATGCAAATCAAATTCTTGTAGCAGAAGGACCCACCTAATAAGTCTAGGTTTAGCATCATTCTTCTACATAAGGTACTTAATAGCAGCATGATCAGTGTGAAACGTTACTTTGAAATCAACAATATAAGGTCTAAACTTATCACTAGCAAACACGAGTGCTAAAAAATCTTTTTCAGTAGTAGCCTAATTTCTTTGAGCATTGTCTAGAGTTTTACTAGCATAATGGATAACATTTAAATTCTTATTGACTCTTTGTCCTAGAACAGCACCAACAGCATAATCACTAGCATCACACATAATTTCAAAGGGTAGGTTCTAGTCGGGTGGTTGAACAACAGGTGCACTAATAAGAGCATTCTTAAGAATTTGAAATACTTGTACACAATCATAACCAAAGACAAATGGAACATCTCTTTGCAAAAGATTTGTGAGAGGCCTAGAAATCTTAGAGAAATATTTGATAAACCTCCTATAGAAACCACCATGACCAACAAAAATTCTTATACCTTTGATATGCGTAGGGCACGACATTTTTTCAATGGCACCAACTTTAGCATTATCAACTTCAATACCTATTTCGGAGATCTTGTGCCCCAACACAATACCTTCATTAACCATAAAGTGGCACTTTTCCTAGTTCAAGACAAGATTAGTTTCTTCACACCTCTGCAAAACTCGATCAAGATTGCTCAAACAATCATCAAATGAAGTTCCGTAAACGGAAAAAACATCCATGAAAACCTCAAGAATCGTTTTACAAAAGTCAGAGAATATAGCCATCATATGTCTTTGAAAGGTAGCAGGTGCATCGCATAAACCAAAAGGCATGTGCCTATAAGCAACGGTATCGAAAGGGAAAGTAAAAGTGGTTTTTTCTTGATCGTGGAATGATATAACTATTTGAGAGAAACTAGAGTAACCATCTAGAAAGCAAAAACGAGTACGTTTGGATAATCTTTCTAGCATTTGATCAATTAAAGGTAAAGGGTAATGAACTTTCTTAGTAGCTTTATTTCATTTCCTAAACTCAATTACCATTCTATAACATGTAACAATTCTTTGCGGGATCAATTCATTTTATCATTAGGAACAACGGTAATACCTCCTTTCTTAGGGACACAATGGATGGGACTAAACCATCTACTATCGGCAACAGGATAAATTATACCTGCCTCGATAATCTTTAGTATTTCTTTTCTTACCACTTCTTTCATCTTAGGGTTCAATCATCGTTGGTGATTAATAACTAGTTTGGCATCAGGCTCCATATTAATTTTATGCTGACATAGAGTAGGACTAATGCCCTTAAGACATCAAGAGTATAACCAATAGCAGCACAGTGCTTCCTTAGAGTTTTAAATAATCTATTTTCTTCATGCTCTCAAAGGTTAGCCCTAATAATAACAGGATATATCTCCTTTTCATCAAGATAAGCATATTTCAACGTATCAGGTAATTGCTTGAGCTCAAACACGGGATCACCCTTGGGTGGAGGAGGATCCCCAAGTATTTCAATAGGTAAGTTGTGTTTCAAAATAGGTTGCTATTCAAATAAAATTTCATCTATTTCCTTCCTCTCATTCATATGCATATCATTTTCATGGTCTAGCAAATATTGTTTTAAAGGGTCAGTAGGAGGCACAGCAATAGAAGGAGACCAATAATTTCATCTTTACTAGGCAATTATTTGTCATGGGGTTGTCTACGAAATTTAGAGAAATTGAACTCATGAGACACATCCCCAAAACTCATAGTAACTATTTCTTTCTCACAATCAATCCTAGCATTAACAGTATTCAAGAAGGGTCTACCAAATATAATGGGACAAAAATTTATCTTCTGAGGAACCAAGAACAAGAAAATCAGAAGGATATTTTTTTCACACACAAGACTTCAACATCTCTAACAATCCCCGTCGGTGCAATCGTGTCCCTATTAGCAAGCTTAATAGTAACATCAATTTCCTATAGTTCAATTGGTGCATTATCTTGCATGATTTGTTTGTATAAGGAATAGGGGATTGCACTTACGCTAGCACCCATATCACACAAACCATGATAACAATGATCTCCTATTTTAATAGAAACAACATGCACGCCAACAACTGGTCTATGTTTATGCTTAGTATCAGGTCTAGTAATTCTAGTCGCTTCATTGCAGAAATGAATAACATGCCCATCAATATTATCAACCAAGAGATCTTGACCATAGTAATAGTAGTTTCAACTTTAATTTTTTTAGGGGGGTGTTGGTGTTCTAATACAACTCTTAAGAACCACATTCAAAGCTTTAGCATCTTCCTTTGTCCTAACAGGGAAAGCTGGTTTCTCAATGTAAGCAGTAGGGATAATAGGATCAACATTATAAGTAGTAATTTCCTCTTCAACTTTAATAGGTTCAACTACTTTCAATTCAATGGGAGGATGATTTTTAAACCACTTCTTCCGAGGGAGATCAGCATGAGTAGAAAAATATTAATAGAAAGAAGCTACTATTTCAGAGTCAAGTACATATTTAATGCTAAATTCACGAAAAGCATCGACGTCTACGAAGGATTTAACACAATCAAACTTAAGTTTCATACGTGACTCCTTACCTTTGTCGAGTTCCCAATCTTCATTGTTGCATTTAATTCTTTCCAATAAATACCATTTGAATTCAATATCTTTCTTCATAAAAGAACCAGCACAAGAAGTATCGAGCATGCACTGATCATTATGAGAAAGCCGAGCATAAAAATTCTGAATAATAATTTCTCTCGAGAGCTCATGATTGGGGCATGAATATAACATTGACATAAGCCTGGCCCAAGCTTGAGCGATTCTTTCTCCTTCACAAGGCCAAAAATTGTAAATATTATTCCAATCACGATGAACTAGATGCATAGGATAGAACTTCTGATGAAACTCCATTGTTAGTCGGTTGTAGTTCCATGATCCAATATCATCACATAGCCTGTACCATGCCAATGCCTTTTCCTTCAAAGATAAAGAAAAGAGCTTCTTCTTGACAATATCCTCGGGCAAACCCGCAACCTTAAATAATACACAAACCTCATCCACATAGATTAGATGCAAATCTGGATGTAGTGTTCCATCTCCTGCATAAGGATCAACTAGCAGTTTATCTATCATACCTGAAGGAATTTCATAATAAATATTTTTAGTAGGCTCAGTAGATTGAGGTACAACTCTTTGTGTTTCCAGTCAAGGTGAAGATACACCCAAAAAACCCTCAAAGGATTGCTTTCCATAGTAACAAGCGACGGTAAACTTTAGCACACTGTATAAATTTTTCCTTACCAGGATCCACTCACCAAAGGCGCTTCACTCCCCGTCAATGGCACCAGAAAAGAGTCTTGATGACCCACAAGTTAAGGGTATGTATCGTAGTCCTTTGGATAAGTAAGTGTGTCAAACCCAACGAGGAGCAGAAGGAAATGACAAGTGGTTTTCAATAAGGTATTCTCTGCAAGCACTGAAATTATCGGTAATAGATAGTTTTGTGATAAGATAATTCGTAACAGGTAGCAAGTAACAATTGTAAAAAAGGTGTAGCAAGGTGGCCCAATCCTTTTAATAACAAAGGACAAGCCTGGACAAACTCTTATATAAAGCAAGGCCCTCCTGAGGACACATGGGAATTTATAACAACAAAGTTTTCGTCATGCTTATATGATTCGCGTTCGCTACTTTGATAATTTGATATATGGGTGGACCAGTGCTTGGGTGCTACCCTTACTTGGACAAGCATCCCACTTATGATTAACCACTCTCGTAAGCATCCGCAACTACAAAATAAGAATTAAGAGAAATCTAACCATCGCATGAAACGTGTGGATCCAATCAGCCCCTTACGAAGCAACACATAAACTAGGGTTTAAGCTTCTGTCACTCTAGAAACCCATCATCTACTTATTACTTCCCAATGCCTTCCTCTAGGCCCAAACAATAGTGAAGTGTTATGTAGACGACGTTCACATAACATCACTAGAGGAGAGACAACATACATCTCATCAAAATATCAAACGAATACCAAATTCACATGATTACTTATAACAAGACTTATCCCATGTCCTCGGGAACAAACATAACAACTCAAAAATCATATTCATGTTCATAATCAGAGGAGTATTAATGATGATCAAGGATCTGAAAAAATGATCTTCCACCAAGTAAACGAACTAGCATCAACTACAAGGAGTAATCAAACCTACTAGCAACCCACATGTACCAATCTTAGGTTTTGAGACAAAGATCGGATACAAGAGATGAACGAGGGTTTTGAGAGGAGATGGTGATGATGAAGATGTTGATGGATATTGAACCCCTATCGATGATAGGATTGTTGGTGATGACGATGGCTTCGATTTCCCCCTCCCGAAGGGAAGTTTGCCAGGCAAGATCGCCCTGCCGAAGCTCTAGATTGGTTCTACCCAAGTTCCACCTCGAGACAGAGGCGCTTCATCCCTAAAGCTCTATTATGTGTTTTTAAAACCGTCAATATAGGAGAAGAAGGGCATCGGAGGGCTGCCAGGTGGGCCACAAGCCTCAGGGACGCGCCCAAGGGGGTAAGGCGCGCCCTGCAGGCTTGTGGCTGCCTGGTGGGCCCCTAATGTATTTTTTCGCCCAATATTTTTTATATATTCCAAAATAATTCTCCATAGATTTTCAGGACTTTTGGAGTTGTGCACTATAGGTATCTCAGATTTGCTCCTTTTCCAGTCCAGAACTCTAGCTGCATGCATTCTCCCTCTTCATGTAAACCTTGTAAAATAAGAGAGAAAAGGCATAAGTGTTGTAAAAAATGTGTAATAAAAGCCCATAATGCAATGAATATCAATATAAAAGCATGATGCAAAATGGACGCATCAGGAACTTTCACCATAAGTTCCACCCTCGATGACAAATAGGAAAGGACGCTCGTTGCCTTCCCGTGGGCAAACATCGATGTGTTTGCATGGCAACCATCTCATGTCCCCGGTGTTCCCAGGGAGGTGACTGAGCACCACCTTGCGGTCTGTCCCCACGCATGGCCAGTCAAGTAGAAAGTCAGGAAGCAAGCCTTGGAGTGGAAAGAATTCATTGCCGAGGAAATCAGGAAATTGGAAGCAGCATGCTTGGTCACGGGAGGGCTTCATCCAGTATGGTTGGCCAACCCTCTTGTGGTGCACAAGGTGAATGGAAAATGGAGGCTGTGCATTGATTATAAAGATCTTAACAAAGCCTATCCAAAGGATCCTTCCCCTTGCCTCGCATTGACCAGATTGTGGACTCCACTACAGGCTGTGATTTGCTGTCATTCCTCTATGCTTATTCAGGATACCACAAGATCTTCATGTCCAAGGAAGATGAAGAGAAGACCGCATTTATATCCCCATGTGGTACGTATTCTCTTTGTGCATATGACTTTTGGGTTGAAAACTGCTGGTTCGACATTTGCGAGAGCAATCAAGATTGGTTTTGAACCCGAGCTACATACAAATATGGAGGCTTATATGGATGACATAGTGGTCAAAACCAAGGACAAAGCAACGCTCGTGCAAGACTTAGAAGAGACGTTTATGAATTTGTACAAGGTCAACTTGAATCTCAACCCTGAGAAATGTGTGTTCGGTGTTCCATCCGACAAGCTTCTCGGGTTCTTTGCATCTTAGCGCGGGATTGAGGCGAACCCTGACAAGATCAAAGCAATTGAGCAGATCAAAGCACTAAAACGCGTCAAGGATGTGCGCCGTCTTGGCAGCTGCATCACGGCTCTAAGAAGGTTCCGAGCGCGCCCTCCCCTTTTTCATAATCTTGAAGAAGGCAGGTCCAATGAAATGGACTCCATGAGCAGAGGTAGTGTTGTGGGATTTGAAGAAGTACCTCTCCTCTCCGACGATGCTAGTCGCATCTAGACCACAAGATCCATTGTTTTTGTACTTGGATGCAACGAATCAAGTGCCTAGTGCTGCGTTGGTGGCGCAGAGAGAGCCAACGATGTAGCAGTAACAGTGGCAAGGTCTGGTGCCGACAAGTCAGGACCTGCACAGACAAATGAAACTACACAGAAGACGTAAATGGTGTAGCGTCCTGTGTGCTACGTCAGCTCCCTTTAGCAAGGAGCCAGATCAAGGTACTCAAGGAAGTTGCACCATTATTTTCAAACACATGAGATTACCGTCGTCACTCTCTTTCTGCTGCAACGGATTTTGCGAAACCTAGACGCTACCGGCAGGATTGTGGAGTGGGCCTTGGAGTTGTCAAGCTTTGGCCTCAAGTTTGAAAGAACTTCAACCATTCAGAGCCAAGCTTTGGCAGAATTCATCGCAGAATGGACTCCAATGCCAGACGAAGATATCCAAGAAACGACCATCCCCGGCAAGGAAACAAGCCAAGAATAGGTTATGTACTTTGACGGAGGTTTCTCCCTTCAGGGAGCTGGTGCTGGCGTGCTCCTTGTCGCACCCACTGGAGAGCACCTCAAGTATGTAATTCAGATGCACTTTCCCTGGGAGAAGTCGACAAACAACACCGCGGAGTATGAGGGGCTGCTTGCTGGCCTCAGAATCGCGACGGACCTTGGGATCAAGAAGCTCATTGTCAGAGGAGATTCATAGCTTGTCGTCAAGCAAGTCAATAGGGATTATTAGAGCCCGTTGATGGAAGCTTATGTAGATGAAGTGAGGAAGTTGGAGGATCTCGTTGACGGTTTACAAGAAGAGCACGTTCCTCGTGTAGAGATTAGTGTTGCCGACGAGTTGTCCAAGCGTGCTGCCCTCAAGTTACCCATGGAACCAGGGACTTTCGTGCTCCAACTAAATCAGCCATCCGTACCGCCACCGGAAAAACAGAATAAGAGGAGGAAGTTGAATTCTGGCTAGTACTTCTCGGTAGATCTTACGGAAGCTACCAGCAAGGAAGCTGCCAGGATCAGCGCCAATCTTGCTAGGGGGCAACTAGCTTCGGCAGGGCCTCAAGCCCTTGCCGTAGAGACAAGTGCCCCCATGGCGGAAGACATGACTTTAGTCCTTGTCGTCGATCCTCAGGCTCCAGCATGGGCACAACGCATAGTCCAATTCCTTCAAATAGGAGAACTCCCAGTGGAACAGGAAGAAGCGGAGAAAGTAGCCCATCAGTCTTGTATGTACTAGTTTGTGGACGACGTCTTGTACAGAATTAGACGGAACGGTATGAAATTGAAGTGCGTTCCTCGGGAGGATGGACTAGAGCTGTTGGCAGAGATACATGGAGGCATATGTGGCTCCCACATAGGATCAAGAGCTCTTGTCGGGAAGGCCTTCCGGCAAGGTTTCTTTTGGCCCACTTCTGTCCAGGATGCAACTGCACTAGTAACCAAGTGTGAAGCGTGCCAGTTCCATTCAAAGAAACTAAATCAACCAGCTCAGGCTCTTCAGACAATCCTCTTTATTGGCCATTTTCAGTCTGGGGACTTGACATCTTGGGCCCCTTTCCCCATGCCACCGGGGGATTTGAGTACTTGTATGTCGCAATCGACAAGTTCACAAAGTGGCCGGAAGTGGAAGGAGTGAGAAAGGTGATAGCACAATCAGCCATCAAGTTCTACAGAGGCGGTCCTTTGGTCGATCAGAACGACGCCAAATTGAGCCACCGGCCAGACACCCTTCTCCCTGGTATACGTGGCAGAGGCAGTTCTCCCCACAGGATTCATATACGAGTCACCTCGAGTGCTCGCTTATGATGAGCTTGAGTAAGAGCAGTTGCACCAAGACGATGTGAACCTCCTTGAGGAAGATCGTCTTTGGGCTGCTGTGCGAGCTACACGGTACTAGGAAGCTTTTCACCGCTACTATAGCCGCAAAGTTCATGCCCAGAGTCTTGAGGAAGGCGACCTTGTTCTTCGGTGCGTTCAGTCGGCCAAGAATTCAAAAAACAAGTTGACACCAAAGTGGGAAGGCCCTTATCGGGTAGTTTGAGTCAGCGGGCCTGGTGTAGTCTGCCTGGAGAACGAAGATGGCGTCCCAGTGAGCAATGCCTGGAACATTGAACATCTTCGTAAGTTCTATCCGTAAGGAGAGGTTGCAGGGACCCCCGGCAACCATCTTTTGTACAAGTATTGCTGGCACGGCATGTCATCCTTTGTACAAAGCTAGACATAGACCCTGTGCATAGTTGAATAAGATCCGGCGTCTTGCAACTCTTGTCGATTCCCGTGTTTCTCTACATGCATATTTATCTGAGATGTTGCATCACGCTTATTCCCGGCAACTACTAACGAACCGCCAAGGTTCCATACCTCTATTTTCTCTACTTTCTTTTTCTTAATGGATAGAAGGTTCCCATGCGCACATGTTTGTCGGGGGGAAGAGGTGGTGTGGACACCTACGGGCGACGCCTACGGGCGATGGGCGAAGTTGGCGCCTTGCGGGAAAGAGTATGACAATGACAAAGCAAGTTGCAAAACTCTAAGTAAACTTTTATTGTTAGGTTGTCTCTGTTCTTGGACGATTTTAAACTCTTATATGGAAAACCTGCACGCGAGGGAACCTTGCCGTGATCGGTTACGCCCTCGTTTTGCTTCGAGTCTGCTCAACACTTTAAGTGGCTGCACTAAAAACGTTAAGGTGACTTGTCACGATTGGTCGCACCCTTGCTCTATTTCAATCCCGCTCAATAGTTTAGGTGACCGCGCTAAAAGTGTTAAGACATCTTGCCGGCAGCGGCATCGCCAACAGGCTGCTAAGGATCCGATCCTTAAAGCGCTTGCGGCGGTGTTGCATACGCCGGCAAATTTTTCAATAAAGTGTAGGGAATACACCATCCAGATAAAAACCAAACAATAGGATTAACATGCATTCATTTAAAGGGAATAAAATTTACACGGGACAGTGCCTTTTCCTCAGTACATCTTTATTTAACTTTCTCCCTAGGGGCAGACTACAAGAAGAAAAAGATAGGGAGAGGCCCCCGGTAGAAGCCCAGCCTGAACCCTTCTGGACCAACACTATACAGATGGCAGAGCATCCAGAAGGGAGGACGAAGCCGAAGTCCACGGGTGTAGGACCGAAAGTATGTCTAGAGGGGGGGTGATTAGACTACTTGACCAAATAAAAGTTTTGCCTATACCAAGGTTTAGGGTTGACAGTTTTTAGCATTTCATGGCAAGTCAAGTACACCCTACACATGCAAGTCTAAGAGTATATAGCAGCGGAAAGTAACAACAAGCATGTATAGAAGGGATAGGGTAGGAAGATCAAACAAAGTTGTAGACATGATGATTTTTCCCATGGTTCCGATAGGTGGCGGTATCGTACATCCACGTTTATGGAGTCTTCAACCCACGGTGGGTAACGGTCACAAGAATCCACAGAGGGCTCCACCCAAATGGGTCCACGAAGTAGCAACCTTAACTATTCCATAACTGCTTCCGTCCACGAAGGACTAGCGTCACTATGGGTAGATCTTCACGAAGTAGGCTATCTCCTTGCCCTTACAAACTTCTTGGTTCACTCCAGAACACGAAGTAGGAGGCTCCCAAGCGACACCTAACCAATCTAGGAGGCACCATCCTCCAAAAGGTAATAGGCTCGATAATGACGATGAACTCCTTGATCTTGTGCTTCAAGATGATAGACTCCTCAGCACTCAATCACTCTCTCACAGATTTGGCATGGTCGAAGAGATGGGATTGGAGGAAAGCTACTTGGGGAGGCTAGAGATCAAGATCCATATGATTGGACTTGAATATCTTGACCTCAACACAAGGGTTGGTGGTTCTCTCTCAGAAAATCTGATAGGATAGGTATGGAATAGTTTTGAGTGCTTCTCTCTCGAGTAGGTGTTGGTGAAGGGGTAGATATAGGCATCCCAAAAATCCAACTGTTACACACAAAATGACCAACTCGGTGTCACTGATGTGTTAACCTCGATGGTAACGAAGTGACCAAAATGTGGCAACTTTTGAATCTCAGTGAGACCAATATAGGAAACTCGGTTGCACTGATAAGGTGACCAACGATTAGATTTCCAATCTCGGTATCGCCGATCCAACATTCTCGGTGGGACCTAAAATGTGAATTTGTGTAACAGAAAGTTGGCAACCTAAACTCGGTGGCACCGGTATGGAATCGATTGCACCGAAGTGGCTAGGGTTTGGCTGAGTCTGTCTAGGTTCTGGAATCGGTAGCACCGGTATGGGAAAGTTGGTTGCACCGATTTTGAGTGTTAGGTATAGAACAGACTTTGGTGGGAGAGTTTATGGATGTTTTTGGCGACTATCACTTGTGCACGTTTGAGCATATTGTTCACCAACAAAACTTTACCCCCTTTTAATAGTATTGGCTTTACTATGGACTCAAAGTGATTTCTCGCAAATAAAAAATGTAGAGTCCTATTGCTTGAAGCTTGGCCAACCTATTTCCTTGCTTCTTGGGGAATATCCACAATCTCCTTTTGCCAACTCTATCATTGAACATTTCCTGAAATATACTTGGTGGAAACATTAGTTCAATGACTTATATGTTGTTATTAATTACCAAAACCACCAAGGGAGCAAATGTGCTTTTAATCTCCCCCTTTTTGGTAATTGATGATAATATATATATCAAAGCTTCGACATATGATAAAATCAATGAATATAATCGTCGCTTTGAGAGGTATGTGATAAGCAAGAGCTCCCCCTAAATTTGTGTATTATTTTGAATTTGCGTTTGAATGCAAATGCACAATCGATTAGATATATGGGGCACTTCTTCCATGTCACATACAACATGGTGTTGTGCGAGAATAATTAGAATGAATAACAAAGCACAACACAATCAAGCAAAGGTGAATGATCATCTCATAAGCATTAAGATGATAGGAAATAGTTGCATCACACATAACAACGTATGATCACACATAAACACAAAAGTATCTCACGTCAAACTAAAAGAACCAAATGTTTTGAAAAGCAACAAACACCAAAACGTTCTCTCGCTTGAAGACTCAAGATCTATATACATTTCTCCCCCTTTGGCAACAAGTTACCAAAAAGTTCAAAGGCATACATCTAAACGTTCTTGGGCTGAGATCCTCTGGTAGTTGATGAACGAGTCGAGAGAACAGCGTCGGAGAAGATCTTATCATATGTCGTGGATGGAGTTGGAGTGGGAGCTAGAGGAACTGGAATAGATGGAGTAGGAACTGAGGTGAGAGAAGGAGGAGCTGATGAAGAGGGCCTCAAGTCTGAAGCTGGCACAATGGCTGATCTGGCCTGGGTAGGAAACTGTGTGCCTGTCCTAAGAGGTGATTCATCCTCATCATCATCATCATCATCTGGAGAAGTGGTGTGAGGAAGTGGCACTGAGTCAAATTCCTTCTAGAGCTCTATGACTGTCTTAGTCAGTCTGTCCACCTTATCATTAAGGGTCTTGATCCTAGTTTCGAAGATCCTGACAAGATTGTTCTGGTTGTATAGAATCCCCTTAATGTCCTTATGCATACCCTGAACTGATGATATCGACAAATCCATTTGGTCATTCCTGGATCTAGGGACTTGAGCACTAGTGGCTCTAACTGCCTCTACTTCTGCCTGAGTTGCAGCTGAAGTGGGATGATCAGCATCCATCACCACAACATTGTCCTTGAGATCTGGCTGTAGGGGTAAATGTGTATGATCTAGAGCAAAAAATGTGCTTCTCCAACTTTGAATTGATAAGCATCTAGATGTAGGGTGCATAATAGCAATAGCGCTTCTGGTCAGCAGCAACCCTCTTGATTGTCTCAACAATCAAATCCATGACTCTAATCCTGGTGTGTCTATCAAGGTGGATCAACATATTGATGGAGTGGCCTCAGATCATCTTGTCATCTCCTAACATGGGCATCAAAGTATGCCTCAGAATGGTGTTCATTGTGCGGAGGCCAGCCTGAAGAGAGAAGATAGATCCTAGCATGTGAGACTTCACATTGGCAGCAGGGATCTCCTTGTACATATTTGCCATAGCATTGTGGCTCGCCTTGGATTCTGAGTATACATCCAAGTCACCATCCTGTGCTTCAGGAACTCCTAAGATAGCGGCCCATTCTTCAACAGTAGATTCAAACCTTGCACCTTCACTCATCCATACAATTCTACCATCTCCATAGAAAAGTATAGTGGTGTAGAATTGCATGATCATCTCATCGTTCCAAGAAGTGAATTCTCTCCCAACAAACTCATCCAAACCTATGAAGTGGAAATTGTCTTGGACACTTGGAAAGTAGTCCTCATTCTCCTTAATGAATTTCCAATCAACATATCTGTAAGAGCACATTTCTCCATGTGTGGTTTTGGGTAATTGATGACACCCCTACGGACTAATGGTTGCCTTGAGTTATATTTGAAGGATTTGTCCATAGGCACTTCTTGAAGTCCATTTGTTGGGTTTCAAGGAGTTTATATGGTGACCAAGGTGCTATTCAAGGTTTATCCAAAGATTGGTCATGTGGGAGTTGAGCTTATTGCAAGCATGTCTTGAAGAATAAGATTGTGTAAGCATTCATGTTTAGCTTCAAGACATCACCTTTATGAAGAGAGAAGCTAAGATACAAGGTTGATCAATACTAAGTCAAAAAGTGAATCAAGTTTATCAACACACAAAGCGTACAAGATGTACTGAGAGGGATCAAGTGCTCCCATAGTGTCGTAAGCATTGTCCATTACGCTTTGTGTACTAATCCATGGTCTACGTGAGACTTCTTTGTGGGGTTAGGTATATTTCCATGGGCTTGCATCAAGAGGCAGATCCCATACATCCCATGGAAGATGACATCAAGTGGAGATCGTCATCAAGGTTGCGATGTGCAAGATCAAGTGAAGCATCACGGAGAGATCATGCTTGAGGCTCCCGTTCATTGTGGCGACAATGGAGTTGTGAAGATGTGCCGAAGAGTGGCTCGCTCAGAGTGGAGTATGGGGGAGCAATCATCTAGTCTTCATCAAGCCAACGCAATCAAGAAATGTGCTCCATCTTGAGGAAGTCAAGATCGTCATCATCTAGCTCAAGTGGACTATGCGCAAGGCTAAGGTTTGACCTTGATAGGGTTTTCTATTTTACCGGTCTCATGGTGATAGTTGATAGACCGGTTTATAGGATCGATTGTCGAACTATCAAGGGGGCTCTCAAGTGAGTAGCTTGATCGTATCGTTCATTGAGAGCTCAAACCATTGCATTCTTGGCATCATCATATTTCTTGGTTCTTGGTTGGCTTTTCTCTATGTGGGTTCTTGAGCTTCTGGTTATCTTTGTGACAAGCTCTAGTACATCGAAAAAGGATTTCATATGCTACGTCTAATGCGTTTTCGGCGTTGGAAGTTTTACCGGTCTCATTCGAGGAAGGTTCTCACCATTTTCTTATGGTACTTTTATCATTTGCTTCTTGTTGATATTTCAATCAAGATTTTGTTATCACATGTCGTTAGCTTTCCAACAAACTTTGTTTCATTGGATTTTGAGTCCGTTTGCAAAAGTTGTGGCAGTTTTGGTGTTCTTAAAAGGCTGCAGCGGTACTACCACGGCTACAGCGGATGTAATTTTTTACTACCGCTCCAAAGCGGTACTACCGCGGCTCCAAGAGCGGTACACATAGTTGTCTATCTTACTTATCATAACTTGTTGGTGCACATAGGCGAGCCTAGTTGTTTTGGGTTTTTTCCTTGACTAATTAAATGATAGTTTTATTCCGCATTTGTTCAAGCCTAAACCATAATTATTTTAAAGCGCCTATTCACCCCCCTCTAGGCGACATCCACATGCTTTCAATTTGTATCAGATCTAGGTCTCTCATTGTTAGGTTTAACCACCTAGAGAGTAAGGATGTCGACTAGGGGATTAGGATTCTCATACACTCTTAATTTTGATGGCACAAATTTTGATGTTTGGGTAATTTGCATGCTTAATTCTGTAGGGGAATGGACCCAATTTTAGAGCGAATTGTAGATATGGGTTTTTCTCCTCCAAAGGATTCTCAACACATATCTTTAGAGGATGAGAAAAACTCTTATCTAAATGCTCAAGGTTCTAATGTGCTTTTTGATGCTTTAAGCTATGGAGTTATATTTGAACTCATGCCATTCCGGGATGCTCATGAGTTGTGGACAAAGCTTGATACATATGGTGTCTCCAAGATTTGTAGGGATGATTGTTCTCCCTCCACCTCCGGTCATGTTGTCTTCTCAAATTCTTCTACTTCACCTACATGTGGATTGCCACAAGGTAATTATATGGTGAGTGATGATCACTGTAATGATGATAGTGGGCTTATTGTTTATAATTCTTCTTCACTATCTTATTGCAATGCTCCATCTTTGGACTTTGACACCTCGAGCACTTTAAATGTTTCACATGCTTGTGTTGATAGTCCTTGCATATCATGTACAAATAGCTTGACTAAATCTCATGATGATATGCTTGCTATATCTTGTTGCCATGATAAACATGTATCTATGTCCTCGAGTTGTTGTGCTAACAATGTAGAGGACACCGAACACTCCATGGAACAAGATGTGGTCTTGAATGGTGCTTCAAGGGATCCTACATCATCATCTGTTGTTTCTCACTTTTGCCTTATGGCTAAGGCTTCAAAGGTATCTCCTACTATGAATCCCAATATATCTCACGATGATGATGTTGATGATAATGATGAAGAGAGTGAGAATATTGCTTCCTTAAAACTTAAGGGAGAACTGGTTTTTAAAGCTCTTCATAAGAATAATATTGCTCGTTCCAACTTCATGGAAATCATGTCTATTGCCATTGAGGGCAAGAAATATATTGAGGAGTTGTAAGCTCATCTCGAGGAGCATGAGGGCAACATTGAGAAAATGGAAGGTCATGAATGTGATTACGCTAATGAGATCATGGAGCTATCTCAAGCTCTTGAGAATGAACAAACCACCAAGGAATCTCTTGAGGAGTCCTTTGGTCAAGAATTATCTAGATTAAAGGAATCCCATGAAAGAGCTCTCGAGGTGGCTAATGATTTTAGAACTAAAAACGATAAGCTTGAAGTTGCACATGCTAAACTCCTTGAGGACTTTGCGCACCTCGAAAATGGCTCAAGGGTCATTAAGAGTTTGCTCATTGAACACACTGAGTCTCATGCTCAACTTAAAGTTTCATATGCTAAAGAGCTTCCCAAGTTGCCTTCTCCTCTTGTTGGTAATGATGATGCTTGTGCTACTAACTCTATTTCTTGTGAAGCATCCATATTAAAGGAGAATGTTGAGCTAAGGTCTGAACTTAAGTTTATACCTAGTAATTATGGAAAAATAGAAGAGAGTTATGAAAAGCTTTCTAGCTATCATGGCGATCTTCTAGTATCTCTTAATGTGCTAAAGATAGCTCATGAGGCTAGTACTACTAACGTAACATCAAGTGATCCTAATGTGGAAATTAGCACTACATCCACTAGAAATGCTTTATTGCCATGTGCTAGTCCTTGTAGTTCGTCTACTCATAATATTGGTACATCTTGTGATGAATTACTTTCCTTGCCTTGTTGCTCTAACAATGAAGCATATACTTCCTCTGGTACTTGTATTGATACTAACCATGTAGAGGAAATCAAAGAGCTCAAGGCCCAAGTCACTTCTTTGAAAAAAAACTTGGAAACGAGTCATGAAGGGAAGGCCACACTCAACAATATCTTGTGCGGGCAAAATCCCCAAATGACAAAGGTGGACTTGGATTCAACTCCAATAAGAAGAAGAAGTCCAAGAGAAACAACAAGAAGGGCCAAGAACAATTCAAGAACTCGGCCAAGATTGTTTGCTTCAAGTGCAAAATAGAAGGGCACCATGTTAGATCTTGCCCATTGAAGAAGAAGCCCCATAGTGACAAGCAACAAGGGAAGCGGCCACAAGTTCAATCTCATGGTCAACGTCAAGTTGAAGAAATGCCACTTGCCAAGAAGACCCAAGTCAACGCTCCTCAAGTTGAGAAATAAATTGACAAGAAAGCAAAGGGTAAATGTTGCTACTTATGTCGTGAGAAGGGTCACTTTGCTTCTTCATGCACTAATGGTAACTTATCCAACCCAATCATTATTGATGATATCTATTCTCTTGGGAAGGATAAGGTTGGCAATGTGTTTGCCAAGTTTGTTGGTACTTAAAGTATTTTCAAGAAAAGAACCATTTCGGTAGCCAAGCCTATTCTGACTAACCTCTTAGGACCCAACTTGGTTGGGGACCTGCTCAAACTTGATCAATAGGTATTTTTGGAGGGCATTGGTGACGTGGCTACATTGTGAAGAATTGATGGTTCTTCATCATTCATATTGTCTCAAGCCATGTCATGTGGATCATCAAGTGTCTATCATATACCAATGTTCCTCCTTGCGGTAACTTGTACTTAAATTGAATACATTGTTAGTTACTTGCCCCTTTGCATGTTGTGGTTTTGTACCTTGCATGTGGTTGTATATGTTGTGCTTCCTATTTGCTTATCTTGAGAAATCAAGTATGGATGATGGGTTGCACATCATGTATGTGTGATTCTTGTGTAGAGCCTTTTTGCATCATGTTTGTATCTTAGTTGGCTCTTTGTGAGAGATTAATGGATTATCTCATTTTGGGGGAGTGATGTGCTTTATGCACTCCACGACCCTAAAAATGTGTGTTCATGAGGAATACCACATAGTATTGATATTACAAGATTATGTAGCTTCTATTTGGTATGACTTCTCATGAAAAATTCAAATTATAAACGGTCCATTAATTATCTCTTGTTGGATTTCATTTTCCACTTGTTACTAACGTTGGGTTACCACATTATGGGGTAGTAATATGCTATATGCATATTACAAGCCCAGAGAATGTGTACATTTGAGATATTGCCACTTATATTTTATATTACAATTTATCTTGTTCCTAGATGGCATGTTAGCTCTACAAGTGTCATTTCCTTATGATTTACGTGTGAAGATGATGTTGGCTATCTTTGCAATCTACCAATAGGAAATATTTTGAATTACTTCTTGTCCTTTGACAATTGGTATCCTTTTATGTGGTAGAATTTGCTCATCATCTTTGCATTGTATTTTTTTATCATTTGTGTTCCTTGCCTCTTCTGGATCTTTCTGAGCATTCCTAGTGTTTTTATAGATATAGGGAAAGTGATGATCCCATCTTGTGCATTTTGTATTCAAATGCAAATTCTATATAATGCACATCTCTTGGGGGAGCCATCCTATTTTTTGTAGAACACTCTCTTTATATGTTCATCATAAAATCTTTTGATCTTCATCAAGTGTGTGTTGGTGGGAGGCAAGCCTTCTCTCTATGGTGCTTTGTGCCATCATGAAAATTTGCGGAGGGTTTGGTTTGTTTGAACCTAGCTCTCTTTTGGTAACTTGATACCTCTTATTTTCCTTCAATTGGTATCTTATTTCCTTCTATTTGGCATGTGTCAATGGATATCTCATTCCTTGATGTATCTTTTAGTTGCTATCCGTCAAGTGTTTTTTTGTTTGGTATCTTATTTTCACTTGATACCTTTTCTTTCGGCATCTTATCAACTATGTGTTGAGTTGATTCTTGAAAGCTTTGAGCATGCCTATTTACTACATGTACTTTCGTTGGCATGTTCTCTTTCCTTGACCCAATATATAGGGGAAACTCCACTATGACATAAATTGGCTAAAGTGTGGATGAAATTCAATTTCATATCTATATGCACATATTTATGTGGAGTTTTGTCCTATATATTGTTGGCACACTAATTGTTTGGTCCCAATAAGTTTGGGTACCACTTTGTTTGTGGTGTTGTTCTAGGAACAATTGGAGATACATTGGACACTCAGCTCACTTACAAGGAAGGTGTTGACACCATGTGCTTATTGGAGCCTTACTAGGATGATCGAAAAACCATTGTCTACTACATCAATCCAATGCTATCTCGTAACAAGTATCTACTTCATGCATACATTTCTCGCATTCAACTGTTTATAGGTTGCATCATGGCAGGAATTTATTGAGTCATTCTTGTGGTACTTGTTTCCTTTCTCAAAGAGTCTCAATGATGATGTCATATTTCTAGTTGTGATGTCTTTGATGTTCGTGTATTGGGACTTCGTTTATGTACAATAAGAAAATATTAGGCTATGTGCTATGCTTTCAAGCAAGGATCTTATTGGTATAGTTATGACTTCCTTGTGGATATCTTGTTTGTTCCTTCTTGTAACTATTGTGTGTGTACATTATTCTTTCTAGATATATCATCATGATTTCCCTCTACCTAGAATCTTATACACATGAGAGAAGTTACATATCTAGTTGATATCCTCTTTTCTTTCACGTCCACCATTGCATTTCATTTTTGTTTACTTGGTGGTTTCATGAAAGAATATGTCTTGAGTGCGAATCTTATATCCTAGCATCTTGATGCACTCTTTGGTGGTGAATATTATTTTCCTCATGCTTGTCTTCACGAGGGTTTTGCCATTTCGATTGGTATACCTCCTCTTGACAAGGCTATCATTTTCCTATCTTCACTAGTGTTTGTCACAAGTTTTGGTTTTCAAATTTTCCTATTAGTAAGCTTGTGAATCCTTTTGCTAGTTGTTTGTGTGTGGGTAGGATATGGTTTGCATTTTGTGTCTCATTTCATCAAGACTATGTTGATGCTTTATGCTCATCCTTATATTAGTCTTATCAAGTGCTTTTCCATGACTCACATACATCATTTTGGTTGAGCCTATTCTTAATATTGCCTCTTTTACATGTTGCTCAACCATATGTTGAGTGCAAGTACTATGTTGTTTGTCTTATCTAATTGTTTGCACTTGTGGTGTGTTTATATTGATTTTGGGGGAGTCATGATCCTTTATTTTGTGCACTTGTATTCAAATACAAATATTATTATTTGTGAACAAATCATGGGGAGCTCCTCTAGTTTCTTTATAAACATTGTTTTTCCCATATCATAATATCTTTTATTCATGTGGCTCGTTGGTCCATGTGATTGATTGTTCGAATTAGTATCTTTTGATTGCTTGCTTCACTCCGGTGCATGTCTTTGTGCCATATGATCCTTTGTGCAATCTTTGGTTTCTCAATATAGTTTGTCTTCCTCCAACTACTTATCATTGGATAAGTGTATTTCTTTGCACACGTATTTGAGATATACAAACTTTTTGGAGGAACACATATTATATTGGATTTCTAAACTTTTCGTGCATTTTGGCAATCGATGCCAATGGGGGAGAAGTTTAGAGAGTTTAGTTTATAATGCTTTGAGAGTTTTGCTTTTGTTGTTTAAGCATTTGCATCTCACATCCATGCATTGCATTGTGTGTGCTTGGTTGTACTTGTTTTTCTTATATAAACGCTCTTGAAAGTGGTTGTCATCAATTACAAAAATGGGGGAGATTGTAAGAGCACATTTCTCCATGTGTGGTTTTGGGTAATTGATGACACCCCTACGGACTAATGGTTGCCTTGAGTCATATTCAAAGGATTTGTCCATAGGCACTTCTTGAAGTCCATCTGTTGGGTTTCAAGGAGTTTATATGGTGACCAAGGTGGCATTCAAGGTTTATCCAAAGATTGGTCATGTGGGAGTTGAGCTTATTGCAAGCATGTCTTGAAGAATAAGATTGTGTAAGCATTCATGTTTACCTTCAAGACATCACCTTTATGAAGAGAGAAGCTAAGATACAAGGTTGATCAATACTAAGTCAAAAAGTGAATCAAGTTGATCAACACACAAAGCGTACAAGATGTACTGAGAGGGATCAAGTGATCCCATGGTGTGGTAAGCATTGTCCATTACGCTTTGTGTACTAATCCATGGTCTACGTGAGAGTTCTTTGTGGGGTTTGGTATATTTCCATGGGCTTGCATCAAGAGGCAGATCCCATGCATCCCATGAAAGATGACATCAAGTGGAGATCGTCATCAAGGTTGCGATGTGCAAGATCAAGTGAAGCATCATGGAGAGATCATGCTTGAGGCTCGCCGTTCATTGTTGCTATAATGGACTTGTGAAGATGTGCTGAAGAGTGGCTCACCCAGAGTGGAGTATGGGGGAGCAATCATCTAGTCTTCAGTAAGCCAATGCTATCAAGAAATGTGGTCCATCTTGAGGAAGTCAAGATCGTCATTATATTGCTCAAGTGGACTATGCACAAGGCTCAGGTTTCACCTTGATAGGGTTTTCTATTTCACCGGTCTCATGGTGGAAGTTGAGAGACCGGGTTATAGGATCGATTGTCGTACTATCAAGGGGGCTCTCAAGTGAGTAGCTTGATCGTATCGTCCATTGAGAGATCAAACCATTGCATGCTTGGCATCATCATATTTCTTGGTTCTTGGTTGGCTTTTCTCTATGTGGGTTCTTGAGCTTGTGGTTATCTTCGTGACAAGCTCTAGTACATCAAAAACAGATTTCATATGCTTAGTCTATTACGTTCTCGGTGTTGGAAGTTTTACCGGTCTTATTCGAGAAAGGGTTCTCACCATTTTCTTATGGGGCTTTTATAATTTTCTTCTTGTTGATATTTCAATCAAGATTATGTTAGCACATGTCAAGAGCTTTCCAACAAACTTTGTTTCATTGAATTCCGAGTCTGTTTGCAAAAGTTGTGGCAGTTTTCGGTGTTGGAAGTCTTACTGGTCTTATTCGAGGAAGGGTTCTCACCATTTTCTTATGGGCCTTTTATCATTTGCTTCTAGTTGATATTTAAAGCAAGATTGTGTTATCACATGTCGTTAGCTTTCCAACAAACTTTGTTTCATTGAATTCCGAGTCTGTTTGCAAAAGTTGTGGCAGTTTTGGTGTTCTTAAAAGGCTGCAGCGGTACTACCGCGGCTAGAGCGGATGTAATTTTTTACTACCACTCCGGAGTGGTACTACCGCAGCTCGAAGAGCGGTACTACCGCTCCGGACCAAAATCTCATGTTATTTACAGCCGTGGTAGGCACGGATGTAATTTTTTAGTACCGCTCAGAAGCAGTAGTACCGCTACCCGTAGCGGTAGTACCGCTATACATAGTGGTAGTACCGCTCCGGCGGTTCTACTGGCCTTTTGCCTCCTTGGTGTTGTTTTTCAAAGGGGTACTACCACCCTAGCGGTAGTATCGCTCCTTGGAGCGGTAGGACCGCTCTGTGCGGGCTGTGAGGATAATGGTTGGATTTTTCCCCACCTATAAAGGGGGTCTTCTCCTCCAATGGACCTCATCTCTTGAGATCGTGTTCTTCCCCCATTATTGACCTTCTTCGAGTTTGCTAACTCTCAATCCCTCCAATGATTCTTGCTATTTCCTGAGGGTAAATAAAGAGGAGATCTAGATCCACATTTCCACCAATCACTTTCTCCTCTAAGTGAGTGGAACCCCTTCGATCTAGATCTTGGAGTTCTTCCTATTCTTCTTCGTTCTTCCACTCATTTCCCTCCCTAGCATCAGTTGCTTTGGTGGGATTTGGGAGAGAAGGACCTAGGCACTCCATGTGCCCTTGCAATTGCATTTGGTGCATAGGTTTGAGTTCTCCACAGTGATACATGGAAGTGAGAAGTTGAGAAGCTATTACTCTTGGGTGTTTGAGCACCCTAGAGCTTGTTCCTCGGGTGCTTTGCCGCCCTAGACGGTTGGTGGTGCCTCGGAGCTCAATCATTGTGGTGCAAAGCTCCGAGCAAGCTTCGGGGGTCTCCAATTAGGTTGTGGAGATTGCCTCGAGCATTTGAGGTCACCTCGGAGCCACAATCCATTGTGGTGAAGCTTCGTGGTGTCGTTTGGAGCCTCCATTCAAGGTGTGGAGATTGCCCCAACCTTGTTTGTATGGGCTCGGTGACCACCCTCAAGGGTCCCTTAGTGGAATCACGGCATCTTGCATTGTGCGAGGGCGTGAGGAGATTACGGTGGTCCTAGTGGCTTCTTGGTGAGCATTGTGCCTCCACACCACTCCGAACGGAGATTAGCATCAGCAAGGGTGTGAACTTCGGGATACATCGTCGTCTCCACATGCCTCGGTTATCTCTTACCCGAGCCCTTTTACTTATGCACTTTACTTTGTGATAGTCATATTGTTTCTTGTTATATATCTTGCTATCACTTAGTTGTCTATCTTGCTTAGCATAAGTTGTTGGTGCACATAGGTGAGCCTTGTTGTTTTAGGTTTTTTGCTTGACTAATTAAACGATAGTTTTATTCCGCATTTGTTCAACCCTAAACCATAATTATTTTAAAGCGCCTATTCACCCCCTCCCTCTAGGCGACATCCACGTCCTTTCAATATTGCATATCACTCACAGCTGGACTCTTGTCAAAAAGCACAGTCTCATAGAAATCTTGTTGCTCTTTGGTATAAAATATGTAGTCCACAACTGTCTTCTTCCTTTGGGCATATGGATCTATAGCTCTCCAAGCCCTCAATGCTGAATGCTTCCTCTTCTTCATATCATCAGCTAGTGGGTAGCTGGCATTGTGTACTGGAAGATGTGGTCTGAGCTTCATCAAAGTTGTCAAGTCATCATCATCTTCAGCTCTGGAAGCAGTCCTTTTGTTCTTCTCAGAAGCTGGAATCTGCCTAGATGTCCACTTAGGCTT
The DNA here is from genome assembly GCA_022496015.1 of Hordeum marinum. Taxonomy (NCBI): domain Eukaryota; kingdom Viridiplantae; phylum Streptophyta; class Magnoliopsida; order Poales; family Poaceae; genus Hordeum; species Hordeum marinum. The sequence continues at coordinate 155,581,014 of CM039675.1, read as the reverse complement.
CTCAGCAGCAGCCTTGTTGGATGTGCTAGTCTTTGGCATGGCATCAGCCATAAGCTTCTTTTGCTTTTTCTTGGGAGGGGCCTTCTCAACATGCTCTTCCTCCTCTTCAGCATCAGCGCCAACAGCTTCTTCTGGATCCTCATACAAGGAGGTTTTTCTGCCAATAACATGAATAACCCTCTTTCTTGCTTTCTTCTCTCCTGCCTTCTTAGGCATAGCTTTCTTGGGGACCTCAACTAAAATAGTTGCTCTGGCAGTCTCATGAGCCAGGAAGGTTGATGCAGGTGCATAGATCTTGCTGACAAATCTCCTCGAAGAGGTGGCTTCAGTAGCAGACTTCTTAGCGGTTTTCTCTTGCTTCTTAGCAAGAATATCCTCAGGGATAAAGTCTGAATCCTCTTCATCTGAGTTCAGCTTCTTTCTGGTCCTTGTAGCAGCCTTGGGCAACCCATGGGAGCTGGGGGTGCCTGGATCTGAAAATGAGGTGGACTCTGGGCTTGTGCCTGAACTCATGTCAGCACCCTCCTCTGGCATGTTCTGACTGTCCTCTGCATCTGACATACTGACCCTATGAATGGAATATAGATGAGCAGAAGTAGATGAGTCATCACAAAATTATCAGCTGGTTTTTGTTATTTTGAACAAAAGATTTTCAAAGTTTTGCATTCTGTCAAAAACAACTCGGTAAGGCTGAAGCAAAGTTTTCGGTGACACCGATACTGACTATCTCTTTTAACAGAAACTTGGCACCCTTTTTGGTGAGACCGAAAAGGAGTGCTCGGTTTCATCGAGACAGTTCTCAGCAACACAGAAACGAAAATCGGTGGTACCGATTTTCGTTTTTCGGTTCTACCGAGTTGCGTTGGGCGGAAGGCAAAACCTAGAAAATCAATGGTTCGCTAGCCTATGGGATTTCGAATACGTGCAATGAGTGGCATAAGAATAAAAGTAGATCCAATGTGCAAGAATCAGGGGGGCGCAAAGGAGGTCGATTCCGTACCCTAACTTGGTGTGGATCCGCTACGGCGGCGCTGATCGAGTAGATTTCGTCAACGATGGCGATTCCCAGCGGCGGAGGAGCGCAGGAAGACAAGGGCGATGACCAGGGGTCTCGAGGCGGCAGCTTAGGGTTTTGAGGCGCGACGTTTGAAGATAGCACTTCAAAGCGACGCGGTCCATAGCATATATATACCCTCCACTGTCGGTGATACCAATTTTATGTTTTCGGTGTCACCGAGTTCCACAACTGTCAGCTGACAGGGAAACTCGGTGTAACCGAGAACATGAAATCGGTAGTACCGAGATTGAAAGATACATCAACCCTAGGCATTCGGTGAGACTGAGATTGTGGGGTTGATTCCACCAAGATGCACTTGGGAGGTTTTAATGGTCTGTCCTTCTCGATACAGAACTCCAAGTGCTCCACACACATAGGGATCGAAAAGCACTTGTTCAAATTTTGTGATGCAGCATGAATGGAATATGAGGTGAGAAAGCATAGATAGCTAAAGAGTGGTCCTAAGCATTCTTTTCCATCCAATTTGCAAAAGAGAAAATCAATAACCAATTAGCAACAATTGGATGTCCTCGAATGAGAAAATAAATGTATAAAAACATGCTCTCACAATAAGATGTCAAAAGAAATCATGAAAAACATGCACAAACACACTAGCATCTAACAAGCACTTGGGCGATGACGAAATCATCTATATATGAGTATTTGACTTAGGAGCCAAGTAAAAGTACTTGATCATAGGTCATACTCATCGTTTAAGCACAAGTGGGGTTACCACTTTTACATAAAGCATTTAATGTTGTCACATACTAAGAGATATTTTGACTTAAGTCTTAGAGTAAATCTCCCCCTTAATGTGACATCCCCCCATAAGAGGGATAAACTAACCTTGGGTTTTGTCGATGAAGACTTCATGTTGGTAAGGTAGTTGTGGATGCTCAGTGTCGATGAAGATCACCAAGAGTAGGTAGCATCCTTGTTGTTTCCTTACTCCTCTCACCTACATGGGTTAGTCCCAACAGACAAGATACAAATACAAGGATATCTATGGACATGGATTGCAAAGCATATGTTATGATGTCCATTCATTAGTTGATTACCTTGTCCCTTGCTTACCTTTGAGGGAATGTGTGACTCCTTGAACTATTTCATTGAGTTGATGTTGAGTGCAAAAGTCCTTGCCAATAATGAATGTGAGTGAATTTCATTGGCGGAGTCACCCCTCAAGAACTTACTAGTTCTTCTTCCTGGGGAACCACATCAAGTTGATGGGGATCCTTGGTGTTGAAGTAGCCTTTGTAGTAGTTGAGCTCGAAGTAGCCTTGGGAACCCACTCCACCAAAGCTAGGGGTTCATCTTCATATGAGTCAATGTCCTCTTGAAGCTTGTTCTTGCCCTTGAGCTTGTGGTCTTGTGGTGGAAGGTCATCTTGAGTGTTTGTCCCCTTGGGAAGAGTATTTTCATACTTCTCGTTTTGAGGAACAAACTTGGGCTTGGGATATTGACCTTCTTCCCACTCAACTCCAGTTGCATTGAAGTAGCCAACACCACGATTATTCTGGTATCCTCCGTGCTTGCCTACATTCCTCAAATTGCTTACATCCGGCAAGACTCTTGTAGATACATTTTTCTATAATTCCTTTCAATAAAGTATTTTCTTGCTCAAGTGTAACTTGGCTAAGAGAATCATCATTAGTGGAATCAATAGAACTACTAGAAGTAACATGATTGGGTTTAGCATTTTTATTGTTGCTACTAGATGAAGAACCTTTCTTTCCTTTGTTACTAGATTGCTTAGTTTTAAATTGAGGCATGAAAGTATACAAGAGTAGTCGTTTGGCTAGATAAGATGAAGTTTTCTTTCGGCGATCGTCATTGATAGCTTTGAGAAACTCATGCTCTTGCTCCAAGTTGAGATTCTTGAAGCGTAGCTTCTCATGAGTTCTCACAAGCTCTCTATGATCTTCAAGAGTAGATTCATGAGCTAACTTAAGAGTGTTTAGTTCTTTAGTTAGTTGTCCTATTTTCATCTTATCATCATCAAATGACTCATATTGACTAGCATGAGAATTATCAAGTTCATTTTGACCAACATCACTGGTTTTATCACAAAGCAAGTTATCATCACAAAGCAAATCATCTTCACGAAGCAAATCATCTTCATCACTATCAAAATCAAGATACTCAGGGTGTGATACCTTGGGGCCTTTAGCCATGAAGCAACTTCCACTCCCTTCGTTTGGTGAATCAAATAGATCATAGGAGTTGGTAGTCACTAGAGCAATTCTGGCAACACCATCATCTTGACTATAGTCGGAGTCGGAGTGATAGCTTCTCTCAGAGTTGTTGTCAGAGTCGGAGCCGGAAACCCATTCACCTACATGAGCTTGATGTTTTCTTCTTGTGTAACTCTTGGTGTACTTGTCCTTCTTCTCCGAATCTCTACTTCTCCTTGAGAGTCATCGTTCATAACAATCATCTCTACTCCTTCTCTCTCTGTGGTGATTTATTCCTTGAGCTTCGTCTTCGAGGTGACTCTTCTCTCCTTTTGTAGCAATTGCTGTCACGACTTGACGAACTCTTCTCTTCATATCTTGAGTTGGAGTTTCTTTCTTGGCCTCTATTCTTGTAGAACTTGTTGAATTTCTTGACCATGAGGCTTATCTCTTCATTGGTGACAAGGTTGTTGCTTGAAGTTGCAGGAGCTTCACTTGTGGCTTTGTAAGCACCGCTGGACTTGTGATGAAGTTCTTCCTTATCTTTGAGTGTTATCTCATGAGAAACAATCCTTCCAATGACTTCCGTAGGCTTGATATCTTTGTAGTTTGGCATCATTTGGATCAATATGCACACGGTGTCGTATCTCTCGTCCAAAGCTCTAAGTATCTTCTTGATGATGAATTTGTCGGTCATATCTTCGCTTCCTAAGCCGGCACTCTCATTTGTGATGAGAGCTAGCCTAGAGTACATCTCTGCGACTCCTTCACCATCCTTCATCTTGAACTTGTCAAGTTGACCTTGAAGAACATCTAACTTGTATTCTCTCACGGACTCGGTTCCTTCGTGCATATCAACCAAAGTATCCCAAATCTCTTTTGCATTCTCAAGACGGCTGATTTTGTTGAATTCTTTGGGGCATAAGCAGTTGAAGAGAATGTCGCATGCTTGAGCATTGAGTTGCAACATCTTCAACTCATCCGCGATCGCTTCACGATCCGGTTCCCGTCCATCCGCAAAGAACTCACCTTGCAAGCCAACATGAACAATGTCCCAAACGGCGGAGTTATGACCAAGAATATGCGTTTTCATTTTGTGCTTCCAACGAGCAAAATTAGTGCCATCAAAGTACGGACCTCTACAGTGATAACACCAAAGCTTTGATACCACTTGTAGGACGGAAAGTATGTCTAGAGGGGGGTGATTAGACTAATTGACCAAATAAAAGTTTTTCCTATACCAAGTTTTAGGGTTGACAGATTTTAGCATTTCATGGCAAGTCAATTACACACTACACATGCAAGTCTAAGAGTATATAGCAGCGGAAAGTAACAACAAGCATGTATAGAAGGGATAGGGTAGGAAGATCAAACGCAGTTGTAGACACGATGATTTTTCCCGTGGTTTCGATAGGTGCCGCTATCATACATCCACGTTTATGGAGTCTTCAACCCACGGAGGGTAACGGTCGCGAGAGTCCACGGAGGGCTCCACCCAAAAGGGTCCACGAAGTAGCACCCTTGACTATTCCATAACAGCTTCCGTCCACGAAGGACTAGCCTGGCTATGGGTAGATCTTCACGGAGCATGCGATCTCCTTGCCCTTAGAAAATTCTTGGTTCACTCCACAACACGAAGTAGGAGGCTCCCAAGCGACACCTAACCAATCTAGGAGGCACCACCCTTCAAAAGGTAATAGGCTCGGTAATGACGATGAACTCCTTGCTCTTGTGCTTCAAGATGATAGACTCCTCAGCACTCAATCACTCTCTCACAGATTTGGCATGGTGGAACAGATGGGATTGGTGGAAAGCTTCTTGCGGAGGTTAGAGATCAAGATCCATATGATTGGAGTGGAATATCTTGACCTCAACACAAGGGTAGGTGGTTCTCTCTCAGAAAATTTGATAGGATAGGTATGGAATAGTTCTGAGTGCTTCTCTCGTGAGTAGGTGGTGGTGAAGGGATATATATAGGCATCCCCAAAAATCTAACTGTTACACACAAAATGACCAACTTGGTGACACCGATGTGTTAATCTCGGTGGTACCAAAGTGATCAAAAGGTGGCAACTTTTGAATCTCGTTGAGACCGATATAGGAAACTTGGTTGCACCGATAAGGTGACCAACAGTCAAATTTCCAATCTCGCTTACGCCGATCCAACATTCTTGGTGGGGCCAAAAATGTGAATTTGCGTAACAGAAAGTTGGCAACCTAAACTCTGTGGCACCAGTACAGAATTGGCTGCACCGAAGTGGCTAGGGTTTGGGCGAGCCTGTCTAGGTTCTGGAATCGGTGGCAGTGGTATGGCAAAGTTGGTTGCACCGATTTTGAACAGACTTTGGTGGGAGAGTTTGTGGATGTTTTTGGTGACTATCACTTGTGCACGTTTGAGCATATTGGTCACCAACAAAACTTTACCCCTTTTTAATAGTATTGGCTTTCCTATGGACTCAAAGTGATTTCTCACAAATATAAAATGTAGAGTCCTCTTGCTTGAAGCTTGGCCAACCTATTTCCTTGCATCTTGGGGTATGTCCACAATCTCCTTTTGCCAATCCTATCATTGAACATTTCCTGAAATATACTTGGTGGAAACATTAGTTCAATGACTTATATGTTGTTATTAATTACCAAAACCACCAAGGGAGCAAATGTGATTTCAAAGGGGCTGCCAAGGGAACCAGCTGCAAGATGAAGCAGCACCCGGGACAAGGACCCCCGACAAGGTCGCTCCGCCGGGAGAGGGAGAGGCATGAGCTGGCGATGATGGTGCGGCCGGCGACTAGTCAGAGCTCAGGTCATCATATTCCGACTTGACGGCCTAGAGCTCGGACTCGTTGTCGCCGTCTTCACTACCATCCTCCTCGTCCCTGTAGCTCTAGGAGGAGCTTCCATCACCGCTTGAGCTCTCTTCGCAGCAGCTGAGACGGACGACTCAGCGCCCATAAATCTTGATGGAAAGCAGATTGGCCTCCGTCATCTTGAAGAAGAGGACATGCCCATCCTAGAGGTTGTGGGCGTGAGCGAAGGTTTTCCAACCACACTTGAGGAACATGACGCGACGCTCCGGGTACTCGACATCCACCCGCGTGGCACCATTGCAGCAACCATGTGACCACAACCATAGGGCGGGTGCCTTGTCAACCTCCATCACCCTGATGAAAGGGTGAAGAAGACGCACATGGCTTCGAAGGGGCCCGCATAGTTCAAGGACGAACTCCAGCGCCTTCCCCTCAGCGTGGGTCTCTTCAAGGAGGGGGTCTGGCATCGGAGGAAGAGGTGGAACAGTGCTCCGCCTCCCCCGGCCTCAGCCTCCACACCGACCACGACCCCTCGCGCCCCTCCCGCCATGCGTGCTAAAGCCACCCTCCGCCTCCATGGCTGAAGCGATGGCATGATCCTGACGGTAACTCCTTGCCAAGCGGGCGGAAGACGGACGCCACTCTCGTCGCCCAGCCATGGCTGAGGGCAGGCATAACTCAAGATCATGAATGTGTGGAAGGGCAAGATTTGGAGGTCTTCTCTCAATGAGGAAGAAAGGTGGGTGTGGCTCTCTTTCGCTTCCCCCTCCCAATTTATAGGGAGAAGCACGGGGACTGGCTCTCCCTCTCACCAAGACTCACCGACCATTTCCACCAATAGCGCCGCCCGCGATCACAGGGCGAATAGGTGGCTGACCCGTTCCCCCAATCCATGGCGCTACGGTTTCTGCAATGGCTAGGACTTTAAGTCACGGGCGCCCGTTGCCGATTCCCTGCTATGCATGCGGCGCGCGTGGCGGAAACAGCATGACGTGGTATTTGAAATAATTACGTCGTGCGCTTAACACGCATCGTGGGGAGGTGCAGTAAGCTGAATGATTGCAACTGCAAGCCCCGCCATGTGTGCCCGTGCACTGTTTGGGACTAGCCCAACAACGCCTCGCACCCTGTGTGGCCCAGGCCTGGGGGCTCCTGTCGGTGTACTAAGGATCGGGTCCATTAGTAACCCTTACTTGTGCATGGGCAGTTGTAGCCACGCCCACTGCAAGGCCCACCAGAGGGCTACTAGAAGCAAGCGTGAAGACATCAAAGGAATACTCAAGTCAACAAACACAAGACTGAAGGCCAAGGGATGGAACCCCAACAAGATCTTGTCAGGGGTGGCTTGTGGAACCCCGGCAAGGAAGGCACTTGGCAAGACTATCAGATTTTGGGCTCCGCAAAACCCTTAAGATTCGAACACAGGAGCATGTGCGAACTTCCCCTGCAGCCTCGCTCGACCTAGCTCGCTACTCAATGAAAACTCGCACGATGACGAGGAAGAAGATGAACACGACAATTTACCCAGGTTCGGGCCGCTGCGAAGCGTAATACCCTACTCCTGCTTTGGTGGATTGCCTCTCGAGGAGGTGGTGTGGATGAACTTGTACATTGTTCTAGGTCCTCATGAGGGATCCCTTTGATGTGTTCGAGGCTCTCTGTGGCCTGGCAGTGGATGGATGATGGAATGGATCGGATCTCTCTCTACGGTGCAGCCTATCCTCTCTATATAGTGGAGGCTTGGGTCCTCTTCCCTTATCACAATGGCCGGAAGGGATCCCACAACGGCCAATTTTGAAGGGGGACAAGAGTATGTGCTTGCTCTGCCCAAAGGCGGTCTTTGCCTGCAAAGTAGCTGTCGACGGCGTAGGGATGGGCTTAGCAATGACATCCGCCCTGCGGGGTGGATGGTTGTGGTCTTGTTGCACCGGAATGGAAACCTTTGGGGGGTTCTTTGGGAACCCGCGCACGTATTTGTTCCCTTTGAACCAAAGGGGAAACTGTGCCGCGTGGAGCGGTGGCACCCGCCCGTCCTTCCTTGCATCACCCTTGACTCCCGAGGCCGGGCCTTGCATAGAGATCTCCACCGCTCCGGAAGGGGCCTGGGGAGGCCCACCCCTTGCCGGTCCTGGCGCTGTTCCTCCTCGTGAGGAAAGGGCCCTCGCGAGGGCCTTGTCTTGAGTGAGGCCATGCCTGGCCGCGTTTGGTCAATGAAGTGGGCCATGCCCTAGGCCGCAGGAGCGCAGGTCTGGGTACCCCCGTTCCCAGAACGCCGACAAAGACCTCGCCACCTTGCCAGCGCGGAGGCCAGGTGTCGACCCCCAGGATATGTGTCAAGGCGCTGGCAATGGAGAGGCTAAGCAGTGCACATGGGACATGCCCTGTCCTGTAGCGTAGAAGGTCAGGGACGCTTGACAGAGGATTAAATGCATTTGCCCAACTCCGTCAGGATTAGGTATTATAGCACTGTACAACTGTGTGCCCTGTGCATGCATTGTACACCACTGTTGGGATCCCCTTGTCATATAAAAGGAGGCCAACGGCGTGACGAGAGAGTACTTTGGCTCCCGTCTTGTAGCTCATGAGCGTAGCAGTTGCTCGTAGCGCTCCTGTAGCTGGAATCTCAAAAACGCCCATCGAAGCAGGAGTACGGTTTTACGCTCCATAGCGGCCCGAACCTGGGTAAAAACTTCCCCGTCGTCGTCGTCCTCGCCGCCTTCGGATCCAACGGAGAACCCCCGACGCCGGCGACTTTACCCCATGAGCATTCCCCTCCCTCCGATCCAAAACCAACGGCTAAGATTAGATCGGATTTAATCCGAACTGTTATCCTCTTCCGACCGGTCGCCCGCTCGAAATCATCTAACACACGCGCTAGCCAACCAATAGGATTGCGCCACGTAGCCCCCTGACCGTCGCAAATCTTTTTTTCCTTTTCTGTTATTGTTTTAATTAACAGAATGATTTCGAAATTTGTTTTAACTATATCTTTTAATATATTTAGTGTTTTGAGTTAATTATTTTTGCAATAGCTCACATTTTTCATGTAGTTTCACCCTGTACTTTTAAATTTCAAATTTGAACTATAAAATTTGAATTGAATCAAATTTGCTTAAAATCTTCAAATCTGTATAACTAGAGTTTGAAAATAGATTTTGACATGAATATTTTTGCTACTGTTTGGTATTAGTTAGGACTACCTTCATGCTTAGTTTGAAGATATTTAGGATATATTTGATTAATGTTTTAACCAAAAACATAATCTGCCTAGTATTACAATATAGTTTTATATACTTAATTTTAATTAGTTTGATTTAGAATTTGGTTTTATTTGTTTATTAGGTTCTGTTAGTAAACATTTAGTGTTTTCACTCACTGTTAATAAAAAATATAAATTTGCTTAGTTTAATTTTATTTAACATAGGAATCACAACTTATTTTCAAATAGGTTTATTTTGATTAAAACAACTAACTAGTAATAGTTTTGTTTTCAAACAAAGTTTTGTATATTTTAATTCTGTTTTCTAAGACAGATTTAATTGTAAATTATTTCCTGTTAAGAACATGTTTTACAAATAAATAATAAGTTTAGTTTTTCATTCTTTTGTTAATATAACTATAGTTGATTCAGATAGTGTTTATCACAAACTTGTATAAACTTTACTAAACTTTTCCCAACAAACTTAAATTGATTATATTCTGTTTATTAATAAAATATTCTATTGTTTCCTTGCTGACAACAATTGTTTTGTTATTACAAATGGTTTCATTATGTCAGTAGTGTTTTCATTCCTCACCTTTTTAAAACAAAACTTTGTGTGTTTTCTTACTTGAGATTTGTGCATTGTTTTGTCTTGATTGTTTACTAGTTCTTGGTTGATGTTTGTGAGTTACAATATTCTGTTGTATGCTTATTGAGTGCTTGTTTGCTTCGTTAGATTATCCGGAGTGCGAAGCTTGTTACTTAGAGTCACTCACGTACGAAGATCATCAATCAGGCAAGTCACTTTGACCATGTTTACCCATGTTTTATATGCATTAGTTCTACCATCTCCCCAATTGCATGCAAGATAGGTTAGTTGGGAACTTGGTTACATTGTAGTAGTATCATGTGGTAGGTACCCCCCCTCAACCTCTTGACACATTGGCCCCGGGAAACGTTGTTTTACCTTTTGCTATGCTATTAGTAGACGGGGTTGGTTGTGTGATTCATGAGAGTTGAGAGAGTTAATAATTTCAAGACCTACATAATGATCAAGATTTAAGACTCCGAGTTTTCAACATACCTCTGGGTGGATGATGGTTGAACGGCACCCTGGAGAAACCAGTGGATCTGCCTAGGTGATGCTGGAGATGGCCAGTATTCACGCGGAAAGGTCCACCCAGGCACAAAGAGATGGATGGGTGCTTCAAGACCCAAGGCTTACCTGCACAGCCACAAGTCATTATGGGCTCTGGCTTGGTTGGAAATCGTGGTGACCCTGGACAGGTGGTGCTACGAGAGGTAGAAGAACGGTAGGAAAGGATGGGCACCGACAGAGTCGTAGGGAAACCCTTTGGAAGACCATGTTTTGGTCATCCGTTTGTCAAACACCCTGAAGTGCGAGAAATCAAACGGAGGCGACCAAATCTTGTGGGGAACGTGTGCAAAACTCTGCAGAGTATTCCAAACCTAATCGATTAGCCGTGTCCACGGTCATGGACGACTTGAGCCAAAGGAATTGAAACTTCCGGAACTCTCAACACAATTAATATGATGATGTGGGTATTTAATAATTTTGGGTATGAGAATTGGTTGGTGGAACCATCTCATTAATCAACCAACTTAGTAATATCTTGCTTAGCCCCTCCCTTGATGTAGGAAAAAACTTGGCTTTACGCAAAAACTTACCACCCCACTTGCCATATATGCATATAGACTAGATGATTATCTTTTCACCCCTCTCTTGTGACTTTGCCGGCATATTCCATATGCTGACCTACATGGCTGCAACGTATCATGTTGCAGAGTACTTTTCCGACCAGGAGTGAGGACGCGTTCTATGCTTAGTGAGATGCCCTTGGAGTCAGATGGACTCATCTACCTTCGACGCTTCCGCAAGATTTAGATATTCTCATGAGTTGGCTTTTAGCCACTTTATTGTAATTTTTATTGTAATAAAGGACTCGATATGAGATTTCGATTAATATAATGCCGTGTGATTTCCCTTTGATATATACATGGATGTACCGTGTGTGTACCAGCATGATCTTGGGATGGTACGGAAACACCGGAGACTTGGCCTTTCAGGTCGGGTCGCTACAGAAATGGTATCAGAGCACACGCTGACCGTAGGACGTAACCTCTAGGATTGGAAAGCCTTAGGATTGTTTCTCTTTGTCTTTAAATATCTTATACTCTCATCTATTCGTTTCTGACTCCTCTCCGATTATTTCAAAATTTATAGATGGCCACCTTCATCCCAGTGTTGATCACGGAGTTTTGCCAGCCTGAAGCAACGATGCCCTTTGGTAAGGAGCTGATGAGGATCGTCAAGGACGTAAGGATTGCTTTGCCGAGCATCACCGGGATTCCTATCATGTCATTTCCCCAAGATGGACGCTACAAGATCGAGGTGCACATCCCAGGGAAGACCTTTGGGAATCAGAAGGAACCCATCGACCTCAAGTTCGTGGCACCCAGTTGGATACTTGGGAGAGACATGGCCATTCATCGTGCCCTTGGACGTATTCAGGAGGAATACAGAGGTAGAACCATTTCACCAGGACTCAGCGTGGTTTGTCGCAGAGATGCCAATGGAAACATCATAACTCCTCCCACTGCAGACACCACTATTTCCTATATCCAGACCCTGGAGACTCACATCAGAACTCTGGAGCTTCGAGTTCGTGCTGATACGAAGACAATCAAGAATCTGATGAACCGCGAGCTGGACCTTGAAGCTGATCTGCGAGAGGCCAACTATGAACACGAGCATGAAGTGAAGGACTTCCTAGAGAGGATTGATGAGCAGAATGCACGCATCGCAACTCTGGAGGAGCAGCTAGACATGGGGGAAAACCTTCACCCCGAAGGAGACAAGGCACCCTTCATCAGCGACGATGAAGACTATGAGGAAAGCACCACCGGAGGACCTACGACTATGCACTTCTGAGGAAAAACATTAGTTATGCCCTCCATGTATCTTTTATTTTCGTCGTTAAAGCGTAGGTCGATGCTTAGTTGTTTGAGATTTGTATTCCCGGTGTTTGACGTTGATTGAATAAATGAATGAGTGTTTGGTGTGATATGTTTGTTGCATTGCATATGGGTAGTGAATTTCTTCTAGACCCTTGTTCTATTCTAAATTCTCATCCCTCTGAAAACAGCAAGATGCCTCCACGACGTGAGACCGACTTCACTTTCCCGCCGGAACTCACACAACTTCTTCAGCAGCAGAATGCACTGATGCAGTTATTGATTCAGAATCAGACCAACAATCAGAACAACCACAACCACCATCCACCCCAGACTGACAATCTCACCCGTTTTCTGAGGTTGAACCCTCCAACTTTCTCCAGCAGTACTGAGCCCATTGTGGCAGATGACTGGCTCCGTAAGGTGGAGAGAGAACTTGTCACCGCTGGATGCACTGACGCTGAGAAAGTGCGATTTGCCGCACATTAACTGGAAGGACCAGCAGCATCATGGTGGGAGAATTACACCACCACTTATCCTATTGCAGATGTGACTTGGGAGCAGTTCAAGCTTGCTTTCCGCACCGCTCATGTCTCAGCTGGAGCCATGAGTCTAAAGAAGCGCGAGTTTCGCAACTTGCGCCAGGGTAATCGCTCTGTGGCCCAATATGTGGAAGAGTTCAGCATGTTGGCCCGTTATGCCCCAGGAGATGTGGCCGATGATGCGGCCAAGCAAGAAAAGTTTCTGGAAGGACTCAACGACGAGTTGAGCATACAGCTGGTAGTGGCTACTTTCAACAACTACCAAGAGCTGGTGGACAAGGCCCTTATTCTGGAGGGTAAACAACAGCAGATTGAGAACCACAAGCGGAAGTACACTCAGGGGAAGTTCAGCTCTGGAGCTCATCAGAAGCTTCGCTACTCCCCGTACTCAGGGAATACCGGATCAGGGACCGGTAAGTTTGGAAAGCACACTCATGCTGTGCACAACCATGGAAGCCACAACCATGGAGGAAATGGGAATGCCCGTCTCAACCATGGCAATTTCAAGACTGACAATGGGAATGGGAACAACAACCAGCACCGTCACGCTCCTGCTCAGAAGGATCTGAGTCACATTACCTGTTTCAAGTGTCAGAAGACAGGGCACTATACTAATGAGTGTCCCCAGAGCAAGCAAGGCAATGGAAACGGAAACAACAACGGCAACTCCGCAGCCAAGAAGCCAAACCCTTTTCCTCGTGCCCAGCTGAACCATCTCGACGTGGAAGAAGTCTATGATCAACCCGAGACTGTGGTTGGTAAGTTTTTATTGCATTCACGTCCAGTTACAGTACTTTTTGATTCCGGTGCAACTCATTCATTCATATCAAGGGTAGTTGTGGATAAGTATGGCTTGCCCACCAAAACCCTTAGTCAGCCCATTAAGGTCAGTTCCCCAGGAGGTATGATGATGGCAGGGATAGGATGCCATGCCTTGAAACTCAATATAGGAAATCATGTTTTTCCCACCGACCTCATCGTCTTAGAGTCACAAGGACTGGATGTAATCCTAGGCATGGATTGGATGACCAAGTATGAAGGAAATCTTGATTGCCCTAGCAAGTCTATTTCACTCACCACCCCAGAGAACAAGAGGATTAAGTATGTATCCCGACGCACCCAGATGAGTGCACGGTTAAATGCCCTCACGGGAGTTGTTCAGGAGGAAGTACCTGTGGTAAAGATTATCTGGATGTATTTCCGGAAGAATTACCAGGAATGCCACCAGATAGGGAAATTGAGTTCTTAATAGAGCTACAGCCAGGGACAGCTCCAATTTCCAAGAGACCCTATTGGATGCCCGCAAATGATCTGTTGGAAATCAAGAAGCAGATTAAGGAGTTATTGGACAAAGGTTATATTCGCCCAAGTTCATCACCTTGGGGAGCCCCAGTACTTTTGGTGGAGAAGAAGGATAAATCTTTGAGAATGGTAGTTGACTATCGTGCCTTGAACGAGGTGACTATCAAGAACAAGTATCCTCTACCGATGATTAATGATTTGTTTGATCAGCTCGTAGGAGCCAAAGTATTCTCCAAGATCGATCTTCGATCAGGGTATCACCAGTTGAAAATTCGTGAACAGGATATACCCAAAACAGCTTTCACCACGAGGTATGGCTTGTATGAGTATACGGTCATGTCTTTTGGATTGACTAATGCTCCTGCCTACTTCATGAATTTGATGAACAAAGTATTCATGGAATACCTAGACAAGTTTGTTGTGGTGTTCATCGATGACATTCTGATATTCTCCAAGAACGAGGAAGAGCATAAGGAACATTTGCGTTTAGTTCTGGAGAAGCTGAGAGAGCATCAACTATATGCCAAGTTCAGCAAATGTGAATTTTGGCTGACGGAAGTCGGATTCCTTGGACATGTTATTTCCGGAGATGGAATAGCAGTGGACCCTGCTAAGGTTGAAGCCGTCACTGAGTGGAAGTCCCCTACCTCAGTTAAGGAGATCCGCAGTTTCCTCGGACTTGCCGGTTATTACCGGAGGTTCATTGAGAATTTCTCAAAGATTGCCAAGCCCATGACAGAGTTGTTGAAGAAAGAATCCAAGTATGTTTGGACTGTGGAATGTGAAGCCAGTTTCCAGGAGTTGAAGAAACGTTTGGTCACAGCCCCAGTGTTGATTTTGCCCAATATTCGGAAGGACTTCCAAGTTTACTGTGATGCTTCACGTCAAGGACTTGGAGGAGTACTTATGCAGGATGAAAAAGTTGTAGCCTATGCATCCAGACAACTACGACCTCATGAGTTGAATTATGCCACCCATGATTTGGAACTAGCAGCCGTAGTGCACGCACTCAAGACCTGGAGACATTTCCTTATCGGAAATAGTTGTGATGTTTACACCGACCATAAGATCCTGAAATATATTTTCACGCAGAAAGAGTTGAACCTCAGACAGAGGAGATGGTTAGAGTTAATCAAGGACTATGACATGAGATTACATTACCATCCAGGTAAGGCTAATGTTGTAGCCGATGCCTTGAGTCAGAAAACTTATGTGAACACACTCACAGCTGGAGGATTACCCCAAGAGTTAGCCGATGAACTCAAAGAGCTCAAGCTAGAGATAGTTCCAAGAGGATATGTTGGTACACTAGAGATCCAGTCCACCTTGACCGAAAGAATTCGTAAAGCCCAGAAATTGGACAAGGAGATAGCTGAGATTAAGCAGAGAATGGAAGATGGTAAAGCTAAAGGTTTTCGTGAGGATGAACACGGAACTTTGTGGTTTGAGAACCGAATCTATGTGCCCAATGACCCAGAGCTCAAGAAGATGATACTTCAGGAAGCCCACGATTCACCTTACTTGATACACCCAGGCAATACCAAGATGTATCTCGATTTAAAGGAAGTTATTGGTGGACAGGTATGAAGAAAGATATTGCGGAACATGTTGCAATATGTGATGTTTGTCAGCGAGTAAAGGGCAGAACATCAGAAACCAGCAGGGTTACTACAACCTTTGCCGATACCCGAGTGGAAATGGGAAAAACTTGGTATGGACTTCATCACAGGATTACCCAGGACCCGTTCAGGTTATGATTCCATCTGGGTAGTGGTTGATCGCTTGACCAAGGTGGCTCACTTCATTCCGGTAAAGACCACCTATACCAGTGCTAAGCTAGCCAAGATATATATGACCAGGATCGTATGTCTGCATGGAGTTCCGAGGAGTATCGTGTCAGATAGAGGAACACAATTTACCTCAAAGTTTTGGCATCAGTTACATGAAACTTTGGGTACAAGGCTAGAGTTCAGTACAGCCTTTCATCCGCAGACAGATGGACAGACTGAGAGAGTCAACCAGATTCTGGAAGACATGTTGAGAGCTTGTGCGCTAGATTATGGATCTAGTTGGGATGACAACTTACCTTACGCAGAATTTTCGTACAACAACAGTTATCAGACCAGTCTGAAGATGGCCCCTTTCGAAGCTTTATACGGAAGGAGGTGCAGAACACCACTGACGTGGGATGGTGTTGGAGACCGACAACTTTTTGGTCTCGACCTTATCGGAGATTATGAAGAGAAAGTCAAGTTGATTCGTGACAGACTCAAGATAGCTCAATCTCGACAGAAGAGTTATGCTGACAACAAGCGCAAGGAAGTGACGTATGAAGTGGGAGACCGAGCTTATCTTCGTGTGTCCCCGCTTTGTGGAATCAAGAGGTTTGGTGTTAAAGGAAAATTAGCACCCAGATTCATAGGCCCCTACAAAATTCTTGAACGTAGAGGCGAAGTTGCATACAAACTGGAATTGCCGAAAGGATTATCCGAAGTTCATGATGTGTTCCACGTGTCCCAGCTGAAGAAATGCCATGCTGAGATGGCTGATATCCCTTTGAGAGACACCGTGCCCCTACAGGCCATACAACTTGAAAGTGATCTGACCTACGAGGAGAAGCCTGTCAGAATCCCTGAGACTAACAACAGGGTTACCCGCAGCAAGATCATCAAGTTCTGCAAAGTTCTGTGGAGTCACCACACCGAGGAAGAAGCCACCTGGGAACGCGAAGAAGATCTTCGTAGAGACCATCCGCACCTATTTTCTAGCCAACCCGAATCTCGAGGGGGAGATTCATCTTAAGGTGGGTAGGTTTGTAACATACCAAAATTCTATTTTGGAATGTTATGTTATAGCTATGCATCTATCATCATCATTACTTGATTGTATGTGTTAGTTGAAATGCCTCTTCTGAATTCCAGAAAGTCCTTTCTACTTTTCACTAAGTTGCTTTCACCTATTTGAAATTTTGGTTAAAAGTTCAAATAAGAGAGGAGGAACATGACACTCCACACCAGGGACTAATTGGTGGTTTATTTGAACAATAATAACCAGGGGTTATTTTGAAAATATTTGCAAAAAGGGTTTAAAAACAATTAGGCAATTTCTGAAAATATTATTTTTTTTCAAAGTGTTCAAATGACAGAATAGAAATGTTCATTAAATAGCATTTATTATTCTGTTAATTTTGATATATAATACCCCTATATTTAGAGAAGATTTGAATGCTTTAAAAGCTTTTGAATGTCTCTGGAAAATTATTAAAAAGAAACGGTAACCGTTTCCGGTATTAAACGGGCCGACCCACGACAGTTATTCGCGCTTTTACTACCGACCGACCGACCACGCGTAACGGACACGTCCCCTTTCGCTGACACCGGGCCCCACCTTGTTCGCTCGTAATGACCGAACGGTCATCTCCTTCCCCCCCCCCCCCCCCCCCGCGTGCGCCGGACCCGACGCCGGCCATTTCCTCCCCTCGCCGGATCTCTCTCCTCTCTTAACTCCCTCTCGCTCCCCGCACTCCTATATAAGCCGGCCACTCCCCGCATCCATTTTTCCCCGAGCCCCCTCTCTCTCTCGCCGAGACGCTGTCGCAATTGCTCGCAGGAGCTCCCACCCTCACCGGACCTCCCATCGACCGTAGCCACCACTTCTGACCACCGTTCGTCCCACCGTTGCCACCAGTCGACTCCGGAGGCCCGTCGTCGTCACCCGGACCACTTCCCCGTCCTCCCCGATCACTGGAATGCCTCGCCGTCGTCCTCGCCGCCTTCGGATCCACCGGAGAACCCCCGACGCCGGCGACTTTACCCCGTGAGCATTCCCCTCCCTCCGATCCAAAACCAACGGCTAAGATTAGATCGGATTTAATCCGAACCGTTATCCTCTTCCGACCGGTCGCCCGCTCGAAATCATCTAACACACGCGCTAGCCAACCAATAGGATTGCGCCACGTAGCCCCCTGACCGTCGCAAATCTTTTTTTCCTTTTCTGTTATTGTTTTAATTAACAGAATGATTTCGATTTAACTATATCTTTTAATATATTTAGTGTTTTGAGTTAATTCTTTTTGCAATAGCTCACATTTTTCATGTAGTTTCACCCTATACTTTTAAATTTCAAATTTGAACTATAAAATTTGAATTGAATCAAATTTGCTTAAAATCTTCAAATCTGTATAACTAGAGTTTGTAAATAGATTTTGACATGAATCTTTTTGCTACTGTTTGGTATTAGTTAGGACTACCTTCATGCTTAGTTTGAAGATATTTAGGATATATTTGATTAATGTTTTAACCAAAAACAGAATCTGCCTAGTATTACAATATAGTTTTATATACTTAATTTTAATTAGTTTGATTTAGAATTTGGTTTTATTTGTTTATTAGGTTCTGTTAGTAAACATTTAGTGTTTTCACTCACTGTTAATAAAAAATATAAATTTGCTTAGTTTAATTTTATTTAACATAGGAATCACAACTTATTTTCAAATAGGTTTATTTTGATTAAAACAACTAACTAGTAATAGTTTTGTTTTCAAACAAAGTTTTGTATATTTTAATTCTGTTTTCTAAGACAGATTTAATTTTAAATTATTTCCTGTTAAGAACATGTTTTACAAATAAATAATAAGTTTAGTTTTTCATTCTTTTGTTAATATAACTATAGTTGATTCATATAGTGTTTATCACAAACTTGTATAAACTTTACTAAACTTTTCCCAACAAACCTAAATTGATTATATTTTGTTTATTAATAAAATATTCTATTGTTTCCTTGCTGACAACAATTGTTTTGTTATTACAAATGGTTTCATTATGTCAGTAGTGTTTTCATTCCTCACCTTTTTAAAACAAAACTTTGTGTGTTTTCTTACTTGAGATTTGTGCATTGTTTTGTCTTGATTGTTTACTAGTTCATGGTTGATGTTTGTGAGTTACAATATTCTGTTGTATGCTTATTGACTGCTTGTTTGCTTCGTTAGATTATCCGGAGTGCGAAGCTTGTTACTTAGAGTCACTCACGTACGAAGATCATCAATCAGGCAAGTCACTTTGACCATGTTTACCCATGTTTTATATGCATTAGTTCTACCATCTTCCAAATTGCATGCAAGATAGGTTAGTTAGAAACTTGGTTACATTGTAGTAGTATCATGTGGTAGGTACCCCCCCTCAACCTCTTGACACATTGGCCCCGGGAAACGTTGTTTTACCTTTTGCTATGCTATTAGTAGACGGGGTTGGTTGTGTGATTCATGAGAGTTGAGAGAGTTAATAATTTCAAGACCTACATAATGATCAAGATTTAAGACTCCGAGTTTTCAACATACCTCTGGGTGGATGATGGTTGAACGGCACCCTGGAGAAACCAGTGGATTTGCCTAGGTGATGCTAGAGATGGCCAGTATTCACGCGGAAAGGTCCACCCAGGCACAAAGAGATGGATGGGTGCTTCAAGACCCAAGGCTTACCTGCACAGCCACAAGTCATTATGGGCTCTGGCTTGGTTGGAAATCGTGGTGACCCTGGACAGGTGGTGCTACGAGAGGTAGAAGAACGGTAGGAAAGGATGGGCACCGACAGAGTCGCAGGGAAACCCTTTGGAAGACCATGTTTTGGTCATCCGTTTGTCAAACACCCTGAAGTGCGAGAAATCAAACGGAGGCGACCAAATCTTGTGGGGAACGTGTGCAAAACTCTGCAGAGTATTCCAAACCTAATCGATTAGCCGTGTCCACGGTCATGGACGACTTGAGCCAAAGGAATTGAAACTTCCGGAACTCTCAACACAATTAATATGATGATGTGGGTATTTAATAATTTTGGGTATGAGAATTGGTTGGTGGAACCATCTCATTAATCAACCAACTTAGTAATATCTTGCTTAGCCCCTCCCTTGATGTAGGAAAAAACTTGGCTTTACGCAAAAACTTACCACCCCACTTGCCATATATGCATATAGACTAGATGATTATCTTTTCACCCCTCTCTTGTGACTTTGCCGGCATATTCCATATGCTGACCTACATGGCTGCAACGTATCATGTTGCAGAGTACTTTTCCGACCAGGAGTGAGGACGCGTTCTATGCTTAGTGAGATGCCCTTGGAGTCAGATGGACTCATCTACCTTCGACGCTTCCGCAAGATTTAGATATTCTCATGAGTTGGCTTTTAGCCACTTTATTGTAATTTTTATTGTAATAAAGGACTCGATATGAGATTTCGATTAATATAATGCCGTGTGATTTCCCTTTGATATATACATGGATGTACCGTGTGTGTACCAGCATGATCTTGGGATGGTACGGAAACACTGGAGACTTGGCCTTTTAGGTCGGGTCGCTACATGAGTAGGACAATTTCTTAGCATCAACTTCATTCTTTCGCAAGATTGCGCAACATGTTCATGCTCAAGTTTCTCAAAATTCATGATTTGAGTTCGAAGGGAGATCATATTCACGAGCATAAAATACTCAATAATAAAACCATCCTTGCACATATCCCAAGAATCGATACTATCGCAAGGCAAAGAAGAAAACCAAATTTTTGCATGATCCCGCAAGGAGAAAGGAAATAATTTCAACCTCACAATATCATTGTCCACATCTTTTTTCTTTTGCATATCACATAATTTTGCGAATGAGTTCAGATGGGATGCAACATCCTCATTAGGAATACCATAAAATTATCTTTCATGACAAGATTCAACAAAGCAGCATTAATATCACAAGACTCCGCACTAGTGGAGGTGTAGTAGCCCAAGTGTTGCCCTTGCCATTTATGGTCATGTAACCCATGTGAACCTCTATGTTGCCATGTGTTTGAATGATAGGATTTTGCTCATTGCCATTACATCTCATGCATCATCCATCATGCTCATCATTTCATTTGCATACTTGTGTTGCTTGCTAGTTTGGTCTTGTGTGATGTGGATGTGTGGAAGTGTGGTGAAACAACTCCTTATCTTCACCTTCATTTTCAAACCATGCCTAAACCTTGTAATTTCCTTTTGCATTCTACATGAGAATTAACTTGATAATAAAATCTATTAAAAATGTTCTGTTGTTGTGGGATATCATATTGAGTAGGAATGTGGTGCTCTCCTTGTTGTTTAGAAATTTGGACTCATGGGGTTTTGCAAATCAGTGGTTGTTTATTTTAAAAAGTATTTATTTTACTTGTCCTAAAAACATATTTTTATTTTTATTAAATAGGGCATATTAATTTCAGTGCCAAAGTATTTTTGTTTTAACAAAAATCCTTTTCTTTTACTCTGGGGATTTTTGTCTTGTGGTATTTATATCTAAATAGGAAAATCCCTTCTGCTATTTTCTCAGAGAGAGAGAGAGAGTCGAGCTGGGCCAATTCCTTCCCCGCGCGGCCTAGCCCAGCCGAAGCCGATGGCTACCTGCTCCGTTGCGCGCCGTCGGCTTCAGTGAGTGAGTGCAGAGAGCGCTCAAGAGAGAGAATTTCGCCGACGCTGTGAGAGAAGCTCATGGACGTCGAGGCCGCCCCCCTTTATATGTGCGCGCATCCCTAGGGTTCCCTATTCCGCCACCGCTCGTCCTCCTCCTCTCCATCTCCCACTCCTCCTTCTTCTTCCCCTCAGGTAAGGTCCAGAGAGAGGCAAGGTTCAGAGAGAGCAGAGCGCCGGATCCATCGTCGTCGTCGTCATCGTCTCCCATGGCCCGCTCATCATCGTCGGAGATGACGTGGTGCTCGCTGGTGCGGTCCGTGCCTCGTTCCTGGTGATAGGGTGCGGAGAGAGGACCCGCATCGCCGGCTTCCTCCTCATCTTCCCCGCGTCCCTGAAGCTCGCCGTCGTCCTTCTTCCTCCCCTTATCTACGAGCCGAGTTGTCGTCGGCACCCCCTGTGAGAACCTGCGCATCCTCCCCCCATCTGCTTCTCCTCTCGTGGCCGCCGTTGCGTAGCCATAGCGTTGCCACTCCATTCGCCGCCGCTCGCCGTGTCGTCGCCGCCGTGTAGTTCAAGGCATGGCCTTGAGGGCCTTGCCTCCGTCCCCCTCGTCGCCAGAGGAGCAGGGGAATAGTTCGCCGTAGGTTCCCACAGCTCCCGCATGAGGTTTCCCTCCCAGGAGAATGCCGTTGTCGCCGGAATCGCCGCCGTCGTCCCGCTGTCATAGTGTGTCGTTTTTCTTCAGTTTCATCAGAGGTTGTCGTTGTCTGTTAGTAGTAGAGGTGCTCGATCCCCTCTTGTGCAGATGAGCGCGACTGGCGCAGTGGTCAGTCAACCCGGGCAAGACAGAGAGGTCGTGGGATCAAATCCCGGGCTCCCCCCTTTTCTTTTCCTTTTTCATTGGGCGCTCGTGCTATGTGGTGTGTGGATCCCATGCGGCCACACAGGATCTGGTGTGGCAGTGTGCTTGTTTGGTGTGTGCTGTTGTGTGGCGGGATCCCCAATGGCTGGGCAGATCCAGAGTGTGCTTGTGTGTTTGTGTGTGTGTGTGTGTGTGGTGGTAGTGTGTGTATGACAAGTCGGCCCTGGCCCCACTTGTCATCCACAAAGGGGCCCTAGTGTCAATCCTAGATGGGTCCCCTCCTTTTGTTTTTATTTTTTTTATTTTTTTGTTTTATTGTTTTATTTTGATTTAAATGGTTTATTCTATTTTTACTAAAATAATAAATCCAGATATGTGCATATTTGAACATGGGCATTTTTAGTAAGTTTTCACTTATAGGAATGTTTGGTATTTTTCTAGCTAGTGTTGTGCCATGTTGTTCCATGTTAGGATGTGAGTATGATATATGATTTTGGGGTAGAATTTCCCAGTGAATCCATTGGTGCAACTTGTTTTGTCATTTCAGCAGTCTGACAAAATGTCATTTTGTTACAAAGTGCCATTTTGTCATTTTAGTTGTAATTAATCCATGCTTGCTATGATCTTTGTGTCAACATGGAAGTGGTAGTATTTCATGAGTAGAATGCCATAGTATTTTATTTTGACATGATAATCTTGCATATGAGTGGGAACCATGCTCCAAAGTGCCTTTAAAATGTTGTTGATTTCAACATGCTAAATATTTATACGTCTGAGAATCTGTTAATATTTTTATGCCATGATGAGTGGGTGCTACCAAGTGATTGTTATGATTTAGCTCAAGCTCAGTGCTAGTGTTTCGAAGTAGTTGTCTCCCTCTACCATCCTGTTAATTTTCATGCCATGAAGTGGTCTCTATCACCATTAGTTGCTGCTGTCAACTTGCTATCAGCTTAACTCAGATTCTAGAAAAACTGTGATTTTCACTAAGTCCCTAGAATCTGTTTCATCATGCCAACTTGTGAAATTCATGCTTATTGATATGTGCTTCCTTTCTAGTTTGTGTATTTAGATGATTTGATAAGCATGTTATGTAGTTTCTGTAAATGCCTTGTTTGAGGTTGGAACTTCCTGTAGCTCTAGATATTTCCTGTGAATTTTGCCATGTTGCTGTTTTGAGATAGATTGTGTGTTTTAGTGTTTTGTGACTTGTGGGAGCTATGCTTCATGGTTTTGCTTTATCTTTGGCTCTATTGTGGTTGGTTATTCATTGCCTAACCAGTGGATACCTTGGAATGCCAAGGAATAATCCATTTCCTTCATTGTCTTGTATTTTGCCTTCGTAACTTGCCGGGAGCGCAGCGTGAGATCCGTTACTCCATTTCCTATGTTCTACATATGCATTTGCACCGATTTTGCATGAAGCATCCATATTTTCCATGATCATGCATGTTCAAACAACTTAACATGAGTTTCTGTCCAGAATTGTAAAAAACTTAACTATTGCATGAGAAACATGACAAGTTTAGGATTGCCATGTTAAATACTTCAAATGAATCATGCATCATCTTGTTTGTGCATTGCACCTTTTTTGGTTGTTTATGGTTGCTGTTTCTCTTGGGTAGACGCGAGTGTTGAACCTAAGTACGAGGATCCACGAGAATACCACTACGAGGAGCCCGCTCTTTGTCCCTCTAAAGAACCAACAGGCAAGACGATCATACCCGGATACCGACACTATTTTTGCTTTGCTAGATGTCTCGCTCTTATCATTACATATGTGTTACCTACCACTTGAATGTCAAGCCTCCTACATTGCCATAATGGCCTCTAACCCTCCACATCCTAGCAAACCTTGTTTGGCTAAGTTACCACTGCTCAGCCCCTCCTATAGTGTTCCTAGTTGTAGGTGCAGGTTGTTTCCATGTGATAACATGGATATGTGGCATATCACAATATTTGCTGCTATTTAATTTCATGCATATATATATCTTGGTATGCTGGCAGGCTTGGCCTTTTGATTGGTGTTTTGTTCCACTTTTACCGTCATAGTTACTTGTTACGGTGTTATGTTTCCATACTTTGCGCTCGTAACATGCTCGGGGTTGTTATGGGGACCCCCTTGATTATTCGGTTGAGATTAAAACTTGTCTGGCAAGACCCAACATTGGTTCTATTTGCTTAAACAACTTAATAAAATTGCATAGGGCTTTGCAACCCATGGATAATTAATTAACAACCCGGGCCAGTGCTCCTCATGAGTGTTGGTCCAAACTAGAGCACTGTGCAGGGCCAACCGGGGGCAACTCGGGAGATTTCTATCAGGCCATTGTACGTGTAGCTTATCTATCGTGTCCTGAGAACGAGATATGCGGCTCTTATCGGGTTCGTCGACACGTCAGTAGGTCTTGTTGGACTTATTTTACCTTTCTCGAGTGGCTTGCGTGAGGAACTCTAATTTTCTTCGGTCTATCTCGAGGTGTCGGAATTCCTTTGGAGTTGCCTAGGATGATCACGAGATCCGTGGTCGAGGTTATTCCCGCGGAGTGTGGTTAATTTATGATGGACTAGTTGGAGCACCCCTGCCTGGTTAAATCTTTCGGAAAGTTGTGTCCGCGGTTATGTGGTAACTTGGATATTTGTTAAACACCCGGTTATAGTTAACTCGAAGTAAACTCTAATAAAATACACCAACCGTGTGAGTATCAATGATCGTCTCTGCCCGTGAACATGATCCAAGAGAGAACATGTTGGGGTTATGTTTGACCTAAGTAGGTGTTCAGGATCTCTTAGCGATCATGCTAGTTCTCGAACTTTATCATAGACCACATCTTTACAATCATGTTCTCGTAAGATTAGCCACCATAAATGTTAGTGCTGCTGCAAACTAAACACTTAACCCCATCCTACCCAATAAGCTTGAATAGTCTCAGTACCTGGTCGCGAGATTGCTGAGTCCCCATGGCTCACAGATTACTACAACAAATTCAGGTGCAGGTGCAGATGAGATCGTGCCAGATGATGTGATGCAGCCCCAGTGGGAGTATGGCGAGGAGCATTGCAGGATGTACATCACATATCTAGACGAGTAAAGTGGCCATAGTTGTTATCTTCGGGGCTAGCAAGAGATTTTCACTGCATATCTTTTCTTGTTTGTTTCTGTCCATAGTCGAACCCTGTCTTTGGAATGATGTTTGAATAAACTGGGTGGAATTGTAATTTAGCATGTGGCGATTGTAAGCCAACACATATACTCCTCTCTTCATAAATGTATGTGATGATACTATACTTGCGAATGACAAGATGCGCCTCTATCCCTGTCGAGGCCCCCGTGCCTAAATATGGATAGGCTTGCATCTTGGGCGTGACAAGTTGGTATTCAGAGCCATACGACCATATGAGCCCTTTGCTTGATCGAACTTGGCTGAGTCGAGTCTAGTAAAAACTATTTTGAGTCTAGTTATGTCAGAGAGTAGGTTTCTTGTTACTCCTCTTCTATACTCTGGTGAGGTATTCGACTTAGGAATTTTGATTCTACTCCTCTTCTCGCTCAAAAAAAATTTAGGATCACGTGGGTATTTTGGAGACTATATGACACCAATGTGATGGAGTTCTGTGTTGGTGCCTCATGTCTGACTTCATTTCTTCCGGGGAGTCGAGCTCTAGGGAATTCTGGGCACATCGTTATCAGTCAGCTTCCTTAGTATCTCAGGACAGAGGGTGTTTGAAATTACTTCAATACTTGTCGTGGTGTGATAAGGTCGGAATCACCCAGTACTGGGGAGGCGTCCGGGGTACCACCATGGTTAGTAACGTGGTGCTTTCGAGGATCCGAGTTAGATGGACTTGCGAAAGCCTCTGGTTATCTGTTGAAGGATGGATACAGTTGGGGTGTAGGTTTGTTAGTTGTGTGAGATATTTCCTCCTTGTATCCCCCACATCGGATTGCATAACCAGAAAGTTTTCAGAAGTTCTTAGGTGGGAACTCATGTAGTTATCTAGGATCATCTTCTTCAGATGTATGAGGGCTTATACATTTGTTCCGAGCAACATTAGCTCAATACTTTTGTGTTATTGCAAGTGGCTTCTAATATCTTATGATGTTATCGCAAACCCGAAGAAGGCGTTCTTACTAATTTTTCAGTAGGAAGGATATTATGTTATTCGTTCAATTTCTTTCAAGTCATTTGATTCAGCTA
Source organism: Hordeum marinum (assembly GCA_022496015.1). Lineage (NCBI taxonomy): Eukaryota > Viridiplantae > Streptophyta > Magnoliopsida > Poales > Poaceae > Hordeum > Hordeum marinum. The sequence goes on along the minus strand of CM039675.1, from coordinate 155,554,470 downwards.
ATTGTTGTCATCTTTGGCAATGAGGTTCTGATGTTTTTGTCCATCTCCAGGATGGCTCCAACAACTCGCGGGAATCCGGGTCATGATGGGGAGCAGTGTGATCCTCCACCACCCTCGCCACCGCCTCCTCCTCTAGAAGCTTGGCAAGATGTGATGGCCACAACCAATGCGAATACTCCAATGTTGCTCAGGCTTTTGCAAGAAAGAGATTAGGGTCAGCAAGGCTTTCAAGGGAATTTTCAATATCAACCTCAGTTCGCGACGCTCAACCAGTTCCTTGCCAACCAGCCCAAGTCTTTCACATGTTGTGATCAGCCTTTTGATGCTGATGATTGGCTCCGTGACATGAGTACGCATTTTGAGTACAGAAATGTCAGACCAGAGGACTTTGTTAGATTTGCGTTGTTCCAGCTCAAGGGTCAGGCAGCAGATTGGTGGCAGCAATACAAGGATTCCAGGGGCGATCGTGTTGTCACTTGGGACGATTTCTATCGTGACTTCAGGGCCCATTACATTCCGACAAGCTTTGTCGAGGAGATGCGTGAGAAGTTCAGGCACCTGAAGCAGGGGAGCAAGTCTATCTATCAGTACAACATCGAGTTCCAGAATCTGGCCCGCTATGCTAAGCAAGATTTTCCAGATGACAAGTCCATGATTTATGAGTTCAGAGGTGGTCTCAAGTATGAGCTTTTGCCGGGTCTGATCCTTCAAGAGCCTTGTGAGTTTGATCAGTTCTACAACATGGCATTGAAGGTCGAGGCAACACATCTCAAGTTGGAGAACTCAAGGAAGCATTCCAGGGATTCCTATTCTTCTCCTTCCAGCTCTTAGATGGTCGCTAAGCAGTAGAAATATTGGGTTCCTAATCCTCTCCCGTTTCGTCCTCCTCGGCAGTAGAGACAGTTCGGTGGACGTGGTTCTTCCCACCCACACAACCCAGGATATCTTCAGAGGCCCTAGGCACCCAAGTCACCTAATGTTCCTCATCTAGGCAACTTTCGTCCGCTATCAGAGGTTACTTGTCAAAAGTGTGGTCAGAAGGGTCACTACTCAAACAAGCGCAACCAACAGCGTCTTCCGCCTCCTCCACCAGTCAGACGTCCAGGCAATGCAATGATGAAGCATAATCCCATGTCAGCCCGTGTGAACATGGTGAAGGCAGGAGAGGTAGAGGATTCTTCTCAAGTGATCATGGGTAATCTCTCCGTTAATTTTTTTTCGTGCAAAAGTGTTGTTTGATACTAGTGCACTGCATTCATTCATTTCTAGACCTTTTGCATGGAAGCATGACTTGAATTCGGTAGTTCTTCCTAATCCTTTTCGTGTTGTGTCCCTAGGAAACTTGATGAGCTTGAACATGGTGGTTCTGGATGTTTCTATCAAGATGGGCAATTATTCCTTTCTGGCCTCTCCAATTCTTCTCGAAAATTCTGATATTGATCTCATTATGGGCAAGGACTTTCTGGCTATGAACAAGGCACATGTTGATTGTCAAGCCAAAGAAGTCAAGTTGACTCATCCTTGAGAAGATGTGATTATTTTCATAGCTCGCGATGACACAAGCCGTCTCTTTGCTCTTAATGAGGAGGGTGAGATCTTGGCTATTTCTCAGATTCTAGTGGTTAGTGAGTATGAAGATGTCTTTCAAGAAGAATTGCTAGGAATGCCTCCGCATCGGCTAGTCGAGTTCGTGATTGACCTCGAGCCCGGAACTGAACCGGTTTGCAAGCGTCCTTATAAACTTGGCCCCGAAGAGATGAAAGAGTTGAAGAAGCAGCTAGATGAACAAGAACGTTTGGGTCTGATCAGACCAAGTTCTTCTCCATGGGGTTGTGGTGTTTTGTTTGTTAGGAAGAAGGATGGCACGGACCGACTTTGTGTCGATTACCATCCATTGAATAAGAAGACAATCAGAAACAAGTACCCACTTCCCAACATCAATGAGTTGTTTGAACAACTGAAAGGTGCCAAGGTTTTCTCGAAGCTTGATCTTCGCATGGGCTATCATCATATTCGAATTCACGAAGAAGATATTCCAATGACCGCTTTCAGGACGGGTTTTGGCTCTTATGAGTACACCGTCATGTTGTCTGGTCTTGCCAATGCTCCTCCAATCTTCTCAAGAATGATGAACTTCATATTCTCTCCTTCCAAGAATGAGTTCGTCTTGGTCTATTTGGATGATATCCTTGTGTTCTTGGAGATTGAAGAAGAGCATGCAGAGCATCTCTGGCTTCTGCTTGACAAGTTAAGAGAGCATCGATTCTATGCCAAGTTTTCCAAGTGTGAGTTTTGGCTCAATGAAGTGGTGTACCTTGGGCATGTGATCTCTGTCGAGGGCATTAAAGTGCACCCTGAGAAAGTTGAGGCAATCTTGAAGTGGGATCCTCCTCAGAATGTGAAGTAGCTTCGTAGCTTCCTCGGGTTTGCTAGTTATTGCAGAAGATTCGTGGAGAACATCTCTCAAATTGCTAAGCCTCTGTCTAATCTCCTCCAGAAGAATGTCAACTATGTTTGGTCTCCTGAGTGTGATGTGGCGTTCAATATGCTCAAGCAGAGACTGACTTCATCTCCAGTTCTTATTCCTCCCGAGCAATCAAAGTCTTTCCATGTTTTATGTGATGCTTCGCTCCAAGTTCTTGGTGGTGTTCTCATGCAACATAAGAAGATAGTTGCTTATACCTTGCGTCAGTTGAAGCCTGCCGAGAAGAACTACCCAACTCATGATCTCGAGTTGGCGACAGTTGTGCATGCTCTGATGACTTGGAGGCATTTGTTGTTGGGTGGACCAGTTGAGGTGTACACCAATCACAAGAGCTTGAATTACATTCTCACTCAACCCAATCTCAATCTTCCATAGTCTCGTTGGGTGGAAATGCTTGAGGACTTCAATCCAAGCATTGAGTATACTCTTGGAAAAGCAAATGTCATTGCAGACGTGCTCAGCCGAAAAGCGTACTACAACAGTCTCATCCTGAAGCCTCTTCAACCAGAGCTTTGTGAAGCCTTCCGCAAGCTCAACCTTCAAATGATTCCACAAGGATTTCTTGCCAATCTTCAAGTCTCTCCGACTCTGGAAGATCAGGTTCACCAAGCTCAACTTCTTGATGCAATGGTGAAGAAAGTGAAGAAAGGTGTGGCCAAGAGCATACTGAAGTATAAGTGCTTTCACGTTGATGACAAAGATACCTTGTTCTTTGAGAACCTTCTGGTGGTTCCAAAAGGTGATCTCAGGAAGGTTATCATGGACGAAGCACACAATTCTCTTCTATCCATACATCCGGGCAGTTCCAAGATGTATCACGATCTCAAGCAAACCTTTTGTTGGATTCGAATGAAACGTGAAATTGCTCAGTTCGTGAACGAGTGTGATGTTTGTCGCAGAGTGAAGGCAAAACATCAACGTCCAAAAGGTCTCCTTCATTCTTTGCCTACTCTAGAGTGGAAATTAGATCATGTGGAGATGGATTTCGTCACTGGGTTTCCCAAGTCCAAGAGGGGCAACGATGCCATCTTTGTGGTTATCGACAGGCTGACCAAAGTTGCTCATTTCCTTTCGATCAAAGAATCTATCTCGGCAGCTCAGGTAGCAGAGTTGTATACGTCAAGGGTAGTTTCTTTGCACGGTATTCCTCGGCCCATCTCATCTGACTGTGGAAGCCTCTTCACTTCCAAATTTTGGGAGTCCTTCCAGACTATTATGGGTACCAAGATCCATTTCAACAATGCATTCCATCCGCACACAAGTGGTCAAGTTGAGAGAGTTAATCAAATCCTTGAAGACATGCTCAGAGCATGTGTGATTTCATTCGGCATGAAATGGGAAGACTTCCTTCCATACGCTGAATTTTCATACAACAATAGCTTTCAGGCTAGCTCAGGCAAGGCCCCTTCCGAGATTCTCTATGGCAAGAAGTGTCGTACCCCGCTCAATTGGTCTGAAACCGGTGATCATCAAATATTGGGCAATGACATGATCATCGAAGCAGAAGAGATGTGCCGTGTCATTCGTGAGAACCTCAAAGCAGCTCAATCCCGACAGAAGAGTTATTACGATAACAAACATCGGGATGTCTCCTTTCAAGTGGATGATCTAGTCTATCTCAGAGTCTCTCCCATGAAGGTCACTCAGCGGTTGGGAATTGAAGGGAAGCTGGCTCCTCATTTTGTTGGTCCTTTCAAAGTTGTTGGCAAGAGAGGTGGACTTGCTTATCAACCAGAGCTTCCTACGAACTTCGCAAATGTGCAGGATGTATTCCATGTCTCTCAGGTCCAGAGGTGCTTCAAGACTCCCCAGCATACCATTGACCTCCAAGACATTGATCTCTAAGAAGACCTCTCTTATCGTGAGCATCCAGTGGCTATTCTCGAAGAAACTGAGCGTAAGACTCGCAACAAATCAATCAGGTTTCTCAAGGTGAAGTGGTCTCATCATTTCGATAAATAAGCTACTTGGGAACATGAGGATCTTATCCGTTCCGAATATCCAGAGTTCTTTCATTCCTAGATATCGGGTCGAGATCCTATTGTAGTGTGGGAGAGTTGTAATAGCCCACGTGCTGCCCTTTCCATTTATGGCCATGTAACCCATGTGAACCTCTATGTTGCCATGTGTTTGAATGATAGGATTTTGCTCATTGCCATTCCATATCATGCATCATGCATCATGCTTATCATTTCATTTGCATACTTGTGTTGCTTGCTAGTTTGGTCTTGTGTGATGTAGATGTGGGTAAGTGTGGTGCAACAACTCCCTCTCTTCTCCTTCATTTTAAAACCATGACTAAACCTTGTTATTTCCTTTTGCTTTCTACATAAGAATTAACTTGATAGTAAAATCTATTAAAAATGTTCTGTTGTTGTGGGATATCATATTGAGTAGGAATGTGGTGCTCTCCTTGTTGTTTAGAAATTTGGACTCATAGGTTTTTGCAAATCAGTGGCTGTTTATTTTTAAAAAGTATTTATTTTACTTGTCCTAAAAATCATCTTTTTATTTTTATTAAATAGGGCATATTAATTTCAGTGCCAAAGTATTTTTGTTTTAACAAAAATCCTTTTCTTTTACTCTCGGGTTTTTTGTATTGTGGTATTTATATCAAATAGGAAAATCCCTTCTGCCGTTTTCTCACAGAGAGAGAGAGAGTCAAGGTGGGCCATTTCCATCCCCGCGCGGCCCAGCCCAGCCGAAGCCGACGGCTACCTGCTCCGTTGCGCGCCGTCAGCTTGAGTGAGTGAGTGAAGAGAGCGCTCATGAGAGAGAGTGTCACCGACGCCGTGAGAGAAGCTCACGAATGTTGAGCCCCCCCTTTATATGTGCACGCATCCCTAGGGTTCCCTATTCCACCGCCGCTCCTCCTCCTCCTCTCCATCTCCCCCTCCTCCTTTTTCTTCCTCTCAGATAAGGTTCAGAGAGAGGCAAGGTGTAGAGAGAGCAGAGCGCCGGATCCATCATCATCATTGTCATCGTATCCGATGGCCCGCTCGACGTCCTCGGAGATGTCGTGGTGCTCGCTGGTGTTGTCCACACCCTGTTCCTCGCGCTAGGGCGCGAAGAGAGGCCCCGCGTCACCAGCTTCCTCCTTGTCTTCCCCTTGTCCCCGAAGCTTGCCATCTTCCTTCTTCCTCCCCTTCTCTGCGAGCCGAGTTGTCATTGTCGCCCCCTTTGAGCACCTGCGCATCCTCCCCCTCTCTACTTCTCCTCTCGTGGTCGTATTGCGTAGCTGTAGCGTTGCCGCTCCGTTCGCCGCCGCTCGCCGTGCCGACACCGCCGTGTAGTTCAAGGAGTGGCCTTGAGGGCCTCCCCTCAGCCCCCTCGTCTTGAGACAAGCAGGAGAACAGTTCCCCGTAGGTTCCCGCAGCTCCCGCAGGAGGTTAACCTCCTCGGAGAGCGCCGCTATCGCTGGAATCGCCACCACCGTCCCGCTGTCATAGTGTGTCGTTTCTCTTCAGTTTCGTCAGAGGTTCTCGTTGTCTGTTAGTAGTAGAGGTACGCTATGCCCTCTTGTGCAGACGAGCACGAGTGGCGTTGTGGTCAGTCGGCCCGGTAAAGACCGAGAGGTCGTGGGATCGATTCACCGGCGCGCCCCCCTTTCCTTTTTTTCATTGGGCGCTCGTGCTGTGTGGTGTGTGGATCCCGTGCGGCCACACATGATCTGGTGTTGTCGTGTGCTTGTGTGGTGCGTTCTGCTGTGTGGTGGGATCCCCTGTGGCTGGGCAGATCCAGTGTATGTTTTGTGTGTGTGTGTGTGGTAGTGTGTGTATGACAAGTGGGCCCTGTCCCCACTTGTCATCCACACAGAGGCCCTGGTGTCAATGCCAGGTGGGTCCCCTCCTTTTGTCTTTCTTTTGTTTATATTTTTGTTTTATTGTTTTATTTTGATTTAAATGGTTTATTCCATTTCTAGTAAAATACTAAATCTGGATATGTCCATATTTGAACATGGACATTTTTAGTAAGTTATCACTTCTAGGAATGTATGGTATTTTTCTAGCTAGTGTTGTGCCATGTTGTTCCATGCAAGGATGTGAGTATGATATATGATTTTGGGATAGAATTTCCAAATGAACCCATTGGTGCAACTTGTTTTGTCATTTGAGAAGTTTGACAAAATGTCATTTTGTTACAAAGTGCCATTTTGTCATTTTAGTTGTAATTAATCCATGCTTGCTATGATCTTTGTGTCAACATGGAAGTGGTAGTATTTCATGAGTAGAATGCCATCGTATTTTGTTTTGACATGATAATCTTGCATATGAGTGGCAACCATGCTCCAAACTAGCTATTGAAATGTTACTGATTTCAACATGCTAAATATTTCTAAGTTAGAAAATCTGTTAATATTTTAATGCCATGATGAGTGGGTGCTACGAAGTGATATGTTGTGATTTAGCTCAAGCTCAGTGCTAGTGTTTTGAAGTTGTTGTTCCCCTATACCATCCTGCTAATTTTCATGCCTTGAGGTGGTCTCTATCACCATTAGTTGCTGCTGTCAACTTGCTATCAACATAACTCAGATTCCAGAAAAACTGTGATTTTCACTAAGTCCCTAGAATCTGTTTCATCATGCCAACTTGTGAGCTTCATGCTTATTGATATGTGCTTCCTTTCCAGTTTGTGTAGTTGGATGATTTGATAAGCATGTTATGTTGTTTCTGTAAATGCCTTGTATGAGGTTGGAAAATTCCTGTAGCTCTAGATATTTTGCTGTGAAATTTGCCTTGTATGATGTGATATATGTGATATATGAGATGATCATGTGAGGTATAGATTATCACGAGTTGCATGTCGATGAGTACGGCAACCGGCAAGAGCCATAGGGTTGTCTTTAATTATTGTATGACCTCCGTGTCAATCAATAAGCGCTATGTAATGCGTTACTTTATCGCTAAATAGTAGCAATAGTAGTAGAAGCATGTTGGGCGTGACAACCCTGATGGCGACACATTGATGGAGATCAAGATGATGGAGATCATGGTGTCTTGCCAGTGACGATGGAGATCATGTCGGTGCTTTCTAGATGGATATCAAAAGCACAAGTTCGCCATATCATGTCACTTATGATTTGCATTTGATGTTAATCCTTTTTATGCACCTTGTTTTGCTGAGGACGAGGTAGCATTATAAGGTGATCCCTCACTTAATTTCAAGATAAATTGTGTTCTCCCCAAGTGTGCACCGTTGCAAAAGTTCGTCGTGTTGAGACACCACGTGATGATCGGGTGTGATAGACTCTGCGTTCACATGCAACAGGTGCAAGCCAGTGTTGCACGTGGAGAACACTCAGGTTAAACTTGACGAGCCTATACACATGGCCTCGGAACACAATAGACAGAAAGGTCGAACATGAGTCATATAGTAGATATGATCAACATAATGATGTTCACCATTGAAGCCACCTCAACTCACGTGATGATCGGACTTGAGTTGGTGAATTTGGATCATGTGACACTCATATGATCTGAGGGATGTCAATTTGAGTGGGAGCTTTAGTAATTTGATTAACTACTCATTATCTTGACCAATAGTCTAAGTAAACTTTGCATATTTATGTTGTAGATCAATGGCTTGCGCAGTAGCACCCCTGAATTTTAATGCGTTCCTAGAGAAAGCTAAGTTGAAAGATAATGGAAGCAACTTTGTTGACTGGGCCCGTAAGTTGAGGATTATCCTCATGGCTTCCCAGAAATCATATGTCCTTGATGCACCGCTTGGTGACCAACCAGAAGACATGACCTTCGAAGACGTTAAGAACGCTTGGGAGGCACGTACTGGAGATTACTCAATAGATCAGTGTGCAATATTGTATGGCTTAGAACCGGGGCTTCATAGACGTTTTGAACGTCATGGAGCATATGAGATGTTCCAGGATTTGAAGTTTATCTTTCAGAAGAATACCCGGATCAAGAGGTATGAAACCTCCGATAAGTTCTATGCTTGCAAGATGGAGGAGATCGGGTCTATAAGTGAACATATACTCAGAATGTCTGGGTATTCAACTCGTCTAGTGGAGTTGGGTATTGCCCTTCCGCCAGAGGCGATCACTGACAGAGTTCTTCAATCACTGCCACCTAGTTACAAGAGCTTTGTGATGAACTATAACATGCACGGGATGAACAAGTCAGTCGCCGAGCTGTTTGCGATGCTAAAATTCGTTGAGTCTGAAATCCAGAAAGAACATCAAGTGTTGATGGTCAATAAAACTACTAGTTTCAAGAAAAATGGCAAGGGCAAAGGCAAGAAGGGTAAAACCAAGAAGGATGGCAAAGCAGTTGCTACTCCGGTAAAGAAGCCCAAGCATGGACCCAAGCCAGAAACTGAGTGCTTTCATTGCAAGGGAACTGGTCACTAGAAGCGGAACTGCCCCAAGTACCTGGCTGACAAGAAGGCAGCCAACGACAAATAAGGTATATATGATATACATGTTATTGATGTGTACCTTACTAGCTCTCATTGTAGTACGTGGGTATTTGATACCGGTTCGGTTGCTCACATTTGCAACTCAAAACAGGAACTACGGAATAGACGAAGGCTGGCAAAGGATGAAGTGACGATGCGCGTGGGAAATGGTTCCAAGGTTCATGTGATCGCCGTCGGCACCCCTCTCTTCAGTTACCATCGGGATTAGTGATGAACCTGAATAATTGTTATTTAGTGTCTGCGTAAGCATGAACATTATATCTGGATCTTGTTTATTGCGAGATGGTTACTCATTTAAATCAGAGAATAAAGGTTGTTCTATTTATATGAGTAATATATTTTATGGTCATGCACCCCATGTGAGGGGTTTATTCATATTGAATCTTGATAGTAATGACACACATGTTCATAACATTGATGCCAAAAGATGTAGAGTTGATAATGATAGTACCACTTTCTCCATGATCCAAGCAACAATTTTTTTTATTTCTAGGGTTTCCATGACAGAGAAGAGTAAGTGCCTCCGCCTCAGTAGGAGAATTCATTCCTGTCCATTCCTCTTGAACGAAATCACTAAACGAAGATAAGCGGTGTTAGACCGGGATTAAGTGAGCATAGAACATGATGATGTGCATAAAGGAATGGTGTAGTGGTATTACCTCATCCACACTTCCTCGACTTCCTTGATGTTGTGCAAGACATAGAACATAAGGTCCTCCCACTCTTGTCGTGGCATGTTATAAGATTTCGAGGTCCCAGCCCTGCCACCTTTCCCGTTGAATAGATGGAGCTTGGGTTGATACTTGGGCTCTTCTATATTGTATTGAGGTGCCTTATTATGCAGATGGGGAATGTGGTCTGGATAGTACGATGTCCTGAGGTTTGACACCTCCTCTAGGATAACTGCCTTAGCTATGGAAGCTACAATCTTAGCTTTGTTTCCACATTTATGTCGGAGATGCTTGTTCTGTCTCTCCGGGCCATACTGCCAACGATTCTGCACAGGCCCCTCCAACAATACCTCTTTTGTGAGGTGCAGAATGAGATGTGTCATTGGAGTAAAGCAGCCTAGCGAAAAGATCTTCTCTAGCTTGACTATCAACTCTGGTGCCTTCTTATGCAATTGTTCAATCACATCTTTACTTACTTCTTTAGCATAGAGCGTGCGGAAGAAATGGCTTAGTTTGGCAAGCACTCACCATACATGCTCGGGGACATAGCCTCGAACCATCCCCGGCATTATCCGCTCAATCCACACATGGTAGTCATGACTCTTGAGCCCGGTCACTTTGCCCGTTGAAAGATTGACTCCCTTACTTATATTCGATGCATAACCATCGGTGAACATCAAAATGTGTTTCATCCAGATAAATACTTCTTCTTTTCTGGCGGTTTAAGGACAAAGTCAGCATCTGGCTTGAACCAGCTTCTTCGACCGCCTGTGGGAGGCTTCATGTTTAGACGTGGTCTATCACAAATTCTCTGTTGATCGGCTCTAGCTTTAAGGTTATCCTTCATCTTATCAGGAATGTTGAGGATCGTGCGTAAAGGGACTCTGCGACATTCTTTTCGGTGTGCATCACATCAATGTTGTAAGGAAGTTTGGGGTCCTTGAAATAGGGAAGCTTCGAGAAGGGGGTAATGTGAGTCTAGTTGTGCGTCTCACCATATCCCTTGAAGCGTTTTCCTTTGCCTTTGCCTTTGACTTTAGGCTTGAGAGCTTTTAGCTGAGCAAGAACATCTGCCCCCAAAAATGTTGGAATATCGGTTACTTCATGGACAATCCGACCTTTCGTGAAGTTCTTCTTGTCTTCCCTGTATAGATGGTCTGGAGGGAGGAACTGTCGATGCAGGTCAAAGGCTGAATACTTGCCACCCTTCTGCAGCCAAATCAAACACAGAGCCTGCATGCACACTCGGCATGGCATCTTCCCACTTGTACACCATCCGTAGAATAGAGCATAGCCGGGAAAGTCATGTATGCAATACATCAACCAGACTTTCATCAAGAATTTTTTTTGCAGATGTCGGTCGTATGTCAACCTTGGGAAGTACCAAGAATGGTGCAAATCATCCACCAGCGGCTGCATAAACACTGCCAAATTCTTCCCCGGGTATTCAGGCCCTGGAATAATCAGCGACAGGAACATGGTGTTGCGTTGCATTAGGACACCTGGCGGGAGATTGATCGGAATAACAAACACATGCCAACGGTTGTATGGATTGGTCGACATACCATATGGATTGACCCCATGACCTGTTATTGCAACTCTGACATTCCCAGCCTTTGCTACTTCCTCGGGGTATTCTTCATCGAATGACTTCCATGATTCACCTTCTGATGGATGTACGATTTTATTTGGATGATACCTTTTACCTTCCATGTGCCACTTCATCATTTTGGTAGACTCCTCCGTGATGAAAAGGTGCTGCAATCTTTGTATTAAATCGAGATACCGAAGAACCTTAGCGGGGATCGTTAGCTGCCTTTTCTCACCATCCTCACCGACCACCTCAAGGTACCGAGACGAACCACACTCCCTACAGTACTTTTCATCCACATACTCGGGCCTAAACAAAAGGCAATTCTTCGGACAAACATGTATTTTCTTATAATCCATAGAGAGTGCCTTCATGATTTTCTTTGTAGCGTACATGCTTTTCGGCAGTTGATCACCCTCAGGAAGGCTGTTAGCCCATACTCCCAGGAATGCTTCAAAGCATTTCTGGCTACAACCGTACTCAGCCTTGACTGCAATAAGTTGCTAGATGGCATCTAGCTAAGATATTTTGGCACCCTCATGAAGAGGGTTTTTCGACGAGGCCAAGACCTCCAAGAAGGCCTTTGCGATTGCCTCCAGCTCCTCCAGTTCATTCTCTGAAGATGTCGCATTTGTCGTTTCTACAACAATGACATCATCTAGCATGTCCCTGACCCCGTCGTCTTCATAACCATCGATGTGTTGTCGCATCACCTCCTCTCTGCCACGGTCATGCTCAGCTAAGTTTATCGGTGGCATGTCAAAGTTTGCCATATATCCGTGCATGCGAAGGTGGTCAGTCATGTCCTTCTGATTTTTACGGTGACGTCTGCCACATCTCGCACATGGGCATGGTGGGATAATTCTCATTGGACTACGGAATATATCCTTCAAATACACATCGGTTTTCGCGATCCACTCTGATGTTAATTGATTCCGACGGATAAAACCACTGTACATCCACTGATTATCTGCCATCCTCTATTTTACTGAGAGCCACACAACAAAATTAAGGATTCATTTGAATTAATCACACCAAATTTTTATTTTCTTCTGCGGTGAATCCAACAACATCTCTAATAGGTAAAGATGGGTCCTAATCCCACCCGAAGATGTCTAGATTGAGTACGTTCTCCATGCTCTACCCCGTTCCGAGACAAAATTTTGGCAGCACCTCCCCGTTGTTCTCCAGATACACGTCTGGGAAAATAGTCGAGAGAATGTGCTCCGGAGAACAACGGGGAGGAGCCACCGAAATCTTGTCTCGGAATGGGGTAGGGCATGGAGAACGTACCCAATCTACACATCCTCGGGTTGTCCATGGAAAATGTTGGACAATCCAAAATAGTTACGGTGATAAATATGCAATTGAATGCATATTTATCGATGCAACCCTTTCGGACGGGAGACGCCTAGGTTATGGGACTTGATGTGAAAAGAAAATCTAGTGACATAAAAAAAGCAGATGAGGAGGTGGTGGATTTGTAGCTCAACCTTGGCTGTAGAGGAAGTGGTCGAACAACGGAGGGACGATCAGGGACCAACAGCTCTAAAGTCGACGATCACTCCACGAAGATACAACACCACAAATTCTGTAAATTCTGCCGAGTGAGAAAAACTTAGGTCATCACATCATCTAGCATGTTAACATTACCAGGAACAACATCATCATTCATCTACATAACATCATCATTCATCTACATAACATCATCATGCATCCATCTAACAACATCATCAATCATCATCACTAAATAACCATCATTAATCACCATCTAACATCTAACATCATCAATTATCATCATCATTCATAAAAAAACGAGATTTAGTTCAAAAAAATGAGGAGGAGCTCATGTAGGGGGGGAGGTGGCCGGTGCGGGGAGGTGGTCGTGGAGGGTCTAGTGCGGGCCGGCCGGCATTGGGAGGGGCTAGGGAGGAGCTATGGCGGGGCGGTGGCCGGGGAGGAGCTGCGGCGGGGCGGCTGTAGGGGAGGGGGCGAGGCGGGGGGCGAGGGGCGACAACCGGGGAGGGGCCTGGGCGGCGGTGGTGATTGGGGAAGGGGCCGAGGCAGGGCCGGGCAGGGCGGCCACCGGCCGGTGTGGGGCGGCGGTTGGGGAGGGGGCAGGGCAGGGTTGGGCGGGGCAGTAGTCGTGGAGGGACCCGGTGGCGGCGTGAGGAAGGGAGGCGACGCGTCGGCACAGGGCGAGGCAGCGGCTAAGGGTGGGGTGGCGGCGGCGAGGTGGTCGGGTCAGGTCAGGAGAGGAGTGAGGGCAGAGACGGGATGAGTGGAGGAGAGGGAGGCCCGCCCGACAGGATAAGGTAAGGATCTATGTCGACGGCCGAGCCGTTGGCATAGACTACTCGAGCCACGTGGCAGCATACGCCGACGGCCTAGCCGTCAACATAGTAATTTTTTTTATTTTTTTAGGGATTTCTTTACATTTTTTAGGGGAGTTATTTATGTTCTTTTTACACTCATATGCCACGTCTGAGTGCTTGCACCTGCCACCACACTTGCAGACATATAAGAGGTCCCGGTGCAAGACCTGGCGACATTGCTACCCCCGCAAGTACCCCGCCCGTATAACCATAGCACCGTTGACCAGACGGGTCTACCCCTCTGACTTTCACCAGACGAGGTATGACCGATGAACGTTTTCACCTGGCTGTGATAGGCAACCCATAGATAGACTTCGGATCAAGGTCCGAGCCCAACCCAGTGCAAGATTGCCTGTGTGTCTCCCCGACGTGGTCGTGTCAACCCTCCGTGCGACGGCGGCATCGACGTCCGTGAGGGGGGCCACACCCCGGAGCAGCGTGTCGGATGCTTGAACCTACCACCACACTTCTAAAACATATAAAAAGGCCCAGTGCAATACCTGGTGGCATTGCCTCCCCCCAAGTACCATGTCCCATCTAACCCTAGCACCGTTGACCGGACGGGTCTACCCCTTTGACTTTCACCGAACGAAGTATGACCGATGGAAAGTTTCACCTGGGTGTGATAGGCGAGCCCATAGATACACTCTGGATCATGGTTCGGGCCGAACCCAGTGCAAGATTGCCTCTTTGTCTCCCCGACGTGGTCGTTTCCACCCTCCGTGCGACGGTGACAGCGACGTTCATGAGGGGGGTCACACTACAGAGCCACGTGCCGAGTGCTTGCACCTGCCACCACACTTGCAGACATATAAGAGGTCCCGGCGCAAGACCTGGCGGCATTGCTACCCTCGCAAGTCCGCCATCCCGTATAACCATAGCACCGTTGACCGGACAGATCTACCCCTTCGACTTTCACCGGACGAGGTATGACCGATGAACATTTTCACCTCGCTGTGATAGGCAGCCCGTAGATAGACTTCGGATCAAGGTCCGGTGCCAACCCAGTGCAAGATTGCCTGTGTGTCTCCCTGACGTGGCCGTTTTAACCGTCCATGCGACGGCGGCATCGATGTCCGTGAGGGGGGCCACACCCCGAAGCCGTGTTCCGGATGCTTGCACCTACCACCACACTTCCAAAACGTATAAAATGGCCTAGTGCAACACCTGGCGGCATTGCCTCCCCCAAGTACCCCGTCCCGTCTAACCCTATCACCGTTGATCGCACGAGTCTACCCCTTTGACTTTCATCGGACAAGGTATGACCGATGGAAAGCTTCACCTGGGTGTGATAGGCGAGCCCATAGATACACCCCGGATCATGGTCCGGGCCCAACCCAGTGCAAGATTGCCTCTATGTCTCCGCGGCGTGGTCGTTTCCACCCTCCGTGCGACGATGACAGCGACGTTCGTGAGGGGGGTCACACTACGAAGCCACGTGCCGAGTGCTTGCACCTGTCACCACACTTGCAGACGTATAAGAGGTCTCGCCGCAAGACCTGGTGGCATTGCTACCCCCGCAAGTCCCCTGGCCCGTATAACCATAGCACCGTTGACCGGACGGGTCTACCCCTTTGACTTTCACCAGACGAGGTATGACCGATGAACATTTTCACCTGGCTATGATAGGCAGCCCATAGATAGACTTCGGATCAAGGTCCGGGCCCAACCCAGTGCAAGATTGCCTATGTGTCTCCCCGACGTGGCCATTTCAACCCTCCGTGCGACGGCGGCATCGACGTCCGTGAGGGGGGCCACACCCCGGAACTGATGAACATTTTCACCTGGTTGTTTCTATTTAGATAAGAAAAATTTACCTAAAAACAGAATAAAAAAGATATGCCAGAAAACAGATTAAAAACATAATAGAAATATATGCTTTGTATTTAGAGAATGAAAAAACAGGAAAAACAAATATGCCGACGGCAAAGCTGTCGGCATACCTCTGCCTAGACCGACCAGACACGTGCCTCGGATCGATGACGTGGACACAAGTCTATGCCGATGGTATGGCCGTCGGTATGCCTCTGTCTGCATCGACCAGGCACGCGCCGCGGATCGATGACGTGCCACGCACCGCGGATCGATGACGTGGACACATTATCTATGCCGACGGTTTGGCCGTCGGCATACCTTTGCCGACGGCCTCCGTCCGAGCCGTCGGCGTAGTAGTAACGACATGAGGCCACCGTCCACCCCTGGCCTTCCTACGTCACGTCTACGCCGACGGCCTTATTATGCCTTTGGCCACCGTCGGCATAGAGGACGATATGCCGACGGCATATATATGCCTACGGCCACCGTCGGCATAGTCCGACGTATGCCAACGGCCTTTTTACGCCTTCGGTCTAGCCATGGCCGTCGGTATACCTCCATCTATGCCGACGGTGGCCGTAGGCATAGATTAGGCCGTCAGCAAATACCGTTATTCTGGTAGTGAAGGGACGCTCGCTGGGAATTCCAATTTCCTTTTTCTTTTACGTACATACAGAAAATAGAAAAGGTAGGTATTGGAAATATTTGGTGTGCGAGTTCGAAATTGCATGCAAATTTAAAGATGGTTTCTCTAGTAGTCCCTCCGTTTCAGAATAAATGGCTCAACTTTGAGTAGCTCTAGTACAACGTTATACTAGGTTTCGAACACTTATTTTGGAATGGAGGGGGTATATCTCAAGACCACACAAAAACATCCAAGCCATTCGGATAAGCTTTGATAATTGTTTTTAATGGAAGGTAGAAAAGGAATAAAGGGTTTGAACTAGAGGTAGGTGTTAGGCTTGTGCTAAATTTGTGCATCAACTTGCGAGCTTTCAAATGTCACAAAGAGGACATGCACAATGTGTGGAGGTGAGTCTTGGGCTAGAACACCAAAAGGGAGAAAGGTTTGAATATTCAACATTTAATAAAAAATGGCAGAATAATTTAGGGTTTTAAAATTGCCGAAATTAAACCTCTAACGAACGCAATATGATGCTTATGAAATGCTGATGAAAAGAACATGATGCACAATGAATGATGAAGAGGGTGAAGACTTGCCTCACTTTGGAAAACAATAGTGGTAAAGGAGACATTTCTGTGTGATTAACCAATTACTATCATATATCTCTTACATGATTGTTGAACCGAACATTTTGATAGTACGTGGCAGAATCCTTAAGTCACAGTTGCCAAATTTAGAAAAGTTTAATCAGGTGCACCGGTTGCCTTCAATACATACAATGCAATTTTAAGGCATAAAAAAGAATATGCAAATATCTAAAATGTAAAGTTTCTATCTCTCAATCATGAGCAGTGTTTTCATTTCGTCGACTATGAAAATAAGCTCACGGAGGGATGCATGTATACTGTCTGGTCCAAAGCCCGAAGCCAATTAGCTTCTTGGAGAGCAAGATGCTGAAGCGTTGCTACTAACACAGGAAGAAGAGCCAGTCTTCTTCCTCTATAATTCTTTCTTGGTCTGCAAATAATCCGCAACGCCGTCAGGGGTTTTAACGCTGCAAAAAAGTATGCCGCGGGAGAGATTGAACATATACATACCTTAGATGATCCAGCTGAGGACGCGGACTTGGGCGATGAAGCTGAGTACGGGGACTTGGGTGACGAGGCCGAGGACGCGGACTCAGGGGACGAGGCTGAAGACGCTGACTTGGACGATGAGGACGGTGATGCGGTGGGGGATGTGGCGGTGGCTCCTCCACTGGAACTTTTCTTAGAGGAAGGAGAGTTCCCAATTGACGGTGGCAGAATCCAAGAGTCGCCGAAGACGTAGTGTATGCCCATGAAGGGCTTGGCCTGGGCCTCGGTGAGATCCATAGCCCACCCGACCCTCTTCCTAGCGTCCGACCCCGGCCCACTGCATTTGAACTCGCCGTAGTAGATCCCGCTACTGCACGTGCGCATTCATTTACATTCGATAAGCATACATGCATGAGTACTGGAGTAAAGAATATGCATGAGTTAGAATGTCGAAAATGAAATGAACCTTGATTACTATGCGATGCATCAATCATCAATCCATATGGATATAACGGAACAGGAAGGGAAAAGGAAAGGAGTTACGCACCTCTCAGGCTGCTTGACCTCCCATCCGTCCCATCCGACTGGCACCACCTCCTTGCTCATCTCGGTGTAGGCGTAGATGACGCGCGACGAGTCCCCCCACGCCCTGCCAAGATAGATATCACCCCCGCCTTCACTCATGATGGTGCAATTCTTGAAGGAGAAGCCGCTCTCGATAGCGCCCTCGATGGTCTTGGTCCGCTGCTGTGCCGTGAGCACGGCGATCTCCTTCACAATCGATACGATGCGGCAGTTTTCGTAGTAGGACCTCCCGAACCCGAAGATGAAGTCCACGCTTCCTTTGATCAGGCAGTCCTTGAAGTAGTGCAGCCCCTTGTGGTCGTACAGCGTGTCCTGCCCGCCGTCGATGGTGCAGTTGTAGAACGCCGCCTTGGTGCCGAACGTACGCAGCGCCACCGCCTGCCCGCCCTTGGCCCCCGGCTTGGCAGTTGGCGCGTCGTTCTTGAACACCACGCCGTACGCCATGAAGTAGTCCGACTCCACGGCCACGGTGGTGCTCCCCACCGTGCCCACGGGCTTCCCGTCTTTCCCTAACGTGGCAGCTACGTCGTTCCACGCGATGATGGCCGGGTTCTTCGGATCCGACTTGAAAGTTATGTAGGGCTTGCTAATGTTGATGAATATCTTCTCACGGTACACGCCGGGTTTCAGGTCCAGGATTACGCGACGGGTGTTGCCCTCCGGGATGGCCTCCACCGCGGCCGTGATGGTCTTGTAGTCACCACCGCCCTTGGGGTCCACCACGAAGGTGGTCTTGTTATCCTCCGCCTTGGCCAGGGACTCGTCGATGCTGCTGCCGGTGTCACCCACCGCCTTCTTCGCGTACAACGCCTGGGTGATAGCAAAGTCTTTCTGGTTTGCCGACAGCCAGTTGTCGAATGCACCAGCCGTCCCAGCCGTCGCGGGGGAAGCCGAGGGCAGCGACGCCGCTAGGGCCACGAGCGCCAGGAGCAGGGGAAGCGCCATGTTGCAGCCCATGGGTAAGTAACTCACTGGTAGCCCGTCGATCGTCGTCTCCCTCTCCTAGGGTCTGGCGGAATAGTGTTGGCGTATATGTAGTGCGTCTTGGGAAATGTATGGCCGCCTGGCCCTCGCCAGTCGCCATTTTTGGAGTGGAGCTTGAGGTCTCTCACAGCGCGCGATGTCTGGTCTCCATCAGGAGGGCCGCACAGGTAGGGTAAGATGCACCTATTCTTAGTATTCTTAGGAGAATGGATTTTGCAGGGCGTGAGCTGTAATCGTAGGACCTGAGGCGTGCCTTGCACGTGAACCTACTGCATGCCTTACACATCTCTCTCTTCTGCCTAAAAAAGTTTCCCTCACATCGTCACATCACATGCATGCAAGGTGTCGCTCTCACATGTTTTTTCTCCTGACTACTTTCTCTCCAAAGTTATTTCACAGTCATAGGCAATTAAGCATGCACAAGTTCTTTCACACCGTCTCTTTGTCACCAATTAGAAAAACATCAGTTCAATTTTCACACTGTTTCCCTCTTTTATTTTCCTTGTCTCTCTCAACTTCTCAAGTCACACGCAGCCTCAAAAGTCAAACCTGTGCTACTCCGTTAAAAAAGGAATCGACCCCACACGGCTGTATGGCATGGGAACCGCAGACAGTGGTTCGAATCTCTCCTGGGTCTACTCTGCTGCTACAGCCTAGGACCTGTAAATTGCCTGTTCAATTAACCTGACACTGTAAAAAGCCTGCTGCTGGCTAGGCCACAACACGAAACTTAAAATCACTGAACGGACCAGATAATGGGGTGTCGGGACTCCCGGGTGCTATCACACCTTTCCGTTACGTCTATTGATTATTCTGGGTGGGGGTCACCGCATGTAGCTTTTGCTACTCATCCATGCTTTTTTTTTTACCTTTTAGTTTGAATCTATGCATCTTTTAAAACGAAAGTACAATTTATGTTTCGTTCGCATATTTATGGTCCTTGCGACGAGGACTTTCAAATAAGAGCAATCGTGAATCCGTTTTAACAAGTTATAAAACTGTCGCTAAGTTTCATTTATTAGAACTTGACACGACGAAGGATAAACTCATCAAGTTTTAAATAATAAACTTAAAAACCCTAAACCCAAAATTGAAAGCCCTAACCCTTAACTCGAAACCATAAAAATAAATGGAACTTGGTAAGAACTTAATATTATGACTATTAAGATTTAATATTTGAAACTAATTAGTAAAATTATTGTATTCAAGAGCGGTTTAGTTCTAATGTTCTCGTCGCAACGAACACAAATATGCAAACGAAACTTAATTTAGAATTTCGGTTCAAAAGATATAATAGAATCAAAATAAAAAATAAAAATGAAACACGTGAGAGGTTGAATGGGTGGCGCAAGCCATCTCTGCCAAAAGCTGCATGCGGGGCCCACAAAAAATAATCAATGGTTAAACCATGGAATTGTCACGTCCTGAGTTTTTCATAACTTTGTATGTGAATTCATAAGCATTTGCATTCATGAGTTTCATAGCATATTTGGTTTTTGAACAATAATGACCAACCATTAAACTCAAGACCACTTTTCAGTTCTTTTGTTGGCCATGGGTGTTAGCACAAAAATGATTTTTCAAAAAATTCATAAGGGCAAAAAAGGAATTTCCTAAGATTAATATTGTTTTCCAATTTTGTGTGAGTAAACCAGGGTTTGCCAATATTTTTATTAGGCACTTAAACGATGGGTAAAACCATGGATAAAATAACTAAAACAGAAAGAAAAAGGAAATACTTTGCAAATAGGTCCATTAGTGTTTGACAAAATTAGTTTGTCAAAATCCATTAGAAAAATATCCAAGTAGTCAGGAATATTCCAAAATGAATTACGGAGAAGTTTTCCTTTGGAGGATAATTAAAATTAAAATTCATATTTTAATAACAGAGAGGAGAACATAAAAAGAATAAAGAAAAGGAAAAAAGGGAAGGCCCAGCTAACCAGCCAGACCATGACGCGACCCAACTAGCAACTCGAGCCCAGGCCACCCCCTTGCGCACTCGCTTTCTCTCTCTTCTCTCGCTGTCATGCCGGTCCCACCCATCAGGGTCACCCTAACCTCGCGCAACCACCACAACTGCCCACGCGCGGACGTACCCGAGCCCCACTCGCCCCTGATCGCATGTCCATGCGCTTCGTCCACTCTCGAACCCCTGTGGCCATGTCCTACTTAAACCCCCAGATCCCATCTCCATTTTTGCCCAGCAAATTGAGCCCGAGCGGTGCCAGGCTGATGACAACCGACCATCATCGTCTGCAACTGACCTAGCCACGGTCGACTTGATTCTGGCGAGGCGAGAACCTCTCGCGATCATCCACTGCAACCATGAGATCCGTTGCTCCACGACGAACCTCCTGGACACCCTATGCAAGCTTGTACCCACCAACAACGTCGACTTTGATGGAGCCCGAAGCTCTGCACCGATGTAACCCCGGTGAGCTCTGTCATCCATTTGGTCGCGCACCTTGTCCAGATGTCATCATGAGCACACGCTAATCCTCATGACCCTTTGATTCGTCCAGTACCATGCAAAAGCATGTCATTACAACTCAAAACTCACTGTCTTCATTCTCAACTCCAGCAAACCTACATTGTTGCCTCCGTCCACCCGGCCCGGAGCCAACCAAAACCACCAGTAGCCCCGTCGGCCTCGTCAGCGTCCGTTTGAGCACCTCATTGTTGCCACGGAGCATCGGAACATCGATTTCGTCTACACTTGACATACGCTCGTGTTTTTCGGTGATCTAATTTTGGTCGTCCTATTTTGATCCAACACGTAGAATAGATCACTTATAAACGATTCGTTACGATCTCATGTGAGCCGTTAGATCTAGATCTAACGGACACATTTTAAATTAATTCTGAATAGGTACCGAAGAATCGGAGAGCGCCATGCGTACAACCTTATAAAAAACATTATCTGGCAAAAAATTGTTTAACTAAATAAAATGAGAGTTTTGCAACAAAAAAAACTAGCAGTTCAAAAGATCATAACTAATTATCCAGAGGTCCAAATAGAGTTAATCATTTTGAAAATTAAACCTTGGGATATGAGCTTTCGAAATAAGTTTAGAAAAAAATATTTTGAACTTTGCAAGTTTGAATTTCAAACAGAAAAGTTCAAATCTTAAAATGAGCATAACTTTAAAAATATAAAACCAAATTAGATGGTTCTTTTTGTATTTTGAAGCTAGTGAATTCCAGTTTAATTTAGTCCACTCAAGGTAAAAATTTGTAAAACTTTATAAAATATTTTAATAACAAAATCCTTGCAACATTAGTTTCACATATAATAGAGTTTAATCTATGAATTAAAATTTGCTAGAACAACCAAATTTGATCTGTGCATTATATACTTGTAGAAACCCATTGGGGGCACCAAACAAAAATGTTTTGAAAATAAATTTGGAATCATAGTTTGAACTATAAAAGAAACCTAGTCTATTAGGTTGAAAACCAAATTGTTTTGATAAAACAGAGTCGCGGAAATTATAAATAGGTTAATTAGAGTTAGTATTTTAAATTGTGATGACCTAGAGGAAATATTTTAAAAGTGAAATGGTTTTAACTTAGTTCCAATAATATATTAAATATGCAAACATTTCTTATTTTCAAATATTTGCCATATACTACAGGAATCAGGTAATGTGCCGTCTTTGAAGATCTTTGTCGTCAACTTTTCATCGGGGATGACGACAAGGACTACTTTTGTCGTAAAATACTGACGACTAAGACATATTTTCTCGTCTATAAAAAAGTGTTGACGGCCAAGATACGATACTTTGTCGTCTATAGAAAAACGGCTGGTGGCAAAGTATTTCCTTCAGTGTGTATCATAAAATGCACACCCATATGTAAAAAAAGGCAGACCAGAAAAAGAATCTTTGTCGTGTGTGGTTTCTTTTACAGACGGCAAAGAAGAAACACACCGCATGGGTTGATTCCATTAATCCATGACATGGCGTAATCTGGTCCACACACACGAATCCCCAAACTCACGCCCTTGACCCACCCCACATTCTCTCTCTACGTGACATGGTCCACTACCCCCACCACCTCGCATGTGTCCCCACCTTGCCCATGTCCCATCTCTCTCGCTCGATCCCTCTAGATCCTCATCTCTCCCACAGTAGCCGCCCACTGCCTCCCACCGTCAGCCAAAGCCTCCCCCTCCTACGGCCACCACCCACCCGTTGGGCGCGGTTGTTGCTACTTGTGGTGCGTTAGGATTTCCTCGAAGAGGAAGTGTGATGTAGGAAAGTAACGAAAAGTATTTCCCTCGGTTAAGAACCAAGGATTATCGAACCATTAGGTGTACAATCAAACAAGCTAATAGTGACACATACACAGAAAAGAGCAGATACTTGCACCAAACATAGACAAGAGGGTTGTCAATCCCCTTGTACTTGTTGATAGCAAGGACTAAATATCATAATGGTAGATATATAAATTGCGAAATAAAATAGAGATAATAACATTACAGCATGACTAAATCTGATAACGGTAGATATATAAATTGCTAAATAAAATAAAGATAATAAAATCACAGCAAGGTATTTTGGGATTTTATATTATGATAAAGGTAGACCCGGGAGCAATAGTTTTCACTAAAGGCTTCTCTGTATTAGCATGACATACGGTGGATTGACAAATTACTCTTGGGCAATTGATAGAACAGCAAATAATTATGATGATATTCATGGCATGGTCATATATATAGGCATTACATCTATGACAAGTTGACCGACTCATGCCTGCATTTACTACTATGGTATTAAGTTCATGCCAAATTCAATAACGCTTTAAGCAAGATGACATAATATAGACAAATAAAGACATGCAATATATTCAAACCCAGTAATTTTATACTTAATGGCAACAATCACTACTGCATGAAGGTCCAAAGACGACACATCCATCTAAGACCCATCGACCAAACTGTGTGTGATAGAGGACACACGGTTCACTATGATAAACTGTGTGCGATGATAAAAGAGAACACAAATGATTCATGGTAACAATATGTGTGCGATAGAGGGCACACGGTTCACTATGATAAATTGTGTGCAATGATACAGGAGAATACAAACAATTCGACTTAACAAGATGCGTGCGATAGACATCAAACAGTTGAGTAATCAGAATCGTATGCGAACACCGGAAATAACACACACGATTGCTGCTAATAAGTTGTGTATGTTGTGGGAAAATGATTGCTGGTATCCAATTGTTAGCAATTGGTGAAATCATTACCGATGGATTTCGTAGTTTAGTCCTGGTGTAATATGATTTGCTATGTCTACACAACATATATGTTGTGACTACAGAACAACAACAT
Organism: Hordeum marinum; assembly: GCA_022496015.1. Lineage (NCBI taxonomy): Eukaryota > Viridiplantae > Streptophyta > Magnoliopsida > Poales > Poaceae > Hordeum > Hordeum marinum. The sequence goes on along the minus strand of CM039675.1, from coordinate 155,530,487 downwards.
ATATACTTATAAGAACATGATTGCATAACCAAAAAAGAACACAATGCCATTTCAAACATTGCATCACAAATAACAGAAGTATTACTAGATTCATATTCCAGCATTATAAGGCCCAAATTCCAAGATTACAAGGTTCACGCTGATATTAGCAATCAATTCTACCTTCTTTAGAATCTTTGGCACGAAATATTTCTGTGAAGGGATTAGCCACCGAGAAGTCATATATCGGCTTGATACACTGCCTTCCGTATAATCTGTCATATGAACTTCCAAAAACAAATTCAGCTTCTGCAGAGCCTCTTCCATTCATCTGTAGATGCCTACGCTAATCAGCAAACCAATCATTATGGCGCACTAAATATAGTGAAAACCTCATTACCTTGAGCACCCTTGCTTCTGAACAAAGAACCTCATGAATTGAATCTATGTATTGCTGCCTCAGTACTCGTTCAAAATTATTTATGTGAGATTAAATTCATGGAATTCAAGGGGATTGTTATATTGTGCCACTTTTTTCACTTCCAGGCCCACTGTTTGTAAAAGAAGACAACATATTAGTGCCCAGATGAAATTTTGAACTCTATGTACCTCTTTTGTTTCTAGGACTTACAAAATAGACTAATAGAGTGGCATGTCATCTTCAATCGGTCATGATTAACACTCTAAAAAATATGTATTGAAATCCTACAAGTTTCCTTTGGAAATCATAATACATTTGTCACTAAAATCATGGTAAAATTACCAATAAATTGAACTCCGTTGTGGTTAACAATTAATGGGAAAGGAGCATCACCTCAATATATAGCTTCTCCGTGCATCGATACATGGCAAGGCATGTGGGAATCATTTTCTAGATGACAACCAAACATACACTACTACAAAATAGGCTCTTAGTGGTGCACCCGTTTTTTCTATTAATGGCGCACTATGGGTGCGCTATTATTAACACGCCACTAGTAACAAATAGTAATGGCGCACCTCTGGTGCGCCATTAGTATCCCAGATAATAGTGGCGCACCACAGAGTGCGCCATTACTATGTCCAACAGTGCGCCATTAATATGCCTCCTAGGGGGTCATATTTGCCTCCACCTATGCCCCCAGGTGCGCCATTACTATGCCCCATAATGCGGCACTCGTATTTGGCCCTAGTGCGCCACTAATGCTCAATATGGTGCGCCACTACTATGAATATTAGGAATTATTATTTTTTGCTTTTCTGGTATTTGCACAGGTTACAAAGTATGTTACAGCACAAAATATAAACATCACACAATAGAATTCATCATATTAGTCTCCAAATTCGAAATAGCGAACAAAGTTCAAACATTAGCCAAGTTTAGGTCTCGAGACATTAGCAAAGTTCATCGTATTAGCCGAGTTTATCGTCACATTACAAACTCGATATCGATCATCTAAACTACCATCACATAGAAGAGAGTTGCGGTCACGATGAGCATCATCGCGATGAAACTGGTCTTCATCCGGTTCCTCCTCCACTCCCTCCTCTCTCCCGCTAGATAGCGCGCGTATCTAGCTTCCGCCTCCGCCCTAGTGGTGTACCCTTTGTAACTGTTATCGCTGAAATGGTGAACCTGTCTCCAACACTCCTCCCAGTCATCGTAGACTTCGGGAACCTTACCCTTGTACACGACATACGACGGCATCTCTATGCACTAGACAAACAAACGTTAGTAGCAATTCACAAATAATATATAAGCAATATATAAGTATGCAACAAAAGGATCGGAAGAGAAAAGCAACACATTAATAGCACGATTCGTGGTCCTACTAATAAATAGCATCGATTACATATAAGTTCAACGACTGTCCAAACTAAAGAGACATATAAGTTCATTAAAGTTTAGTTACAACATGAGCTAAACTCTTCTTCCAGAACTACATAGCATCAATACTTTCGACTCGGCTCAGGGACCGGAGCGTGGATGAAGCCGCCGTCTTTCGTGATGGTCATGAATATGCGGTCGTTGCTAGCCTGCATTTGTAGCGTTGTTTCTATTTCACTGTTGGACGGTTGATATTTGAGGTTTAACTGCACCGAGGTACAAAGGACATCTTGATAGATGATTTCTGCAATATCTGACTGGATGCGAAAGAATTCTTGTCTGATGTCCGCGTCCTGGATTTCCGACAAGCGTGCGGCCCAATCTTTGAGATTACTTGGTAGCATAAGGTGATGAAGGTCCCGTATGATCGCCCGCATGTGATGGAGGGCGTAGTAGGCATCCTTCTGACTGCCAGGCGGCTGCTTGACGCAGGGGAACGTCGTTATGTGGGTGAACACGTGCTTGCCGTACCTATAAATTGGCCTCCTGAAGGTGCCTCTAGATTTGGCATAGCCGGGGAGAGCATCATCAAGAACTTTCTTGATATTTGTGTAGTCTTTCTTCGACTGACAGTCCGAGTCGAAATACGTGGCCATGAAATATTTCGGGCTTAAGAGGATGAGTGTGCAATGTGTGTCACTGCACAAAACACGGAATGTTAGAAAAAAAGAACGATCGAAATCTAAGAAATCATATGTTACGGGGCGGTGAGGGGATGACTTACTCGGGAAAGTAAGGCACGAGGAAGTTATCCTTATCTGGGTTCGACAGAGTGACGCCTTCGAGGTATGAACTCGCAACTTGCCGGTCCCCAGTGCTGCCCAAGATCTTGGCACGCATGTGGAAGGGGTCAACTATCACGATGTCCGGGGTCTTGCCTCTAATGATCCGCATCTCCATACTGAGCAAAAATAGCCGAACGAAGGTGTAGTGCAGCGGATAAAGGTTAAACATAGCGAAGATGTCATCAAACCGTAGGACGATCATATGCCCGACGGTGCTCTTGACATTGCCCTTGCCCTCTGGCACCTTGGCCACGAAAACCGGGTATGCCACATCATTCTCAGTGAGACGCCGCTTCTCCATAGTAAGAAGACCTTCATGCAGACTCCGCATAGCACCAGTTGCAGCATTGAGCAGATTAGTCGGTAGCCTTGGCCTACCCTCCTCGAGATATCCTTAGGTATTGGTGGCCCGTCCTGAGCATGGATCGTACTCGGTGCCGGCTGGCTCGCACCCTTGTTATTTTTTCTTTTCCGTGCCTTCTGCTTCTTCTGCTGTAATGGGATCGAGTTCTGCTCAGAGACCACCTTCTTGAGTGTGTTGGGGCTGATAATATTTCGCACCTCGGCTGTTTGAGTCTCGGTGAAGGCGGCAGCTGGAGGCGTCTCCTGAGAACTGAACAGACAACACCTGTTGCAATTGGGTTTCTCCGCGGTACCAGCTAGATCTCGATCATCTTTTACAGGGTTGGGTTCTTGAGAAGGAGGCCCCAAGAATTCGTCACCGTACCCATCTTCGTTGATGTACTTATCGACGTTGGAAAATGTACCTCGTCGTCGTCCGGATCCTGTGCCATATGCATGTCTGGATTAGCTGACGGCGGTAGCGTTGCGGTGGTCTTGTCATGGCTTGGCGCCGGCACGACTGGCGGTGTTGTCTGTGGGGTGGTGTCCCCTGCCCCCAAACGAATCTGGCTCTTCGGCCAAAGCATGGACCAGTTTAAGCAGGCGCTGAGGGTCTTCACATCATCTTCATCGGCCCCAAGGGGTCGATACGGAGGTAACAAGTAGTCGCAGCCCCGCAGCACCCGAACCAGTTGAACCCTATACACGGTGGGTGGCATCGGATTACCGTGGAACACGCGGTTGCCCGGTTCAATGATTTTGGCCTTGGCAACATCGATCAACTCGCCGTCCACGAAGTGCAGGAGAGTGCATGGAACGTTAGCGGCACCCTGCGAAAAAATGTAGGGCGTCAGGGATGCCCAGTCAAGGGCAAGGAGATGAAGTAGTCATCGGCCGAGGCTTAGTTACCGTGATGGCATTGAGCTCCGCTAATGTCGAGGCACCGCCAATGGCAGGCATGCAAGTGACAGAGGGGCCGCTTGCTGCCGAGGTGTCGGCCGGCGTATTCTTCCCACACCCGGGTGCATTAAGGTCCAATACCAGCGCCGACGCCGGAGACACCAATGTCGCCTCCGCCGGAGACACCAATGCCGCCTCCGCCGGAGACACCAATGCCGCCTCCGCCGAAGACACCATTGCCGGCGCGTTGTGCGAGTTGCTGCCCGTGAAGCTGGGAATAGGGGGCGGCCCCTGTTGGTCGCCCGCAATCCACCCTCGCAGCCCCTCAAGCAAGGAAGGCATAATGGCGGTGATCATCGCTCCCAGTTGGTCTTGCACTTGCTCTTGGACTATCTCCGGAATCCGCGCCACTTGTGTCTTGAGTTCTTTAACCTCGCGCTCCTGGCTTTCCGAGCTAGTCTTTCTCTCCTTTCGCCCAGCCTTATAGTATTCCGACCATTTCATGGACAAGCCTTCACCGGCCACACGACCAGCTGACGACGGCTTACTGAACTTATGCTTTTGTTTCAGAACGTTCAACGCCCTATTTAAAGAGGTGTCCCAAGGGGCAGCAGACGGGGAGCTCTGAGATCCCGCGCTACTGCTTTCAGTTTCCTGCGGAAGTTATGTGAACCATTTAGAAATTTGGCTTCATTAATTAGAATGCAACCATATGGAGGTAATTACGTGGGGGTGTATTCTTTACCAGAACACGCTCAAGCTCCTTCACCTTCGGATCCTTGGTAAGCTCCCCTGTTACCGGGTCCACCTTGTACCGGGCCCTAACATAGTTCCTAGTCTGCTTTTCATGGTATTTATCGAAGAGGGGCGGTAAGCCTTGCGTGGCACGCTCCGTGTCCTCCTTGTCACATTTAGATTCCGCCACTCTATAACCACCGGGACCGAGTTTGTGGACCCCTAAGTTCAAGTCCCGCATATCTTTCCCCCACTGACTTGATTCCGTGGATGCGTTGCTCTCGCACTTGATCTTGAACTCTAGGTAGTCCTCTTCGCTGATCGAAGGATTTGTCGCCTTGATCTTCTCAAAACTATCACCACTTAGAATCCTCCTCTTCATCGCGGCTCTCCAAGTAGCTAGGGCCGTGCTCATCTTCGTGAGGGCAGCACTGTTCACTTTATTCCCTGAGAGGCGTGTGTTTGCGAAGTCAGCGGGGAACTTGTATCGTTCGTGCAGCTTCGTGAAGAGGAGGTTGCGCAAATTCCCTCGGTCAGGATGCCTTAGGTTCTCGGTGTTAATCGAGACGGTGCTTAGAAGAATGCACCCGAGTTGTCCCGCGTACCCACGGACTAATTCTTTGGGCGCCGTTGGATGCCCACAGGAGGACACTTCAGTAAATTCCTCCTTGCTGGTGCCGAGCACATTCAGGCGCCGGTCCTTCCGTTGCCTCTTCGGTTGGCTACCATCTGTGCGTTCACTTCCATCATCAGTGGTGGCATCCCCGGCGGCACCATCAGTGGTGGCATCCCCGATGCCACTAGGGGTTGTGTAGTCGGGATCGATGTCTTCCGCGGCGTCCTTATAGCGGTGAGGTTCTTCCTCCATCTCTTGGGACAGCACCCATAATGGCTTGCCCGAACCGCCGGCCTCATCGTTGTCGGCCATGTTTGCTCTAAATAGGAAAAAAGGCTACTAGAGTTGTCGGCCATTGTGGTCATGTTTGCTCTATTCTTCTCAGTTTTAGAGGAAAACTGAGAATAAAACATGCAAAATGTTGATTAATTTTTGTTTCGGTTGAGAATCGGGCACCTTCTAGGTCAACAAAATTGGGCATGACCTTTGCTAATTTTCTTGACCTAGGAGTGCCCCATTCTCAACCGAAACGGAAATTAATCAACATTTCAGGAGAAAGGGGTAACTATTTGTCCCTGCACAAAAAAAGGCCTACATATAGGCACAACCAACATATAGGCCCAAACTGGAGCATTCCAGAAATTTTCTTCAAATAGAGGCCCTTGAGGTTTGGTAGCTTCCCAAAAGGTGGGAGGTCATGTAGTGAGATTATTGATATTATGTCTGTTCTTCTTCCTGTTACAACAGTTTGCAAATAACATTACAAATAACAATTAAATTTGGACAAAAATGGCCATAATGCTTAAATTTGAACAAAAATGAGCACAATGCAATTATGTTTCTAGTCTTCTACTACAGACTCACGACCACAGTGCTGGTTCTTAAGAAAGGACAAGGGTATATAGAGAATTCTTGTTATGTTATGTGCAATTTGAACATAAATCTGCTCCCTATCAAACTAAATCTTCCGATGCTTTGCAAACCCTTGGATTGGCAACTAGCAGAGAGGGGGTCTGATCCTGATACATTATCGGATCTAATCCTTCCTATGACAGGCACCCCACATAAGCAAGTTTGCTGAATACGCTTTCTTGTGTTTGCTAAAGCTTTGCTGACGACGCACACCGAGTTTGTTTTCCACTGTGCAGATAGGGACTGAAAGTTTACACCATGCTTGAACTGGACCTCACCTGCTTTGACCAAATTGCTGCACCGTTGCAGCGATGCTCACCAAGTTGGTTGTGTTAGGCAGCCTGAAACTTCTATAATATTTCTATTATCTAGTTGTAGCTGAATGTATTGTCGATTTGGTTTGAACTGTAGTTGTTAGCTTAAAATTCATGCAACATTGGGGAGCGATGAGATGTACCGTGTATTGACCGACATTACCCTAGCTTGTGTTACGAGTGAACTTGGCTTGTTCTGCCATACAAGCATATTCTTTGTTACAGTTTTTTTCATGTTTAGTGCTGATCAACACTGCCTAGATTGCTTTGCGACCAGCTCTCGGTTCTGTTGTACTAGTCCCAACAGCACAACCCTGGCTGCCCTGCTACGTCCTAACTCCCAAGTGATTGGCACTTTTCAAACTGCTGACGATCAATTCTTGTGGATGGAATTTCACATGAATCTGTTTGATTCTTGTAGTCCGACGTCACATCATCTGCCTAAATGCCTAGCTTTGTGATCTTTGTCTCAAGATGAGATGATGTATTTTGTTCATTTTTTTAATGGGGAGATGGTGTATCATTATGTGAATATCATGCTTCTCGAATGTGAATGCCCTTTATTTTGCACATAAACAAACTTGATATAGGCCACCAGTCTTATTGTTTTTCTTGATTGTGGAAGGAAGCTCCATGCCACTGATGTAAAATAGAGGATCTGCCTCCTGACTAGGAAAACATTTCTTAAATTGGAATGGACAATCAACAAAGTCAGATACCTCCCGCAAAAAGTAAGTCAGATAGCCACAATAAGCGACCGCGCACTCCTAATGACCGTGCCACAAGTTCACAAGGAAGAACCGAAAACAGCACAAGCTTTGGTTTGCTATACTTTGCAGAGTAAATTACACACTGGTCACTATACTTGGCTAAGATATTAGCAAAAAACTATACTTTGCTCAATTGTGTCAAATAGGTCACTGTTCTCTTAACATTTATACCGTATTAAAAGCTCAAAAGCACCTGCGGCTAGTTGAATTCCTATAAGTGTGGAAGAATCTAGATATAAAAAAATTAAAATAAGGAAATGGTTTAGAACATTCAGAATACTAATAAAAACTGAGATACAAATGGTACCACACTCAATCATTTCAACTGAACTAGAATAAGGGGTGAACAAATTTCACTAGACATTCCGAGGTATAAGCTTCCCTACAGTTCAGGCACCTTTCTAATGGGGAAAACTATCACCTGCTGATCCACTGAAATCTAACATGGCTTGTCTATCCCACATTATTTAACCGTAGCTTAGTGTTTTTCCTCGGCGTCTCAAAAAGCATGGGCTGGTGGTGTTTTGGGGGGGAAGAGCACGCTAGAAGGGGGGAGGGAGCAGGTAGAGAGGCGTTACCGCAGGGGGAGGGAGCAGGTAGGTAGGCGGCGAGGCGGGCTCCAGTGGGCGGCGACGGGGGATCCGGCGACGGAGACGCAGTCGATGGCGGCGAGGGCGGGGGTGGGAGGCGACGGCGGAGCGGGGGTGGGAGGGCCGGTTGTGAAACAGTGATAGGAAGGGGAGGGAGGGAGGGAAAAGGCCGTGGTGGGGGAGGGTTAGCAATGACGCACCTTTCAGGGGTGCGCTATAAAAACAGTGATAGCAATGTCGCACCTCCTCCTGGTGCGCCATTACTAACATTTTTTTATTGGTATATCAATGGCGCACCTTTTAGGGTTGCGCCATAGAAACAGTGATAGCAATGGCGCACCTTCTCCTGGTGCGCCATTACTAACTTTTTTTTATTTTTTTGGATTTTAGTTTGCATGTAATAGTTTAGAATTATATGAAATGGTATGATACAAAGTGTGTATGTTGGTGGTTGTTGTGTAGTTGGTTCACTATGATACAAAGTTATCTATTGCGTAGGAACCACATGTAGGATCCTTATGGTCAGGTGCTACTTAGTTAAAAAGAGTAGGGTTTTTTGCACACATGCAAAAGCATTGTGATTCGATCTTCGCTATATTTTCACAATCTTCTGGCCCTTCTATCTCGCGGTTGAATAATTTAGCCCCGGAACCCCTTGAGTTCTTCTCTTGAACGGACGTCCTTTAGGTAGGGTGGTCCTGCTTCTTCTTGTGGTGTATGGTACTTCATCGTCGTCATCATCTTCCATCTTCGGGTCGCCGTACTTGTCGAAGTCTTGCTCAATGGCGACTCCATCCATTCCAATGATGTTACTTTTGCCTCTCCTCGCGACAACACGACTGGGCTTTGACGGGTCGGTAATGAAGAAGCATTGGTCCACTTGGCAAGCCAGTACCCATGGCTCATTTTTCGCGGTGACGTTTGCACCCGCGGTCTTGGATTTGGCTTCGGGTATAACCATGGTGGTGAAATACCGGTATTCTTTTAGGACGCTCTTGGCCCATCAGACACGGAACATCGGACCTTCTCTCGAGCGTAGCTCAGCTCCCAGATCTCCTCGATCCTTCCGTAGTATCTGTCCTTGTCATTACCGGTGTAGGATTCCATCGTTACCCTGGAGTTTTGATAATCACTCTTCATGTCCTTTTCCTCGGTATAGAATGTGTAGCCATTGATATCGTACGCCTCATAGGTCATCAGGTTATGCTCGGCGCCCTGTGACAAGGCGAATATGAGTTTTTCTTCCGCGGAAGAATCCTGATGTAAAGGGTACGACAGAAGCCTGTCCTTGAACCAACGCGTGAAACATGAGTTGTGCTCTTTGATTATATCTCTGTCCGTCCTCTGTTGGCCTCGGTCATTCTACGTATTCTCAATAAAGGTTTTGTGCTCTACCACCCAAGGATCGACCACATCTATGTGTTGTAGCGCGACTAGGTTTGCTCTTTCAAAGTCGGCGAGTCGACCCTTGAAGTCGACATGCATTTCGTGGCGACCCTCGCGGTGACCCCATCCAGCGAGCCTGCCGAGGTGCCTGTTGACGGGCAGACCAACGGGGTTCTCGATGCCTAGATAATTCGTGTAGAAGGAGATGCACTCTTCGGTCAAAAAGCCCTTGGCTATGCTTCCATCTGGACGTGCCCTGTTGCGAACGTATCCTTTGATGACACCATTCATCCTTTCGAACGGCATCATGCTGTGCAGGAACGTCGGCCCGAGTTGGATGATATCCTCCATGATATGGACCAGCAGATGAACCATAACATCGAAGAATGCGGGCGGGAAGTACATCTCAAGCTAACATAGTATCACCATCTCTTCCTGTAGCCTTCTGAGTTGCTTCATGCCAACTGACTTCCGAGAGATGACGTCAAAAAAGTTGCATAGGCCAAATAGCATTTCACGGACGTGCGCGTCCATGATCCCACGGATTGCAACTGGAAGTATCTGCGTCATCAGCACGTGACAGTCGTGACACTTCATCCCGCTGAACTTTTGCTTCGCTGAGTCTAGGTATCTGCTTATCTTCCCCGCGTAACCGTAGGGAAGTTTTACTCCTACGAGGCAGGTGAAAAACTGCTCGATCTCCTTCTGACTTAGAGTGAAGCATGCGGGAGGGCATTCATATTCGATCTTCTTGGCCTTTTTGCCTTTGTTGCGACAAGTTTCCGTGTCCTTCGCCTCATCATCATCATCATCATCATCATTAGGGCATTTTGCGTGAAGCTCCTCCCTGATGCCCATTGATTGCAAGTCTGCCCTTGCTGTCGGCCCATCTTTGGTCCACTCTGGCATGTTGAGCAGGTTACCAAGCAGACTCTCACACACGTTCTTCGTGCTATGCATGACATCAAGGTTGTGAGGCACACGGAGGATCTTCCAGTACGGCAAGTGCCAGAAAACAGACCTCGTTTTCCATACCTTCAGCAGTGGCTCTGGCACCTTTTGCTTCTTTCCCGGCGGTGGCCACTCTTTCCAATTTTTCAACAGCTCGTCTATTTCCTCGCCGCTCCTTGTACGTGGGGGTCTTCAGGGTTCGGTTTCACCATCGAACATATCCTTGCGTTTTCTGCATGCGTCATCGTCGCGAAGCCACCTTCGATGTCCCATGAACACGGTTTTCGAAGACCCAGGATCTCTGTCTAGCTGGCGATACGTTGTGTCATCCATGCACCTGACGCATGCACTGAATCCGTGGACCACCTGCCCCGCGACATATCCGTAACCGAGAAAGTCGTGCACCGTCGTGAGCAGTGCGGCTCTCATAGGGAAATATTGTTTCGCTGCGGCATCCCACGTATTGGCTGGCGTTTTCCACAGCTCGTCTAGCTCCTCTTTCAGCAGCCCCAAATACAGATTGAAGTCATTCCCTGGTTGTTTGGCCCTTCAATTAGCATACTCATGTGAATGTACTTCCTCTTCATGCACATCCAGGGGGGAAGGTTGTACATCCACACAAACACATGCCAGGTGCTATGTGTGCTTCTCTGGCTGCCAAACAGATTGACTCCATCGGTGCTCGTGCCCAACACGATGTTCCTTGGATCGTCCCCAAATTCTGGGTGTTGGAAGTTCAACGCTTGCCACTGGCTCGCACCCTTAGGGTGACTCAACATCTTGTCTTTTTTATTTATCTCCGGATCATTTCCATCATCTTCTCGCTTCTTCTCCTCCCTATCTGCGTGCCAATGTAGGCGCTTTGCTAGCTTAGGGTCTGCGAAATACCGTTGCAGCCGAGGAGTGATCGGAAAGTACCACACCACTTTTCGAGCAGATTTCTTCCTCTTCTTGTATCGAGTGACGCTGCACACCGGACATATGGTAGACTCCACGTGCTCGTCCCGATAAATGATGCAATCGTTCATGCACACATGGTATTTCATGTGTGGTAAATCCAGAGGACACACGATTTTCTTCGCCTCCTGCAAACTGGTCGGGCACTTGTTCCCCTTGGGAAGACGTTCGTGCCAGAATGACATGTTCTCGTCGAAGCATGCGTCGGTCATTTTGTGTTTTACCTTCATATCCAGAGCCATGAGGGTTACTTTCAGGCGGGTATCCTCGGGCCTGCATCCTTCATACAATGGAGTAACCGCGTCTATCTCCACTTGATCCAGCTTGGCTTTCTCTCGGGCGGCAGCTCTTGCGTTACCCGTCTGCTTGAGAAGCAGCTCTTGAATATGAGGGTCCTGCATCCAGCCCATCGATGGTCCATCGTCGTCTGCTCCGGCATCTTCATCTTCATGATCATGCCCTTCGTCTTGATCTTCCTCATCATCATGTCTGGCATCTTCTACATGATGACTGTGTCCTGCATCTACTTTGTGATCATGTCCTAGAGATTCTTCGTCTTCTCCCCCGCCCTCGCCGCTATTGTCTTGCTGCCCTTCCTGATTTCTTGCCCGGCCCCGATGGACGACTTCATAATTATCTTCATCACCTTGCCACCAATAGCCATCCATGAAACCACACACGAGCAGGTGGTCCCGCACCTGTCTGGAATCCGGGTCCATAAGGCTCTTCAGCTTGCATCTTCGACACGGACATCTTATCTCCGTCTCGTTATTTTGAAGCATCTCGGCCTTCGCGGAGCTCAAAAACCTATTCACGATGCCTTCGGTCATCGTACGGACCATGGTCGCCTGCGGGGTAGAGCAAAACGATATTTTAGAACCAAAAAAAATTTGGCATGAGTTTGCCTAAAAATAGGACCAAAAAGAATGCATAGTGCCAAATTCTCGCCTAAACGGAAATGAATCAACATTCCGGTAAAATATTGGCAACACTTAGGGGAGGGTCATCACCACAAAAAATGGCACACCACAAACATACATAGATCTAGGCCATAAAAAGTGTGTACGTTGGAGGGAGAAAAAAGTAGATCTAAAACATAAAGAAAGCTTTCCCCTTACTTACCTATCAAAAAAAGGAAATTTAACCACTTAATTTGGGTGAATGTATGGTGCAAATGAGGTGAGGAGGAGGAGGCAGCCGAGACCAAGCTTGGTAGCTAGAGGTGGAGAGAATGAAGTGGGGAAAGTGAGTGTGGTAGGTGGCTGTAAAAAATTAAATATCTAGCTGCTCTCAGGTTACCAATGGCGCACCTCCTAAGAATGCGCCATTGGTAACCAGGGTTACTAATGGCGCACATGGTGCATGGTGCGCCATTACTAGTTTTGAAAAAAAAATTGAAAAAAATTTGTTAGTAGTGGTGCACCGTATGTGTGGTGCGCCATTAATAGTTGAAACTAGTAATGGCGCACTTCCACTTTGTGCGCCACTACTAAGTCTGGGGAGGGGTGTGGGGCCAGGACACAACTAGTAATGGCGCACCGCACACCAGGTGCGCCATTAGTAATATGGTCATTAATGGCGCATCAGTATCTGGTGCGCCACTACTAGCGCACCGCATACATAGTGCGCCACTAATGTCTATATTAGCTATAGCCCTTTTCCTAGTAGTGATAGATCAACAACAAATAGATAAAATGTTATGTACAATATTAAGAAGGAGAACATGAATGTTTGTAACGTCCAAGATGCGGTCCTATCCTTATTCGGGCCCAAGGCCTTGATAGGGACAGAAGCGCATCTCGTCGTTTCGCAAGTATAGGCATCATTGCAATACATGTATAAGGGGAGATGAGTATAAGAGTTGGCTTAAAATCGCCACATGCTAAAGTACATAATTCATATAATCATCCATACAATCATCCAGAAGTGTAGGGTCCAAATACGGACGAAACCAAATGATAAAAGCAAATGATATCTATCTCGCTAACCCCAGGAAGATGACCAAGTAGCCCCCTTCTCGTTTGGGTAAGTCACGTAAATCCACCCACGCTACTAATCGAACTCCCACCGGAGCTGGGAAGCGCCAACTAGATCGAACTCATATGTACCTTGTGTGTACCTGTATTGTTTTAGTAATTTGTGAGCCATGGGGACTCAGCAATCTCATTAACCCAGGTATCGAGACTATCTAAGCTGGTGGGTAAGGTATGGTTAAGTGGTGAGGTTTGAAGTGGCACTAAGCATTTATTTGAGTGGAACTTACGAGTACAAGTGTAGCATTAGTAACTACTCATGTCGGACGAGTACTAGTTATGATCAATAAGTGATCCTGAACACCTACTTACGAGTCAAACATAACCCCATCGTGTTCTCTTTCCGAACTCCCTCGAAAATAGGTGATCAAGGTTACTCAGGCGTTTGGTGTAGTTTAATTGAGTTTACTTCAAGTTTGCTATAACCGGGTGTTCAACAAATTTCCAAGTTGCCACATAACCGCGGACATGGCTATCAGAAATATTTAACCCTACAGAGGTGCTCCAACTCATCCATCACAAACTAACCACAAGATGCATGGAGAATCTCAACCTCGAGATAGCCCATGGTATCCTCGGAATCCCACGCACAAGACATGAAAGGTAAAACAAATCAACCAAGACTGCTCGGGAGGTCAGATCCCAATAGGAGCCGCACGTATCTATTTCTCAGGGCACTAATAGATAGGAAAGCCTACAAGTAAAACCAAAGCCAGACTTTCCCCGCGGGGCCCCCGCAGTCTATCCATCTGGACAAACACTCATGAGGAGTAGTGGCCCAGGTTGTTGATTAATTATACGCTGGGTAGCCAAGCCCTACGTATTTTATTAAGTTGTTAAGCAAATGGATTACCAATATTGGGTCCTGCTAGACGAGTTTTATCCCAAAACGAATTATCAAGGTGGTCCCCATAACAACCCCAAGCATGTTAGGAGCACTAAATATGGAACATAACACCGGTAAACAACTAACTAGGGCGACAAAAGTGGAAAAAATCATGAGGCAAAAGGCCAAGATTTCCACCTTCATAAAGTATATATGTCCATTAAATTAAATAGCAATTGAGAATATGATATCCCAAGATATCCATGTTGTCACGTGGAACCACCTGCACCTGTAACTAACAATTTTATAAGGAAAGGGCTGAGCAAGCGGTATCTTAGCCAATCAATGGTTTGCTAGGTAGTAGAGGAGTTAGAGGCTCAAATGGAAATGTTGGGATGGTGGTGGCATGTCCCATTTTATAAAATTTATTATGGGAATTTTAAGCAAGAAAATAAAATTCCCTTTTTCTCACCATTTGAATCTGTTTTCCATAATAGAAAAAGGTAGAGAGCAGGACAAGTCCAAGAATGATTTTTAAAATAACATACATAATAATAGCCGACTTAAGAACATTTTTAGGAAGGACTTGGGTAAGCCAAAAACCCAAACTTTCAGAATATTTGAAATAAATTGAGGTGGAAGTATTTTCGAAAGAATTTGTAGGGATGGTTTTGCACATGAACATACCACTTGGGTTGCAAGCACATCATCACAACATATACTTCACTCAAACACCAAGCCACACAAGAGTACATGATGCCATGATTCAATTGTAAAATGAATGAGATAATGATATGAGGCACATTGTGAATATCATGAAGCAAATCTTATAAGTCAAAGAAAATTTTGCATGGCATACAAGGTTTGGAAATACTGCACTTGGGCAAGTACACTATTGTACATGAACGGGTATGGATCCAGTTGTAAGAAGTTTGGATAATTCAATGCACGAATAGCCCAACACTATCAATTTTAGTGTGTTGACCCTAATTCTTGTTGGACCTTATTTATAAGGTGTTGGGGAACGTTGCATGGGAAACAAAAAATTTCCTACGCACACGCAGATCTATCCATGGTGATGAGCATCTACGAGAGGGAGAGTGGATCTATGTACCCTTGTAGATCGCTAAGCGGGAAGCGTTAAGAAACGCGGTTGGTGTAGTCGAACGTCTTCGCGATCCAAATCGCCGAGTGTCCCGCGATCTCATCACGATTCGTCCCGCGATGCAATCACGATCCGTACCGCGAACTCATCACGATCCGTCCCGTGGTCTTGATCACGATCCGTCCGGCGAACTCATCACGATCCGTCTCGTGGTCTTGATCACGATCCGTCCCACGAACTCATCACGATCCGTCCCGCGAACTCATCCCAATCCGTCTCGCGATCTTGATCACAGTCCTTCCGATCAAGCACCGAACGGACGGCACCTCCGCGTTCAGCACACGTACAACTCGATGACGATCTCCGCCTTCTTGATCCAGCAAGAGGGAGCGGAGAGGTAGAAGAGTTCTCCGGCAACGTGATGGCGCTCCGGCGATGGTGGTGGAGCTATTCCGGCAGGGCTTCGCCTAAGCACTGCAGGAATCTGATCTAGAGGAGAAACTATGCACTGGAGGAACGCGCAACACGTGGCTAAAAATTCTTGTGCAAAAACCCTAAAATCCTCAGTATATATAGGAGGATAGGAGGAGAGGACTTGGTGCAAGGGCCAAGCCTCCTTGGGTCGGCCGAAGTTGGGAGGAGAGGAGGACTCCTCCTCCAATCCTAGTAGGACTAGGATTCCTCCCTTTTTTGGCCTTTTTCCACCTTTTTCCCTTTGGGCTTTTCTTCCCAGCCGCATGGGCCTTGTGTGGGACTTCCACCAGCCCACAAAGGGCTGGTATTTACTCTCCCACAGCCCATGTAGCGTCTTGCGTCGAAATACCTCTCCCGATGGTCTCCCAGTACACTACCGATACTCTCGGTACACTACCGATGAGCCCGAAACTTTTCCGGCGACCAAAATAGGACTTCCTACATATCAATCTAGACCTCCGGACCATTCCAGAGCTCCTCGTGACATCTGAGATATTATCCGGGACTCCAAACAACCTTCGGTCATCACCATACATAACTCTATACTACTGAAACGTCACCAAACCTTAAGTGTGCAGACCCTACGGGTTCGAGAACTATATAGACATGACCGAGACACCTCTACGGTCAATAACCAATATCGGGACCTGGATGCCCATATTGGTTCCTACATATTCTACGAAGATCTTTATCGGTCGAACCTCAATGTCAAGGATTCAGTTAATCCCGTATGATGTTCCATTTATTCTTCGGTATGTTACTTGCTCGAGATTCGATCGTCGGTATCTCCATACCTAGTTCAACCTCGTTACTGGCAAGTCTCTTTACTCGTTCCGTAACACAAGATCCCATGACTAACACTTAGTCACATTGCTTGCAAGGCTTTTTGTGATGTTGTATTACCGAGTGGGCCCTGAGATACCTCTCCGTCACACGGAGTAACAAATCCCAGTCTTGATCCATGCCAACTCAACAGACACCCTCGGAGATACCTGTAGAGCACCTTTATAGTCACCCAGTTACGTTGCGACGTTTGATACACACAAGTTTCTCCTCCGGTGTTAGTGAGTTGCATGATCTCATGGTCATAGGAACATATACTTGACATGCAGAAAACAGTAGCAATAAACTGACACGATCATATGCTACGTTTGTAGTTTGGGTCTTGTCCATCACATCATTCTACTAATGATGTGATCCCGTTATCAAATGACATCTCATGTCCGTGACTAGGAAACCATAGCCATCTTTGATCAACGAGCTAGTCTTTTAGAGGCATACTAGGGACATGGTGTTGTCTATGTATCCACACATGTATCTGAGTTTCCGATCAACACAATTATAGAATGGATAATAAACGATTATCATGAACAAGGAAATATGATAATAACTAACTTATTATTGCCTCTAGGGCAAATTTCCAATAGTCTCCCACTTGCACTAGAGTCAAAAATCTAGTTCACATCACCATGTGATTCTCATTGTTATGAATCTAACACCCACTGAGTTTGGGGCTCGATCATGCTTTGCACGTGAGAGAGGTCTTATAGTCAACGGGACTGTGACATTCAGATCTGTATGTACTTTGCAAATCTCTATGTCAAACTGTAAACACTGCTACCACACTCCACTTGGTACTATTCCAAATGGCTGCTCCACTATACGTATCCGGATTGCTACTAAGAGTCATCCGGATTAGTGTTAAAGCTTGCATCAATGTAACTCTTTACGATGAATCCTTTATCACCTCCATAATCGAGAAAACATATCCTTAGTCTTTTAGTCACTAAGGATAATCTTGACCGTTGTCCAGTGATCAACTTTTGGATCACTCTTGTACCCCTTGACGGACTCATGGCAAGGCACACACACAGGTGCGGTACACAGCATGGCATACTATATAGATCCTATGGCTAAGGCATAGGGGACGACATTCGTCCTTTCTCTTTCTTCTGCCGTGGTCGAGCTTTGAGTTTCACTCAACTTCACACCTTACAAAGCAGGGGAGAACACTTCTCTCTGACTAATCCATTTTGAACTTTTTCAAAATCTTGTCAAGGTATGTAGTCATTGAAAGTCTTATCAAACATCTTGATCTATCTTTATAGATCTTGATGCTCAACAATTAGGTAGCTTTATTCAGGTCTTCCTTTGAAAATAACTTTTCAAACAACCGTTTATGCTTTCTAGAAATTCCACATTATTTCCGAATAGCAATATGTCATCCACATATACTTATCAGAAACTCTATGGTGCTCCCACTCACTTTATTGCAAATACAAGTTTCTCATAAACTTTGTATAGACTCAAAAACTTTGATCACCTCATCAAAGTGTACATTCCAACTCCGAGATTCTTGCTTCAGTCTATAAAAGGATCACTGAGGCTTGCACACCTTTTAGCATCCTTAGGACTGACAAAACCTTGTGGTTGTATCACATACAAGCTTTCCTCAAGTAAACCGTTAAGGAAACGATGTTTTGACATCCATCTGCCAGATTTCATAATTTAAAGTGCAACAACTGCTAACATAATTTCAAAAGACTTTAGCATCGCTACGAGTGAGAAAGTCTCATCGCAGTCAACTCCTTGAACTTGTCGTAAACTTCTTTGCAACAGGTCGAGCTTTACAAACGGTGACATTTACCATCAGCGTATGTCTTCATTTGAAAGATCCATTTGTACTTAACGACCTGTCGTCCAACGAGCAAGTCCACCAAAGTCTATACTTGGTTTTCATACATGGATCCTTTCTCGGATTTCATGGCCTCTAACCATTTGTTGGTTTCCGGGCCCATCATCGCTTCTCCATAGTTCGTAGGTTCATCATTGTCCAACAACTTGACCTCTAAGATAGGGTTTCCGCACCACTCAGGAGCAGTACACGTCCTTGTCGACCTACCAGGTTCGATAGTAACTTGATCCGAAGCCTCATGATCATCATCATTAACTTCCTCTTCAACTAACGTAGGCTTCATAGAAACAACTTCCTGCATTGTGCTACTCACTAGTTGAAACAGAGGTTCAATAACCTCATCAAGTTCTATCTTCCTACCACTCAATTCTTTCAAGAGAAACCTTTTCTCGAGAAAGGATCCAGTTTTTAGCAACAAACATTTTGTGCTTGGATCTGAGATAGAAGGTTTACCCAACTGTCTTTAGGGTATTCTATGAAGATGCATTTGCCCGCTTTGGGTTCGAGCTCATTAGGTGAAAACATTTTTCCACACAAGCGTCACAGCCCCAAACGTTAAGAAATGACAGCTTAGGTTTCTATCAAACCATAATTCACACGGTGTCATCTCAACGGATTTAGATGGTGCCCTATCTAAAGTGAATGTAGTTGTCTCTAATGCATAACCCCAAAACGATAGTGGTAAAGGATAAGAGACATCATAGTTCGCACCATATCCAATAGAGCACGACTATGACGTTCGGACACACCATCACACTATGGTGTTCCAGGTGGCGTAAGTTGTGAAACAACTTTCACATTCTCTTAACTTGTATAACAAACTCGTAACTCAGATATTCACCTCCACGATCATATCGCGAACATTTTATCTTCTTGTCACGATGATCTTAAACTTCACCTGAATTTGCTTGAACTTTTTCAAACGATTCAGACTTGCGTTTCATTAAGTAAATATACACTATTATCTACTCAAATCATCAGTGAAGGTAAGAAAATAACGATAGCCACCGCATGCTACAAGACTCATTGGATTGCATAAATCAACATGTATCATTTCCAATAAATCACTTGCCCGCTCCATCAAACCAAAAAACGGGGTCCTTAGTCATCTTGCCCAAGAGGCATGGTTCGCATGTCTCAACCGATTCGAAATCGAATGAGTCCAAAGATCCATCAGCATGGAGTTTCTTCATGTGCTTTAGACCAATATGACATTTAGCGGCAGTGCCACAAGTATGTGGTACTATCATTATTAACTTTGTATCTTTTGGCATTAATGTTATGAACATGTGTATTACTACAATCAAGATTCAACAAACCATTCTCACTGGGTGCATGACCATTGAAGGTATTATTCATGTAAACAGAATAACCATTATTCTTTAACTTAAATGAATAAACGTGTTCAATAAACACGATCTAATCACGTTCATGCTCAACGCAAAACACCAAATAACATTTATTTAGGTTCATCACTAATCCCGAAGGTAGAGAGAGCGTGTGATGTTGATCACATCAACCTTGGAAACATTTCCAACACACATCGTCACCTCACCCTTAGCTAGTGCTCTGTTTATTCCGTAGCTTTTATTTCGAGTTACTAACATTTAGCAACCGAACCGGTATCCAATACCCAGGTGCTACTAGGAGTACTAGCAAGGTACACATAAGTAACACGTACATCAAATATACTTCTATCGATGTTGCCAGCCTTCTTATCTACCAAGTATCTAGGGATGTTCCGCTTCAGCGACCGCTCTCCTCATAATCGAAGCACTTAGTCTGGGGTTTGGGTTCAACTCTGGGTTGCTTCACTGGAGCAGCAACTGACTTGCTATCCATGAAGTTTTCCCTCCTTGCTCCTGCCCTTCTCGAAACTAGTGGTTTGACTAACCATCAACACTTGACGCTCCTTCTTGATTTCTACCTTCGCAGTGTCAAACATCGCGAACAGCTCAGGGATCATTATTTCTATCCCTAGCATTTTATAGTTCATCACCAAGTTCTAGTAGCTAAGTGACAGTGACTTGGAGAACTATATCAATCACTATCTTATCTGGAAGATCAACTCCCACTCAATTCAAGCGATTGTAGCACCCAGACAATCTGAGCACATGCTCAACGATTGAGCTATTCTCTTTCATATTACACGCAAAGAATCTTGTTGGAGATCTCATATTTCGCAACACGGGCACGAGCCTGAGATCCTAATTTCAGCTCTTAGAACATATCATATGTTCCATGACGTTCAAAATCTTTTGGAGCCTCAATTCTAAGATGTAATGCATGATGCACTAAACTATCAAGTAGTTATCAGAACATGCCTGTCAGATGATCACAACATCTACAAACAATGCCAGAGGGGTTGGCACACCGAGCGGTGCATTAAGGACATAAGCCTTCTATGCAGCAATGAGGACAATCCTCAGATCACGGAGCCAGTCCGCAATATTGCTACCATCATCTTTCAACTCTATTTCTCTAGGAACATATAAAAATTCAAGCGAGCTACAGCGTGAGCTAGTAATCTACAACACAGTTTGCAAAGACACTACTAACTATGTTCATGATAATGAGTTCAATTAATCATATTACTTAAGAACTCCCACTCAATTTGACAACCCTCCAGTCATTCGAGTGATACATGATCCAAATTTACCAACTCAAGTCCGATCATCACTTGAGTTGAGGTGGTTTCAATGGTGAACATCATCATGTTGATCATATCTACTATATGACTCATGTTCGACCTTTCGGTCTCTTGTGTTCCGAGGCCATGTCTGTACATGCTAGGCTCGTCAAGTTTAACCCGAGTGTTCTGCATGTGCAACACTGGCTTGCACCCGTTGTATGTGAATGTAGAGTCTATCACACCCGATCATCATGTGGTGTCTCAACACGACGAACTTTCGCAACGATGCACACTCGGGGAGAACACAATTTATCTTGAAATTTAAATGAGGGATCACCTTATAATGCTACCGTCGTCCTAAGAAAAACAAGGTGCATAAAAGGATTAACATCACATGCAAATCATAAGTGACATGATATGGCCATGAATTTGTGCTTTTGATCTCCATCTTGAAAGCACCGACATGATCTCCATCGTCACCGGCACGACACCATGATCTCCATCATCTTGATCTCCATCAACGTGTCGCCATCGGGGTTGTCGCGCCCAACATGCTTCTACAACTATTGCTACCGTTTAGCGATAAAGTAAAGCATTACATAGCGCTTAATGATTGACACGCAGGTCATACAATAATTAAAGACAACCCTATGGCTCCTGCCGGTTGCCATACTCATCGACATGCAAGTCATGATAATCTATACATCACATGATCATCTCACATATCACATATATCACATCATGTAATTGGCCATATCATATCACAACATACCCTCCAAAAACAAGTTAGACGTCCTCTAATTGTTGTTGCCTGTTTTACGTGGCTGCTATGGGTATCTAGCAAGAACAATTCTCATCTACGCAAAAACCACAACGGTGATACACTAGTTGCTTTTCAACCTTCTCAAGGACCACCTTTGTCGAATCCGATCCAACTAAAGTGAGAGAAACTAGCACCCGCAAGCCATCTATGCAACAAGTTGCGGTCGAGGGAACCGGTCTCTCGTAAGCGTACGAGTAATGTTGGTCCGGGCCGCTTCATCCCACAATACCGCTGAACCAAAACATGACCATGGGAGGAAGCAATCTAAGCATCAACGCCCACAAACTCTTTGTGTTCTACTCGAGATCTCATCTACACATAGACCTAGCTCATGATGCCACTGTTGGGGAACGTTGCATGGGAAACAAAAAAATTCCTATGCACACGCAGATCTATCCATGGTGATAAGCATCTACGAGAGGGAGAGTGGATCTATGTACCCTTGTAGATCGCTAAGCGGGAAGCGTTAAGAAACGTGGTTGGTGTAGTCGAACGTCTTCGCGATCCAAATTGCCGAGTGTCCCGTGATCTCATCACGATCCGTCCCGCGATCCAATCACAATCCGTCCCGCGAACTCATCACGATCCGTCCCGTGGTCTTGATCACGATACGTCCCGCAAACTCATCATGATCCGGCTCCTGGTCTTGATCAAGATCCGTCCCGCGAACTCATCACGATCTGTCCCGCGAACTCATCACGATCCATCTCGCGATCTTATTCACGGTCCTTATGATCAAGCGCCGAACGAACGGCACCTCCACGTTCAGCACACATACAGCTCGATGACGATCTCTGCCTTCTTGATCCAGCAAGAGGGAGCGGAGAGGTAGAAGAGTTCTTCGGCAGCGTGACGGTGCTCCAGCAATGGTGGTGGAGCTATTCCGGCAGGGTTTGCCTAAGCACTGCAGAAATCCGATCTAGAGGAGAAACTATGCACTGGAGGAACGGGCAGCACGTGGCTAAAAATTCTTGTGCAAAAACCCTAAAATCCTCTATTATATATAGGAGGAGAGGAGGAGAGGACTTGGCGCAAGGGCCAAGCCTCCTTGGTTCGTCCGAAGTGGGGAGGAGAGGAGGACTCCTCCTCCAATCCTAGTAGGACTAGGATTCCTCCCTTTTTTGACCTTTTTCCACCTTTTTCCCTTTGGGCTTTTCTTCCCAGCCGCATGGGCCTTGTCTGGGACTTCCACCAGCCCACAAAGGGCTGGTATTTACTTCCCACAGCGCATGTAGCCTCTTGGGTCGAAATACCCCTCCCGATGGTCTCCCGGTACACTACCGGCACTCCCGATACACTACCGATGAGCCCGAAACTTTTCCGGCGACCAAAATAGGACTTCCTATATATCAATGTTTACCTCCAGACCATTCCGGAGCTCCTCATGACATCCGGGATCTTATCCGGGACTCCGAACAACCTTCGGTCACCACCATACATAACTCTATACTACCGAAACGTCACCAAACCTTAAGTGTGCAGACCCTGCGGGTTCGAGAACTATGTAGACATGACCGAGACACCTCTACGGTCAATAACCAATAGCGGGACCTGGATGCCCATATTGGTTCCTACATATTCTATGAAGATCTTTATCGGTCGAACCTCTATGTCAAGGATTTAGTTAATCCCGTATGATGTTCCCTTTGTTCTTCGGTTTGTTACTTGCCTGAGATTCGATCGTCGGTATATCCATACCTAGTTCAACCTCATTACTGGCAAGTCTCTTTACTCGTTCCGTAACAAAAGATCCCGTGACTAACACTTAGTCATATTGCTTGCAAGGCTTGTTGTGATGTTGTATTACCAAGTGGGCCCTGAGAAACCTCTCCGTCACACGGTGTAATAAATCCTAGTCTTGATCCATGCCAACTCAATAGACACCCTCGGAGATACCTGTAGAGCACCTTTATAGTCACCCAGTTACGTTGAAACGTTTGATACACACAAGTTACTCCTCCGGTGTCAGTGAGTTGCATGATCTCATGGTCATAGGAACATATACTTGACATGCAGAAAACAGTAGCAATAAACTGACACGATCATATGCTACGTTTGTGGTTTGGGTCTTGTCCATCACATCATTCTACTAATGATGTGATCCTGTTATCAAATGACATCTCATGTCCGTGACTAGGAAACCATAGCTATCTTTGATCAACAAGCTAATCTATTAGAGGCATACTAGGGACATGGTGTTGTCAATGTATCCACACATGTATCTGAGTTTTCGATCAACACAATTATAGCATGGATAATAAACGATTATCATGAACAAGGAAATATGATAATAACTAACTTATTATTGCCTCTAGGGCATATTTCCAAGATAAGGTACAAACAATCTCTGAAGGAAAATCGCATTCTCAATGACCATATCATTAAACACCCCAGTTGACAACCTGTTGCAGCACCAGCCATCCACATAAAACGTATGGACATTCGTCGTAGTGATGTGGAGGCTACTGAACTCAAACATCACATGAAGATGAAGGTACTCGAGAGTTTTACAGCCGGGGAGCAGGAGCTCCAAATCCTCCTTCTACAAGCTGACGCCAATGAGCTTGAGGTCCTTTAGTTTAGGGAGACGAAGAGCATGCCCGACAATAATCTTGGGGAAAAAGCACTCCCTGAACGTAGCATCATGCAATGTGGGTGCGAGGTGGAGCACGAATGGAGGTAGTGAGCGTCATTGTCCAACTTCAGAGATGAGCTTCTCGATCAGAGCTAGGAAGGCGGATAAGAACCATTCGTGGAACTTGGGATCTGACTGGCACATTGTGCGTGGCGAGGATGTGGGACAATGCGTCGAAGCGTTAGCGATCCCCACTGCATAGCTCGTCATCATCGATGAGGTCCAGGGGGTTCCAGGCCAGATGGGTCGCCATCACTGGAAGAGGACAATGGTCCGTGAGGCATATTTGATGGGGTGGAGGTACATGATGATTACCAACTTCTCGTTGGGGAGGCTGCTGGTGAAGTCCACACTCGCTAGAGGGTCTTGAGGTTCACCCTCGACCCGCCCCCACTTGTTGGTCGCCTTGTCCTCCATCATATAAGGAGGAAATCATCGGCAGTGGCACTTATAGATAAGAACGGAGGAGAAGTGGGAGCATTAATGGAGTTGGGAGCGAGGTGGGCGGTGGGTGGAGGTCATAGGGCTCGATTCCTAGCGAGCTAGTTGCATGACGCACTTCTCGCATGCATTCCCTGAGCCTACGTGGTGGACTACTCACATGTGTGTCGTCTAATCAAACATACCGTCACAGCACCTCATAGCCAATAAAATAAGAGGGGCTTGTAGCAGCACGTAAATGGTTAGTACAACACAAATGATTCAAATAAGACAACCGGTTGCAATATTAACTTGGGAGGAGGTTGCTCAAAAAATGAACGTGGCATATATTTTGAAATCCATTAACATTTCTTTCATGGGAACTAAACACATACCCAGGGACATATATATGATTTTCATCCCATTTTAGTGCACTTGAGCATGTGACTTTAGGTCAAATTTGAATTATGCACACTAAATGCCTAGAAAACTCAGATAATGAATAAAAATGTCCTCTGACCTCCTGTGAAAATCTTGTGAAATTCTAAATTTTACCACAAAACTCCTATAGTTCCATGTTGCCTCTGTAAAAAATATCCAAGGCGATAAGAGGCAATGAATGTCATTTAGTCCACAAAGATGACACATTCCCCACCTGAACCAAGAGGCATTTAGTGAGAATCTCTTGTTTGTAAGAAGCGTATGCAAATTTTTTAACCAAATTGAACAAAAAAATTACCATGGCATATTGGTGCCATTTCATGACACCATCCAAAGTTTCGTGAATTTCATACAAGTTTTGTACTTACATGAACTTAAAAACCGAGCTTCACAATGTTCACGGCCGATCTAGAACGTTGAGGTGTTTGAAATTCATTCCCATTTCTTACATGGGAAATAAACATGCACCCAGGGACACATATATGGATTTTCTACCCATTTTTGTGCACTGGAGCATGTGTCTATAGTTCAAATTTCAATTATACACACTAAATGCCTCGAAACTCAGTTAATGTATGAAAACGTCCAAACGAACCCTAGATAATGCAAAATTTTAACAAGACACTCCTATAGTTACATGTTGCCTCTATAAAAATATTCAAGGCGAGAAGAGGCAACGAATGTCGTTTCCTCCAAAAAGGTGTCACGTTCCCTACCAGAACCATGAGGCTTCTAATGAGAAGCTCCAGTGTGTAAGAAGATTATGCCAACATTTTGCCCAAATTATAAAAAATACCACAGCATGTTGGTGCCTTTTCATGACACCGTGCCAAGTCCCATGAATTTCACGTGAGCTTTGGATTTACAGGAATTTAAAAACCAAGTTTATCAATGTTTGTGGTCGATTTACGATGTCGAGGTGTTTGAAATTCATTCCTGTTTCTTGCTTCGGAAATAAACATGCACCAGTGATACACATATGATTTTAAACCCATTTAGTGCACTAAGGAATGTGCTTGCAGTTCAAATTTTAAATAAGCACACTAAATGCCTATAAAACTCTGTTAATGTATAAAATGTCCAAACGAACATTGGATAATTCCAAATTTTAACACGACACTTCTATAGTTGCATGTTGCCTCTATAAAAATAATCAAGGTGAGAAGAGATAATGAATGTAGTTTCGTACACAAAGGTTACACGTTCTAGTGATAAGCTCTTGTTTGGAAGAAGCTTATGCCAACTACCCAAATTGGACAAAAAATTACCACAACAGGTTGAAGCCATTTCATGACACCGTGCCAAGTTTCATGGAATTCAGATGAGTTTTGGATTTGTATGAATTAAAAAACCAAGCTTCTCAATGTTTACGACCGATCCCCGATGCCGAGGTATTTGAAATTCATTCCCATTTCTTGCGTGGGATATAAGCATGCACCCAGGGTCACATATGATTTTTCAACCCATTTTGGTGCACTAGAGCATGTGCCTACGGTTCAAATTTCAATTACACACGCTAAATGCCTTGAGAACTCACATAATGTATGAAAATGTCCAAATGAAAGCTGGATTATTCTAAATTTTAACACGACACTCCTATAGTTGCATATTCACCAAAGATAAATGTTCTAGCAATTAAAACACCATCCTTTTCTGCCATAACCCCATTTTTCTTCTATTCAAAATGATAAATGAAATACACTTCAAAAAATAATTAGCAAGAATCGTATGCAACGCAGTACAAAATACCTTGTGGTCTGGCTTACTGCGGAAGTTTGGCCGGTGATACGTCTCCAATGTATCGATAATTTATGAAGTATTCATGACATATTTCCCCATGTTCACATTAATTTTGTATGATTTTCATGCACTTTATATGATTTAAATGGAACTAACCTGAACTGGCGTTGTTTTTAGCAGAATTATCGTGGGGTCATTTTTGTGAAGAAAATGAAAGTTCTCGGAATGGAACGAATCTTTTTAACGATATTTTTAGGAAGGAATGGGACGGAGGAAGATTTGAGGGAGTACCAGGGGACTTACAAGGAGTTGACAAGCTAACAGACGCGCCTAGTGGAGTGTCCATGCCATGTGGCCTTGTGGGCCCCCCTGTGGCACCTCTTGGCTTGATTCCAACGTTGAAAAGTCCTATATGTTCAGAAACCCCCACAAGTTAACCTAGAACTTCCACTCCGCCATCGCAAGCCTCTGTTCTAAAGCAATCTCCTATGGACCCCTTTTCCAATACCTTGTCGAAGGGGGAAATCATCACCAGATTCAAATACTCATATTGTTCCATTTTGCAAACCCCCTTTATACTACTTTCTAGATTTCTCCAAAATCTACATTGCTTACCCCTGAATCGTACAATATAGTTACCATCACTTCCCTTCCTGGACGGAGGGAAATAGGTGCCTGAGAGATCCGTTATCTGTAGTCTCTGGGCTTGATAAAACAGTCATCATATTGGTACCTAGGCCCCATTGCTGGAAAGTCTCGGCTTCAAAACTGTACGTGGAGCTTCCGCCTCATACGAATCCTCTAGGGATGAGGGTAGGCCCATCCCAGGGGAAGCTGTCATAGAAGCTTTGCCCCTCGCTTTTATGTTCTTCGTGTCTTTTAGCCCTCACTAGATGACAACTTGCTTAATTTTCAATTCTCCTTAAGACAATCATCCCCAATTTCTTGATTTGGCCAGGAAACACAGTTGCTACCCCCTAGTATGTGTTGATTTCCTAATTGGAAGATAGGAGGGCACCCCTTCTCCCAAAGTTAAGATACTCCTCCTTGCTAAACTGATTCCGCATAATATAATGCTCCAAAAAGGTTCAATTTGCCGGTTAGCTGGGCCCCTGATCTACGTTGACCAAGCATTTACACTCATAATTTACGACATGGAATACAAGGGAATCTAATCATGTTCACTCACCATGCCAAATCTAAAAAAGAGAAAAAAGACAACGTCATGCCCAAGATGCGATCCTATCCTTATTTCGGCACGAGGACCTCGACAGGGATAGAAGCGGATCTTGTCGTGTTGCAAGAATGGATATCATTACAAGTACATGTACATAAGAGATGTGTATATGGAATTGGCTTACACTCTCCACAAGCTACATCAAGATCACATCACACCAAGAAGAACTCCAAATCAAATAAGCATCACTCTCATGTCAATTCATCACATTACTTGTACCTGCAACTGTTGTTGTAGTAATTTGTGAGCCACAGGGACTCAGCAATCTCATTTCCAAGGGTATCAAGACTATTAAAGCTTTATGGGTCAGGTATGGTTAAGTGGTGAGGCTGCAACAAGCGACTAAGCATTTATTTGAGTGGCTAACTTACGAATACAGGAAGTAAAGTATGATGGTCTATGCATAACGAACGTGAACTAGTAATGATCACTAAGTGATCCTGAACACCTACTTATGTTAAACATAACCCATCGTGTTCTCTCCCGGATAAGGACTCACGAGAAGAGATAGTCACGGTTACGCACACATCTGGTGTATTTTATTAGAGTTTACTTCAAGTTGCTATGACCGGGTGTTAAACAAAGTTTCCAAGTTTGCCACATAACCACGGCCACGGTTTTCTGAAAGACTTAACCCTACAGGGGTGCTCCAACTCATCCATCACAAATTAACCACACGCAGCGGGAATAACCTCGACTAGGGATCTCGTGATCTTCCTAGGAAATTCCACAGGAAATACTCCACCTTGAGATAGCCGAAGAAAAATCGGAATTCCTCACTCAAGACGTTCGAGAAAGGTAAAATAAATCCAGCAAGGCCTCCTGATGAGCCAGATCCGCATCTAGAGCCGTGCATTCTCTATCCACGACATCATCCGTCTATGCAAAGTGGACAGTAGCCTGAAAATGCCTCAAGTTTCCCCGAGGTGGCACCGCCGACTGCTAGGTAGCTTGACCAACACTCATAAGGAGCACTGGCCCGGTTTGTTGATTAATTATCCACGGATTCCAGAAAGTCCCAATGCAAGTTTTATTAGGTTGGCAAATGGTAAAACCAATGTTGGGCCTTGCCAGATAAGTTTTATCCCAAAACTAAAATCAAGGGGGTCCCCATAACAACCCCAAGCATGTTAGGAGCGCTCAATTATGGAACATAACACTGGTTCACAAGTAACTAGGGCGGCAAGAGTGGAACAAAACACCGAGCAAAAGGCCAAGCCTTCCTCCCTTTACCAAGTGTATAAGTGCATTAAATTAAATAGCAATAATATTGTGATAACAAAAGAATGTCCATGTGGTCACATGGAAGCAATTGCACCTGCAGCTAGAAACGCTATAAGAAGGGTTGAGCAAGCGGTAACATAGCCAAACAAAGGTTTGCTAGGAAGGTGGAGGGTTAGAGGCTTTTCATGGCAATGTTGGGAGACTTGACAAACAAGTGGTAGGTAGAGGACATAACGATAAAAGCGGGACAACTAGCATAGCAATGATAGTAGTGGTATCCCGGGAAATTTGTCATCTTGCCTGAGATCCCGCTTGGAAGAAGAACGAGTGCATGAAGAAGACGAGCCAACGTAGTCGAACGAATCCTCACACTCCAAACGCTTTCGGAACTCTATCTAGAAGAGGCAATCTAAAACAAACAATCAACACATGATACACCTCAACATATGCGTGACATGATGAGCAAACCAATATGATGCATGTCCGGTTTAATTATGCAAAGGATGACATGGAAAATCACATACATCAATACTACACATTAAGTGAAACTCAATATGCAATGAGTTTCCTATTGACGAAACTCCACAATCAAATATTTAGTTGAGTCTCATTTATTTACTCGGCAACATTAAATTTTGTTAAATATGGCAAGAGGTGAAGGAATAACAAACTACATCATCTAGGCATATTAAATGAGACCGGAAACAACTTATAGTATTCCCAAAACATCCTCATAAGTATAATATGAATTTGGTGCATATCTGTCCTAACACAATTTTATATTTTTTAAACATGTAAATAATGTGGTGCATGAGATTCTACACGTTTTTCTAGTCAAGTTACATATGTAAAACCTTTTCAACACAGCTACGGTTAATTAGTTATGATATAAATCATTTTAGCATGGCATTTATGAAAATTACGTGAAAACAACAGGTTAAATTTTTTTAAACACATGTGAGAGTTGAATATTGTGAATCCACACGAAATTCTAGTCACTTTTCATATATAAAGTTTTTACATGCGATGCACGGATGGAAAGTTATTAAATGCATGAAGATTAGGGTTTTTTCTGTAAATCTGTTTTTATTGCTTAATTAGCACAATTCACTACGCAGGAAAAAAATGACTCAGGCTGAATCTGAACATGGGCCTAAACAGGATCTTGGCACGGCATAACTATCCAGTGCACAAGGCAAAAAATAGCACTAGGGGGGCGGCTCACCTTGGGCCTCATGGGCCGGTCGGTGAGGAGGCGAAGCTGGGCCGCGAGCGAGGTGGCCGGGTCAATGCGAGCGCCTCGCACAAGCACGAGCAGAGCCCTGGCGATGGGACACCAAGGGGCCATGGTCAGGCTGGAGCGGGAGGTCTGGGGGCGGCCGAATCCGGCGATCCCCGATGGGATCTGGGCGGAGGCGAGCAGACGAGGGCCGACACGGAGCTTCACGCATCCATGGTGGCCTGGACAAGGGGAACAGAGAGAGGGGTTAGGGGAAAGAGAGAAGAGAAGGGAGAAGAGAGAAGGAGAGGGAGGAAGGAGAGGGAAGGACGTGGGGTCGAGGTCCGGCTAGGAACTCCTGCTCCGATGGCGGCGCACATCAGGAGGTCGAGCGGCTACGGGGCTCTGTGGTTGCCGGACATGTCCGATTTGACCACGGACATGTCCGGTAGGAGCGGATTTGGACGAATTTGAGCCCCGTATTTCAGATCTGAGGGCCCGATTTGGCTGGGTGGCTAGGGCTGCGGAATTGGAGGGAGGTATAGCTAGCAGGTGGGATTTTCTAGGGGTGTGGCTGCAATTTCACATGGGGGAAACCCTAGAGAGTGAGGGGGCTCTCTCCATGGGGTGGTTATATAGGGTATGGACTAGGGTGGGTTGGACCTCATCCGTCCGGTCGTGATCCGATGGCCCCGAACAAAGGGAGGGGCTAGGTTGGGCTAGTGGGCTGTGTAGTTGGGCTAGGTGGGTATGAGAGGGAAGTTGCGTCGCGTGACACGAGTTTTGGAAACCGAAATGACTAATGAATAACCGATGACCACACCGCTACGGTTGACCGTTGGGGTATCAAATGAACTCGAAATGCGACGAAATTCGGTAGGCGGTCTACGTACGATATAACAACACCGCATGCCAAGTTTCGACCCAGTCCAAGAATATTTTTTGCATGCTTTAAAAACCGTTTTTTAAACGATGCCATAGGCGCGTGCGTGTGTAGTTGGTCTCAAAACGGTCGACGACACGAACGAAGAGAACCGGCAACTACGAATGGATGCAAGTTTTTGAAAACGAGTGACGATGCCATGCAGATGATGCGAATGATGCAATGATGAATGCAAGACCCAAACTAATCGCATGACGATAATGGAATAAAAGGGGAATCATCTGGAGCATCGGTCCTGGGCTGTTACAGACAAAGTCCGTGATGAAGCCTTCCCAGGTTGGATAGAAGGAAATAGGTAAATGCTAAACCCAAACTGAGGTTGTTGGTGTCACATATATGTGTGATGCATCCTTGTCTGCTTATTAGAGCAGAGTATTGGGTGGTTGGTCAGGTAAATCCTGATACTGGAGCTACCAAATTCGATAAAAAACCCATGATTCTGACAAGATACGAAATCACATCATACCACAAACCATTTCACTTGAGTCCATCTTTTCTTCCCTTTTACTGAAACTGAGTGAGGAGAAAGGTGGGTTCATGGTAATTAATTTCTAGATCTGACATACCATTAAATAAATTATTAAAACAGGTGCAGGTCATTCCAATTCTATAGATAGTGTTTGTCTTACTGTCTGTTTGAGTGCTTGAAGGCCCCTGGAGTAGTCGTCCCAACTTCATCATCCCAGCTATCTCCATGATGAGGAGGTTGTAGGTCACCCTCGGGGATGAGAGTTTGTACTAGTAGCTATGTGTTTGATCTCTTTCTCATTATCGTGTTCTTGATATGGCACGATCTTGATGTATCACGAGCTTTGTTAATTTAGTTGGATCATATGGTGTGCTTCCCTCTCTATATTGTTGTGATGAATTAAGTGTTCTCCTTTTGAGATCTCGTTATGTTGGATTGAATACTTTGGATTTCAGAACACTTGATATATGTCTTGCATGTGGATACACGTGCTGATAATGGGGTGTTCTATTCAATCACTGGATATATATGTTTTGGTTGTCAACTTGCGGATACTCTTGGTGGCATTGAGGGGATATAGGCACATAGGTTGATGCAAGTTTTCATCTTAATTTCTTCATAGAAATCTTGGGGTAGTGTCGTGGGGAATGAACACCTATGGGATCGGAGGGACCCCTTTCGGTTTGGCAGGGGAGAAGGCTCGCACAAAGAGCAAATCTGATGAACAACACGCGGGATTTCTACCCAGGTCCGGGCCGCAAAGATACGTAAAACCCTACTCTTGCTTGGTTGTATTGTGGGTGTTTTTAGGGTTCTTGCTACATGAGCGTTGTGAACAGCTGCTACGTGTATGAGATAGAAGATCCAAAAGTCCAGAGATCCAAGGTGGAAAAAAGTCCTCTATCGTAACGCCCTGGGCCTCCTTTTACATGATCTAGGGGATCCCAACAGTGGCATACCTAACAATGCTATCATACCTAACACTGACGGAGTAGGACCGGCGCACTTAATGCACCATCAGGCATCTCTGACTATCTAAGGGACGGGATGGGAGCCCGTCCCATCGGCACCGCTTAGCCCCGCCCACGTCACTGCCGCGACACGTGCCCAGGCGGAGCGACACCTGGCCTGTGCGCTGGCGGGGCCTTGCCGGGGCTTCGCCTTGCCAGGTCCTGTCGTGGCTTTGCCTTGCCTGAGGGTTTGATGGCCATCCTGGCAAGGTCTTGCTGGGTTCTTGATTTTCCTGTATTTGTATTTGGCAGCTACCAGCCGGGCCTCGTTGCCAGGGTGGCTACTACTGCCCGTACACGAGTAAGTTGCACTAGAGAGCCCAAAACTCTAGTGCACCGACAGATTCCTCGGGCCTAGGCCACACACGGTGCGAGGCATTGTTGGGCTAGGTCGTAACAGTGCACGAGCACGCATGGTAGGGCCTTGCGGTAGTGATCATTGCGCTTACTGTGCCTCCACACGATGCCCACTGAATGCGGGACGTGGGGATATGTGTGCGGCATGGTCATTACAGCAGCGCGCCCGCGAAGTGTTTCGATATTAATCTAGTAATGGGGCTACCCCGCACCTTCCCCATAAAAAGGAAACCGTGGAGGCACTGCTCATTTACCTCTTGTCTTTCCCAATCTAAGAACCGCCTTCATCTTCCTCCACAAGCCCGAAACAGAGATCCTCCCATTCATCCACGCCTCCATGACCTCTCCATCCTCAGCCCCCGCCTTCATAGCCACCATGCCTCCCAAGGCCAGTAAGGGCAAGGATGCGGAAATCATCTTGGAGAACAAGCTGGTGAGGATGCAGAAAGAGCACATCGTCTTTCCACCGGGGCTTGACACGGGCGCTCTAAAGGAGCGATACCGGTGTATGTGAGCTACAGGGACAACAGCGCATCCCGCCACCCGCGTGAGTCCAGGTCCTTTCGGGTGAGGCCCAGATAAATATCAATTCTTTGCCGATTATGGTTACTACGGGTTGTGGCCCCCTTTCTTGGATTTCTTCAATGACATTATGTTCACCTACGGCTTCCAACTCTTGGAGTTTACGCCGAATGCCGTGACGTGTATGTCAGTTTTCGCTCATCTTTGCAAAAACTTTGCCGGAGTAGTTCCTAGCACCGCCCTTTTCCACCATTACTTTACTCCCCGTATTCAACAAGGCGGAGCCCTTTCTGGTTCCGTCGCTTGGATTCCACGACAAATAAACCAAGGAGGTCTACCCAGACGGGTCCTACTATGAGATTTGGGATGAGTGGTGAGGCAAATGGTGCTGGATTCAGGAGGAGAACTTCCAGCCTTTTTGCTTGCCGCGGCAAACCAAGATGGTGCGTGGTGATGACGGGAGTGCCTTTGACCCTGAGGATGGGAAGCTCATAGTCGCGACCACAAGGATTCATCGCTTCAAAACCGCTGGCCCCATCATAGAGATGATAGGCGCCGATTTCCTTCGTCGGCACATTATTCCCCTACAGAATAAGGGGAGGCCATCTTGGGAATTCTGAAACACGGCGAACATCATGAGGCTGCGCCCCGGGCTGAACCACAATCTGATAGTTATGTAGCTCAGAGCTCTCTGCCAGAAACTGTTTAGGAGTGTCGTGGTATGTGAACTACCGGCAAGCATAATCCCCCGGTGCAATAACTCTGCTTTGGGTCGAATCATCGCCATGATGCCGGCGTTTGACACCCACAGCCTTGACGCGTCCTGGATTGAGCCATCTATAGAGCATGTGCATGAATTCTTTGATAACTTGGCAGAGACGACCATCCGCAAGGAAGAGGGCCTCGTTCGCGACACCACTGAGGAAGTAATGGTATACATTGCCAGCAGGACTGATGAAGCAAATCTTGCTGCGGAGGCGGGCAGCATCGGCTTCTTGGAAGATGAAACCAGCGGAGGAGAAACACTATCGGACAAAAGTCTTGCCGGGCAGGGCGGCACCGCCGAGGTGCGAGGCAGCACATCTGCCCGGGGCCGTCCTGCCGAACACACAGCTGAGGAGGAACTACTCGAGGAGGTCACGTCTCTTGTGACAAGAAAGAGGCGCGTCCTTCGGAGCTCCACCTCTGGGCTTCCGGTCCACCAAGCTCTTTCGAGAAGAGTAGTCCCCAGCAAGGGGACAGCCGGCGAGGCTGCGTGGCAGCAAGAAGCTCATCAGCAACCCGCGCCTGCCGTGGCCAAGCGACCCAGGAGCATCCCTCCACCTCCCTCCACGGGCACCATGGCGGAAGTTACTTTTGCCCTTGCTGCCCTTAGCTCGGGAGAAGAACATGGGGATTAAGGATCTTGCCGCATCTTTTGCCTTTCGAATTTCTCGTTTTACTTAACTCATTTGCTTTGCCTTGGCTTATCTCCACAGGGATGCGGAAACACTGGCGCAAAGGGTGGCAAAGAGAGCGAAGACCTCGATGGGTGAGGAGTTGCCAGCAAGCACCTCAGGTGCGCTAGATATGATCACCGTCAATCCGGAGGCCAGCCCACGCCGTAGTCCTCGACTCAGCCCCCGACGCACCCCCCAGCGTGAGCCCATTACTCACTTCCCGCTGGCAAGTGCCGGGTGGTTTTATTTACTGCCGACATCACCGGACATGCAGGGGGAGGGCGGCGGCAAGGAGAACCATCATAGGTCATCCCTGATACGCCGCCTCCATCATATACGCCATCTCTAGCGTGCTTTACCATGACAAGGGAGAGCCAGCAAGCACGGGCACCGGCAAGTCTTCGCTGGCAACCGTTTTTGGTGCAGGTACTCCTTATTATGTTCGACTTTCTTTGTCTTCTTGAACTTCCACCTCAGCTTCGTTTCGGTTAGTTTTCTTGGCCTTCAGACATTCCCTCGATGGAGGGCATGGATGTTGACACCGTCATCGAGGAGACCGCCAGGCATGCTGCCGCTGAGGCCGAAAGGATCGCTGCTGAGGAGGCCATCAAGAGTGCCGCTACGGAGGCCGCTGAAGCCGCCAAGAACGCTACTATCGAGGCCGCTAGTGTTGAGGCCGCCAATGCTGCTTGGGAAGAGGCCGAGAAGTCCGGCGAGGAGGCCAGTGACCGTACTGACGGCATTTCTGTCGCAGGAGCGCCAGGCGGTATGCCGGCCACGGAGCTCCCAGCTACCGGGGAGGCGGCCGTTGAGGACCAGCCGCCCACATCCAAAGACCCTTCGTCGAGCAAGTACCTTAGGGTTGGCGATAATTTGTTCGTCAGCCTCCCCGGCATGGCAAGCACTTGGGTGGCAACTGAAGGGGAAGTTTTTGAAGAGGGGATCATTATTGCTGTCAGGCTCGAGATTGTTGATGAATAAAATGCCAGCAGCAGCAAATCCCAAGAAGAGCAGGTCCTCCAGACCATGGGCGATAGCTTCCGAAAGCTTCAAGTGCTTCACCGCACCCGAAAGGAGAAACTGGACTCCAGGGCAGTAGTTATGGAAGCGACCGAGGCCAACTTTCAAGATGGCGTCGAAGAAACTCAGGCCTGGTTCATCCAAGCTATCCAGGATCTGAAGTCTGGTCAAGAGCAACTGAGGCAAGGCTAGAGCCAACTCTTCATGCAG
Source organism: Hordeum marinum (assembly GCA_022496015.1). Lineage (NCBI taxonomy): Eukaryota > Viridiplantae > Streptophyta > Magnoliopsida > Poales > Poaceae > Hordeum > Hordeum marinum. The sequence goes on along the minus strand of CM039675.1, from coordinate 155,493,909 downwards.
CAGTCTGACGCCGAGCAGGTGCAGGAGAAGGCAAAGCAACGGCTGCTGCAGAGGACGCTCGCTTGACGGAGCGCCATATTGGTCTCGACGCCTATGAGGAAGACCTTGTCGCTCGCAAGAAGGCGCTTGCCAACAAACTTCATGGCAAGGAAGTGGAGATCGAGGAGCTTGTCACGCCGCGGACCTGGGAGCTAGAGCGGAAACACAAGGAGACGCTCAAAGCTCTAACTGCAGATCGTGCCGGCAAGCTGAAGGAGGCCGTCGATGCTATCGAAGCTGTAGAGGACACCAAGAATTTGCTAGAGGAGAGGGTGAAGAAGCTGGAGGCCGACCTTGAGGATCTCAGCAAGGAGGTCTCGTCACTCATGTCTGAAAGAGACAAAGCCCTCGACAACATGATGGAGATGCATGTCACCATATCCGACAAGACCAAACAACTCTCTTCAGCCAATGAATCCATCGATGACCTGAACATGAAGCTGGCTATGCTTATCGAGACTCTTGAGACCGCCTGGACCCGCGAGAAGGCTCTGGTCAAGGATCTACAAGACGAGAAGGGGTTGGTCAAGAGTGTCGCTACCATCCACAACGACTATGTCTATGTACAAGGAGTACAAGTCTGGACTGAGAAACTCATCGATGTCGTGGATAAGCTTGCCGCATAATTGTCCACCATGGGCCTAGAAGGTTTCAGGTACTCTTCTTATGCCAGAATGTCCACGAGCGCCAAGATAACCATGTTCTTCAAATGTATGCTTGGATCCTTGGAGCAGCTTCACTTCCACCAAGCATCCTACCTGGCTAGCAAAACGCACAAGCTCTGCAAGCCCGTTCTCCAAAAGGTGCTCGTCAAGGTGGTGCACAAGAACCCCGGCCTCAACCTCTCCAATGTCCTCGACCGCTTGCCGAAGGCGCTTGAGGAATTTCTCGCGCCCATCATCAACACAGTCAGCCAAGTCAAGTGGGTTGAAGGCGACCACCAGGATTAGCAGCCTTACTTCTTGCCGCCATCCATGCCAAGAATAGTTTGTCTTCTATCAGAATCGCGACCAGATTTATGTAATATAACTTTATATGCTTTGAACACATGTTATGTTATCCTCCTTGTTTAATTTCCTTTAGTATGCATTCACCCTACGCTTGATTGGAGACTTGCCAGCGCGGAACTTTAGCAGCCTGCTGGCGGGGCTGCTGTCGGCAACAGACCTTGGTGTTTTCAGTGCAGCCACCTAGACTGTTGAGCAGTCTCAAAACAGAATAAGGGCACAACCAATCGCAACAACATTCCTTCGCGTGCAGGTTTTCCAGACAAGAGTCGAAATCGTCCAAGGAAAATAACTCCACAGCAAGAATTCACTTGGGGTTTTGCAACTTATCTTTTCATTGTCGTACTCCTTCCGGCAAGATTTTTTGAACGTCGCCTATAGGTATCCACACCACCATTCCCCCCCGGCAAAGCTGCACCCGAGGTAACCATCTATCCTCTAAGAAAAAGAAAAAAGAGAAAATAAGGATGTGGAACCTTGGCGGTCCGTTAGCTCTCGCTGGTAGTAAGTGCAATGCAATATCTCAGACAAACATGCACATAAGTAAACATGAGAATCAACAAGATTTGTGGAACACATAGCTTTATTCAATATACGCACATGGTTTGCGCCTGGCTTTGTACGAAGAATTACATGCTTCAGTGGCAAGACTTGTACAAAAGGTGGTTGCCGGGAGGCCTGGCAACCGAGCCTCATGGGTAGAACTTACGAAGATGTTTGATATTCCAAGAGTTGCTCACTGGGATGCCATCTTTGGTCTCTAGGCAGACTGCGCCAGGCCTGGTGACTCGTACTACCCGACAAGGCCCTTCCCACTTCGGCATCAACTTGTTGGAATTCTTAGTGGACTGAACGCGCCGAAGAACAAGGTTGCCTTCCTCAAGACATAGGGCATTAATGTTGCAGCTATGATAGTAGCACAAAGCTTGCTGGTAGCGTGCAACTCTCATAGCAGCCTGAAGACGGTCTTCCTCAAGGAGCGTCACGTCATCTTGCCGCAACTGCTCTTGATCGAGATCATCATAAGCGAGCACTCGGGGTGACCCGTATATGTGTTCCATGGGGAGAACTGCTTCCACCCCGTATACGAGGGAGAAGGGTGTCTGGCCGGTAGCTCGATTTGGTGTCGTTTTGATGGACCAAACAACCATCGGCAACTCATCAATCCAGTGCCTTCCGCACTTGTGGAGCTTGTCGAAAGTTCTTGTCTTGAGGCCTCACAGCACTTCAGCATTAGCCCTTTCTACTTGGCCATTGCTCCTTGGGTGGGCAACGGAAGCAAAACAGATTTTGCTGCCAAGGTCTTGGACATACTGCATGAAGGTGCGGCTCGTGAACTGTGTGCCATTGTTAGTGATGATCATGTTGGGAACACCAAAGTGACATACTAGTCCATTGAAGAACTTGACGACAAACTGTGTTATCACCTTTCTCACGGCTTCAACTTCTGGCCACTTTTGTGAACTTGTTGATTGCAACATACAAGTACTCAAAGCCCCCGGGAGCGTGGGGAAAGAGGCCCAAGATGTCGAGCCCCCTGACCGAAAATGGCCAGGAGAGCTGGATCGTCTGAAGGGCTTGAGTTGGTTGATATAATTTCTACGAATGAAACTGGCATGCTTCACACTTGGTTACCAGCGCAGTTGCATCCTGGAGGGCAGTGGGCCAAAAGAAACGTTGCCGAAATGCCCTACTAGCAAGTGCTCTTGACCCTATGTGGGAGCCACATATGCCTCCATGTATCTCTGCCAACAGCTCCAGTCCATCCTCCCGAGAAATGCACTTGAGTTTCACACCGTTTGATCTCTTTCTGTACATGATGTTGTCCATGAACTGGTACATATTAGACTGGCGGGCCACATTCTCCACCTCCTCTTGCTCCTCAGGGAGTTCTCTTTTTTGAAGGAAATGGATGATGTGCTGTACCCACGCTGGAGCCTAGGGCTCGACAACAAGGACTAAAGGCATATCATTGGCCGGGGATGCATTTGTCACAATGGCAAGGGCCCGAGGTCCTACCGGAGTCTGCTGCCCCCCCGCAAGCCTGGCAGGAGCATGTGCTTCCACGGCAAGAGCCTAAGGCTCTGCCAGAGCACGCCGCTCATCGGCAAGCTTGACATCGTCCCCAACAACTTCCTCGCTGCCCACTTCTGGGAGCTCTACCGGAAAATACTTGCCGGAACTCAACTTTCTTCTTTTCTCTTGTCCATTTGATGGTGTCATAGAGGGTTGAGTTAGTCAGAGCACGGCAGTTCCTGGTTCCACACGCAACTTAAGGGCAGCACATTTTGTCAGGCCATCATCAATGATGTTCTCTACACGTGGAACGTGCTCCATTTGCAGACCATAAAAACGTTCTTCCAACTTCCTCACTTCCTCTACATAAGATTCCTTCACTGGACTCTGATAATCCTTATTTACTTTCCTGACAACAAGCTGACAATCACCCCTGATAATAAGTTTCTTGATCCCAAGGTCTGTCGTGATCCTCAGACCGGCAAGCAGCCCTTCGTACTCAGTAGTATTGTTTGTTGATCTTTCCCGGGGAAGGTGCATCTGAATCACATATTTGAGATGTGCTTCAGTGAGTGTGCCAAGTATCACTCTGGAACCGGCGCGTTGCAAGGAGAATGTCCCATCAAAATACATGATCCACTCTTGATTTGTTTCCTTGCCGGGGAGAGTTGACTCTGGAACTTCTTCATCCGGCATTGGGGTCCATTTTGCAATGAACTCCGCCAAGGCTCTGCTCTGGATGGTCGAAGTGCTTTAAAACTTGAGACCAAAGCTTGACAGTTCCAAAGCCTACTCCACAATCCTGCAGGTAGCTTCTAGGTTCGGCAAGATCCGCTATAGCAAAAAGCGAGTGATGACGGTGATCTCATGTGCTTGGAAGTAATGGCGCAACTTCCTCGAGGCCATAAGGAGGCCGAAGAGCAACTTTTGCACGCCAGAATATCTTGACCTAGCCCCCTGCAAAAGGGAACTGACAAAATAGACTGGGCGCTGCACCTCCTTTTTTCTGGATTGTCTCATTCAACTGTGTAGATCGTTACCTGCCAGCACCAAACTCTGCCACGGAAATGTCCTGGTTTGTCACTTGGCGGTCCTGACGCTGCCACTACTTCTTCATCAACTTCTCTTTTAGCCACTAGTGCAGCACTCAACACTTGATTCATTGCCGCTAGATATAGCAGCAACGGGTCTTGTGGTTTGGGCGCGACTAGGACTAGCAGAGAGGAGAGGTACTTCTTCAAATCCAACAGCGCTGTCTCCACTTCCGGTGTCCATTTCATCAGACCCGCCAGCTTCAAAATTTTGAAAAAGGGCAGGGCGTGCTCACCAGATTTTGGGATGAACCTACTCAGAGCAGGAATGCAGCCCACAAGACATCGCACATCCTTGACATGTCCTGGTGCTTCAATCTGCTCGATTGCTTTGATCTTGTCGGGATTTTCTTCAATTCCACATTGAGACACAAAGAAGCGGAGAAGTTTGCCGGATGGGATGCCGAACATGCACTTCTCAGGGTTGAGCTTCGTGTTGATCTTGCGCAGATTTGCAAATGTTTCTTCTAGGTCTGATATGAGGATAGCCTTGTCCTTGGTTTTGACCACTATGTCATCCATATAAGCCTCCATATTTCTATGTAGCTAGGGCTCAAAACCAATCCTGACCGCTCTTGCAAATGTAGAACCAACACTTTTCAACCCAAAAGGCATACGCAAAAAGAAATACGTACCACATGGGGTGATAAATGCGGTCTTCTCCTCGCCTTCCTTGGCCATGAAAATCTGATGATAGCCTGAATAGGCGTCAAGGAAAGACAAAAAGTCGCAGCCGGCGGTGGGGTCCACAGTCTGGTCAATGCGTGGCAAGGGAAAAGGATCTTCGGGGTACGATTTATTGATGTCTGTAAAGTCAATGCGCAACCTCCATTTTCCATTTGCCTTGCGACCTACAACTAGATTTGCCAACCATGTTGGATGAAGTACTCCTCTGATCAAGCCAACCGCTTCTAATTTCTTGATCACTTTGGCAATGAATTGTTGCCGCTCCAAAGCCTGCTTCCGGACCTTCAGCTTGACGGGCCTCGCGTGTGGACAAACAACAAGGGGGTGCTCAATCACCTTCCTGGGAACACCGAGGATATCAGATGGTTGCCATGGAAATACATCAACATTCGCCCACAGGAAGGCGACAAGCGCGCTTTCCTATTTGTCATCAAGGGTGGAACTTATGGTGAAAGTTCCTACTATACCATCCTCCTTGGCGGACGCCTTCTTAGTCTCTGGTGGATTTGCCTTGGATTTCTTGCACTTGCTGGTGGAGCTTGCTGGCAAATCGTCAATGGGAGCGCAGCACCCCGAGGAGGCGTGCTTGCCGGAATGTGTGCCAAAGGCCTTGCCGGTCTTCTTCGAGCACCCCGAGGAGGCGCGCTTGATGGAATGTGCGCTAGAGGCCTTGTCGGTCTTCTTCCCCCAAGAGATTAAGCAGCAGGTGCTACTACTGCCTCCCACTAGAGTTGGTCGGTGCAGGTAAGAGCGCCTTTCTTGTCGGAGTTGATCATCATGATGCTGATTGGCCGAGGCATCTTCCGCACATTGTAAGCGAAGTGGGTAGCTGCCATGAACTTGGCCAGCGCCGGGCAACCAAGGATATCGTTGTACGGCAATGAGATCTTGGAGACGTCAAAAGCGATCTTCTCTGTCCTGAAATTTATATCACTGCCAAATGTCACCGGCAGTGTGATCTTGCCCTTCGGCCGTGTCTTCCCTGAATTGACCCCTTGGAAAGCGCCTATGGGATCGAGATCTTCATCGGGAATTTGCAGCCTCTCGATGACATCAGGCGAGATCAGGTTCAGGCTGGCCTCACTGTCTACTGGCATCTCCATCACCTTTAGGTTGCGAATTGTTGGCGAAACCAACAATGGCAGGCACCCGACCGCAGTTGTGCGATCAGGGTGATCCTCGGCATTGAAAATGATAGGAGTGTTGGACCACTTTGGAGGTCTCTCGGCACCGATAGAGGGCTCCGCCACGTTAACCTCGCGCGCCCACTATTTAAGTTCGCGCTGAGAGGAATGCGATGAGGCACCTCCCTCAATGCACATCATCTTTGTGGCCTTCTGGAAAGCATGCTCGCTGGACTTGTCATCATCATCACCTTGTTGTTTGTCGCGACCACGGGAGGGCCGGTCTTTTTGTTGTTTGGGCTTGCTACGGCGACCTCCTCGGCCACGACGCTTCTTGCCAGACCCCTCACCACCGTCCTGGCCTTTCTCCTTTTCTCGCCTCTCGTACTCGGTTTCTTGCTTCTCGGCAAGTTGCTCAACTTGTCGGCAGTCCTAGAGATTGTGGCCTTGGTGTGATGGATCTTGCAATACTGCTTGATGGAGGCTTCCGGCTTGTCGGCAGCCGCCATCACCTGGTAGGAGGAGCACTCGGCAACATCCTTGCCGGAGTCGTCAACCATGCCCTTCTTGGCGGTACCGGGGTTGCCGGATCCCTCGACGGCAAGCACGGCCTTTGTCTTGTGCTTCTTGTTCCACCGCCGGCCCTTCTTTGTAGGGGTGGCAGTGTCTTCATCCTCAAAGTCGACCCATGTGCCAGCGTCCTCGTCGGGGAACCTTCTCCCTTCTTCACCTTGATCACATCTATCTGCCAGAGCATAAAGCTCGGCAACATCCTTGACCTTGTTCATTGCCAGCTGTTCCCACATCCTATGGTTGCGCACTTTCTGATGGAATTCGCTGATAACAGTGGTAGGATGAACGGCTGGAATGTTGTGGTACACGCAGCTGAACCTTTGGATGTACTTGCGCAGAGTCTCGCCCTCCTTCTGGGGGGATTATGTGCAAATTGCTCTCTTGACCAGGAGATTGGTGGCCTCCGAAAAGGCGCCAACGAACTCAAGGCACAGGTCTGCCCAGGAGGCAATGGATCCTTCCGATAGGTGCATCAACCATGACCTGATGTTGGGCTTAAGCACCAATGGGAAGTAGTTGGCGAGTATCTTGTCGTCGCGAGCCCCGGCATCCTGCACTACAATGGTGTAGATGCTTAAGAACTCTGACGGATGAGTCTTGCTGTCGTATTTTACCGGGACCTCTGGATTGAACATGCGGGAATTGGGCCACTAGACTTGCCGCAGCTCATGGGTAAACGCTGGACAAAACACCTCGTAAGGTAGGCTAGCAGGATACCCTAGCACGGGCTTGTCTAAAGTGGGCCCCCGTGCTTATCAGAATGATGGCGCGATTCCCTCCATCACTCGATTGTAGTTCGAGCATCTTCCTTGCTTTGTTCCCGAAGAATTTGATGCTGGTCACAACGAGTCTGTGGATTGGACGATGCGGTCGAGTAACCATCATAAGCGTCGGTCCGTCGATCTAGTGACCGGCGTTGTCGCTGGAGGAGAGTGCACCATGGTCGCACCGCCTCCGACCTTCTCACCACTTGCGTGAACCGGCTCACTGGACTGAAACTTGTTAGCGAGGCTGAGGAGGATCTGAATGGTGGCTCTCCATTCGTCGAGGTTCTCCACAGCTCGAGGGAAGTTCAGGTGTAGTTGTGCCTGCACCATTGCTTCTTCCGACGTGGTCGACAGCGACCGACATGAAGAACGTGAGGTGCTCTGACTCTTAACAGTGTTAGAAGGAGATCCACCGCGGTCCCACGATGGGACGCCACTCCCACTAGCATGCTGGCGAGCATGTTGGTCCCGCGCACCTTGGGAGTGATGCGCAGGAGATTTTCCATGGGGACATTGGGAACCATGGGCGCCGTGGCACTTCTCTTCGCGTGCATCCTGGGAAGGTCACGGAGTAGGCGCCGGCCTGGGCATCCTAGAAGGTACCCTTCCATCCCCGGAGTTCACCTTACCACCGCAGGCGGTACAGCTCCGTCCTGAGACCTAGCGATGCGGGGGTTCCCGCTGCCGCCATGAGCGTCTCCTCGGCGGGCGCCACCGCTTGCCTGGCCATGATCACTGGTGCGTCACAAAAGTTTTGAACCTCCGCCTCCTCCTCCACCCGCGTCTACACCGTCACCTATCTGTGTAGATACAGGGACGGCGGACGCGGATGGGCCAACTGTCGTCAGGACCTTCTTCTTGGGGGCCATGTTGATGATGATTATAAAGGAAGTGGCGCGCCGATCACCAAAACAGGTTCACAAGGTTCACACCACCTATAGCCCCCTACCTGGCACGCCAAAGATGTCGTGGGGAACAAACACCTATGGGATCAGAGGGACCCCTTTCGGTTGGGCAGGGAGAAGGCTAGAACAAAGAGCAGATCTAATGAACAACACGCAGGATTTTTACCCAGGTTCGGGCCGCAAATATGCGTAAAAACCAACTCCTGCTAGGTTGTACCGTGGGTGTTTTGGGGGTTCCACCTACATGAGCATTGTGAATAGCTACTACACGTATGAGCTAGAAGATCCAAAAGTCCACAGATCGAAGGTGGAAAAAGTCCTCTACCGTAATGCCATGGGCCTCCTTTTATATGATCAAGGGGATCCCAATAGTGGCGTACAGTGCGTACACGTGGTGTACAGAGCTACAGTGCTATCATACCTAACACGAACGGAGTAGGACATGTGCTTTTAATGCACCGTAAGGCATCTCTGACTGTCTACGGGATGAAAGGAGCCCGTCCCATCTGCACCGCTTAGCCCCTCCCACGCTGGTGCTGCGACATGTGCCCAAGCGGAGCGACACCTGGCCTATGCACCGGAGGGGCCTTGCCGGGGCTTCGATTTGCCGGGTCTTTGCCTTGCCGGGTACTTCCAAGGCTTTGCCTTGCCTGAGGGTTTGATGGCCATCCCGACAAGGTCTTGCCGGGGGACTTGATTTTCCTGTACTTGTACTTTGCAGCTACCTACCGGGCCTCGTCGCCAGGGTGGCTACTACTGCCCGTGCAGGAGTAAGGGGCACTGGAGAGCCCAAAACTCTAGTGCACTGACAGGTAGGCTTTGAAGTTCTTTGTGTTGAATTGAATATGATGAATCTAAAATTGTTTGATGCGTGTCGAATAATTATCTGATGGATACTTCAAGTGACATTAGACTATATATGTGACATTAGTGTTGATTGATGCGTATCATAGGTGTTACTATTACGAACTCTAGGGATGTTTGTTACACTTATAGGGATGGCACAATATATTTATCAGAAATGTTAACTTTGAGGTGGTTTTGATACGGACAACAATTTCATCTTATGTTCTTCGCTGGATAGGAACTTTGGAGTGATTCTTTGTTGCATATTGAGGGATGCTTATAGGATACAATTATGTTAGCACTGTTGAGAGATTGCACTAGAGAAAGTATGAACCCTAGGCCTTATTTCCAAGGAGTGAAATATTGTTTCTGCTCACTTTTATAAATTGTTACGTTGTTGTTTCTAATATTTCATATTACAAAAACATATATCTAATATCCATATTCCACTTGCATCGCCATCTCTTTGTCGAACTAGTGCACCTATACATTTTACCATTGTATTGGGTATGTTGGGGACGCAAGAGATTTGTTGTATTTAATTGCAGTGTTGTTTGAGACAGGCTGTCTTCATACTACATCTCCCATGGATTGATAAACCTTAGGCCAACCACTTGAGGGAAATTTGCTACAGTCCTATAAAACTCTGGGCTTGGAGGCCCAACATAGTCTAGAAGAGCAAAGTTGCATAGTAGACATCAGCTGACTAGATTCCAACGCCCACACGTCAACCACACTTGGGTGGCAGTTTTTCAACTTTCACCGTACCAAGTGAAACATTTTATCAGCTGCTGCTTCGCTTCTACCAAAATCCATCATACCATAGTTTTCTCCTTTGTTTTCCAAGTCTAGACATGCACTAGTTGCTTGCAGCGCCTCCGCCTCGCCGGCGACGCTCCTTCCGATAGCGCGGCCTTGTCGATCTAGTCAGGTAATTCACACCCCACATCCTCCTCCTCCTCCTCCTCATTCTCCAACCTAGTTGGCCGATAGCCGGCGCAACACCTTCCACCTAAATCGCCGCCCCATCCTCGAAATAAGCGTCTCCCTAAGCCATGGTGCATGCAGTGTAGCCAGGAGCTCAAGGAGCATCTGGCAACAGAGAAGGAAATCATGGCCGCATGTGCAGATGAAGTCGCGAGGGTTGCCATGAATGTCGACCGTCGGGTGTTGGAGGAGCACCCTGCTATAGACCACTTCGTCGACGCCTCGCGTGTAGACGCCACTAAACTGTTGCCTGCTTTAAATGATAGTTTGTGATGTTTTCTCCCGGCCATCGTTGGTTCCTTCTTGTGATATTAATATGCAATTTGGTATTCTAGTATAAATTTCATATATAATGCGCAGTTGGGTTCTCAATTAACTGTTTGGTTCATTTGTTGTGATGTTTATGTAACATCCCAAAGTTCTAAATTTTGGAATGTTATATTAAATAAATAAGTAGGATTGTTTGCTTCAATGTTGTGTGATTGATTGTGTGAAATTGAGTGGAATTTTGAAACTTTTGAAATTTTAATGAGAGGGAATAAAATGACTTTCCCAAAATTTTCTATTTCGGATCCCTATTCAATTTTGAGTTCGAATATTTTCAAAAACCTTCTTATAAAAAAATATCAAATTAGAGGAGGTAAATGAAACTAAAAAATCAGATTCAATGTTTTGACTCAAATTTTAAAATAAAAACTATTTTCCATTTATTTGAAATTCAAGTTTCTTTTCATTTTGGAGTTATTGCAAAAAACAAATAATTTTTCAAATTATTTTCTTAGTCCTTGCAAAAATGTTCATGTTTTAGGAAATGTTTTTCTGAAACTTTTGATATATAATATGCCTATATAAAATGTTAGTCTATTTTTGTTTATTTGTTTTTCTTTGCTGTTTAGAAAAAACCAGGAAACACTCTTCATGGCGGAAAGTGTTCATCCGGGAAAAAAAAACCTGCAGCCACCGAAGGCCTTAGCCACCGAAGCCCATGTGGCTCCTCTTCTTCTCTTTTTTTCTCTTTGTCTATGATGTTAGTCCCACCTCGCTTAGCTTTAAACCTTTGTACCTCCCTCCCACCTATAAATATAGATCCATAGGTGACCTCAAAAGTCATCGACTTCCGGTTGAATCGAATCGTTTCGGTTTGACTAGCTTTTAAAAAAAAATTCTTCTCTCCGGCGGGATTTCTGGAAGTCGTCTTCTCTTTGGATTTATATCTTCTCTGCATTTTAAAGGTATTCTCTTCGTATTTTATTTTATACTCCTATAGTTTAATATCCCTAGACTAGTATTTCTATACTAGTATATGGTAGAGCAATTACATTATTAATTAGTCTCCGTATTTACTCATTAGTCCTACAATTCTTTTAGACATAGCATTTTCTTCCGTAAAATAGCTTGGCCCAGATTTTTCAAATAGCCATAACTTTCTACTCGTTTATCCGAATTAGATGTAACCAACTCCTAGATTTTCGTCTTGACTTCACCTATCCAATCAACCTATCACGTCAACTTTTTCAAATTTTCAAATTTAGAAATTTATTCAGATTTATATTCAAACTTCTTTTGATCATATCTTTTTATCCGTAGCTCCGTTTCCGATGAATCCAATTGCTTCGGATCCGTATCAAAGTAATCTTTCCGTTCACATCATTAGTCTTATCGTTTCAACATACAATTTTGATCTTGCTCATACTTCTCTATTAATCCCCAAAATGTGTTCACACACCGTACTAAGCTAATTCAATGCCATATTGAATTGCTTATAACTTTTGATCCGTCATTTTGAACCTAGTAATTCTTTTTTCTACACGTTCATATTGACTTCCCATATATAGTAACATCATTAGTTTCAATCTTTGAACCTTTCAAATTGGAGCGATTCAATTTGAATCCGAACCTTCATTTGATCATATCTTGCAAACTCTAACACCTTTTCAATTGATTCCTTTTGCCCCTAAATACTCGTGTCATATATTTCTATTCATAACCATCGTACGTCGGTTCAACTTCTTTTGACCTTTGTGAATTCAGATTCAATTCATACTTGAATTTATAGTTCAACTTCTTTTGACCTTTTCAATTAAATTCTTTCTACAAATAAATTCTTATGCCTTATATTATTTGTCAAACAACGTTCATGTTGTTCTCCCATACTTTGGATCGTCTTTCGTAGTCTCTCCAACTTAAGCTTATATAGCAATAGTTCATCATCCATTAACTCTTTTGAGTTGATTCCTCCACTTTCACTTTACAACACAGCTAGAACCAATATTTTCTTATTTAACCTTAGTATGTTGTTGTTTTCGCACCAAGACATGTTTTGTTCTTGCGTTTTTTAGTTCTTTGTTTTGGCATGAATGTTTATTGAATGTTATTTGCTTACGATAGATTTTCATCGGAGAGTGACGAATAGTCTATCAGTTACTTCTGAGAGCGATATTATTCTTCATCAACAGTACAGGCAAGTCACTTTGACCATGTATACCTATGTTTTTATTGCATTAGTTCTACCATCTCCCCAATTGCATGCAAAGTAGGTAAATTGGAAACTTGGTTACTTGATGTACTATCATGTGGTAGGCACCCCTCAACCCTTTGACACATTGGCCCCGGGAAACGTTGATTTAATTTTGCTATGCTATTATTAGACGGGGTTGGTTGTGTGATTCATGAGAGTTGTGACGTAATAATTTCAAGACCTGCAAGATGATCAAGACTTCAAGGCTCTGAGTTTTCAACTTACCTCTGGGTGGATGATGGTTGAACGGCGCCCTGGAGAAACGAGTGGTTAGCCTAGGTGTTGCTGGGGAAGTGCCAGTATTCATGCGGAAAGGTCCACCCAGGCACAAAGAGATGGATGGATACTTCAAGACCCAAGGCTTACCTGCACAACCACAAGCCATTATGGGCTCTGGCTTGGTTGGATATCGTGGTGACCCTGGACAGGCGGTGCTACGAGATATAGAAGAACGATAGGAGAGAATGGGCACCGACAGAGTCTTAGGGAAACCCATTAGAAGACCATGTTTTGGTCATCCATTTCTCAAACACCCTGAAGTGCGATAAATCCAACGGAGGCGATTAAATTTTGTGGGGAACGTGTGCAACATTCTGCAGAGTACTCAAACCTAATCGATTAGCCGTGTCCATGGTCATGGACAACTTGAGCCAAAGGAACTGAAACTATCAGGAAGTCTCAACACAAACATTATATTGATGAGGGTGTTATTATTAACCAGGGTATGAGAATTGGTTGGTGGAACCATCTCATTAATCAACCAACTTTGTAGTAATAATTTCTGCATTACCCCTCTTGTTGTAGGAAAAATTGGCTTTGCGCAAAAACTTAAACTTATAGCCCCACCTGCCATATAAGCATATAGTATATAGGATTATTCTCACCCCTCTTTTGTGACTTGCCGGCATATTCAAAATGCTGACATGCATGGCTGCAACGTCTTATGTTGCAGATAAGCTCTACGGCGGGTAAGAGTACGATTCAAGGTTACGGTCTACACTCAACCTACCGTTGGTGTTATTAGGACCCCACTCCAGTTGACTGTTTCCGCTGATCTTTTAAGGTATATATCAGTTTTACGTTATTACATGTGATTGCCCTTTGATATATACATTGATGTATTGTGTGTGCCAGCATACTGATCCAGGGATGGCACAGAACACACAGAGGCTTGACTCATTTTGAGTCGGGTCGCTACAGTTTAATTAATTGTTCGGTTCAACTCTGAAATGTGATGTTCACTTATTGTGGGTTCAATTTTGAACTGTTATGTAGTGAGAAATAATCGAATTTGTCTATACTAAATACAAGAGAAACGTATCCAATTGCTATTTTTCCAAGTTCTTAAGCATGCTTGGTTTGGATAACTGGCTTTTACATGTTGTTAGACTTAATCTTCTGGATGTGTTCATTTTTCATCAACATATTTTACTTATAGTGTCCCACGTGTGACTTAAACTGATCAATAACTACCATATATGAGTTATAGCAAAACAATGGGGGCCATTGAGGTTCGCACATGCATGGTAGATTGGCTAATAGCACATTATTGTACAACTGTAGGAACCATTCTAATATCTAGGTTTTTAACTTTTTGGTCTTTCACATGTAGGTCCTGATGTTAGATGTTTAGACCCACTATTCAATCCATTTTGCATATGGGGAATGAGATGTCCATGAATATAATTAAAGTCAAGAAGTTCTGTAAGATTGTTAGGATAAAGAAACTAGCGACTAATAACAACAATATCTTTGTGTGTACCATGAAGAAGACATCAGTCAACTATAGGATGGTTAACTCTTTTACCTAGTTTTTTTGTTTGTGCCATTTCAAAATTTAGAATAATTATTTATTCATATATTAGTTTTCAGTCCTTTGCCAAGCAGTTCAGAGATGATTACCTCTTAGACACACCTTATATTAGTTGTCAGTCCTTGGCCAAGAGATGAAGAAGGTATTCATTCAACACCCATAGTACATATTGAAGTCTTCCTCAAGAGGATGAAAGTTGGGCGGCCAATCATCCACAACCACTGGCCTAAAGTTGCAAGGACATTCAACATCACTAAAGGCTAAATATTCGCCTTCAGATTCAACATTTTTCCAAATTAGATTCATCTATGTATTTACCGAATATGATGCTACTTTCCAAAGGTTTTAGATGTTGCATGTCAAACTTGGTGTTGTTGAGTAATGTTATAGCTAGCTATTTGCCTATATGATGTAACTGATTACTAAAGCTATCTCATGTAATTCAGTTGTAAAATCATGGTTGTCGTCATATGAATATGAAATATGGCGTGTTTGATTTGAAATGTTACTTTCATTACTAAATGGAGTATATATAATAGGCCAATTAGCCTTCTTATGGTGGTTTTCTATTGCATATGGTTTCTCAGATTGAACTATGGGTGATGACCTAATACGACCGACACAATTTCTACAAACTACATGTGTTGGAACAATGAACAATCACACACAACTTCTGCCAGACAAATGTTTGCATTAGGCCACCTTGCACAAATGTTTCCACATAAAAAGCATGTGAGATGGATAGTCCATGCCACACAGTTTATTCAAGGCACCGTGTGGGATGTTTTAATAAAATCTTAGACAATTTATCCCTTATAATTGTTTTCCATGGCTCACCAGATCGTACACACGCTCTTTGTGCTCAGCCTGTGTGACAGGACGACCTATCGTCGATGGTTTCTGGGTCGTGTTACATGCCCCCTATCACACAAACATAAAAGGTGAAAGTTAAAAACATCCTCGCAGAAATGGGGCTTAAGCCATATGTGTAGGACGAGTCTGCAATAGTGAATACAAATACACGCCTCCCAAGAGATTTTAGAATATGTGGGAATTAATAAAAGTGGAATCGGGTCGAACGGAGCCATGGGGGGCCCACATGGCATCAGGGCATGCCTTACACCCCTAAGCGCGCCCTGTTGCCTTGTCATCTCCTCGTCCTTCATCTGGTGTCCCCTCGAAACTTCTAGGGGTGTCTTCTTGATACTTGTGATCTGCGTTGGGTTTTCCATGAAGAGGAACGGGTTATCGCAGCACAATGTGGGTAAGCATTTCCCTCAGTTGTGAAACAAAGGTTTATGGAATCAATAGGAATATCAATCCTCAACTATCTTCAGCAGCTGCACACAAAAGAACAAACAACTTGCACCCAACGTGGGAAAGAGGGTTGTCAATCCCCTTGGTCTTGTTATTTGCAAGCAAATGAGTTGTGTAGATGATTCTAGATATTTTTAAATTGAAAAATAAAATAAAAGCCGGTAAATGGTAGAAATGTATTGAACCATTTATGAATATATGGTAAATAGACCTGGGGGACATAGTTTTCCCTAGTGGCATCTCTCATGAAAATAAGCATACGGTGGGTAAACAAATTACTATTGGGCAATTGATATAAAAGGGGATAGTTATGTGATACTCACGACAATGATCATGTGTATATAGGCATTATATCCATAAAAAAATATGCCGACTCCTGCCTGTGCCTATTACTATTACTCCACTCATCGACCGCTATCTAGCATGCATCTACAATATTAAGTAAAACAGAATAATGCATGGAGAACAATGACATGATGTAGAGAAAGTAAACTCAAGAAATATGAATAAACCCCATCATTTTGTCCTTAGTAGTAGCAACAAAAAGACACATCTTGTCCCCTACTTTGTCACTTGGATATAGAAACTGGCCAGGTTGAACCTAACACAACATACCTCTCTAACCAATGAAATATCAATCTAGTTAGCCAAACTATTTCAATAGATTGCGGAGAATTACGACCAAAGTGGTTAGAATCGCGAATCAAGTCTTAGAATCTTACGACTTTATGATCCAAACTAGCCCCTCTGATTCTACGATTTTGCTCATAGAATCTAAGTTTCTATGATCATGGTAGTTATGATTCTACGATTCACGATCCTACCAATGGAGCTCCGATCCAATTCAGAATCGCGATTTTGACAACCTTGTACGACAATATAATGATCATGAACATAAGAGTCATATTATATTTCAAAGAAGACTCGAATATTTATAATGAATAATCTGAACATCAGCCCACAATTCATCAGATCCCAACAAACTTACAGCACAAAAGGATTACATCATATGGATCAGAGCGAAGATACAATGATTAATGTATTGAAGATCAAGAGAGAGAGATTGCCATCTAGGTACTAACTACGGACCCGTAGGTCTGTGGTGAACTACTCACACATCATCATGAGGGCATCAAGGTTGATGAAGGGGGCCTCCATGATCAAGCCCCCATCCGGTAGGGTGGCGGAGGAAGCTGCAAATGGCCTCCCATCGAAAACAAAGACTTTTGGTGGTGTAAAAAGTGTTTTGGGACTGCCTCTAGGGTTTTTGCAATATTAGAGAATTTATAGGCTAGAGAACAAGGTGTTGAGAGCCATGAGGGGTCCACAAGACATCAGGGTGCCCCACCCCCAGGGCGCGCCCTGTTGGCTTGCGGGGCCCTCTTGCGGCTCCTAGACTCCTTCCAAAGTTTCCAGGTCTTCTTTTGGTCCAGAAAAATCATCAAAATGTTTTGGGGTGATTGGACTTCGTTTGGTATTGTAAACCTTAAAAGTGAAAAAAATGCAGAAAACAACTGGCATTAGGTACCGGGTCAATAGGTTAGTGCTCAAAAATAATATAAAATGGTAAATAAATACCCAATAATTATTCCAGAATGTTAATATATCAGCATGGAACAATCAAAAAATGAGAAACGATGAACTAACAAACATTAACATAGCAATACTTATAAGTATAAGCATCAAAATCGTTAACATTTCAAAGTATACGATCGTCAAAGAATGTTTACCCCCATTCATCTTATTATATTAGCAAGGCATGGATCAATCTTCACCACATTAATACAAATGTCAAGAACCACGGTTCCCAAGTTAGGCAATTGGATCATACTTTTTCAATATGCATCAACTTTCAATTCTTCATGTAATACATGAGCGTGAACCATTGGCAATAGCATGTAGGTGGAATAGAATATGGTGGTAGGTATCAAAGGGGTATAAAGTGGAGAAGATAGTCTCACATCAACTAGGCGTACCAGCGGGCTACAGAGATGCCCGTCCATAAATATAGATGCAAGGAGTAGGGAGTGCCATGCAAATGATGCACTAGATCTATATGTGTATGAAATCTCAACTGAAATTAAGTGGGTGTGTGCATCCGACTTGCTTTCTCATGAAGACATCAGGCATTTGAGGAAGCCTGTCATCGGAATATACAAGCCAAGTTCATGAAAAAGTGATTCCCACTAGCATATGAATGATATAACATGAGACTCTCTATATGAAGAACATGGTGCCACTTTGAGGCACAAGTGTGGTAAAGGATAATAGCAAAGTCCCTTCTCTCATTCATTTTTTCTTATTCTGGTTGGCTCATTTGGCCTCCCCCATTTTCATTTCACACTTTTATTTAATTACAACTCAATATGAAGACTGATAAGACGGTATGACTCTATATGGATGCCTCTAGCAGTGTACCAAGATGTGCAAATATCTAGCATGACATGTATAAAAAATATGATGCACTGTGGCTTTACCACAAATACTATATCATCTTTATATGATCATGGAAAGCAATATGATGATGAACGAACTAGTCATGTGAAGTGATGGTGGAATTTGCATGGAGATATATCTCGGAATGGCAATGGAAATGCCATGACAGGTAGATATGGTGGCTGTTTTGAGGAAGATATAATGAGGCTTATGTGCAACAAAGCGTGTCATGACACGCGGTTTGGATGCACCGTTAAAAGTTGCATCGATCCTCGATGTGAGAATTGGCAATGCATCATAGCGAAGAGGCTAGCAAATATGAGGAGGTGAGATTGCATATGTCCATGGTATCACATTAGTCATAAAGAACTCATATACTTATTGCAATGTTTTATCAGTTTTATCACAAATCAAATTACTACTCGCATGCCCTGAGACTCGAATCCCCCCGACTAATGTGTTGGTAGATATATGAGTTGGTAGGAGTTAACCAATGCGTCCCCCCGACTCGAATCAACAATAGTATTTCAACAAGGAATAGAAATGCTCACACATCATCCCCATGATTTTTTAATTTTTTAGACGAAAAATTAGTTAACATCACTTTATATTGATACCTCTCAGAATTAACAATAATGCACTCAAAACATTTTCATATTACCACATCAATATCATTAACCCACAATTTCTCTATATGTGCTACATGATGGTTTTAATTATCACTCATTGAATAACTATTATTTTTTGACTATTCTTATGACCCATGGAAATTATTGTCACTATTTATTAACTCTCAAACAAATATAAGTTAAGAACGAGTGCATATTATTTCTCTAAAATCTACACGCCACCATGCTCAAAAAGATATAAGTGAAGTACTAGAGCAACTATCAAGCTCAAAAGATATAAGTGAAGCACATAGAGTATTATAATAAATTATGATGAAGGTGTGTCTCTCTCAAATAGGTGTGTCCAGAAAATGATTATTGTGGAAAACTAAAAGTAAAAGCAAACAAAAGCAAACGACGCTCGAAGCAAAACTCATATCATGTGACGAATAAAAATGTAGCTCCAAGTGACATGTCGATGGATTGAGACGAAATATAGGATGCCTTCCGGGGCATCCCCATGCTTAGACGCTTGAGTCTTCCTTAGAATATTACATCGAGGTTCCTTGGCCATCCCCAACATAGGATCTTGCTACTCCTTATTCCATGGTCCATCGTGATTACACCCCAAACTTAAAAACTTCAATCACACAAAACTCAACAAAACTTCATGAGATCCGTTAGTATAAGCAACATATGAATTACTTTAGGTACTATTAAAATTTTATACTTAATTTTATTTTAGCATAAGTTAATGTATTCTATATTCGACATGGCTTATACCTCCCGATACAATCCCTAGCATCATTAAAACAAGAAAACTATGCAAGCAAAAGACAGAATTTGTCTAAAACAGAAGAGTCTGTAACAGATACATTTACTTGCGATACTTCTGTAACTCTAAAAATTTGGAGCAAATACGAAAGCATGAAGAATTTGTATAAAAATCTTGTGTAAAATTTTCATATCAAAAATATGTTCCAATAAAATGAGAGAAATTATGCATTGGACGCTAATGTTTCTATTTTTGCACTGTATCAATTCTACTCATCTTATGAGTCATCCCAAAGGCATTACTTGTCACAAACACTAATTAAAACATAAAAACACAATCATTAAATAGGAAATAATCATGTTATCACATACAAACAGAAAGTAAAAAAATAAAGTTAAGATAAATATTGGTTGCCTCCCAACAAGCACTGTTGTTTTATGCCCCTAGCTAGGCATAATGCATATTTGAAGTGTTGTCGTATTTTACGTTCTACCCATAAGTATATCTCATGATTGATTCATAAGGTGGTTTAATTATATATCTAGGGAAGTGTTCCAGCCCTTTCTTTAATGGGAATTGGAACCTTATGTTTCCCTTTTCCTGTCAATAATTTCACCTATAGTTCGTAGGAATGGTCTTCCAAGTATTATGGGACAAGAAGGATTGAACTCAATGTCAAGCACAATGAAATCTATAGACACACAATTATAAGCACATCATTAATTCTACCTAAGGGTTTCTTGATAGTAGAATCCGCAAGATGCAAGTTTAGGGAACACTCTTCAATATTACCGAGACCAAGCACATCACATAAAGTTTTAGTTATGGTTGAAGCACTAGCACCAAGGTAAATAAAAGAATTGAATTAATATTTATTTATTTTTATTTTTATAGAAGGTTCCCACTCATCACGCAATTTTCTAGGAATAGAAACTTCAAGCTCAAGTTTTTCATCATAAGCTTTTACCATAGCTTCTACTATATGTTGAGTAAACGATATCTTTAGTTGATAAGCATTGAGTGAGATAATGATGGATTTAAGAAAGGAAATACATTATATTAAAGATCAATTATCATAATTAAAATCCTTGTAATCCAAGATAGTGGGCACATCGCTAGTTAAAGTTCTGACCTCTCCAAACCCACTTTTTCAGTTTTAGCATCAAAATCATCACCCTCCAAGCAAAAGGGGAACTCCTTAACTAGAGTTGAATCATATCCAGTACCTTTATCATTTATATTCAAGGAAGTAAACAAATATTCAATAGGATAAGTACCAATCATTTTAAGATCTTCATCATTATTCTGATAAAAACCGGGTGGGAGAGCCTTTTCTAAGAATTCCCGCTTAGCTTGCATATTAACGGTCCTCTCCTTACTTTCGTTAATTGAACTTGAATAGATTTAGTAGTCTCATTAAAATCATGCTTAGGTGTCAAATCTTTACTCAAAGTTTGTACATCAAGAGTAATTATACCCATTTTTTTAGCCAAAGCATTAAACACATACAATTTTTCTTCTACCATGGTATTGAAAACCTTTCGAGAATTAATAAATCATTTAATTGTGTTCTCAAGATTAGTGGGTATACTATTAGAGTTTGTAGAAGAATTTCCATAAGAGTTACCATAAGAATTTCCATAGTTGTTAGAGGAATTACCAGGATACGATCAAGAGTTGAAATTTCCTTGATAAGCATTGTTATTGAAATTATTTCGCAAGATAAAGTTCACAACATTAGCATCAATTTTTTTTCTCGGTAAAAGTAGACAAGGGCATATCATTGGGATCAACATGAGTATTTTTATTATAAACCAAATTCAAAAGAGGATCCACTTTCTCACTCAAAGTAGTGGTTTCCTCAATAGAATGGACCTTCTTAGACGTTGGAGCTCGTTCGGTATGCCATTATGAATAATTAGTCATGATGTTGTCCAAAACTTTTGTGGCCTCTCCTAAGGTCTCATCCATAAAGCTACCACATACAACAGAATATAGAAGATTTCTTGACACAAAGTTTAGTCCATCATAGAAGTTTCTGATAATCATCCACAAGTTTAAACCATGAGTAGGGCCATTCCTTATCATTAATTTCATTCTCTCCCAAGCTTGTGTAACATGTTATTGATCGTGATGTTTAAAATTCATTATTTGATTTCTAAGGGAGATGATCTTAGCAGGAGGAAAATACTTGGCAATAAAAGCATCTGTACACTTATCCCATGTTCCAATACTAATACGTGGTAAAGATGAAAACCAAGCTTTAGCTTTACCTCTTAAAGTAAAAGGAAATAATTTTAATTTCACAATATCATTATCCATATCTTTTTATTTTTCATATCACATAATTCAACAAAGGTATTAAGATCTGATGCGGGATCCTCATTAGGACTTCCCGAAAATTGATCTTTCATGACAAGATTTAGCAATACAACATTAATGTCAAAAACCTTCGCGCTAGTGGTGGGTGGTATAGGAGTAAAAATAAAATCATTTATTTTAGTATTTGAGAAGTCACACAACTTAGTAGTCTCTTGAGACAAGGTGACCGACCAAGCAAAGTAATAAGCAGGACAAGTAAACTAGCAAGTAAAGCAAGCAAAGAAGTAAACTAGTAACTAGAAAAGGAAAATATTTTTTTATTTTTTATTTTATGAGACAAACTAAATATAAAAGAAAATAAAAAGAAAAAAGTGAATGAAAACTTGTGTGAAGTTACTTGATACTTAGTGATAATATTCCATGGCAACAATGCCAGAAATCCTTCCTTATACTTATGATCTGCGTTGGGTTTTCCGTCAATAGGAACGGGTTATCGAGGTACAATGTGGATAAGTATATCCCTGAGTTATGAAACCAAGGTCTTCTGCGGCTGCTCATAGAAGAACAAAAAACTTGCACACAACACGGGCAAGAAGGTTGTCAATCCCCTTGGTCTCGTTATTTGCAAGCAAATAAGTTGTGTAGATAATTTTAAATTGCAAAATAAATAAAATGTCAGTGCACTAGAGTTTTTGGGCATTCTAGTGCCCCTTTACTCGTAAACAGGCCATAGTAGCCGCCCCGGCGGCAAGGCCTAGCTGAGACTTGTGAAGCACCAGCACAGAAGATTCAAGACTACCGGCAAGACCTTGTCGGGAGGGCTATAGAGCCTCTAGGTGAAGTAGGGCCCCCCGGCAAGGTGAGGTCCCAGCAAGGTAAGGCCCCGAGAAGCACCGCCAGCGCACATGCCAGGTGTCGATTCACCTAGACGCGTGTTGCTACGTCGATTTTGGAGGGAGCTAAGCGGCGCTGATGGGACACGCTCCCGTCTCGTTCCACTGACGGACTGAGGCCCCGTACGGTGCATTTAATGCTCATGTCCTACTCCGCCAGGGTTAGGTATGATAGCACTATAGCACTGTGCATCCCGTGTGCACACTGTACGCCACTGTTGGGATCCCCTTAGGTATAAAAGGAGGCCCAAGGCGTTACAGAAAAAAAATTGGGGAAGGCTCTTTGGCTTTTACACAGTTGGGCAGTTAGACAACCGGAAAACCCAACGGTTAGACAACTGGAGATTACCAAGCTCACGTAGTAGCCATTCATGGCGCTTATGTAGCCAGAACCGTAGAACTCGATCAATATAACCAAGCAGGAGTAGGGTTTTATGCATCCGTGTGGCCCAGACCTGGGTAAAAACTCCCCGTGCGCTGCTTACCAGATCGGCTCTTTGTGCCGGCTCGCCCCCTGCCGAACTGAAAGGGATCCTCATGATCCCATAGGTGTTCGTTCTCCATGACATCTCTGGCACACTAGGTAGGGGGCGCATGAGTGGTGCGAACCCGTTCTAGTGATCTGTGCCCTAGCTTCATCATCGCCATGGCCCCCAAGAAGAAGGGCCTGATAGCAGTTGGCACATCCATGTCCTCCATTCCTATATCTACACAGACAAGAGACGACGTAGACACGGGTGGAGGAGGAGGAGGCGGAGGTTCAAAACTTCCGCGGCGATCTGGTGAACAAGGCCAAGAAAGCGGCAACGCTCGCCGCGAAGACGCCCACGGTGATGGTGGGAACCCCCACGCCCCTGGGCCTCAGGATAGAGCAATACCACCTGTGGGAGGTATGGTGAACTCCGGGGGTGGAAGAGTATCTCCCATGGCACCCATGCCGGCGCCTTCCCCGCGACCTTCTCGGGACACGCATGGAGAGCCGCGCCACGGCGCCTGCAGTTCTCAACGTCCCCACGGAAAAGCTCCTACGCATCATTCCCAAGATGCATGGGACCAACATGCAAGCAGGAGTGGCATGCCGACGCGAGATCGTGGCGGTGATCCTTCTAACACGGTTAGTAGTCAGAGCACCTCGCGTTCCTCGCTCCATGGCGCGAGCGCAACTACTCCTAAACTTCCCTTCTGCTGCAGAGAAACCCGACGAATGGAGAGCGACCATTCAGAGCCTCCGCAACCTCGCAGATAAGCTTCGGACCACATGGACGCCTCAGACCAGTGGTGAAGTGCCCGGAGTCGGCGCGACCTCGGCGCACTCTCCTCCGTGACAGCACCGCCGGTGGCCGACCCGACGGACCGACGCCTACGATGGTTACTCAATGGCATTCTGACCCATGGACGCGCTGCAATCAGCGTCATATTCTTCTAGAACGTGGCATGGAAGACACCCGAACCGCAATTGAGCAACGAAGGGAAGCGCGTCTCCAGTCGGACAGGAGTGCGGTTCCCACTGTAGATAAGTCCGCATCGTGGTACCCTGTCAGCCTAACTTACGAGGCGGGCTGTCCAGCGTTTACCCATGAGCTGCGGAAAGTCCAGTGGCCCAACTCCCACACGTTCAAACTAGAAGTCCCGGAGAAGTATGACGGCAAGACTCACCCGTCAGAGTTCCTAAGCGTTTAGACCATTGCGGTGCAGGCTGCCGGGGGCCGCGACGACAAGATATTGGGCAACTACTTCTCGTTGGTGCTTAAGCCCAATGTCAGGTCATGGCTGATGCACTTGCCGGAGGGGTTTATCACTTCCTGGGCGAACCTTCGTCACGAGTTCGTTGGTGCCTTCGCTGGAGGTCATTAAGCTACTAGCTAGGAGAGCGATCTGCACATCATCACCTAGAAGGAAGGGGAAACTCTGTGCAAGGACATCTAGAGGTTTAGCCGCGTGCACCACAACATCCCAGATGTTCACCCTGTCGCTGTTATCAGCCTATTCCATTAGAACATGCGCAACCACAGGATGCGGGAAGAGCTAGCGATGAACAAAGTTAGGGACATCGCAGAGCTTTGTGCTCTGGCGGACAAGTGCGCTCGGGCTGAAGAAGGGAGAAGACTTCCCAGCGAAGATGCCGGTGCGGAGGTTGACTCTGTGGATGAGGATACTGTTGTCTCGGCAAAGAAGGGCCAGCGACAGAACAAGAAGTGCAAGGGGAAGACCGGGCTTGCCGTCGAGGCATCCATCAAACCCGGCACCGCCAAGAAAGGCAAGGTCGATGACCCCGGCAACAATGTTGCCGGGTGCGCCTCTTGACATGCCCTGGCAGCCGCCAACAAGCCAGAAGGCTCTGGCAAGCAGTATTGCAAGATCCATCGCACCAAAGACCATGACCTCCAAGACTACCGGAAAGTTGAGCAGCTTGCCGAGAAGCAGAGGGACGAATACGAAAGGTGCGACAAGGAAAAGGGTCAGGATGGTGCTGAGGTGTCCCGCAGAAGCGTGTTGGTCGAGGAGGTCATCGTGGCAAGCCCAAGCACCAGAAGGTTCGGCCCGCCGTGTCCATGACAAGCAAGAAGGAGATGATGATGATGATGTCAAAGATGACGACGAGTCGAGTGAGCATGTGTTTCAGAAGGCTACATAGATGATGTGCATGGAAGGAGGAGCCTCGTGGCATTCCTCTCACTGGCAACTTAAACAGTGGGCGCACAAGGTTAATGCGACAGAGCCCTCTATCGGCGCACGAAATCTCTGAAATGGTCCAACACTCCTATCATATTCGACGCCGAGGATCACCCTGATCGCACAACTGCGGTCGGGTGCTTACCGTTGTTGGTCTCTCCAATAATCTTCAACCTCAAGGTGACGAAGATGTTAGTTGACAGTGGGGCCAGCCTGAACCTGATCAGGCTACAGATTCCTGACAAAGATCTCGAGCCGACATGCGCTTTCCATGGGGTCAATACAGGAAGGACTCAGCCAAAAGGCAAGGTCATGCTGCCGGTGACGTTTGGCAGCGACATCAATTTCGGAACAAAGAAGTTTGTTTTTGACGTTGCCGAGATCTCATTGCCATACAATGGCATTCTCGGCCGTCAGGCACTGGCCAAGTTCATGTCGGCCACCCACTTCGCTTACAACGTTCTGAAGATGCCCGGACTAATAAGCGTCATTACCATCCATTCCGACAAGAAGAACACGCTTATTTGCGCCGACCAAGTCTATTGGGGTGCAGTCACAGCACCTGCCGCCAAGGCATTTGCTCCTGCCGCTGAAGCTCCCGGGGGGAAGAAGTCCGGCAAGGCCTCTGGCACATTGTCAGGCAAGGGCACCTCTATTGTCGATGATTTGCCTGAGAGCTCCACCTGCAAGAGAAAAAAGTCCAAGGCTACCCCGCTAGAGACCAAGAAGGTGCCCGCCAAGGAGGATGGCATGAGGGGAACTTTCACCATAAGTTCCACCCTTGATGACAAATAGGAAACTGCGCTCGTCGCCTCCCTGTGGGCGACTGTCAATGTGTTTGCATGGCAACCATCCGATATCCCCGATGTTCCCCGGAAGGTGCTTGAGCACAACGTTGTCATATGCCCACACGCGCGGCCCGTCAAGCAGAAGGTCGGAAAGCAAGCTTTTCAGCGGCAACAATTTATTGCCAAGGAGATCAAGATGTTAGAGGTTGCTGGCCTGATCAGAGGAGTACTCCATCCTACGTGGTTGGCCAATCCAGTCGTAGTGCGCAAGGCGAATGGGAAGTGGAGGCTATGCATTGATTTGACAGACATCAACAAGGTCTGCCCCAAAGATCATTTTCCCTTGTCGCACATCGACCAGATTGTGGACTCCACTGCTGGCTGTGACCTATTGTCTTTCCTTGATGCCTATTCAGGCTATCATCAGATTTTTATGGACAAGGAAGACGAAGAGAAGACTTTGTTTATCACCCCATGTGGTACGTTCTGCTTTTTGCATATGCCTTTCGGGTTGAAATGCGCTGGTTCTACCTTTGCAAGAGCAGTCCAGATTGGTTTTGAGCCCCAGCTACCAAGAAATGTGGAGTCTTATATGCACGACATAGTGGTCAAAACCAAGGACAAGGCTACGCTCATATCAGGCCTAGAAGAAACATTTGCCAATTTGCGCAAGATCAACATGAAGCTCAACCCCGAGAAAAGTGTGTTCAGCGTCCCATCCGACAAGCTTCTTAGGTTCTTTGTGTCTCAACGAGGAATCGAAGCAAATTCCGAGTGCCTCCTTGTGCCCCCACTCCAATGCCTGGGTTCGCCGCGCGACGAGATCCTCGAGCTCCACTTCCTTGCCGTAGAGCTTGTTGGCGAGTGCCTTCTCGTGGGTGACGAGTCTCCCTCTTGGGTGTCAAGCAAGATGCGACGCTCCGTCAAACGAGCATCTTTTGCGGCGGACAGTTGTTTGGCCTCCTCCTGCACCGGTTCAGCGTCAGAATGTTGCATGTAGAGTTGGCTCCAGCCTTCACTCAGTCGCAACTGACCTGTATGCAGGTCCTTGGAGGCTTGGGCGTACCAAGCCTGGGTCTCCTCGACGCGTTCCTGGAAATTGGCCACGGCTGCTTCGATGACCGCAGCTCGGGAGTCGAGTTTCTCTTTTCGGGCGCGATGAAGCGCCTGAAACTTCCGGAGGCCGTCACCCGTGGGCTGGAGGAGCGGTTCCTCCTGGGATTTTTTGCCGGCTGTTGGTATGCCAACGACGTCGAGCCCAACAGCGACGATGGCCTCCTCAACAAGGACTCCCTCCTCAGGCGACATCCCAGTGCTTGCCGCGCCGGGGATGCTAACGAACAGGTTGCCGTCGACCTTGAAGTACCTGCTCGATGAAGGGGCATCAGATGCGGACGGCTGGCCCTTCACGGTCGTCTCCCCGCCGGCCTCCTTGACAGCCCTCTTGGCGGACTTCTTGGCGGCCTCCTCCTCCTGTGCAGCTTTGGCTGCCTCGGCACTAGCAACCTCGGCGGCAGCATTCTTGGCGGTCTCGGCAGGAGCGTTCTTAGTGTCCTCAGGCTCGGCACTCTTAATGGCTTCTTCGGCGGCGATCTTGTCATCCTCGGCTACAGCGTTCCTCGCTGTCTGCTTGATGACAGAGTCAACGTCCATCCCCTCCGCCATGCGAATGCCTAAAGACCAGGGAGGTGGAAAAAGCAAAGCTAAGGAGGAAGTTCAAGAAGACAAAAAAAGAAAAGAGAAAACAAAGGGGAATACTTTCTCGTACGGCGATTACCGGTGGAGTCCTACCTGTGCCTGAGCTTGCCAGCCCTCCCTCATCGTGATAGAACTCAATGGAGGAAGTCCTGGCCATAGAAAAATCCTTGGGCAGTGAATCCGAGGCGGTCGCCGATGACTCTGCTTGTCTCCGTCCTCCTCCTGCACGTCCGGTGATGTCAGCAGTAAAGATGCACACCCTAGCGCCTGCCAATGGGAAATGAGTAATGAACTCACGCTAGGGGCTCCGCGGAGGGCTGAGTTGGGGGATGCAACACGGGCTATTCTCCCGATTGGCCGTGGTCACCTTTGGCACGCCTGAGGCGCTTGTTGGCGTCCCCTCAACCTTTGAAGTCTTTGCCCTCTTCGCGACCCACTGCACGAGCGTTTCCGCGTCCCTGTGGAGAAAAACCAAGATGGATTATACAAGTAGGGAAACAGAACCGAGGATTGGGAAAACATGGCAGGAGCCTTACTCTTCCTCTTCCTCCCACGATCTAAGGGCAGAAAGGTCGAAGGCTACCTCTGCCGTGGAGCCTCTGGGAGGACGTGGAGGGGTGCTCCTGGACCGCTTGGCCGTGACAGGCGTAGGCTGTTGATGGACTTCTTGTCACCATGCAGCCTTGTCGGTTGCCCCCTAGCCGGTCGCCTCCTTGCCGGGGGTTGCGCTACTCGAAGAGGCTTGCTGGGCTAGGAGCCCGGAGGCGGCGTTCCTAAGGACGCGCCTTTTCCTTTGGACGAGGGGCGGGACCTCCTCGAGCAACTCCTCTTCGGATGCGTCTTTGCCAAGGTGGCAAAGGACAGACTTGTTGCCTCACTCCTCGGTGGTTCCGCCCTGCCCGGCAAGACCCTCGCTCGGTGGTACTTCCCCTTCCCTAGCTTCATCTTCCAATAAGCTGATGCTGTCGGCCTCCTCGGCAAGCGCCGCTTCTTCGGCCCTGCTGGCGATGTACGCCAGCTCCTCTTCGGTGGTGTTGCAGATGAGGCCATCCTCCTTGCAGATGGCTATCTCCGACAGGTTGTCAAAAAATTCTTGCACTGCCTCCCCGGACAACTCCATCCAAGTTGCGTCAAGGCTATGGGCATCGAGCATCGGCATAATGGCAATGATTCTGCCCAAGGCCGAGTTATTGCACAAGGGGATTACTCCCGTCGGTAGCTCGATTGTCGTGATGCTCCTGAACAACTTCTGGTAGAGGGCCTCGTGCTACATGGTGGCTAGATTGTGGTTTAGGCCGGGGCATAGCCTCATGATATTTCCCGCATTCCTAAAGTCCTAGGCCGGCCTCCCCTTGTTCTACAAGGGGGTGATGCACCAGCGAAGAAAGTCAGTGCCTATCATCTCCACGGAGAGGCTGGTGTTTCAAAGGCGGTGGATCCTGTTGATCACGATCGTGAGCTTCTCATCCCAAGGATCGAGGGTGCTCCAGTCGTCGCCGCGCACCATCTTGGTCTACCACGGCATGCATAAGGGCTGGGGCTTCCCCTCTCTTATCCAGCACCACTTGCCCCGCCATTCATCCCATCTCTTGCAATAAGCCCCTTCGGGGTAAACCTCCTTCGTTCCTGGCCGAGGAATCCAAGTGACGGTGCCAGACAGGGCTCCGCCTTGCTGGATGCATTGGTTGAAATAATGACGGAAGAGAGCGGTACTAGGGTTTACTCCGGCAAAGTTTTCACAGAGGTGTACGAAAACTGCCATGGATATCACAGCGTTCGGCATGAAATCCAGGATTTGGAAGCCGTAAGTAAGCATAAGGTCGATAAAGAAGTCTGAGTAAGGGGGGCAGATCCCATAGTAAAGGTAATCGGCAAAGAAAGGGAATTTTCCTGGACCTTCCCCGGAAGGACCCGGGATCACACAAGTAGCGGGGTGCCCCGCCGTTGCAGTCGCCCACATCCACCAGTACCGCCTCTTCAGGTCGCCCAGATTGAGCCCCAGCGGCAAAATGGCATGCTCCCTCCGCATATTTGCCGCCTTGTTCTCCGAGACGACCTCCGTCTCCTTGCCCTTGCTGACTTTCGGCGGCATGGTGATGGCGGGGATGGAGACTGAGGACGAAGAGTGGACGGGGGCGCTAACGGATGCAAGAGGCTCTGCCTTGGGCTCAAGGAGGAAGACAACATCGATTCTCAGATTGGGAAAGGCGAGAGGTAAATGGGCATTGGCTTTGCAGTCTGCTCTTTATGGGGAAGGCGCGAAGTGGTATCTTTCTACCAAAAACAAGATAATACCGAAACGTTCTGCAGGCGCACTGCTGTAACGGCAACGCCGTGCATGTATCCCACTACCCGCATTCAATGGGCATCATGAGGAAGCGTAGCAAGCGCAATGATCGCAATTGTGAGGCCCTGCCATGCCTGCCCGTGCACTGGCTAGGCCTAGACCAACAATGCCTCGCGATGTGTATGGCCCAGGTTCGGGGGCTCCTTTCGGTGCACTAGAGTTTTTGGGCCATCTAGAGCCCCTTTACTCGTGAACGGGAAGTAGTAGCCGCCCTGGCGGCAAGGCCTAGCAAAGACTTGTCAAGCACCAACACAGAAGACTCAAGACTACCGTCAAGACCTTGCCGGGAGGGCTGTAGAGCCTCCAGGCAAAGCAGGGCCCCCGGCAAGGAAAGGCCCCAGCAAGCACAGGCCAAGTGTCGATTCACTTGGACGCGTGTCTTGGCGTCGACGTTGGCGGGAGCAAAACGGCGCCGATGGGATGGGCCCCCGTCCCGTCCCACCGACGGACTGAAGCCCCTCACAGTGCATTTAGTGCTCTTGTCCTACTCCGTTAGGGTTAGGTACGATAGCACTGTGGCACTGTGCATCCCATGTGCACATTGTACGCCATTGTTGGGATCCCCTTAGGTATAAAAGGAGGCCCAGGGCATTACAGAAAGGGACTTTTTTGGGGGAAAGCTCTTTTGCTTTTAGACAGTTGGGCAGTTAGAATACCGGACAACCCAACGGTTGGACAACTGGAGATTACCAAGCTCACGTAGCAGCCGTTCATGGCGCTCCTGTAGCCAAAACCCTAGAACTCAATAAATATAACCAAGCAGGAGTAGGGTTTTACTCATTCGTGTGGCCCAAACCTGGGTAAAAACTCCCCGTGCGCTGCTTACCAGACCGACTCTTTGTGCCAGCTCGCCCTTTGCCGAACCAAAAAGGATTCCCACGATCCCATAGGTGTTCGTTCTCCACGACATCAAAAAAAGTAAATGGCAGCATGGTATTGAAGCGTTTATGAATATATGGTGAATAGACCAGGCGTACATAGTTTTCCATAGCATCATCTCTCATGAAAATAAGCATACGGTGGGTAAACAAATTACTGTTGGGCAATTGATAGAAAAGCGGATAGTTATGCATATTCATGGCAATGATCATGTGTATACAAGAATCACGTCCAGAAACAAATAGGCTGATGTTGGAAATATGCACTAGAGGCAATAATAAATTGATTATTCTCATATTTCCTTGTTCATGATAATCGTTTATTATCCATGCTATAATTGTGTTGCACGGAAACTCAGATACATGTGTGGATACATAGACAACACAATGTCCCTAGTATGCCTCTAATAGACTAGCTCGTTGATCAAAGATGTCTATGGTTTCCTAGTCATGGACATGAGATGTCATTTGATAAAGGGATCACGTCATTAGGAGAACAATGTGATGGACAAGACCCAAACTACAAACGTAGCATATGATCGTGTCAGTTTATTGCTACTGTTTTCTGCATGTCAAGTACTTGTTCCTATGACCATGAGATCATGCAACTCACTGACACCGGAGGAGTACCTTGTGTCTATCAAATGTCGCAATCTAACTGGCTAACTATAAAGGTGCTCTATAGGTATATCCGAGGGTGTCTCTTGGGTTGGCATGGATCAAGAATGAGATTTGTTACTCCATGTGATGGAGAGGTATCTTAGGGCCCACTCGGTAATACAATGTCACAATAAGCCTTGCAAGCAATGTGACTAAGTGTTAGTCACGGGATCTTGTATTACCGAATGAGTAAAGAGACTTGCCAGTAACGAGGTTGAACTAGGTATGGAGATACCGACGATCGAATCTCGGGCAACTAACATACCGATGAACAAAGGGAACATCATACGGGATTAACTGAATCCTTGACATAGAGGTTCAACCGATAAAGATCTTCGTAGAATATGTAGGAACCAATATGGGCATCCATATCCCGCTATTGGTTACTGACTGTAGAGTTGTCTCGGTCATGTCTACATAGTTCTCGAACCCGTAGGGTCTGCACACTTAAGGTTCGGTGATGTTTCGGTAGTATAGAGTTATGTATGGTGGTGACCGAAGGTTTTTCAGAGTCCCGGATGAGATCCCGGACATTACGAGGAGCTCGGGAACAGTCCATGGGTAGAGATTGATATATAGGAAGTCCTATTTTGGTCGCCGGAAAAGTTTCGGGCTCACCGGTAGTGTATCGGGAGTGCCGGTAGTGTACCGGGGGACCATCGGGAGAGGTATTTCGACCCAAGAGGCTACATGGGATGTGGGAGGAGGTAAACAAGCCCCTTGTGGGCTGGCTGAAGCCTCCTCTAAGGGACCATGCAGCTGGAGTAGTTTGAGAAGGAAAAAAATCCAAAGGTGGAGAGGTGGAAAGAGTTTCCAAGTGGAAAGGAGGAATCCTACTCCTAATCGGATTGGAGTAGGACTCCTCAACCTCCAATTTCGACCAAACCTTGAGGGTTTGAGGTTTCCTCCTCCCCTCCCTCCCACCTATATATACTATAGGATTTAGAGGAAAAAGCTAACCCTAATAGCCACGTGCTACCTCTCCTCTAGATCGCAGTTTCTCCTCTAGATCGGTTTTCGGCGGTGCTTAGGCGAAGCCCTGCTAGAATAGCTCCACCACCATTGTCGAAACGCCGTCGCGCTGCCGGAGAACTCATCTACCTCTCTGCTCCCTCTTGCTGGATCAAGAAGGCGAAGATCATCATCAAGCTGTACATGTGCTGAACGCGGAGGTGCCGTCCGTTCGGCGCTAGATCGGAAGGACCGTGATCAAGATCGCGAGACGGATCATGATGAGATTGCGAGACGGATCGTGATTAGATTGTGGGATTTATCGTGATGAGATCGCGGGATTCACAACGATTTGGATTGCGAAGAAGTTCGACTACACCAACCGTGTTTCTTAACGCTTCCCGCTTAGCGATCTACAAGGGTATGTAGATCCACTCACTCTCTCGTAGATGCTCATCATCATGGATAGATCTTGCGTGTGCGTAGGAAATTTTTTGTTTCCCATGCAACGTTCCCCAACAGCCAAATCCTATCTGCTCCTATTACTATTACTCCACTCATTGACCACTATCCAACATATATGTAGAATATTAAGTAAAACAGAGTAATGCATGGAGGACAACGACCTGATGTAGACAAAGTAAACTCAAGCACTATGAATAAACCCTATCGTTTTATCCTTAGTAGAAGAAACACAAAGACACATCTTGTCCCCTACTTTGTCAGTGGGATATAGAAACTCGTCAGGTTGAACCTACCACAATGCACATCTCTCACCGAAGAAATATCAATCTAGTTGGCCAAACTATTTCAATACATAGGAGAGAATTATGAAGCTATAATGATTACGCACATAATAATCATCTTAGATTTCAGATAAGACTCAAATATTTATCATGAATAATCTGAACATAAACCCACAATTCATCGGATCCGAAAAAACGCACCGCACAAAAGGATTACATCATATGGATCAAAGCGAAGATGCGATGATCATTGTATTCAAGATCAAGAGGGAGAGATTTCCATCTAGGTACTAAATACATACCCGTAGGTCTGTGGTGATCTACTCACACATCATCATGAGGGCAACAAGGTTGATGAAGAGGCCCTCTGGGATCGATCCCCCCTCCGACAGGGGGCCGAAACGGAGCTCTAGACGGCCTCCCGTCAAAATAGAGACTTGCGGTGGCATAAAAAAGTGTTTCGGGACTGCCTCTAGGTTATTTTTTACAATATTAGAGAATTTATAGGCTAGAGAACATGGTCGGGAGATCCGCGAGGGGGGCACAATCCATTAGGGCGCCCCCATTGCGTGCCCTCTTGGCTTGTGGGTCCCTCGTGTGGCTCCCGTCGGCCTTCCGAAGTTTCCATGTGTTCTTTTGGTCTAGAAAAATCATCAAATAGTTCCGGGGAAATTGGACGTCGTTTGGTACTGTACACCGGAAAAGTGAAAAACAAGTAGAAAACAACAATTGGCACTAGGCACTAGGTCAATAGGTTAGTGCTCAAAAATATTATAAATTGGTAAATAAATGCACAAAAGTATCCTAGAATGATAATATATGAGCATGGAACAACCAAAAAATATAGATATGTTGGATATGTATCACTTCTGGTCACTTCAAAAACACAAAGTGCATATTATAAATAAGATAAATATTGGGTTGCCTCCCAACCATCGCTACTATTTTATGCCCCTAGCTAGGCATAATGCATAGTTTCTAGTATTTTCATGTTTGTCATCTATTTTTACCTTGCTAGTAATATCTGGACGAAGTGCTACCATTTTCTCTAAAGTATCAAGTCTCTTATTGGGAACAATGAGAAGATAATTCTTACGATTAAGATTTGAACCTAGGGTTTTAATTGGTTTACTTAGAGTTTGCACTATCCTCATGTTTTTCTTCATATCCTGTAGATTTTCTAGAATTTGAATCGGTAAAGGAGGAATCCCAAAGCTCGTCAGGTGTCGAATTTGAACTACAGCCTCCCGGGCTTCTAGCTGGATGGCTCGGTGCTCGTAGGTGGTTGTCCTTACGATGGATTGGTAGGGCCGTTCTAGCGTGATACCCATGCAGTACATGTGCATAGTTGCCCAGAAGTCATGGATAGCATCACTCTTGGTACACAACATATAATCAGGGCTGATACGCCTTCAATGTATTAATAATTTATGAAGTATTCATGCCATGATTGACTATGTTTACAATACTTTTGTAAGGTTTTGATGCACTTTATATGATTTATTTAGAACTAACCCGGACTGGCAATGTTTTTAGCAGAATTACCATGGTGTTGTTTTTGTGTAGAAAATGAAAGTTCCTGGAATCGCTCGAAACTTTTTGATCATTATTTCGGGAGGAAATAAATAATGTTGGAGCAAAGAACTACCTGAGGGAAGCCACCTATGGGCCACAAGCCAACAGGGCGTGACCTCAGGGGCTGGGAGCGCCCTGGTTGCTTGTGGGGCCCACGTAGCTTCGTTGCATGTGATTCCAACACTTAAAAATCCTATAAATCCTAGAAATCCCAAAAATAAATAGATACCCCCCTTGATGCCACAAATCTCAGTGTCGACAGAAAAACAATCTCGATAGATAAAAGTAGCGAAAACAGAAGAGAAATAGAGAGAGAGAGATCCAATCTCAAAGGTGCTCTTGCCCCTTTGGGAGCCATGAAGGCCAAGGACCGCAGAGGAGACCCTTTTCCATCTTGGGTAAGGCCATGGAGGAGGAAGCCTAAGGGGGGAGACTCTCTCTCCCCCTCCCTTCAGGTGATGTAGGAGTGTCGTGGGAGGAACCATCTCCAAGGTGATCGTCTTCATCAACATCACCATCTCTATCACCTTCCCTCATCTATCTATGGTGGTCCACTCCCCCGCACACGTTGTAATCCCCTACTTGAACATGGTGTTTCATGCCACATGTTATTAATCAATGTTTTGTTGCCATCCTATAATGTTTGAGTAGATCTATGTTGTCCTTTGGGCTGATTGATGATCCTGAATGGTTTGAGTGTATGTTTAATTTTAGTGTTGTCCTAAGGTGCATTCCGTGAGGTGCACACATGAAGGATTCACGCTAGAGGGTGTTGCAGTATGTTAATGATTCGCTTATAGTGGGTGGCTACAGTGACAGAAGCTTACACCCGAGTAAGGTGGTTCTTTACGTATGGGAGTAAAGGGGAATTGATCTTTAATGCTATGGTTGGGTTTACCTTAATGATTTCTAGTAGTTGTGGATGCTTGCTAGAGATCCAATCACAAGTTCATATGATTCAAGTATGTGAAGTTTGTTAGCTCATGCCTCTCCCTCATAAAAAATTCAAGAATGATTACCGATCTTCTTATCAATTGCCTCGGCTGATTCTGCACACCATACCATCATTATTCCACAAACTCTATTTGTAATATACCGTGATATATTCTAACTCTATTTAGTGCAGCAACCATTTTCATATTTTAATTCTCTAAATATCATGCAAAGCTATCCTTTTTATAGCCAAAACTCAGTTTTATTTCTCGTTATTAGATAGAAGCAAATGTTTGGCGTATGTAGAGTTGTATCGGTCGCGGATAAGACTTGAGAGAATATTGTGGGTTCGACACTCCATACTTATCACCTCCATCTGTGGAAAGTGCTATGATGATTTCTTACACTTGGGGATTATCAAGCTCTTTTCTAGCACCGTTGTCGGGGAGTAATAGCATGAGGTTAATATTTTCGTGTATGCCTGTTTTCTTCTATCACTATGTAGACTTTCTTTTCCTTTTGTTTCTGTTATTTATTTATTTTTCTTTAGTTGTGGATGAAACAAACAAAAAAAATAAAAAAATAAAAACAAAAAAAATCATAGAGGGAAGCGATTGAAAAGTTATGCATTGGACAAGTGAGGGTCGACCATGAATACTTGTGTTCAAGCTCATGGAAACAATGTAGAATTTTCATGGAAGTTTGTGATAAAAATAATTATCTCCTTGTAAATACCACTGTACCATAAAAATAATGATCATGGTACTCTTTTGCATGTTTCGTCTACTATACTTATGTGAGCATCATTAAAATCTTCATGCCTAGGTAAAAGACTTTAAAGAAAAGCGCTTGTTGGGAGACAACCTAACACTTATACTTTCTGTTTTCTAGTGTTAACATGATTCAACTACTATAGGAATCATGTTTTTTGTATTTTATTTCAATAATGTGCCATGTAAATCCTTTGGGATGATCTGGATGATAAGTAGAATCGATATGGTGCAAAAACTGAAACTTTTGCATCCAATGCAGAATTTTTCTCATTTTACTGAAACGTCTATTTGATTTGAATGTTTTACACTATATTGGTACGCTAATTCGTTAGGCTTTTCTAATGTTTCATAATTTTTAGAGTTACATAAGTATAGGTGCCTTATAGATCTTTACATATTGTTCTGTTTTAGACAGATTGTGTTTTTTGTTTGCATAGTTTGCTTGTTTTGATGATGCTATGGATTGTATCGGGGGGGTATAATCCATCAAGAATTTATAATACAGTACCTTTTGCAACAATTAAATAAGAATCAATTTATAATAGTTCTTAAAGTATTTGATATGTTTACTATAGTAATGAATCTCATGAAGGTTTTGTTTAGTTTTGTGTGATTGTAGTTTTCAAGTTTTGGGTAAGTACCTGTATGAGGAGAATAAGGAGCATCAGGAGAATAAGCTTGGGGATGCCCAAGGAAACCCACGGTAATATACTGGTGAGGGTGTCCTGTATTAAGGGGTCCTCGGGGGGGGGGGGGGGGCGACCTACTTTTATGGGCCGAACAATATGGGCCACTTACTGAACACAGGATCGACTGAAGGCCCTATCTCCAAGATGGAACTTTTAGGAAGCACGGCTTGTACTCCATGTTTCATGTAGCGAATAGGTATGTTTATCTCTTCGGCATGTAACGGAGGGTTTTAGGTTGTGGACAAAGGACGACTCATCTAGGGTTAGCTATTCGATCTCGAGGTAGATCAACTTTGTAACCCCCATATCATCAATACAATTAAACATGACATAGGGTATTACCTCCATAGGAGGGCCCGAAGCTGGGTAAAACCTTGTGCCCTTCGTTTGATGTTACCATTGCTTCTAGTCTCACTGCTCGGGACCCTCTACCTAACATCTGCCGGTTTTGACACCGACATAGGTGCCTTCATTGAGAATTCCGCTGTGAGAGCCCAAGCAATCGATGTCTCGCCTTTTCATAAATGAAGAGGTCCGCAACAGGGACACTTTCGTCCCCGGACAGATGTTCGCCTTCGGCAGCGTTGTGCTACATGCCGACCCGACCAGCCATCTAGGCTGTGTCGAGAGCTTCGGCCCTGATCGAGAGGTCAGATTCGGGAACCTACAATTCTTTGTGGATTCTCGAGGAGACTTGTCACTAACTGGGCTTGCGGCTTCACTTGCCACACCCAGAGACTTTGAGGCTTTAACCTCGAGTTCCTTCTTAGGTCATGCCGACGGGGTTAAGCACGGTGGTGTTCCAATTCCTAGTCCGCATCCGGCCATAGTGTTAGAAGGCCAGACATGCGTTGTTGCTGAACATGCCTCTCGTTCGGACACATCGGAGGTCAATTCTGAATGTTTCAGACAATGTGATCCGATCGAGCTTTTGGCGTTCAACAAAACCGTAGATCGGATATTGTCGATGAAAATATCCAACGATTCAACCCTGATCTATGATTGGATCGGTTACAGAGAGGGTCGATATGAATTTTTCGACCCACCCACCACCCACTTGGTAGCCACAGTCGAAGATCTAACCGACATGCTGGACTATGCCTCCGAGGAGGCAGAATACATGGATGAAGAGGACTGTGTTCCCACCCCTGGTAACATCGGGCGATGGGCCGCCACTTCTACATACGACGTCTACATGGTGGACACTTCTGCCACTAATGGCGACAAAACGCCTAATAACGATGGCGACAAGTCGGGTGACGCATCGTCATGGCAGCGAAAACCTCACAAGCGATCGAAAGGCAAAAAGGGAAGGGAAGCTATTATCGACACTTGGGACGGAGATAATCGTGAGGACTGTGGCGATCCCGATATCCCCAAACATCCATTAGAGGGCAAGGAAAGGACTGAGGACCAGAGCAACCCCGACGACTTCAATGACTCCAAGGATGACAATTACCTACCTCCCGTCAAGGAGGAGGACATCCCGGAAGCCGATGACCTAGACATTCCTGATAACTTTGAAGATCAGGAATTGTTTAAACAACAGCTCATGGCAACGGCCCACAGCCTGGAAGTGAAAGAACGGAAACTTAAAGATGAACAAGACAACCTCAACAATCGATGGACTAGAGTCCTCTCAGCTGAGGAGGGATACAGTACCGGTTTGTCAGACCAACCCAAGAGTTATCCACATAGAAGGCTACTGCCAGAATTTGACGACGAGCTTACTGATACCCCGTCCCCCAAACATACCCCATACAACAAGCCGGACCACCCCCCTCGCGGGCATGAAAGGATGGCTGACTATACCGGTTACAGACCGGCTATGCCCCAAAGACGGGGAAAGGATCCGCTAGAGCACAATGACAAGTTCGACCTACGAGACGACCTAGACAACAGAGCAGGTCGCACAAGATCAATCTATGGATCGAGAGGCTACTGATCCCATAGACGGGCTGGGTACAGACCATGGCTCGACCGAAGCAATAACAGAGACCAGGAACACAACCAGGCTAGAACACACGCCGAATACAGGCGCGATATAGCTTGGGTTCAAGGCGCCGCTCACCCTCTGTGCTTCATAGATGAGGTAATGCAGCATCAGTTCCCAAAAGGTTTTAAACCCGTGAATAGCGAACAGTACGATGGGACAACACACCCAACTGTATGGTTTGAGGATTTCCTCCTCCACATACACAATGCACGAGGAGATGATATACACACCATCAAATATCTCCCGCTCAAACTTAAGGCGCCAGCTTGGCACTGGCTAAACAGCCTCCTCGAAACCTCCATCGGATGCTGGGAAGACCTAGAGGGTGCATTCCTCTCTAACTTCCAGGGAACCTATGTTCGGCCACCGGATTCCTCCAACCTAAGCAACATCGTTCAGAAGCCCGGAGAGTCTGCTCGGCAATTCTCGAACAGGTTTTTAACCAAGAAAAACCAGATTGTCGACTACCCAGACGCTGAGGCAATAGCCTCCTTCCGACACAATATTCGGGATGAATGGCTGGCCCGCCAGCTCGGCCAAGATAAACCTCGGACCATGTCCTCCCTTACATCCCTAATGACCCGCTTTTGTGCAGGTGAAGACAATTGGCTAGCAAGACGCAACCACAACTCCAAGTTTGGGAGGGAAACGGGAAACCCAAGCGCAACAAGAAAAAACGCCGTCACAATAAAAGTGACGCCGATGACACGACCGTTAATGCCGGTTTCCGCAAGTCCCGACCTGGGTAGCAGAGGAAGACTACTAAAGGCAATCGCGACAGACCAACCCCACTGGAAAAGATCATGGAAAGGCCTTGCCAAATCAATGGGACTCAAGTGAAGCCCGCCAATGACCCACACCGCAATTGTTGGTTGTTTAATAAGATTGGCAAGCTCCCATCCAAGGATCAAGGCAAGAGCCCCCGCAAAAAGGATGAGGATGAGCCTCGGGGCTCGATTGGTGGCGGTCAAAGAAATTTCCTCCGGAAGTCAAAACGGTTAACATGATATACGCCACTCATATACCTAAGAAGGAGAGGAAGCGCACCCTTCGAGAAGTTTATGTTGTAGAGCCCGTAGCCCCAAAGTATAACCCATGGTCGACATATCCGATAACTTTTGATCGGCGCGATCACACGACCAGTATCCGTCATATGGGTTCGGTCGCACTCATCCTCGACCCTATTATAGAAGGGTATCACCTCACAAAGTTCCTAATGGACGAAGGAAGTAGACTTAACCAGATTTACTCACACACGGTGAAAAAGATGGGCATAGATCCGTCAATTATCAAACCCAGTAACACTACCTGTAAAGGAGTGATTCCAGGTGTCGAGGCCCGATGCACAGGCTCGATGACCCTGGAAGTTGTGTTTGGCTCGCCCGATAACATTCGCAGCAAAGACTTGATCTTTTGATATTGTAACCTTCCGCGGTGGTTATCATGCCCTGCTCGGCGGGACATCGTTTGCTCGCTTCAATGTCATCCCTCATTATGCATACCTCAAGCTCAAGATGCCCGGACCCTAGGGGGTCATCACTGTTAATGGCAACACGGAGCGCTCTTTACGAACTGAGGAACATGCGCTGGCCCTGGCGGCCGTATTTAACTACAGAGATGATCGGCAATCTCCGGCATATGCCGTCAAGGCACACAAGGTTGGGAAACAAGCTCGACTTTGATCCAAACTCTCAGAACCTCCCCCTCCCCTTAAATGGGGACTCGCCCCCAATCGCACACCCCTAGGACCAGAAAAGTACGTGCCAAGGAGGCACAACTTTGCACTTAAAATTCCATGGGTAGCGATGGGGAATAAATGTGGATGTCCGGCTGGACCGAACCACTACCATTAATGTTTCTTCGGACACAATGTAGGGACCATTCAAAGGACCGCCAATGGTGTAAAGCTCATCCACAATTATGCGACTTCTCAAGACCTTGTTTGCAAGATACGTTTGCCGAACAGTACCACCCATTGAGGTGCACCAAAGAGCAGGAGTAAACTAGCAGCAGGGCACATCGAGGACGTAAGGCCACCAATCGAAGACCCCTGGTACAACCAATCATGTGTAATTTCTTTCTTCACATACCTATAAATAGTTTCTTCTGCACTCCGAGTAATAAGAGTTGTCGAGAAAAAATATGGCATCATTTTACATGTTTGTCTTGTTGTCCTTTTGGCACACATTTTCCTTTTCTCCCTCTTCTCGCGAAATAGTTCGATATGTTACGACACGACCGGGTAATACACTGGGGGCTCGAGATTACAAACAAATCGCCTTACATACAACTTATTATGTGTTCGGCATCTTGGAGTTCACTTTATCTGTATTGGTTCCGAACTATGTCTTGGGTCAGTAGTTGGGTTGCCCGACTCCTGTGCTTGCCCCTTTATGTTTTGCTCGTTAGGCTAAAGGGGCAAAGAGAGAACCCTTGCGATTGTGTTTCCGCATAGTCTGGTCAAGCACCTCAGGGGAGAAAGCCACAAACTGACTATCATAGTATGTGAGAGTCGGTCTATGAATCCGAGCTTAAAGTGTCATACCTAAATCCTCGTCAGAGGATATTCCGCGTTGTGCGAGGGGTTTGCTCTCTATGCAAACCATGTGATGCAGACCTTAGTCGCAGTTCATCCGAACATCACAACACTTTGGGGGCTAGTCTTTAGCCACCCGCAGTCCTTTTCATGCCCCTATGTCTAATTGAAAGAAACAAACACTATAGTCTGATTGCCTAGTCCTCCGCACTCTACCACCTTCGGGTTCCGATCACTCGGCTAATGGACATAGTGCATTGGTAGGGACACCCCATGTAGTGTCCACATGGGGGCTAAAGCCGACGACTCACATGTTTCAGTTTCGAATGGCCATATATGAGTTATAAAGGAATGCAAAAACATTAAATGCATAATAACTTATAACACTAAAACTTTGAAATGTCCTCGGACGAATTACAACTTATTCAAACATATTATCACCTGAACATTGTGACGCTATCGCACCAGCACCTTCCATTACTCCGGCGAAGTATAGCTCGGGGCGTCTACGTTCCTTCCCGGGAGGCGGCAGGGCGGTGGCTATCTTCCTTGGATCTAGCCCCGGCAGTGCACCTTGGCCTTGGCAAGGGCCATCCGGACTCCTTCAATGCAGGAGGAGTACTTCACAGTGTCGAGGTGGGGAGAAGAGGTAATTAACTTCTGCACCAGGCAAAAGTAGCTGCGTGGCAGTGGCTCGTTGGGACATAGGCAGATGCAGAGGTCCTTCATAGCCGGCTCTGCCATCTGGTGCAGCTCCATCAGCTGCTTCAGTTGGTCGACAAGAAGAGGAGAGCGCTCTGGGGCTCTAAACTGAGCCAAGAATAAACGATCTTCTTCTCCTTCTTCTATCAACGCGAATAGTTGATTGGAGTCCACTACGCTCTTCTGGAGATCGGAGGAGGCGCCTGAGGAACGCCCCACCTGGGTAAGAAATTTGAGCTTGCTATCTGCGAAGACACGCCTTAGTAACTATGGATTACCATCCGTTATATCCTTAGCTTGGCGGACCTGCTCCTCAAAGAACCGCCTGTCCACCCGCTCCTTCTGGAGATCGGCCTTCAGGGTGCACAGTTTGGCTATGCTCTCCTTGCCCTTCTGCTCAAGGACCTCGCACTTCTGGATAGCACCCTTGAGCTCCTGCTAGATCTCCGCCACACGAGCCTCATGCTTGTCGCTGGTGGCTCGTAAGGCGGAGAGGGCAGTAGCCGCTGCTTTGTATGCCACCCTCTCGACGACCGATGCAACCTTCGCTTGTTGAAGCTCAGCCTTGAGCCTCTCCACTTTTTTCGCCAAGGCTGTGGCTTCATTAACAATATGAAGACCTGCATTGACAGTATTTTGGCAAAAGTGTTCGGATTTTGTGTAGAGTTACCGTGTGCCTCATCGAATCTCTTGTTGAGGGTATCAACTGCATCCTCACAGCATTTTAGCTTCCAATTCAGGTCATCCAGCTCGGCGCCATTTACGGCCGCCACCGATGACGAACCCTGTAAAACACAAATCCTTGTCAGGATGCATGGGATCGACACATCCGAACTATCGTCAGTCTGATCACATGTTCGGTCCTCTTAGGGGTTATTCGAACATTCCAAACCCATCTTTTGTGTATGAAGTTCGGAAACGGATCCATGATTGACCCCTAGGTAAGTTTTTTCAAACTTACCTGGGCTCAGGGTCTGCCATGTATATAATCATAAAAATAAATAAACATGTTTGTAGATAAGAGTGTTGCGTGACGAACATGAAAGCCCATCACAAGAACCTTGAACACCTCCTTCAGTCCATTGTCGACGGATTGAATGCTCTACAATACCGCACCCATAAGGGTGTGGTACTATTCTGTGATGGAGGCACTTGATAAAGCCTCCTCCATGACCGGCCACCCATTGGTCGGTTGGACCGGTGGTGATCGGACAGCCCAATCACCAACCGGGGTATGAACTGTTGTCCCTGGAGGCATGGTGCGCTCCGAGGATGCCCTTAGAGGGGACTGAGCGGCCGCTCGTCCGGCCTCCTCAGTAACTGGCTGGGATACCGCCTCCCGGTCTTCGGTAACTAAGATGTTAGCCTTGGCCATGATGTCATCTCGCCGCTGTCAGTGCCCAACTCCAGAGCATCCTAGGATGACACCTCCACGGTGCCGTTCACGGCTCTCAGAGTAGTGGGATGCGATGCATTCCCTCTCTCTGCTAGTTCGTCGGGCGGGGTCTCCCCGTCTGGTACTTGATCTGTGGGATGGACGCGCGGGGGGCTTTGAAGTCAATAAGTACTCGCGTGTTAATAAAGTTTAAACCCGTTAATGACAAACAAGGGGATATTTGGATCCTAACCTTTGAGAGGGGGGCTTCACCCTGAGGTTCCTTTGTGGAACCGGCTCGAAGTCATCGGACTCAGTGTTTGAGTGTGATTTGTCGTCAGACAGGATCACCTGTGCCCGACGTGTTTTCTTCTGGGGAGGAGGGGGTACCTCCTCTGGGGCTCCTGATGACGTCGCCCTCTTTCTTGCTAGGGGCGAATCGCCTCCCCCCTCAACCTCGTCCTCCTCCTCTTCTTCCTGCTCCTCCTCATCCTCTTATTCCTCGTGCTCCTCTTGATTCCAGGAGGCATGAGTTTCCCCAAACATAGTCTCTGACTGGTCCCTGATGCGAAGGCCACCCCTGCCTGGTTTCTTCTTCTTCTCCTTCTTCGTGGGGGCCTCGCAAGGCTTCACCATGAGCATTTCTGGTAACATCCCGGACCTGGCATCTTCGGGCTGAGGTGCCGGACTACTGATGTTGACGTATTTTTTTAGCCATGTCTGCAAAGG
Organism: Hordeum marinum; assembly: GCA_022496015.1. Lineage (NCBI taxonomy): Eukaryota > Viridiplantae > Streptophyta > Magnoliopsida > Poales > Poaceae > Hordeum > Hordeum marinum. Next base: position 155,449,136 of record CM039675.1, on the reverse strand, counting down.
GATGATTGGAAAATATATTGTGGATTGTCTCTATGAAAAATAAAGCCGACGAAGAAAAATTATATCATACCTCGGAGGCATGCTTGGCGGCGTGCAGACCCCTATCTTCCTCCCCGAATGGCCAGCTCTTTTGTGACTGGAAGAGCGCCGTCCACAGCTTCTCCCACGTAGTGCGGAAGAGGTTCCGGATTGTGGACGCATCGTCGAGCTGATGATCCCACAAGGGAGTATCCCGGTGCTGGCAAGAGAGGATGCGTCTCCGGAGCATGACCTGGACCACATTGGTTAGCTTGACATCATTCTCGGTCATGGAGCCAGTGCACTTCTACAGGTCTCTCACCTCCTTGCTCGGCCCCCAACTAAGGCCCTTTTTGAGCCATGAAGCTAATCTGGTCGGGGTACCGGATCTGAACTCGGCAGGGGGAATCTAACCTTCTTCCCATGGATCAATAATGTAGAACCAGTCCCTCTACCACACCTTGATGGTGTTGATGAAGGTACCTGATGGCCATTCGACGCGGGTAAGCTTGCCAATGACAGTCCTGCCGTAGCCTGCGTGCTTGCCTCCGATGCACTTCAACTTGACGTTGAATACTTGAGCCGAAGCCCGAAGTGCGTCTTGACCCACAGAAAAGCCTTGCAGGCAAGGATGAATGCCGATATATGCATGAAAGAGTTCAGCGGGAGGTTGTGGAGGTCGAGGTCATAGAAAAACATCAGCCCCCTAACAAAGGGGTGGAGAGGGAAGCTCAACCCCTGGATGAAGTTGGGGAGAAAGACCACCCTTTCGCCTGGCCTGTCAGTGGGGATCACTTGTCCCCCCTCCAGCATGCGGTGAGGGATGTCATTGGAGAGGTAGATGGCCTTCTTGAGGTTCAAGATATCCCGGTCGGTAACCGTGGAAACCTCCCACTGGTCGTTGGAGCTAGAGCCCACCATGGGTTAGCTTTGTGGTGGGGGCGGAAAACCTAGATCTGTGCTTCGGAGGTTTAGAGGAATGGAAGGCAGAGAAGGCGAATGGGGAGTGTGAATAGGCTTTGGGGCTTTCCCCCCATTTTATGGGACTTATTGTTTGGACCCCCTTTGCTGCACTATGAATTCCTACGCTTCCCAAAACGTGCGTGACGTTGCACGCGCATGATTAAACATATCCCATGTAAAATGGGGCACGATCTGCACATTGATAAACTGTGTTGATTAAAATGGCCTCGTACCGCGAATCGAGTTTTTGCAATTGGCCTAGCGGTCTTGGTGGGCCGTGACCTTTCGTTAGAAAGGTTGTCAGGAGACATTATTTTACCCCTTGACGTTTGGCCTTCAAGGCCGACCTATTCACAGTGTTCAGACGCAAAACTATTCGGAAAGCTACTTGTCCTCAGAGGATGAACTAAATTCCATGGTAAGAACTCACCTCGCAAGCCGAAGACTCTGATCAAGTGAAGCAATTGAAGCAAAAGACCCTTAGTGTTGGAGGCAAGTTCAGAGGCTACTGAGGGAGTCCTGGATTAAGGGGTCCTTCGGGGCCCCACCTATTTCTATGGGCCGGACTATATGGGCCACTTACCGAACGCAAGATCGACTGAAGCCCCTATCTCCAAGATGGAATCTCGGGAAGCACAACTTGTACTCCAAGTTTTATGTAGCGAATAGGCATGTTTATCTCTTCGTCGTGTAACCGACCATGTGTAAACCCTAGGTACCCTCGGCGTCCATATAAGTCGTATGGTTTTAAGTTGTGGACAGAGGACGACTCATCTAGGGTTAGCTATTCGATCTCTAGGTAGATCAACTTTGTAACCTCGTATCTTCAATACAATCAAGTAGGACGTATGGTATTACCTCCATAGGAGGGCCCGAACCTGGGTAAAACCTAGTCCCCTTCTTCTGCTGTTGCTATCACTTCTTGTCTCACGGCTAGGGACCTCCTACCCGAGATCTGTTGGTTTTGACACCACCACTAGGGAATACTAAAGTGTCCAAGCTTGGGGATGCCCGGGAAGGTATCCCCTCTTTTGTTTCAACACTATCGGTATACCTTATTTGGAGCTATATTTTTATTCATCACATAATATGTGTTTGGCTTGGATCGTCATTTCATTTTGTTGTTCTCTCTTATATGTTATCAATAATCATATTTTTCAATAAAAGGTTTGAAGAATTGCCTTAAGATGTTTCAATTGCATGTTTGATGTGCGACTGTATAAAAACAAAAACTTTTTTTGTAGTGCTTGATTTTTTATATTTTACTGGACCATGGAAAGTTTCTAAAATATTTATAAAATACTTTCATACAATTTTTTTATCTTTTCCTAAATTACTAGAATTTTTTGAGTTACATAAGTACGCATCTTAAATGAATTGCCAGAAACTGTTTGGTTTGCATGGAATTATTTTCATAGTTTTGTTATCTACTTATCTTAGAGTTTTCAAGGCTTATATTGGTAGATATAAATTGTGTAAATGATAGTATGCAGTACCTAATGTTTGTAAATTATTATGCAACTTGTCTTGTTAGTACATGAAGTCTTCATTTAATTTTATATGTACTAACCTATCTCATGAGTTCTTTTCAAGTTTTATGTGGATGGAGTTTTTGAGACTTAGGTGAAACCGGGATATGAGATGCTTCACCAAGATACAAAAGCTCAAGCTTGGGGATGCCCAAGTCTCCCAAGTCAATATTTCAAAAATTCTCAAGCATCTAAGCTCGAGGATGCTACACATCCCTCCTCTCGTCATCAACAATAATAGGTTTGCCTATAATGATCATAAGTTTTTATTCATTCACATGTTCTATTCTTGGAGCATATTTTGTGTATACTCTTGATTTTTATTTCATTAAACATGCTGGTATGAGATAATCCTTGGCTTATTTATACAATGCTTCATGTGCTTCACTTCAATCTTTTGAGTATGACTTTATAGAATGCGTCATGTGCTTCACTTAAATGTTTTGAGTATGGCTGTATAGAACGCTTCATGTACTTCACTTATATATTTTGATCTTGAATATCAGTACCTCTATATTCATTGAATAATGCTCTTTGAACTTCACTTAAATATTTTTGAGAGTAGTTTGATGATCACTATTGTGATTCACTTATATCCTAAGAGAAAATGTTGAATGAATTGAATATCATAAAACGTGGAGTTATATATGCTTCATTTGCTTGTCCCATGGGGAGTAGTGAATTCACATACTAAGATATGCAATAAAATTTGTTGGTGGTTAGAAAACATAGGATTCGTCATTTGAACAATGCATGAAAGAAATTTGAAGGAAGAGAGATTTGACATATAAATATACTATCTTGGACATCTTCTTTGATTGTGAGCCCCCGTTAATTATTTTAAAACTTGATCATGTAGTTGTTGTTGGACAAGGAAGACAACTTAATGGTTATGTTTGTTTATATGCACATATAAGTTATATTTTCATGGATCCTCTAACATGTGGTGCTTGCTCAGTATCTTTTGCTAGCCAAAACTTTGCACTAAGTAGATACTACTTGTGTATCCACAACCCTTAAACCGAGTTTCTTGCCATGAGAGTCCACCATACCTAACTATAGATTGAATAAGATCCTTCAAGTAAGTTTTCATCGGTGCATAAAGGAATTAAAATTTCTCCTAAACATGTATGATCTTTTATTGTAAGGGGAAATAAGATTTGTATGATCTTGTGATGGCAAAGAAATAAAAGCAACGGACATCATAATAAAGTTTGATATCACAAGGGGCAATATAAAGTGACTTTCCTTTTCACTAAGAGACTGCACATCCAAAAATAAAAAGACCACACCAACCTCTGTTTCCCTCTTCAAAGGGCCTATCTTTTACTTTTATGTATTTCTACATTTACTTTTATGCAAGAGTCAAAAAATTCCATCCCTATTCCAAGCTATTAATTCTTTAGTTGGCAAGCATCATGTAGTGGGGAGAGATCCAGGCACATATATCCAGTTAGATATAGGTGATCACGATTCCTTATTGTTGATCCCTGAGATAAATAAGTTGGGAGGCGGAACATTAAGCCCCTTTTGTCATATGTGTTTGATTGAAACTGCTTGTTCTAAAAATATACCTTGAGTGTTAGTAATCATGGAAGACTAAATGATAGTTGAGTATGTGGAATTTGCTAAATCAAAGCTCTTACATAGACCCACTACATGATCATGAGAAGTTATATGATCATTGCTGGCTCCCACTTATGGTATATACTTTGCTAGTTTTCAAGTTTTCAAGATGAATTGTAATTGTTTGATGACTGACAACATAGTTTGCAAGTTTTCAAGAATGTTTATGGTATATAATTTAACATGTGAATAGCTTGTTACTTGATCATGAGAAGTTCTATGAGAAAAGAGTTGTTGTTTTATGATGCCAGAAAAAGTGCTCAAACTTACACACTGTGCTAGCATTGAAACTTCATAAATTATTTCTTTTATCATTTATCTACACAAGGACCCCTTTCAGTTCAGTGGGGGAGCAGGCACACACAAAGAGCAGGTCTGCTAAACAACACGCGGGAATTTTACCCAGGTTCGGGTCGCAAAGATGCGTAAAACCCTACTCCTGCTTGGTTGTATTGTGGGTGTTCTTAGGGTTCTCGATATAGGAGCCCTACGAGCAGAAGCTACCCGTATGAGCTAGAAGATTCAAAGTCCAAAATCCCAAAAGTCCAAAAGTCCCCTACTGTATCGCCCTGGGCCTCCTTTTATACTCTGAAGAGGATCCGAATAGTGGCGTACATTGCATACATGGGGTGTACAGAGCTACACTGCTATCATACCTAACACTGACGGAGTAGGACAGGTGCATTTAACGCACCGTCAGGCATCTCTGTCTGTCCACGGGACGGGACAGGAGCCCGTCCCATCGACACTGCTTAGCCCCTCCATCGCCAATACCACGACGTGTGCCAAGGCAGGGCGACACCCGGCCTGTGTGCTGGCAGGGCCTTGCCGGGTCTTGCCAGGGCGTTGTCTTACCTAAAGGTATGATGTCCATCCTGGAAAGGTCTTGACTGGGGTCTTGATTCTTCTGTTCTTGTATCTAGAAGCTCCCTGTCGGGCCTCATCACCAGGGTGGCTACTACTGCCCGTGTACGAGTAAGGGGCACTGGAGAGCCCGAAATTCTACTGCGCCGAAAGGAGCCCCCGGGCCTAGGACACACACGGTGCGAGGCGTTGTTGGGCTAGGCCCAAACAGTGCACGGTCATGCATGGCAGGGCCTTGCAGTCGTGATCATTGCGCTTACTACGCCTCCCCACGATGCCCATTGAATGTGGGACGTGGGATACGTGCACGGTGTGGCTATCAAATTTTCAATTACTGCGTCAGGTTGTTTCCGCCACGTGTGCCGCATGCATAGCCGTGAGCCAGCAATGGGTGTGTGTGACTTAAAGTCCCTCGGAAAGGCAGTAACTACAACACCATGGATTGGAGGAACGGGACGGTTGTTGTTCACCCCATGATCGAGGGCGCCGCTATTGGAGGAGGTAGGCGGCGACCCTTGGAGCGGGGGAGATCCAGCCCCCACGCTTCCCCCTATAAATTGAGGGATAGCGAGGGTAGTGCTCATCCATCCTTCATCCCTCCTCCGAGTGTGAACCTCCATATCTTTCCCTTCCACGTCTACCCAATCTTCGAGTGTTTCTCGCCCTTAGCCATGAACAGGGGGTGAGGGCGGATACCATCCTCCGCTCCAAGGAGGATTTCTCGTCGGGATCATGCCACCGCTTTAGCCATAGAGGCGAAGGGCAGCCCGAGCATGCATGGTGGAAGAGGCGCGAGGGGTCGTGGACGCCGTGGAGGCCGAGGTCGGGGGATGCAGAGCGCTGCCCCACCTCCTCGTCCTATGCCAGGGCTCTCCCTTTAGGAGACCCACGCCGAGGGGACAGCGCTAGAGTTCGTCCTCGAACTGGCCGGTCCCGTCCGGAGCCATCTGTGCCTCCCTCGCCCTTTTGATAAGGTGATGGAGGCCCACCAGCCGCCCGTCTTGTGGTTACGGGCGCATGGTTGTTGTAATGGCGTGTCGCGGGTGGAGGTCGAGTACCCAGCGAGTCGCATCATGTTCTTGAGGCGCGGCTGGACGACCTTCGCCTCCGCAAACAACCTCCAGGAAGGGTACGTCCTTCATTCTAAAATGATGGAGGCCAATCTGCTCTCCGTCAAGATTTATGGGCGCTCAGGCGTTCGTCTCAGCTGCTGCGAAGAGAGCTCGAGGGGCGCTGATAGCTCCTCCTCGAGCAAGAGTGATGAGGAGGATAGTGTCGAAGACGACGATGATGAGTACGGTCTTCGGGCCGTCAAGTCAGAGCCCCATGACTTGATTTCGGACTGACTGTCGGTCGCATCATCACCGCCAACCTCACGCCTGTCTCCCTCCCGGCAGGATGACCTTGCTGGGGTCCTTTGTCCTAGGCGCTGCCTCATCTTCCAGCTAGATCTTCCGGAAGGCCTGTGGACTTTGGCTTCTGGGGTCCATCCTCCTTTTAGCCCGCGCTAGCCCTCTCCTCTATGCAATGCTGGTCCAGGAGGGGCCAGACTCTTGCCTGCCCATTTGAAAGCCTTGCCCCTCTGCGTAGTGCTTGTCCAGAGGGATCAGGCTGGGCTTCTATCGGGGGCCTCTCACCATATTTTTCTTCTTATAGCCGACCTCCCATTTCCATATTTTTCTTCTTGTAATAGGGGAGAAAGTCAAATAAAGATGTACTTAGGAAAAGGTGATATCTCATGTAAATTTCACCCTATTTTGAATAATTGTATATTATCTTCCTTCTTAGACTATTTCTTTGCATGGAACTTTCCCTATGCCCTCTTGGATGAATCTTGTCGGTGTGTGTAGCCCTACCATAAGCGCTTTGAGGAATGGGTGCTTAGCAGCCTGCTGGCGGTGCCACTGTCGGTAAGATACCTCAGTGTTCTTGGCGCAGCCGCTTAAGCTATTGATCATGATCGAAATAGGATAAGGGCACGGGCACAGCCCCTTGACTCATTGAGCGGACTTGAAACGAAACAAGAGTGTGGGCGCAGCCACTTAAGTTGTTGAGTGGACCCGAAACAGAGTAAGGGCACAACCAATCATGGCAAGGTTCCCGTGCGTGCAGGTTTTCCATACAGAAGTCAAAATCGTCGAAGGAAAATAATTTCACAGCAAGAGTTCACTTGGGGTTCCGCAACTTATCTTTTCATTGCCGTAGTCCTTCCTTCAAGATTTTTTTTGGGACGTCACCCGTAGGTATCCATACCACCATTCCCCCCCGGCAAAATTGCACGCAAGGTAACCTTCTGTCCTTTGAGAAATAGAAAGAAGAGAAAATATGGATGTCGAACCTTAGCGGTCCGTTAGTTCTTGCCGGGATTAAGTGCAATGTAATATCTCAGACAGACATGCACACAAGTAAACATGACGATCACCAAGATTTGCAGAACACTTATCTTTACTTAACTATGCACAGGGTCTACGCCTGGCTTTGTACCAAGGATTACATGCTTTAGCGGCAAGACTTGTACAAAAGGTGGTTGCTGGGAGACCCGACAACCGTGCCTCATGGGTAGAACTTACGAAGATGATCGATATTCCAGGAGTTGCTCACTGGGATGCCATCTTCGGTCTCTAGGCGGACTGCGTCAGGCCTGGTGACTCGTACTACCCGACAATGGCCTTCCCTCTTCGGCGCAACTTGTTGGAATTCTTGGTGGACTAAACTCATTGAAGAACAAGGTCACCTTCCTCAACACTTCTGGCATTAAATTTGCGGCTATGGTAGCGGCACAAAGCTTGCTGGTAGCGTGCAGCTCTCACAACAGCTTGAAGACGGTCTTCCTCAAGGAGCATCGTGTCATCTTGCCGCAACTCCTATTGCTCAAGCTCATCATAAGTGAGCACTCGAGGTGACCCATACATGAGTTCCGTGGGGAGAACCACTTCCACCTGATATACAAGGGACAAGGTTGTCTGGCCGGTAGCTCGATTTGGTGTCATCCTGATTTACCAAAGAACCACCGGCAACTCATCAATCCAGTGTCTTCTGCACTTGTGGAGCTTGTCCAAAGTTCTTGTCTTGAGGCCTCGCAGCACTTTAGCATTAGCCCTTTCCACTTGGCCATTGCTCGTTGGGTGGGCAACAGAAGCAAAAAAAGATTTTGCTGCCAAGTTCTTGGACATACTGAATGAAGGTGCGGCTCGTGAACCGTGTGCCGTTGTTAGTGATGATCCTGTTGGGAACACCATAGCGGCAGACTAGTCCTTTGAAGAATTTGATGACTGATTGTGCTGTCACTTTTCTCACTTTTTCCACTTCTTGCCACTTTGTGAACTTGTCGATTGCAACATACAAGTACTCAAAGCCCCCGACAGCGTGGGGGAAGGGGCCCAGGATGTCGAGCCCCCAGACCAAAAATGGCCAGGAGAGAGGGTTGTCTGAAGGGCTTGAGCTGCTTGATGTAATTTCTTCGAATGAAACTAGAATGCTTCACACTTGGTTACTAACGCAGTTGCATCTTGGAGGGCCGTGGGCCAAAAGAAACCTTGCCAGAATGCCTTACCGGCAAGTCCTCTTGATCCTATGTGGGAGCCACATATGCCTCCATTTATCTCTGCCAACAGCTCCAGTCCATCCTCCCAAGAAATGCACTTGAGTTTCACGCCATTCGATCTCTTTCTATATAGGACATTGTTGACAAACTGGTACATATTAGACTGGCGGGCTACTTTCTCCGCTTCCTCTTGTTTCTCAGTGAGTTCTCCTATTTGAAGGAAACGGACGATGTGTTGTGCCCATCCTGGAACCTGTGGCTCGACAACAAGGACTAAAGGCATATCCTCTGCCAGGAAAGCATTTATCTCAACGGCAAGGGCCTGAGGCCCCACCAGAGCCTGATGCCTCCTGGCAAGCCTGGCGGGATCGTGTGCTACCATGACAACAGCCTGAGGCTCCACCAGAGCATGGGGCTCACAAGCAAGCCTGATGTTGTCCCCGGCAACCTCCTCGTCAGCGGCTTGTGGGAGCTCTGTCGGGAAATACTTGCCAGAACTCAACTTCATTCTTTTCTCTTGTCTAGTCGACGGCGTCACGGATGGTTGAGTTAGCTGGAGCACGAAAGTTCCTGGTTCCATGGGCAACTTAAGGGCAACATACTTTGACAGGTCATGAGCAACGCTGTTTTCTGCATGCGGAACGTGCTCCATTTGCAGGCCATCAAAACGTTCTTCCAACTACCTCACTTAATCTACATAAGCTTCCATCAACAGACTCTGATAATCCTTGTTCAGTTGCCTGACGACAAGCTGAGAATATTCCCTAACAATAAGTTTTGTGATCCCAAGGTCTGCCACGATCCTGAGACCGGCAAGCAGCCCTTCGTACTCGGTAGTATGGTTTGTTTATCTCTCCTGGGGAAGTGCATCTGAATCACGTATTTGAGGTGCTCTACTGTGGGTGCGACAAGCAGCTCTCCAACACCAGTACGTTGTAGCGAGAAAGGCCCATCAAAATACGTGATCCACTCTTGATTTGGTTTCCTTGTCGGGGAGAGTTGACTCTAGAACTTCTTCATATCCGGCGCTAGGGTCCATTCTGCATTGAACTCTGCCAAGGCTCTGCTCTAGATGGTCGAAGTGCTGTCAAACTTGAGACCGAAGCTTGATAGTTCCAAAGCCCACTCTACAATCCTGCTGGTAGCTTCTTGGTTCCGCAAGAACCCCTGCAGCGGGAAGCGAGTGACGACGGTGATCTCATGTGCTTGGAAGTAATGGCACAGCTTCCTTGAGGCCATAAGGAGTCCGAAGAGCAATGTTTGCACGCGAGAATAACTTGACCTAGCCCCCTACAAAAGGGCGTTGACAAAATAGATTGCGCGTTGCACCAGCATCTTCTTCTGAATTGTCTCATTGAACTGCGCAGATCCTTCCTTGCTAGCACTAGACCCTGTCGGAGAATGTCCTGGCTTGTCGCTTGGCGGTCCTATCGCTGCTTCTGTTTCTTCATCAATTTCTCTTTCGGCCACTAGTGCAGCACTCACCACTTCATTTGCTGCCTCTAGATATAGCAACAACGACTCTTGTGGTCTTGGCGTTACTAGGACTGGTGGAGAGGAGAGGTACTTCTTCAAATCCTATAGCAGTGCCTCTACTTCCGGAGTCCATTTCATCAGACCTGCCTTCTTCAAGATTTTCTAAAAGGGCAGGGCACGCTCAGCAAATTTCGGGATGAACCTACTCAAAGCAACAACATAGCCGGCAAGACAACGCACATCTTTGACACGTCTTGGTGCTTCAATTTGCTCAATTGCTTTGATCTTGTTGGGATTTGCTTCAATTCCACATTGAGATACAAAGAACCCTATAAGCTTGCCGGATGGGACGCCGAACACACACTTCTTAGGGTTGAGCTTCATGTTGATCTCTTGCAAATTTGCAAATGTTTCCTCTAGGTATGATATGAGCGTAGCCTTATCCTTGGTTTTGACCACTATGTCATCCATATAAGCCTCCATATTCTATTTAGTTGGGGCTCAAAACCAATCTGGACCACTCTTGCAAATGTAGAACCAGCACTTTTCAACCCGAAAGGCATACGCAAAAAGCAATTCGTACCACATGGGGTGATAAATGTGGTCTTCTCCTCGTCTTCCTTGGCCATGAAAATCTCATCATAACCTGAATAGGCGTCGAGGAAAGACAACAAGTTGCAGCCGGCGGTGGATTCCACTATTTGGTCGATGCACGGCAAGGGAAAACGAACTTTGGAGCAGGCTTTGTTGTTGTGTGTCAAGTCAATGCACAACCTCCATTTTCCATTCGTCTTGCGCACTAACACCGGATTGGCCAACTACATTGGATGAAGTACTCCTCTAATCAAGCCAGTTGCTTCTAATTTCTTGATCTCTTCAGCAATGAATTGTTGGTGCTCCAAAGCTTGCTTCCAGACCTTCTGCTTGACGGGTCGTGTGTGTGGACAAACGGCAAGGTGGTGCTCAATCACCTTCCTGGGAACATCGGGGATATCAGATGGTTGCCATGAAAACACGTCGACATTCACCCACTAGAAGGCGACGAGCGCGCTTTCCTATTTTTCGTGAAGGGTGGAACTTATGGTGAAAGTTCCTCCTGTACCATCCTCCTTGGCGAGCACCTTCTTGGTCTCTGGTGGAGCTGCCTTGGACTTCCTAATCTTGCCGGTGGAGGTCTCTGGCACATCGTCAATGGGAGCACAGCACCCTGAGGAGGCGCCCTTGTAGGAATATGCGCTAGACGCCTTGTCGGTCTTCTTCCCCCCAAGAGCTTCAGCGGTAGGAGCAAGTGCATTGGCGGAAGGTGCTGCAACTGCCTCTCGGTAGAGTTGGTCGGCGCAGATAAGTGTGCCTCTCTTGTCAGAGTTGATCGTGATGACGCTCGTTGGCCTGGGCATCTTCAGCACATTGTAAGCGAAGTGGGTGGCCACCATGAACTTGGCCAGTGCTGGGCGACCAAGGATGTCATTGTATGGCAACGAGATCTAGGTGACGTCAAAAACGATCTTCTCTGTTTTGAAATTTATATCGCTGCGAAACGTCATGGGCAACATCATCTTGCCCTTCGGCTGAGTTCTCCCTGAATTGACCCCTTGGAAAGCGCATGTTGGCTCGAGATCTTCATCAGGAATTTGCAGCCTCTAGATGACATCAGGCGAGATCAGGTTCAGGCTTGCCCCACTGTCGACCAACATCTTCGTCACCTTGAGGTTGCGAATTGTTGGTGAAACCAACAACGACAAGCACCCGACCGTAGTTACGCGATCAGGGTGATCCTCGGAGTCGTAAATGATAGGAGTGTTGGACAACTTCAGAGGTCTCTGGGTACCGATAGAGGGTTCCACTACGTTAACCTCGTGCGCCCACTATTTAAGTTGGCGGCGAGAGGTATGCGACAAGCCACCTCCCTCAATGCACATTATCTCCGTAGCCTTCTGGAACTCATGCTCGATGGACTCGTCGTCCTCTTCGATGCCATCATCATCACCTTGTTTCTTGTCGTAGCCACTAGCGGGCTGGTCTTTTTGTTGTTTGGGCTTGCCGTGGCGACCTCCTTGGGTAGCGTGCTTCTTGCTGGACCCCTCCGCACCATCCTAGCCCTTCTCCTTGTCTCGCCTCTCGTATTCGTCTTTTTGCTTCTTGGCAAGCTGCTCAACTTGCCAGCAGTCTTGGAGATCGTGGCCCTTGGTGCCATGGGATCTCGCAATACTGCTTGACGGAGCCTTCCGGCTTGTCGACAGCCGCCATCGCCTAGCAGGAGGCACATCGTACAACATCCTTGTCGGACTCATCAACCTTGCCCTTCTTGGCAGTACCGGGGTTGCTAGATCCCTCGACCGCATGCGTGGCCTTGCCATTGTCATTCTTGTTATGCCGCCAGCCCATCCTTTCCGGGGTGGCGGTGTCTTCATCTTCAGAGTTGACCCCTGCGCCAGTGTCTTCGCCGGGGAGTCTCATCCCTACTTCAGCCCGAGAATATTTGTCTACCAGAGCATAAATCTCAGCAACATCCCTGACCTTGTTCATCGCCAGCTCTTCTCGCATCCTGCAGTTGCAGACATTTTGATGGAACGTGCTGACAACAATGGCAGGATGGATGCCTGGTATGTTGTGGTGCACGCAGCTGAACCTTAGGATGTACTTGTGCAAAGTCTCGCCCTCCTTCTGAGAGATGATGTACACATCACTCTATTGACCAGGAGCTTGGTGGCCTCCGGTAAAGGCGCCAACAAACTCGTGGCACAGGTCTTCCCAGGAGGTGATGGATCCTTCCGACAGGTGCATGAACCACGACCTGGCGTTGGGCTTAAGCACCAACGAGAAGTAGTTGGCGAGTAACTTGTCTTCACGAGCCCTGGCAGCCTGCATCGCAATGGTGTAGATGCTCAAGAACTCTAACGGGTGAATCTTGCCGTCATACTTCTCCGGGACCTCTGGCTTGAACGTGTGGGAATTGGGCCACTAGACTTGCCGCAACTCACGTGTAAATGCTGGACTACCCACCTCGTAAGGTAGGATGGCAGGATAACCTAGCGCGGGCTTGTCTACAGTGCCCCCCTGCACTTATTCTTCCTTGCTTCATTCCTGAAGAACTTCACGCTGGTCGCAACGAGTCCGTTGATCGGACAACGCCGTCGAGTAACCATCGTAAGCATCGGTCCGTTGAGTCGCTGACCGGCATTGTTGCTGTGGAGGAGAGTGCACCATGCTCACACCGCCTCCGGCCTTTTCACCACTGGCTTGAGCCGGCTCTGTGGTTCGAAACTTATCTACGAGGCTGAGGAGGCTCTGAACGGTGTCTCTCCATTTGTCGAGCTTCTCCGCAGCAAAAGGGAAGTTTAGGAGTAGCCGTGCTCGCGCCATTGCTTCTTCCGATGTGGTCGGCAGCGAATGGCGCGAGGAACGCAAAGTGCTCAGACTTCTAACTATGTTAGAAGGAGCTCTGCCATGGTCCCGCGATGGCATGCCACTCCCACTAGCATGCTGGCGAGCATGTTGGTCCTGCGCACCCTAGGAGTGATGCGCAGGAGCTTTTCCATGGGGATGTTGGGAACCGTGGGCTCCATGGCGCTACTCTTCGTGCGCGTCCCGGGAAGGTCGCGACATAGGTGCCGGCGTGGGTGTCCTGGAAAATACCCTTCTGTCCCTGGAGTTCACCGTACCACCCGCAGGCAGTACAACTCTGTCCCGAGACCCAGCGGTGCGGGGGTTCCTGCCGCCGCCATGGGCGTCTCCACGACGGGCATCGCCGCTTGCTTGGCCTTGATCACCGGAGCGTCGCAGAAGTTCTAAACCTCCGCCTCCTCCTCCACCCGTGTCTACACCATCACCTGTCTTTGTAGCTACATGGGCAGTGAACATGGATGGGCCAACCGCCATCAGGCCCTTCTTCTTGGGGGTGATGGCAATGATGAGTATGAAGGAACTGGCACGCTGATCACCAGAATTGGTTCACACAACCTATCTACCCCTACCTGGAGCGCCAAAGATGTCATGGGGAACGAACACCTATTGGGTCTGAGGGACCCCTTTTGGTTCGGTGGGGGAGCAGGCTCGCACAAAGAGCATGTCTGATGAACAACACGCGGGGATTTTACCCAATTTCGGGCCACAAAGATGCGTAAAACCCTACTCCTGCTTGGTGATATTGTGGGTGTTCTTAGGGTTCTTGCTATAGTAGCGCTACGAGCAGCAGCTATGCGTATGAACTAGAAGATCCAAAGTCCAAAAGCCCCAAAGTCCAAAAGTCCCCTACTATATCGCCCTGGGCCTCCTTTTATACTCTGAAGGGGATCCCAACAGCTGTGTATAGTGCGTACACTGAGTGTACAGAGCTATAGTGTTATCATACCTAACACTAACGGAGTAGGACACGCGCATTTAATGCACCTTCAGGCATCTCTGTCTATCCATGGGATGGGACAGGAGCCCATCCCATCGGCGCCGCTTAGGCCCTCCATCGCTCATGCCGCGACACATGCCCAAGCAGGGCGACACCTGGCATGTCCGCTGGCGGGGCCTTGCCGGGTCTTGCTGGGGTGTTGTCTTGCTTGAGGGTTTGATGTCTGAAAGCGCGTTATATCGGCTAAAGGGGGTGGTGAATAGGCGATTTTTACAAATTCATCATTTGAGGAATTTGAAATGTGATGAATAACTAGCAGCGGAATAAGTACTCAAATGCATGAGGAACATAGTGACAACATAGTCTTCATGATGAAATAAAACATGCACAATTAGAGAGTAGCGTGATACAGGATAAGGAGTGATGAACAAGGTAACTTGAAGAATTGAGGTGAGGAATTTTGGGAAAGTCTTCAGTCAAATTCTTCCAACTGTAACAATCATTTTCATCAACAGATATATGAGGAATAGAGGGGTTGAGGAAATTGAACCAGATAGCTTGATGAAGACAATGGTTTGATGACCCAGTTCCAACTGCTGTGACAGTCGTACGTCTGGTTTGGAGCGGCCTGGTATTTAAACCGGAGGACACACAGTCCCAGGACACACAGTCCTTACCGTATTCTCCTTGAGCTAAGGTCACACAATCCTCGCCCAACACTCGTGGTAAGTCTTCAGGGTAGACTTTCAAAACCCTCACATACTGGTCACCCGGCGATCCACAATTTACTGTTGGATGCTCTAGACCAAGGTCACTTCGTGGTCCCCAATTGACTGCAGGAGCACTAGACCATGACGCCTAACCGTCTGGAGGATACACAGTCCTCAAAGGTAACAAGCGTCGGTTCCACACAGGAATTTCTTCAGTGATGCTCAATCACTATGGGTTTTGTGGTTTGGTTGTGGGTTTTTCCTCACTGATGATTTTCTCTCAAAGTCCTCCGAGGATGGGTTGCTCTCAAATGACAATTGTTAGTTCTCTCTCAGAGCAGCCAACCAGCTAGTGGTTGTGGGGGTTGGCTATTTATAGCTAGGGTGCAACCTGACATGATAAATCATAAATGCCCCCAACGATATGACCGTTATGTGGATAAGAATGATTGGGGACAGCTGGCGCTAAGCATAGCAATGGTCGGAATTTCGAACTATGAAAGTCCTCAGCTTAACATGATCCTCACTTGTAGGCAATTCGCAATGGCGAAATCCTAACTCCTCAGTCAGATCAATTTCCTCAGAGACTAGAAGAACTTCATCTCTATCACTGAAAAAGTTGTCCGAACTGTAAGAGATTTCCAAAGGCTTCACTCGAAGGATTGTATGGGTTGAGGATTTTGTAGTTGAGCATCAGTTGGAAATTTTCCTTAGTATTACCTCGACCCCCTTTAACAGTACAGTGTTTCCTATGACTCAAATAAAGGAAATGAAACTACAAAAACAAAAGTCTTCATGCTTCATATTCCTCATTCATATCTTCAAGGTCACACCAACTTCTTCATTTTCAGATTCTTCACAAAGTCTTCACCAAAGTCTTCAGAAAGTCTTCAGCAAAGTCGTCACTTGAAGACATACATTTTTAGGGGTCGATAATCTCCGAATATATCAAACTCCTCATCGACTTATAGACCCTGTGTACACTCACAAACACATTAGTGCCTTAACCTATAAGTCTTCAATACACCAAAATCACTAAGGGGCACTAGATGCACTAACAATGTCCATCCCCACAAGGTCTTGTCGGTTGTCTTGATTCTTCTGTGCTTGTATCTAGCAGCTCCCTGCCAGGCCTCGTTGCCAGGGTGGCTACTACTGCCTGTGCACAAGTAAGGGGCACTTGAGAGCCCGAAACTCTAGTGCACTCACAGTATCCATGCCATGATTTCCTATGTTTACAATACTTTTATGTGGTTTTCATGCACTTTATATGATTTATTTAGAACTAACTCGGACTGACATTGTTTTCAACTGAATACCATGGTCTTGTTTTTGTGCAGAAAATGAAAGTTCTCGGAATCGCCTGAAACTTTTTAATTATTTTTCTGGAGGCAATAAGTGATATTGGAGCGAAGAACCAGCGGAGGGGAGACACCCATTGGCCACAAACCAACATGGCACGGCTTGGGGGGCTTGATGGCTTCCGGGGCCTACTTAGCTCTGTTGTGCGTCATTTCAATGTTGAAGAATCCTATAAATCCAACAAACCCCAGAAATAAAAAAGAGACCCTCCACCTCGCTGCTGCAAATCTCTATATCGACAAAAAACTAATCTGAAGAGAAAACGGTAGTGAAAACAGGAGAGAAAGAGAGAGGGAGAGAGAGAGAGAGAGAGAGAAAGAGAGAGAGAGAGATCCAATCTCAGTGCGGCTCTTGCCCCTGCGGGAGACATGGATGCTAAGGACCAAAGGAGAGAACCTCTCCCCATCCTAGGAGAGGCCATGGAGAAGGAAGCCTAAGGGGGAGACTCTCTCTCCCCCTCTCTTCCAGAGGCGCAGGTGTGCCATCGGAGGAACCGTCGCCATGGTGATTGTCTTCATCAACATCATCGTCTCTATGACCTTCCCTCATCTATCTATGGAGATATACTCTCCCGTACCTTGCTGTACTCCGCTACTTGAACATGGTGTTTCATGCCATTTTCAGTGATCCACACGTGTAGGGGATTATTTATATCCTTTTTAGATAAGTAAGAGTGTCAAACCCAACGAGGAGCTAAAGCTAGAATTAATACTCTCTCAAGTTCTATCGACCACCTTTACAAATCAATGCACGCTAGCGGTTACTTTACTTAGGACAAGTATGAAACTACTTATCTAGAATAAAACTAGAAGTACTTTGTAGGTGTAAAGATAGTTTTGCAAGATAATAAAGAACGTGGAAATAAAACTTAGGTGTTGTTTTTGTGGGTTCTCTAGAAGAGTTTGTCTAGAGGGGGCTGAATTGTTGCGGAACGTTGCATGGGAAACAAAATATTTCCTACGCACACGCAAGATCTATCCATGGTGATGAGCATCTACGAGAGGGAGAGTGGATCTATGTACCCTTGTAGATCACTAAGCGGGAAGCGTTAAGAAACGCAGTTGATGTAGTCGAATGTCTTCGCGATCCACATCGCCGAGCATCCCGCCATCCAATCAAGATTCGTCCCGATCTAGCACCGAACGGACGACACCTCCGCGTTCAGCACACGTACAGCTTGATGATGATCTCTGCCTTCTTGATCTAGCAAGAGGGAGCGGAGAGGTAGAGGAGTTCTCCGGCAGCGTGATGGCGTTGCGGCGATGGTGTTGGAGCAATCTCAGCAGGGCTTCGCCTAAGCACAGCAGAAATCGATCTAGAGTAGAAACTACGAACTAGAGGGTAGGGTTGCACATGGCTGAAAATCTTGTGCCAAAACCCTAAAACCTCTAGTATATATAAGAGGAAGAGAGGAGGAGGCTTGGCCCAAGGGCCAAGACATCTAGCCTTCGGCCGAAGGGAGGAGAGGAGGAATCCTCCTCCAATCCTAGTAGGACTAGGACTCCTTCCTTATTTGGCCTTTTTGCCTTTTTCCACCTTTTTTCTCTTTGGGATTTTCTTCCCAGCCGCTTGGGCCTTGGGTGGGCCTTCCACAATCCCACTAAGGGCTGGTATTCACCCTCCCACAGTCCATGTACCCTCTTGGGTCGAAATACCCCTCCCAATTGTCCCCCTATACACTACCGGCACTCCCAGTACACTACCAGTGAGCTCGAAAATTTTCCGGCGACCAAAACAGCACTACCTATATATCAATATTTACCTCCAGACCTTTCTGGAGCTCCCCATGATGTACGGGATCTCATCTGGGACTCCAAACAACCTTTGGTCACTACTATGTATAACCTTATACTACCGAAACGTCACCAAACCTTCAGTGTGCAGACCCTGTGGGTTCGAGAACTATGTAGACATGACCGAGCCACCTCTACGGTCAATAACCAATAGCGGGACCTGGATGCCCATATTGGTTCCTACAAATTCTACAAATATCTTTATCGGTCGAACCTCTATGTCAAGGATTTAGTTAATCCCGTATAATGTTCCCTTTGTTCTTCGTTATGTTACTTGCTCGAGATTCGATCGTCGGTATCTCCATACCTAGTTCAAACTCATTTACTGGCAAGTCTCTTTCCTCGTTCCTTAATACAAGATCCCATGACTAACACTTAGTCACATTGCTTGCAAGGCTTATTGTGATGTTGTATTACCGAGTGGGCCCTGAGATACCTCTCCATCATATGGAGTAACAAATCCCAGTCTCGATCCATGCCAACCAAATAAACACCCTCGGATATACCTGTAGAGCACCTTTATAGTCTCCCAGTTACGTTGCGACGTTTGATACACACAAGGCACTCCTCTGGTGTCCATGAGTTGCATGATCTCATTGTTATAGGAACATATACTTGACATGCAGAAAACTGTAGCAATAAACTGACACGATCATATGCTACGTTTATAGTTTGGGTCTTGTCCATCCCATCATTCTCCCAATGATGTGGTCCCGTTATCAAATGACATCACATGTCAATGCCTAGGAAGCCTTGACCATCTTTGATCAACGAGCTAGTTCACTAGAGGCATACTAGGGACAAAGTGTTGTCTATTTATCCACACATGTAATGTGTTTCCAATCAATACAATTATAGCATGGATAATAAAAAATTATCATGAACAAGGAAATATAATAATAAACGCTTTATTTATTTCCTCTAGGGCATATTTCCAACATGAAGAGACTACTACAACAAATTAAATTCTACACAATATCCAAAGTTAATGGTTTGCAAATTTTTGCAATGATAGCAAGTCTAGCACATCCTACACATGCAAGTCATCAAGTATAGCACCAGAAAGTAATGACATTGCACATGGAAGTAAGGATTTGAGATAGGGAGATAAAACACTTGAGGGACACGAACATTATTCCTTTGGTTCCGATAGGTGGTGCTATCTGTCCGTGTCAAAACCAGCGGACCTCATGTAGGGGGTCCCGAACTGTGAGACTGGAATCGATGGTAACAGGAGACGAAGGGGACACAGGTTTATCCAGGTTCGGACCCTCCAATTGAGGTAATACCCTACGTCCTTCTTGGTTGTATTGATGATATGGGGGTTACAGAGTTGATCAACCTCGAGATCGAATAGCTAAACTTAGATGAGTTGTTTTGTCCCTATACCCTAAAACCCTCCTGCTTATATAGACATCGAGGGTGCTTGGAGTTTACACATGGTCTGTTACATGCCAAAGAGATAAACATGCCTAACTACAACTAATAACTTGAAGAGTACGCCATGGCTGCTCGAAGCTTCCATCTGGCATAGGTGGTCCATGATCATCCGATGCTCACCTTGAGGCCCATACAGTCCGACCAATAAATGATAGGTCGACTATCCAAGGAACCCCCTAATCCAAGACTCCCTCGATAGACCCCAAACTAGCCTTCAACGCCGATATATATCCGGCCAATCTCCTCATGTCATCATATTCGGCTTGCGAGGTGAGTCCCTCATCTCTCTTTGTTCAGCAACCGACCAATCCTTAGTACGATCCCAAGTGTCATGGACCCAGGTCCATTATAAGAACCGCGGGCGTTCCTTGATTTTCGCGTGTTGTGGGGAGGCGAGTGGTCAGTAATTTTTACAATCTTACCCCTCCATAGGGGAAGCACCACCCATTTAATTAAACAAAATCGTGGCTTAGACCACATTCTCTTCTTCCTCATCAAAAGAAAACCCTAGCGGAAGCTCCACGAAAAACATGGCTAACGCCCCCTAGCTCCTCCGCGCGCCCCTAAGGTTCATGCCCAGGGGACTAGACTAGCTGCTCCGTTACACTCCTACGACTCCGCAATCTGGAGACCCAGGGGTATCTCCCTTCTTCAGATCTGGCGGTGACCCGCGTAGGTTTTCTTTCTTACAACGACCAAGTTTTCGTTGAGCGTTTCCCCAATCCTAAAAAGGGGGAACGAGTATGCTTCGTCCCCTTTCTCCTCCAGGGCCTTGGGTTTCCAATCCATCGGTTCCTGAGGGGATTGCTAGAGTTCTATGGATCCAACTCCACCACCTTACTCCAGGTTCCATCTTGCACATCTCGGGCTTCGTCAGTCTTTGCGAGAAGTTCCTGGGGTGCGAGGTGCACTTTGATTTGTGGAGAAAATACTTCTATTTTGTCCCCTGAACATGGTACAAGACAATTTTGGAGATCGGCGGAGCTGAAGTGTGTCACATAGCGGGGACTGGGTATCCGGTGGGCACACCGAATAAATCCGAAGAGTGGACTTCGGAATCGTTTTATATTGAAGACGCCCCCCTGTTCGAGCCAACTCGGACAGGTCTTCCCAATACTTTGACACCCTCCCGAAGAAGAGATATAACTAGCATCCGAGGAGTTCGTCCCAGGAGGAAAGCGTTGAAGTGCGGCGCCTAGCAGCTCAGGTGCGGATGCTTGCCCACCACCAACTGAGCATGATCGATCTCATAGCCACCGCCATCTCCCGATGTGTGTAGCCCCGTCAACAGAGGGTGCACCCTTTGTGGCAATACAACGGTACGAGCAACACCACGCGCTACCGAAAGCTAGGGCCCGCCAATACGACGGCGTTGGCCGCCGCACTTGCGGACCTGTACAAAGGAGACCAAGAGGACTTTGTTCAGCAAACAACAAAGGAAGGATATTCGCCCCACACTCCTATCGAATGCGTAAGCCTTTCTCTCTCTGACATGAACATAGTTTGGGGTTTCCATTCCACACTTTATTTGACCAAAGCCTTGCGTGAACATCCGGGTCCTGGTTTATTTGATCGAAGCACTTTATTTGACCGAAGCCAAGGAATGGAGGAGTTTCATCAAGGTAGTCAACTGTCCGTCTCCTCAGCGTTAGAACCATTCCCGCGACAACGATCCAAGTTTCGATGAGGATCCGGATCATCTACTTGACTTTGAAGATGGTGTCTATCTCTAGGATAGCATCGACAAATCGCTGGTGGCTATCATAGTTGATTACCCTGGGTCGTTCTCCATCCTAGCAATGAGCAAGAAAAAAAGCTTGTCCCGCAAGAGGCCAGCTACCAACAGCACCCCCAACACACCGGCCCCAACTCCGAGACATCGTCGATCCGCACGCCATATGCTGGCAGCCGACGCCGTAGTCAAGTCGGAGGCCAACAAGGATCATGCGAAAAAGCCGGCCATGGGGACGAATCCACCTGCCCGCATGGCCAATCCAGCACCTGCCAATTCTCGTGATGTTGTATCCATTACCAACTGAGAGGTGTGGAGCGCCATGAATCACCGGCTATGGTGGGAGGCCATGCGGCATCAAATATTCTCAGAACAAGAGTTCGGTGCCCTACACTTAGTGCATGCGCACATTGGAGCTGCCCGATCCGGGTTCGGCGAGGCTATGAAGTTGATATCAGCCAGCATGCAGGTAAGTGGTCGGCTTTTATAGAGTATGAATACACATATAAACCTAGTAGCCCCCGAGCCGTAATTTGATTTGGAACAAACTAATTAAGGATCTCTGCAATATTTGACTGCTGACGTAGGCTTCAAACCAACATGCAGAACAATTGGCGAAGGAGCTGGAGGACAGCCGCAGAGAAGTGCAACCTGTGAAGGCTGAACTGGCGCAAGTGAAGAGCTTCACCTGGGAGGCCCATTGTGAGTGTACATTTACTGCTAATCTTAATGTATTATCGTGCCTAACGCATGCATTCCATGTAGTAGCCGAATCAATAGGGCACATGCAAAGGTAGTTGGAGGAAGCCCGAGACTCTAAGCGGTATGCCGAGTCCCAACACGAGGTTGTCTGCCTTGTCGTGCAAAAGGAGGTTGAAGAAATTAAGAATTTGAAGATTCAGTTGGCCTGAGCTCAAGAAGAAAACCAGAATCTTCAGAGGGGCAGGTTAGGCAAGTGTGATTCTATTATCAACCAATATTTCCTATGTAGGAAGTAAAAGTAAGTATGATGTTGCCTAATGTACAGGTCTTCTGTCCGGGATGCTGAAGAGGAGATCGGATCATACTATGGGAACCTACTGAAAGAGCTGACTGCTCTCCATGGGCGTGTGCGAAAAGAAATGAAAGGCATGGTAAAGGCACTATGGCCTGCCGAACAGCCGCCTGAAGGGCTAGCCAAACTAGTTGATCGATTCAAGGTGGCTCGGAATAGGTTCGAGTTGTGGAAGACTTCGGCTTGCCATGAGGGAGCATGGGAAGCATGGGCAATGATCAAGCCTGTTACACCGGACTTAATCCCGAGCATATGGCACGGGTTGGTCCCGTGGGATCGGATGGAAAAGAAGTGCCACTCCACCTGGTGTATGACCAGGTGATGCCTAATGTCCGTCTTTCACAAGAGGATTGGCCCCTTGACACCATAACTGATAATCTCGATTAGCAGTCAAACATTTAATTTATATGTAATTGTTGTAGAAACAATTTGTGTTGTAAACTTTGTCTTAACCGGCCATCGGCTTCTCTTTCCCGTGCGAAGAGCTCGGAAGTGTTCCTCCTTATTTTCCACTCCAAAAGGGCGAACTATATTCGGGAAACCAAGCAATCCTGCCATGCGGTGCAAACAGATAGAAAGCACACAGAAATATATGTTATATTATTTCTTAGCGTAAGAAACATCTTTCGAGGAAAATAGCACCTCTACCGATAATTTTCATTGGGGCTCTACGAAGGTCATAGATAGAAGTCCGCATACTTGTAGTATGCGGCTAATTGTGTTTTAGGTAGAGAAGACCCAAATAACGGTGATAACGACCGAAGCCGTATAAGGTGTTTACGTCACAGCCGACCAATTGTCTACATAAGATAGCTAGCTTTCGACTTCCCCCATCTAAGGTACGTGTCCGGATGACATGTTCGTAACAATCGCAGAGGTGCTCCCTTTACCATCTTGTCGAACAATCCGGAACGTAGTGAACAATCGCAGAGCCAACCTAGCTTGGAAAAGTCTTAGTTCGAATGGATGCATATGATGGCTTGAACGTGACAAAAGAAACGTGTGCGCATGATAAGTGTGATCAAATACTTGTAGTACAAAAACATTGGCTTCTAGAAAAAGCCCCCACATGCTGTGTTCAGATTTAACACGTTATGGTGTATGCCGATAATTTTAGTATAGGATCGGTTCAACCGAACATAGGGGTAAAAAGAAATTGACCCTATCAAATAGAAAAATGGGAAGGAAATAAGAAAAAGTAAAAAAGGACAAGAGGAAAAAATAAAAAATGCGGGGAGTTAGATGACACTAGTTTATCCGTAGAAGCGCCGAAGATGAGCTGCGCTCCATGGGTTTTGTTCAAGGCGGTTGTCGGATGGACTACGAAGACGATAGGCACCTGCCATGAGTACTTCATCGATGATGAAAGGAATCTTCCATTTGGGGTTGAGTTTATGCTTCTATTTCTCCGGGAGTCGTAGGACAAGTTCGCCTATGTTGTATGCTTTTGCCTGACATCCCTACTTTGGTAACGTCGAGCTTGTTGTTGGTCAAAAGTGGAGCCAACCTGAGCTATGTCGTGCTCTCCCTCCAAGGTGTCTAAGTCGTCCTGCCAATCCAACTCGGCCTCCTTTTCCTCGTACATGTGCACCCTTGGTGCGTCGTGAATAATGTTGCAAGGAATGATTGCCTCTGCCCCATATACCATAAAGAACGGTGTGTAACCCATTGATCTATTTGGGGTGGTGCGTCGGCCCCATAAAACGGAGTCGACTTCCTCCACCCAATGACAGTCGGACTCGTGAAGAGATCGGACCAAATGTGGCTTAATGCCGCTCATAATGAGACCATTTGCTCGTTCGACCTATCCATTGGTCTGCGAATGATATACTGATGCCTAATCGAGCTTTATGCCCATATTTTTGCACACCAGTCCTTGACCTCCTGGGTCGTGAAGTGGGATCCATTATCTGTTATTATACTATGCGGGACACCGTAACGGTGTACCACACTGGATATGAAGTCGATCACTGGTCCGTATTTAGCCTACTTGATGGGCTTTGCTTCTATCCATTTGGTGAACTTGTCAATTGTGACCAGTAGGTATTCATTTTTCTTGGTCCCCCCTTTAAGGGGTCCGACCATGTCCATCCCGCAAACCGCGAAAGGCCAAGTGATTGGAATAGTCCTAAGAGTTGTTGGGGGCATGTGACTTTAATTTGCGAAGAGTTGACACCCTACGCAATGTTGGACAAGTGACTGGGCGTCCGTCCTAGCTATAGGTCAAAAGAAACCAGATCGGAAGGCCTTGGTAGCAAGGTCTCTTGCCGTGGCGCGATGACCGCCCATGCCTGCATGGATTTCGGCAAGGAGCTCTCATCCTTTGTAGGACTTCGATCACCAAACTATGTGCCATGCCTCGGTTTGATTGTCGGGGAGATCCTTGCGAAGAAGGTAAGCAAGGAAGGGCTCTGTCCATGGTGCTATTATTGCCATTACCTCATAAGCCGAAGGCGTTTCATTCATTGTGGAGCCGCGGATAATGCCATCGTCTGGTTCGTTTATGTGGGGAACAAACTCATCCGCCATATTTGGACCGACGCCACTGTCATGGTCCTGCCACACTACAGATGGCTTAAAGAGCTACTCCAGGAAAGTGTTTCTCGGGACAATATCGTGCTTGGCTCCCATACGGGAAAGTATGTCGGCGACTTGGTTGTTTCGCAAGCGACGTGGTGAAATTCTAACCCCTCGAACCGAGCAGATATCTTAAGGACGACATTTCTATATGCCGCCATCTTCGGGTTTTGGGCATGAATTAGCCGTTAATTTGGGATATGGCCAATTTTGAGTCTCCCCGTACCTCGAGCCGTCGTATGCCCATTAATACCGCCATCTTAAGACCATGAAGGAGAGCTTTGTATTCGGCTGCATTGTTGGAGTCGGCATACCTAATTTGCAACACGTATCACACGTTGTCACCTGTGGGGGATGTGAGGATAACTCTAGCCCCTAGTCCGACCAAGGTCTTGGATCTAGCAAAGTACATTGTTCAATGGGAGTATGCATCGTATTCCTTAGAGAGTTTGGCCTCTGTCCATTCAGCCAGGAAGTCCGCCAATACCTTAGATTTAATGGCACGACGTGGCTTGTGGGTTATTTCAAAGGGAAGGAGCTCAATGGCCCATTTGGCTATATGGCCAGTGGTGTCCCTGTTATTGATTATATCATTTAGGGGGACCTGAGATGCCACTATTACCGCACACTCTTGGAAATATTGTTCGAGTTTCCTTGACGCCATAAATACTACATAGGCTATCTTTTGGTAATGCGGGCATCTGGACTTGCACTGCGTTAGCACCTCTGACACATAATATACCAGTTTCTGAGTCTGGAATTTGTGTCCCTCCTCATCTCGTTCAACGACGAGCACCGTGCTGACAACTTTTTTGGTGGCCGATATGTATAATAACATGGGCTCACCGGTGCCTAGTGCTATGAGTATGGGATTGGTTGCCAGTAGTATTTTGATTTCTTCTAGCATAGTCGCTGCCTCATCAGTCCATTCAAACTTGTTGGTCCACTTTAGTAGCTTATAGAGCAGCAAAGCCTTCTCTCCGACGCGGGAGCTAAAGCGGCTTAAAGCCTCTATGCACCCAAGTAGCCTCTGGACGTGCTTCAACTCTTTGGGGATTGCAAGTTCCGATAGAGCACGAATTTTAGCTGGATTTACCTCTATTCCTCTATGGGAGATGATGAATCGAAGCAGCTTACCAAAGGGAACTCCGAATACAATTTTTTTCGTATTGAGTCGTATATCATATTCGCATAGACTGGCAAAGGTTTGTCGTAGGTCATCGATCAACTTGCTGACGTGTTTGGTTTTGATTACCACATCATCCACGTATGCCTCGACGGTCTTACCGACTTGTGTCACGAGACAGGTCTGGATCATGCGCTGGTATGTGGCCCCAGTGTTTTTAAGCCCAAAAGGCATCGTGTTGAAGCAGAATGGCCGTATGGCGTGATGACTGCGGTAGCCGCTTGATCGGAGTCCTTCATTTTAATTTGATGGTATCCAGAGAAAGCATCGAGGAAACACAACGAATTGTGTCCGGTTGTGGCATCAATGATCTGGTCTATGTGTGGTAAGGAGAAAGGGTCGTTGGGGCAGGCTTTGTTAAGGTCTTTGAAATCGACACACAGCCGCCAGGACTTGTCTTTCTTAGGTACCATCACCAGCTTTGTCAGCCACTCGGGGTGTTTAATATCCCGAATAAATCCAGCCTCGAGCAGTTTAGCTAATTACTCACCCATAGCTTGCCGTTTGGGCTCGGAGAAGTGGCGCAGAGTCTGTTCCACGCACTTAAAGCCTGGGATAATTTGTAGACTATGTTCGGCAAGCCGTCGTGGGATTTCGGGCATATCGAAACGATGCCAGGCAAAAATGTCCCAATTTTCACGATGGAAATTCTGAAGTGCTTCATCCACGAGGGGATCAAGCTCGGATATGTTGGATGTTGTCTTATTGGGGTCCGTCGGATGTACCTAAAATTTAACGATTTTCTCTATGGGTTTGAAGGATGTGGACTTAGGGCTTTTGCTAAGGATCACGTCGTCCTTATTACCTGCAACCATAGTGCGGTCAATTCTTTGGCAAGGAAAGTCTCCGCTAATGCCTCGAGGGCGAGCGCTGCCATTTTATTTTCGGCCCGAAGGGCTATGTTCAGATTACTGGCGATCGTGATCACTCCATTTGGTCCTAGCATTTTGAGTTTCATGTACCCATAATGGGGTATAGCCTGGAACTTTGTAAAGGCGTCATGTCCCAGTAGGGCATGATAGCTGCTTGGGAAGGGGAGGATGTGGAAGAGTAGTTCTTTGGATCGGTAGTTTTTGGGCGTGCCAAACACCATGTCCAGGACAATACATCCAGAACAACATGCCTATTTTCCTGGGATAATTCCCCGAAAGGTTGTATTGCTATGTTTGATGCGAGATTGATCGAACTGCATTTTTTCCAGGGTGGCTTCGTATATAAGGTTTAGACCACTATCGTCGTCCATTAGCACTTTATGTAGCATGTATCCATCAAAGATGGGGTTCAAGACTAGTGCGGACGGTGAGTGACCGGGAAGAATGGCCGGTTGGTCAGTGACCCCGAAAGTAATCCGTGTGTCTTCCCATGGGATAGTGGCTGCCACATGGTAGACCTGTTCGAGCTCCCTAAGAGCCCTTTTACGCCTGTTCCTTGAGGGGAAAGTCTTATAGACCGTTAGGACATCGGCATTGTATCCGGGCGGCGAAGTGGAGCGCCTACTCGACGGAGGTGTTTGAAGGATAGCCTTGCCGCTTTTTGCGACTTGCCCGATGACCCAGCATGCTCTAAGGCCGTGAGTCGGGTTTGTGTTTAGCAACATGGAATGTATAGAGCAAGGTTTGTCCAATAGTCCATCAAGGATAGTGCCGGTCCCTGAAAGGGTCTTGTTCCTTTTTTTGATGGGTTTGTATGTGGCTGGCTTCTTTGGAGGTATCCTCTTTTTCCGAGCTCCTCTAGGGTGTTTGGGGAAAATTGGTTCCGAGAACAACTGTTCAGATTGCTAGACGCTCTCCATGGCACAATACTTTTGTACCAAATCGGATAACTCCGAAAAGTCATGAATGTGTCGGCGGGCCAGGGCGTTAAGAATCCCTTCATCATGGCAATTGCGAATGAAAGTTGCCATCATCTCTTGGTCACTAAGACCTTTTACTCTGCTTCTAGCGAGGAGTCTGGCCCAAAAGTGATGGACTGATTCTCCTTGTAGTTTCTTAATATCCCGAAGGTCCGAAGATACAGGCTTTGGTGCGATACCGGGATGGTCGTCTTGGGTGGTGGGTGGGAACAAATTCGATTCCATGCCGCATTGAGTGTTCAGAATTACAGTTTACGAATCGTGTGGTGGATCCCGGAATGGGGACAGTCCGACTTTAGAGTGGTTCCCTGCCTTTGGCTCGCCGATAGAGTCTCGGTGATTGACAATTGGGGTACAGACTGTTTTCAATTCCGGCTGTTAGGACGAATCCACAGCCGACCACTTGATAGTAGCGACTAGGTGGGTGACCGAAGGGACATGAATCTCCCTATCATCGGGTCTGATCCCGAGCTGATAATAGATCGGAAACTGGTCATCTGATATATGGATAGCTTCAATTCGATCGAACAACTCATTTAAGAACGAGGCAATGGTAGGATGCGTGTCACTATGACGAGTGAATTCATCGAGCGGCGTGACGATTCGAGAGCCACGCCGAAGCAGATTTGTGTTCCGTCCAACCAGGAGACCTGATGTCTTCGGCGTCAAGGTGTCTGAACTTAAAGGTTTCTCTTTGAGGGTCGAAGGTTCCATTAGAATGAGTATTCCCCGTGAATCAGCCATGAACTCTAAGGTTCCGAACATGATACCCTGATTGGGGGAAGTTTCCGGTCTGGCCATGATGGCTTATCGGGCTGGCAGGTGGCAAGATGTCGTCGCCGGTGAGACTTTGATCGGGGGCGAGAGTCCCCTGGATGCAGATCTCGCTGCTCGCAACGAGGTGAGCCATCGATTCCTTTGGCGCTCACACTGTAACTCTCAACGTAAGAACCAATGTCGGTGTCAAAACTAGCGGATCTCAGGTAGGGGGTCCCAAACTGTGAGACCAGAATCGATGGTAACAGGAAAAGATGGGGACACATATTTACCCAGGTTCGGGCCCTCCAATGGAGGTAATATCCTACGTACTGCTTGGTTGTATTGATGATATAGGGGTTATAGAGTTGATCTACCTCGAGATCAAATAGCTAACCCTAGATGAGTTATTCTGTCCCTATACCGTAAAACCCTCCAGCTTATATAGACACCAAGGGTGCTTGGAGTTTACACATGGTCGGTTACATGCCGAAGAGATAAACATGCCTAACTACAAGAAATAACTTGGAGAGTACGCCATGGCTCCTCGAAGCTTCCATCTAGCATAGGTGGTCCTTGATCGTCCGATGCTCACCTTGCGGCCCATACAGTCCGGCCCATAAACAATAGGTCGAGTATCCGAGGACCCCCTAATCCAGGACTCTCTCACTATCGTATGTCCATGTTTATGGATACTTCAACCCGTAGAGGGTAACGGTCGATAGAGTACATGGAGGGCTCTACCCATGAAGGGTTCCACAAGGAAGCAACCTTGTCTATACCATGATGGCCTACGTCCACAGAGGACTAGCCTAACTCGGGGTAGATCTTCACAAAGTCGGCGATCTCCTTGCCTTTACAAACTTCTTGGTTCACTCCACAACACGAGTTAGGAGGCTCCCAAGCAACACCTAACCAATCTAGGAGATACCATCCTCCAAAAGGTAATAGGCTTGGTAATGTCGATGAACTCCTTGCTCTTGTGCTTGAAGATGGTAGACTCCTCAACACTCAATCACTCTCCCACAGATATGGCTTTGGTGGAAGAGGTTGATTGGGCAGAAAGTAACTTGGGGAGGCTAGCGATATATATTCATATGGTTGGAATGGAATGGCTTGATCTCAACACATGAGTAGGTGGCTCTGTCTAAGAAAATCTGATGGTATAAGTGGGGATTTGTTTTGAGTTCTTCACTTATGAGTGAGTGGTGGTGGAGGGGTATATATAGGCATGTCAAAAAATCCAACAGTTACACCTAAAGTGACCAACTCGGTGACACCGAAATGTGAATATCGGTGGTACCGAGATGCTCCAAAGGTAGCAACTTTTGTATCTCGATGAGACCAATACAAAGATCTTGGCAGTACCGATAAGGTGACCAACGGTCAGAATCCACAACTTGTTGACGCTGATCCAGAAGCTTGGAATTTCGAATTTTGAGAATCGAGGTAACCAAAATTTCGCAAGCTGAACTTGGTGGCACCGTGCCGAGGGAAACAACATCTACGGGATTCAAGGGGCCCCTTTTCGGTTTGGCAGGGAAGAAGGCTCGCACAAAGGGCAGATCTGATGAACAACGCGCGGGATTTTACCCAGGTTTGGGCCACAAAGATGCGTAAAACCCTACTCCTGCTTGGTTGTATTGTGGGTGTTTTTAGGGTTCCAGCTATAGGAGCTCTATGAACAGCTGTTAAGCATATGAGCTAGAAGGCCCCAAGTCGAGAAGCCAAAGGTCCCACTACTATAACGCCCAGGGCCTCCTTTTATATGATCAATGGAATCCCAATAGTGGCGTAGAGTGTGTACACGGGGTGCACAGAGCTACAGTGTTATCATACCTAACCCTGACGGAGTAGGACATGCGCATTTAATGCACCATCACGCATCTCTGACTG
Organism: Hordeum marinum; assembly: GCA_022496015.1. Classification (NCBI taxonomy): domain Eukaryota; kingdom Viridiplantae; phylum Streptophyta; class Magnoliopsida; order Poales; family Poaceae; genus Hordeum; species Hordeum marinum. The sequence continues at coordinate 155,418,416 of CM039675.1, read as the reverse complement.
TCTACGGGATGGGATAGGGGCACGTCCCATCAGCACTGCTTAGCTCCTCCATCACTGGCGCCACGACATGTGCCAAGGCGGGGCGACACCTGGCCTCTGCGCTGGCGGGCTTGTCGGGGCTTCGCCTTTCCGGGTCTTTGCCTTGCCGGGTCCTGTCGGGGCTTTGCCTTGCCGGGGTTTTGCCTTGTCGGGAGTTTGAAGGCCATCCCAACAAGGTCTTGCCTTTGGTCTTGATTCTCTTGTACTTGTACCTAGCAGATCCCTATCGGGCCTTGTTTCCAGGGTGGTTACTACTGCGCGTGCACGAGTAAGGGGTACTATAGAGCCCAAAGCTCTAGTGAACCGATAGGAGCCCCCGGGCTTGGGCCACACATGATGCAAGGCGTTGTTGGGCTAGGCCCAAACAGTGCATAGGCACACCTGTTAGGGCTTTGTGGTCATGATCATTGCACTTACTACGCCTCCCCGCGATGCCCATTGAATGGAGGATGTGGGGATACGTGCATGGCGTGGCCATTATAGCGGCGCGCCCGCGAAGCGTTTCTAGATTATAATCAAGTAAAGAGGCTTCCCCGTGCCTTCCCCATAAAAAGGAAATCGTGGAGGCGCTGCTCATTAACCTCTTATCTTTCCCAATCTGAGAACTGCCATCATCTTCCTACTCAAGTCCGAAACAGAGCTTCTCCCATTCATCCATGCCTCTACACCCTCTCCGTCCTCAGGCCCCGCCCCCGTAGCCACCATGCCGCCCAAGGCTAGCAAGGGCAAGCATGCGGAAACCGTCTCGGGGAACAAGCTATTGAGTATGTAGAAGGAGCATGTCGTCTTTCCACCGGGGCTTGACGCGGGTGCTCTGAAGGAGAGATACCGGTGTATGTGGGCGACGGGGACGACGACGCATCCCACCACCCGTGTGAGTCCAGGTCCTTCTGAGGGCGGCCCTAAGAAATATCATATCTTTTCCCATTATTTTTATTGCGGGATCTGCCCCCCTTTCTTGAATTTCTTCGATGACATCATGTTCACTTATGGCTTCCACCTCTTGGATTTTATGCCGAACGTAATGACGTGTATGTCAGTTTTCGCTCATCTTTGCGAAAACTTCGCCGGAGTAGTTCCTAGGACTGCCCTTTTCCACCATTACGTCACTCCCCGTATCCAACAAGGCGGAGCCCTTTCTGGTGCCACCGCTTGGATTCCACAGCAAGGAACCAAGGAGGTCTACCCAAACGGGGCCTACTACGAGAGGTGGGATGAGTGGCAAGCCAAATGGTGTTGGATTCAGGGGGAGAACTTCTACCCTTTCTGCTTGCCGCGGCAAACCAAGATGGTGCACGACAACGACTGGAGTGCCTTCGACCCTGAGATTGGGAAGCTCACAGTCGCGACCACCAGGATTCACCGACTGAGAAGCGCCAGCCTCACCATAGAGATGATAGGTGCTGATTTCCTTCGTCGGTGCATAGCTCCGCTGCAGAATAAGGGGAGGCAAGATTGGGAATTCAGGAACATGGCAGACATCATGAGGATGCGCCCCGGGCTGAACGACAATCGGACAGTTACGCAGCACGGAGCTCTCTACCAGAAACTGTTCAGGAGTGCCCTGGTATGTGAGCTCCAGGCAGGCATAATCCCCCAGTGCAACAACTCTGCTTTAGGTCGAATCATCACCATGATGCTGGTGTTTGACGCCCATAGCCATGACGCATCCTAGATTGAGCCATATCTAGAGAAGCCACAAGAATTCTTTGATAACTTGGTGGAGAGGGCCATCCGCAAGGAAGAGGGCCTCGTTCGCGACACCACTAAGGAAGAAATGGCATACATCGCAGCAAGGTAGAAGAAGCAGATCTTGCCACGGAGGCCGGCAGCGCCGGCTTCTTGGAAGATGAAACCAGTGGAGGGGAAAGACTTCCAGACGAGGTCTTGCAGGGTGGGGCGGGACAGCCAAGGAGCAAGGCGGCACGTCTGCCCGGGGCTGTCCTGCCGAAGATACAGCTGAGGAGGAACTATTTAAGGAGGCCCTATCTCTTGTGACAAGGAAGAGGCACGCCCTTCAGAGCATCGCCTCTGGGATTCCGGTCCGCCAAACTCCTTCAAGCAGCGCCGTCCCCAGCAAGCGGGCAGCCGACAAGGCCATGCGGTGGCAAGAAGCTCATCAGCAACCTGCGCCTGTCGTGGCCAAGCAACCAAGGAGCACTCCTCCACCTCCCTCCATGAGCACCATGGCTGAAGTCGCCTTCGACCTATCTGCCCTTAGCTCGGGAGAATAAGAAGATGAGGAGGAAGGATCTTGCCACATCTTCTGCCTTTCGGATTTTTGGATTTACTTAACTCATTTACTTTGCCTTGGCTTGTCTCCACAGAGATGCGGAAACACTGGCGCAAAGGGTGGCAAAGAGAGCACAGACCTCTACGGGTGAGGAGCTGCCGGCAAGCACCTTTTGTGCGCCGGATATAATCATCGTCAACCTGAAGGCCAGCTCGTGACGCACTCCCCGACTCAGCCCCTGGAGCAACCCCCAGCGTGAGCCCATTACTCACATCCCGCTGGCAAGTGCCGGTGTGTGCATCTTTAATGGTGACATCACCGGACGTGCAGAAGGAGGGCGGCGACAAGGAGAACCATCAGAGGTTGTTCCTTATATGCCGCCTCCATCGTCTACGCCGCCCAGAGATGGATCCCCGGCAAGGACTTCCTCCAGCACGCTTTCTCGTGTCGAGGGAAAGCCGGCAAGCCCGGGCACCGGCAGGTTTTCGCCGGCAACCAACATTGGTGCAGGTACTCTTTATTATGTTCTTCTTTTTGTCTTGTTGCACTTCTACCTCAGCTTTGTTTGGTTTGTTTTCTTGGCCTTCAAACATTCCCTCGATGGAGGGTGTGGATGTTTACACCATCATCGAGGGGACCGCCATGGATGCTGCCGCTGAGGCCGACAAGATCGTTGCTGAGGAGGCAATAGAAAATATCGCCACCGAGGCCGCCAAGAATGTTGCCGCCGAGGCCGCTAGTGCTGAGGCCGCCAAGGCCGCACGAGAAGAGGCAAAGAAGGCCGGTGAGGAGGCTAGTGACCGTACTGATGGCATTCTTGCCACAGGAGCGCCATGCGCTACACCGGCCACGGAGTCCCCAGCTGCTGGGAAGGAGGCCGTCGAGGACCAGCCGCCCACATCTGAAGCCCCTTCACCGAGAAAGTACCTCAGGGTTGGCGATAATTTGTTCATCAGCATCCCCGACATGGCAAGCACTGGGGTGCCATCTAAAGGGGAACTTTTTGAAGAGGGGATCATTACTGCTGCCGGACTCGAGATTGTTGGTGAACCAAGTGCCAGCATCAACAAATCCCAAGAAGAACAACTCCTCCAAACCATGGGCGACAGCTTCCAAAAGCTCCAATCTCTTCACTGCACCCTAAATGAGAAACTGGATTCTAGGGCAGTAGTTATGGAAGCGACTGAGGCCAGCTTTCAGGAGCACGTCAAAGAAACTCAGGCTTGGTTCGCCCAAGCTTCCGAGGATCTGAAGTCTGGTCAGAAGCAACTGAGCCAAGGATGGAGCCAACTGTTCTTGCAGTAGTCTGACACCGAGAAGGCGCAGGAGGAGACCAAGCAATGGGTTGCTGTAGAGGACGCTTGCTTGATGGAGCGCCATATCGGGCTTGATGCCCATGAAGAAGACCTTGTCTATTGCGAGAAGGCGCTTGCCAGCATGCTTCGCGGTAAGGAAGTGGATACCAAGGAGCTTGTCATGCGGTGGACCCGGGAGCTAGAGCAGAAACACAAGGAGATGCTCGAATCTATTAGTGCAGACCATGCCGGCAAGCTGAAGGGGTATCGATCCTGCTGAAGCTGAAGGGCCGCCAAGAACTTCCTAGAGGAGAGGATGAAGGAGATGGAAACAAATCTTGAGGACCATGGCAAGAAGATCTCGCCATTCAAGAGTGACAGGGACAAAGCCCTCTACACCCTGATGGAGATGTAGCTAGCCATGTCTGACAAGACCAAACAACTCTCTTCAGCCAATGAATCCATTGATGATCTCCAAACGAACTTGGGTATGATGACTGAGACTCTTGAGACCGCCCGTACCCGCGAGAAGGCTCTCGCCAAGGATCTCCGAGATGAGAAGGAGCTGGTCAAGAGTACCACTACCGTCCACAACGACTATGTACATGGAGTACAAGTCTGGACTTAGAAGCTCGTCGACATCACGGAGAAGCTTGTCGCACAACTGTCTGCCATGGCCTGGAAGGTTTTAGGTACTCTTCCGACAGCAGAATGTCCACGAGCGCCAAGCTGACCATGTTCTTGGACCGCATGCTTGAAGCCCTGGAGCAACTTCACTCCGACCGAACATCCTATCTGGCCAGCGAATCACGCAAACTTTGTCAGGTGAAAGCACAACATGCTCCCTTGGTGGTTTTGATAATTCATGACAACATACATTGTCTCTTGGACTAACACCTCTCTCTAGTGTATTTCATATAATAGTCTATGGATAGTTGAGTTGGCAAAAGGATTGTGGAGATTGTGGAATTAACCCAAGATGCAAGGAAATAGGTTGGCTAAGGTTCAAGAAAGAGGACTCTACATTTTACATCTGTGAGAAATCACTTTGAGTCCATAGGAAAGCCAATACTATTACAGGGGGTAAGGTTTTGTTGGTGAACTAGATGCTCATACATGCACAAGTGATAGTCACCAAAACATCCACAAACTCTCCCACCAAGGTCTGTCTATAGCCAAACATTCAAAATCGGTGCAACCAACATTCCTATTCCGGTTCCACCGATTTAAAACCCTAGACAGACACAGCCAAACCCTAACCATTCGGTGCAGCCGACACTGCTTTCGGTGACATCGAGTTGGGCTGCCAAGTTTCGGTTATGCAAGTTTACATTTACGGTCCGTCCGAGAATGTTAAATCAGCGTCACCGAGTTTGACAATTCTGATCGTTGGTTGCCTTGTCGGTGCAACCAAGATTCGTATATCGGTCCCTCCGAGATTCAAAAGTTTCCACCTTTTGGTCACTTCTGTAGCACCGAGATTAACACATCACTATCACCGAGTTGGTCATTTTGTGTGTAACGGTTGGATTTTTGGGGATACTTATATATACCCCTTCACCACCACCCACTCAACAGAGAAGCACTCAGAACCATTCCATACCTATCCTATCAGATTTTCTGAGAGAGAACCACCTACCCGTGTGTTGAGATCAAGATCTTCCACTCCAACCATATGGATCTTGATTTCTAGCCTCCCCAAGTTGCTTTCCACCAATCCCATCTCTTCTACCAAGCCAAATCCATGAGAGAGTGATTGTGTGTTGAGGAATCTATCATCTTGAAGCACAAGAGCAAGGAGTTCATCGTCATTACTGAGCCTATTACCTTTTGGAGGGTGGTGCCTCCTAGATTGGTTAGGTGTCGCTTGGGAGCCTCCAACTTCGTGTTGTGGAGTGCAACTTCTCGAGCATGCATTGGTTTCCCGTGAAAAGGAACAGTTTGATGCAGCAAAGTAGAAAAGTATTTCCCTCAGTTTTTGAGAACCAAGGTATCAATCAAGTAGGAGATACAATCGAGCCACCTATAGATGTACCTGCACAAGGAATCAAACTCTTGCACCCAACGATATAAAGGGGTGATCAATCCCTTCACGATTATTTGCACGGATGAGATCTAGTAGAGATAGATATAATAGGATGCTTGAACAGAAAATGAAACTAAAAGTAAAACTATGGCAGCAAGTATTTTTGGTATTTTTGGTTTTAGATCTGAAAGTATAATATGGAAAATAGACCCCGGGGCCATAGGTTTCACTAGATGGCTTCTCTGATGATGGCTAGTATTACGGTGGCTGAAAAAACTATTGTCAAGCAATTGATAGAAAAGCAAATAATTACGAAGATATCCAAGGCAATGATTATGCATATAGGCAGCACGTTCGTGACAAGTAGACCGAAACGATTTTGCATCTACTACTATTACGCCACACATCGATCGACTCCTGCCTGCATGTAGAGTATGAAGTTCATGAAGAACAGGGTAACGCATTAAGCAAGATGACATGATGTAGAGGGATAAACTCAAGCAATATGACGAAAAACCCATATTTTTACCCTTGATGGCAACAATACAATAAATGCCTCGCTACCTCTACTTTGTCACTTGTTGAGGACACCGCAAAATTGAACCCAAAACTAAGCACTTCTCCTATTTCAAGTATTACCAATCAGTTGGCCAAACCAAACAAATAATTAGAAGAGACTTGCAAAGATATGAAATCATGCATATAAGAATTCAGGAAAGACTCAAATAATATTCCTGGATAATCTGAACATAAACCCACAAGTCATCGGATCTCGAAAAACACAACACAAAAGAGTATTACATCGGATAGATCTCCATGAAGATCATGAAGAACATGGTATTGAGAAGAAAAGCGAGAGAAGAAGCCATCTAGCTACTAGCTATGGACCCATAGGTCTGTGGTGAACTACTCACGCATCATCGGAGGGGTAATGGATTTGACGTAGATGCCCTCCGTGATCGAATCCCCCTCCGGCAGATTACCGGAAAAGGCTCCAAGATTGGATCTCTCGAGAACGGAGGCTTCTGGCGGCGGAAAAGTGTTTTCGTGGATCATTCTGATAATGATGGAATATTTGGGAATTTATAGGCCAAAGTTTAGGGTTAGGGGATTTGCCAGGGGCCCATAAGCTTGGCCGGCGTGCGGTACCCCCTGGCCATGGCAAGCGGGCTTGTGGCCCCGTGGCATATCCTCTGCCCTGGTTCTCAAGTCTCGTGGCTTCCTTTTATTCTATAAAAAATCATTCCTGAGGTTTTATTACGTTTGGACTCCGTTTAATATTCCTTATCTATGAAACTCAAAAACAAGGAAAAAACAAAAACTGGCACTAGGCTCTAGATTAATAGGTTAGTCCCAAAACTAATATAAAATAGAATATTAATTCATATAAAACATCCAAAACAGATAATATAATAGCATGGAACAATCAAAAATTATAGATACGTTGGAGAAGTATTAACATTCCCAAGCTTAATTCCTGCTCGTCCTCGAGTAGGTAAATTATAAAAACAAATTTTTTGATGTGCAATGCTACCCAACATATTTATCCATGTAATATTCTTTATTGTGGCATGAATATTCAAATTCTTTAGATTCAAAACAATAGTCTAATATTGACATAAGAACAGTAATACTTCAAGAACACCAACAAGGTAGTCGTGTCCTCTCGAAATAACATAGCCTTAGAAAGTCATCCCTACAAATCATATGGTCTGGCTATGCCCCATCTTCCCCTCACAAAGTGTCTAAATCATGCACAACCCTGATGAACAAGTAAATAAATTGTTTCACATTTTTGGTGTTCTCGAACCTTTTCAACTCTCATGCAATACATGAGAGTGAGCCATCGATATAGTATTATTGGTGGAATAGAATGTGGAGGAGGTCCAAGGGAAAAAGGAGAAGATAGTCTCACATCACCTAGGCGTATAAACGTGTTATGGAGATGCCCGTCTATAGATATCAATATGAGTGAGTAGGGATAGCCATGCAACAAATGCACTTACAGCTATAAGTGTATGAAAGTTCAAAAAGAAAACTAAGTGCTCGTGCATAATGAATATTCACTAGTTATATGAAAGTGAAAAAAGAGGAGACTCTCTATCATGAAGATCAAGGTGCTATCTTGAAGCACAAGTGTGGAAAAAGATAGTAGCAATTGTCCCTTCTCTCTTTCTCTCATTTTTTGGTGGAATTCTTTGGACTCTTTTTTTTGTTTGGGCTTCGCTGGCCTCTTTTATTTTTTGTAAAGTCCAGATACTCGTCCCAACTTGTGAGGGAGTCATAGCTTCCATCATCCTTTTCTCTCATGGGACAATGCTCTATTAATGAAAAATCATGAAACTTTTATTTACTTATAACTCAAAGAAAAAGAAATTACAACTCGATTCCTATGACAAGATATAACTCTATATTCGATATGAAGTGATGATGCAAGTCATGGAAAAACAACATGGTGGAAGTTGCATGGAAATATATCTTGGAATGGCTATGGAAATGCCATAATAGGTAGGTATGGTGTCTGTTTTGAGGAATATATGGTGGCTGTTTTGAGGAAGGAGGGTTTGATGTACCGGCGAAAGTTGTGCGCTACTACAGAGCCTAGCAAAGATGGAAGGATGAGAGTGCATATAATCCATGGACTCACATTAGTCATAAAGAACTCACATACTTATTGCAAAAGTCTATTGGTTATCAAACAAAGCATCAGACGCATGCTCCTAGGGGAGAGGTTGGTAGGAGTTAACCATCGCGCGCTCCCGACCCTCACACGAAGGTCGACAATCATTAAAACAATCATGCTCCGACTTTGTTACATAATGGTTCACCATACGTGCATGCTACGGGAGTCACAAGCTTTAACACACGTATCTCTTAAATTCACAAATATTCACTAGCATGACTCTCATATTACCATCCCTATTATCTCAAAACTACATGCAAGGAATCCAACTTCTGATAGTTGTTAATGCACTTAATATGAAAGTTTTTATTATATCCCTCTTCGGTGTCATTATATTAGAACTAAATTCATAAACTGAAAAATATTACCATGCTATTTTAAGAAACTCTCAAAATAATATAAGTGAGGAACAAGAGTTCAATAATTTCTATAAAATATAACACCACCATGCTCTATAAAGATATAAGTGAAGTACTATAGCAACATTGCCTAGCTCAAAAGATATAAGTGAAGCACACAGATTGTTCTAACAATTTCACGATTCAGCGTGTCTCTCTCAAAATATGTGTGCAGCAAGGATGATTGTGGCGAACTAACAAGCAAAGACTCATATCATACAAGACGCTTCATGCAAAACAAATATCATGTGGTGAATAAAAATATAGCTTCAAGTAAATTTACCGATGGATTGAAGACGAAAGAGGGGATGCCTTCCGAGGCATCCCCAAGCTTAGGATATTTGGTATACTTGAATATGACTTGGGTTGACTTGGGAATCCCCAAGCTTAGGCTCTTGCCACTCTTTATTCCATAGTCCATCAAATCTTCACCCTAAACTTGAAAACTTCACAACTCAAAACTCAACAGAAAACTCATGAGATCTGTTAGTATAAGAAAAATATATCACAAATTTAGGTATTGTTGTGAACTCATTCTTTATTTACATTTGTGTAATACCTACTGTATTCTGACTTTTCCATGACTCATACACCCCGATACGACCCATAGATACATAAAAATAAGCAAAGCACACAAAGAAAACAGAATTTGTCAAAAACAGAATAGTCTGTAGCCATCTGTAAACTTTGAATACTTATGAAAATGTAAAAATTCTGTAAAATTAGGAAAACCAGGGAAAATTTTAAATCAATCCTCTGTAAAAAATTCTGATCAATTTGACGCTCTGAAAATTCTAAAATTCCTGGACTGGGCGCAAAAGTGTTTGTTTTCTAGCAAGATCAAACCAACAACTACCATAGATCACCCAAAAGGTTTTACTTGGCTCAAACACTAATTTAAACACAAAAAAACAATTACTACAGAATTAATAATGTGACAAACACACCAAAACATAAGCAGAAAGCAGAAAGCAAAATAAAATTGGGTTGCCTCCCAGCAAGCGCTATTGTTTAACGCCCCTAGCTAGGCAAAACGATTTCAATGATGCTCACATAAAAAGTAGTAATTGAAATACGCAAGAGAGCATCATGAATCTTATGACAAGCACATTTAAGTCTAACCCACTTCCTATGCATAGGGATTTTGTGATCAAACAATTTATGGGAGCAATAATCAACTAGCATAGGAAGGCAAAACAAGCATAACTTCAAAAATTTGAACACATAGAGTGGAAACTTGATATTATTGAAATTCCTACAAGCATATGTTCTCCCTCATAATAATTTTTAGTAGCATCTCTCACAGCCCTAATTTCTTTATGATTGCAAGAGCATTCATGCATGCATTTTTATTTTCAAATGAAGATGAAATGAGGAATGATCAAGCCTCATAATTCAAAAATTTGTCAAATAAGCACTATAAAAAATTGTTTCAAACAATTCCAAGAAAATGTTCTTGGATCTAATAAAATATTGGACTAAGGTAAAATGCCACCCAATATTTTATGGATCACAGAAATATTTTATATTGGGTTTTAGCATTAATTTAACCCTATTTGCATTGGACTTATATTTATCATATATATATATAATAAGTTCAACAACCCTGAAATTAATTATGTGGCACTAACAAATTATACCGAGCTCATATAATAAATTCTAGGATTTTCTAAATTGGTTGGATATTTATTTTGAGCCAAAACAAAATGTTAGAAATAAAAAAACAGAACAGGAAATAAAGAAAGAGGAGAAAAGCTTACCTAGCACGCAACCCACCAGGAGGCCCAACCCACCAGGGGCAGCCTCGTCTTCTTCCTCCTGCCAGAAGGCAGAGGAGAAGCAGAGGATGGCGCTCGCAGCGGTGGCACCACGCCACCTGCCTGCCTGGCCCTCCCGTCACGCTGGCGAGCGGGATGATCTCGCCAGGGTCGCGCTGGCCCCCTCCCCTCTCCGTTTTTCCCCTGGCCCTCCCTTCTCCTCCTTTGCCGAGTGTCGCCATAGCCGCCCCTCGCCACTGGCACAGCCTCCGGCCTCACCTCGCCCCTTTGCCGTACCCCTGAGAACCACCGCGACCCCCTGGTTCTCCCCTTGGCGCCAAAAGAACCTGGGTGCCCCTCGAAGCTACCGTCATGGTCATCTTCAACCTTCGGACCCGTTGGAGCTCCGTTGCCTATTTCGCCGCAGTCGGGACGTCCTCGAGCCACTGAGCCCCCTACATCCCCCTCTGTGAGCATGTCGTGCTTCTCCCTCTCTCCCTCGGTCTCCCCGTGCTCTCTAGCGTCCTCCCCGACGTGTTCATACGGGCGCCGCCACAGAAGAGCTCTCTGGCGAGCCCTCCGGCGACCCCGAGCCCCCCTGACCAGCCCACTCGACGCGGTCGAGCACGGGCTTCACCTTAGTGCTCTCCGCGCGTCGATCCGAGCCCACTAGCCACTTCCGGCAAACCTCCGCCACATCGAATGGTCCCCGGCGACCACCCTCCGGTCGGTGCCGACGGGGCTGGCCGATTAGCCACTAATCCCCCTTCCTAATTAACCCACAGCCACTGACAGTGGGACCCAGAAGTGGGTCAAACCTCGGTCAGCCCAGGATTAGCCCCTGATGCTGACACGAGGGCCCCACACTGTCAGGTTTGACCTGGCCTGGCCTTTGACTGGCTGACGGCATGATGACGTCGGCCTGATGCATTAAAAGAATTTCTAGAATAAAATTAATTTAGAAAATTCAATTAAATCATATACACTTCAAAAATTCATAGAAAATAATCTGTAAGTCACATTAAAATAATTTATATATGAAAATTTATTATAAAAATACAATGAATCTAATGGTGGCATTTTCATACATGTTAGAACAATCTAAATAGCCAAACTTGGACAATTTTTTCAAAACACAATAGGTCACCTCACTTTTGGATTTAAATTTGACCTTGGGTTCAAACCATCTTCATTTAATATGAGGGTAGATGGATTAGCTCAAACTAGTACCATATTGACATGCTATTATCATGCATAATTGTGCAACATTTGCCTTGTTTAAATTGTACCTTGTTTGATCTTGTTGATAGACTTGCGAGACGTAGTTATCTACGACAGCGAAGAACAATTGAGTTCTTCTGATAAACAGGCAAGCAATCCCCCCTTGAGCATATTCGATACAATCCCATCTCTCGCTCTTGCTCTAATTCCAATGCGTTAGGACAACGCTTTTCAACTGCTACTTGTGTTGCGATAGATTAACCCACTCCTTTGCATGACCTGTCATTGTCACAGTAAATAGATAAACCAAGCAACCTAGCGTACCTAGTAGATGCTTGAGCCATGTTTTGCTATAACCCTGTTATGCTTGCTATGCTTTGAGATGTGTCAGGTCTGATTCATATGGGAGATGAACCAAAGTGAAATGAATGTGTCTTGATGATAAGACTTAAGTGATGAGCCTGTTTTGGTAAAGGTAGCGATGATAGGCCATATAGGAGTAGATGGTGGGTTGTCTCATTGAAACCGCTCATAGGAGCTAAGTTCTATGTTTGTGTTCCAATACTAGCTACTATCGCACATTCGGGTCCGATAACTCGACCTCTGTCGGCCTATTAACCTACCATGTTCTCAGTCCAGGAGTCGCAATAGTTCGAAACATTGATAGGTGTGGCACGACCTGCGAAGTGGATGAACGGCCCAATCGGGACCGCCTTGGGGCCGTGCTCGCAACTTTGAGGCCATGTTGGAAACCTCGGCCGGACTTCCATTATGGGTTCCAACTCAGATAGGCGACTGCCTTGGACATGAGTCGTTGAAGGTTAACGTCCGTGGCCGACTCCCTCGCTGGGCATCTGCTTGACGGTTGCCGAGGTGCCTTTTACGTGCACATGGCGATAAGTGGTGGGAGCATGTGTGATGAAGTACACCCCTGCAGGGTAAATTATCTATTCGAATAGCCGCGTCCGCAGATATGGACTAGTTGGATTCTTGCATTGTTCATAGACAACTTAAGTGGATACTCTAAAATGCACCGAACAAGTGTGAGTGCTATGGATGGCTTATCGTAAGGAAGACGAGAGAGGACCCATAGTGGTGTATTGAGATGGTGAACATGTGGGCTCGTGTGTGCTCTCTCGTAGGGAGACGAGGGAGTAGTGATACGTTGGTTACTTTGTCGTAGTCTAGGATAACCAAAGGTCAAAGCTGGCATTCTACAGTAAACCCCACAATCCTATTCATTGATACATGATGCATATGTAGATAGTTCTGATGTAAGACTTGCTGAGTACCTTCATACTCAATATTGCTTATTTATATTTTTTGCAGAGTTAGATGTTGTGTTCTGTTATGTTCTCGTGACGTTGAAGTCGATGAATTAGCTTAGTAACCCAGACAGAGGTCTGGTTCCTATGGTAGGGTCGTTGTAGCTTTTCAGGCTCTTCTAGCCGCTTTTGTAGATGTTTGTCTTCAGACATGTAACTTCCGCTTGATGTTTGTATGCTTTGAATGTTGGGTCATGTGACCCCTTCTGCTTGTAACATTATACTATGTTGGCTCCTTGGAGCCTCCTAAATAAATGCTATGTTGTAGAGTTTTGTTGTGATGCCATGTTGTATCTACGCATATCATGCATAGTGTGTGTATGATTGAAATGCATTGGTATGCGTGGGATTCGACACCTAGTTGTGTGCCTTTAGTAGCCTTCTTTACGGGGAAATGCCTCTTTGTGCTTCCACCGAGCCTTGGTAGCTTGCTACTGCTCCGGACACATTGATTGACCGGCATGTATCCTTCTTTGCTACTGTGTGTGCCTTCGGGGAAACATCTCGCAGTGTAATGGAGTCCCTGTAGCCTGCTACGACTCGTCTACGTGCAATGGTGGCATTTATGTCTCACGGCGTAATGGAGTCCTTGTAGCTTGCTATGACTCGTCTACACACGCTGATCACCGACACCTGCATTGTTGGGTTATGTATGCCTGTCCCTGTACGGTTGTGCCACTTGGGTCTTTAACTAGTCATGTCGACCTGGGTTCTCTGATGTGTGAATGCTAGCGACACGTTCATATCCGTTAGCCAAAAGGCGCAAACGGTCCCGGCCAAGGTAAGGTGGCAGCCGTGGCTTACCGTGCGTGAGGCCGCAAAGTGGTGTGACGTGTTACGGGCTGGATTCATATGTCTTAGGATCAGGGTCCCGACAACGTTGGTATCAGAGCTGAACTGCCTGTAGCTTTACGAAGCCAAACTGGTCGATGTTGAGTCTAGAAATACTTTAGTTACATAAGGGAATTGATTGTGGAAGGGAACGTAAGGCTATTTTTACTCCTTTCCTCCAGTTACTCTATTTTGGGTCACTCTCTTATTTTCTATGGGGATTAAGAACTTGGCTCCTCTACTTAACTGCTAGGAAGACGAGTTACTAGACCACAGACTCACAGAATGGTTATTTGTCAAGTTTTGTCCCATCAGAGTTATGAGAAGTGATGCCTATGTTGTTTTTGTGCCTCGAACCATGATGTTGAGCTGTTATGCTGGCCAGATCTTGTGCAGGCTGGCTCATATTTCATTCCCGTACAACTGTTATGTTGTCCGAGTTCACCTAGGATCCTTTAAGTGTTAGTATTCTCCCTTGATTCTAAACCCTGGTTGTTTCCTTCAGGATGTCGCCAGTAAATCGGAGATCTGTTGGTCATAGTCAGGACCATGGAGATGGTAGGGATGAAGAAGAACCTCCCAACCCGCCTTAGTTGATGGAGGTCATGCTAGAAGTTGAGAGGAACAAACGTGCCACCAACCGTATGTTGGAGCACATCGAGCAGAATACAGCGCATCGTCACAATGAGCCAGTATCCATCAGAGACTTCATCAAGTTGCAACCACCCACCTTCCATCAATCCATTGAGCCACTAGACGCAGATGATTGGCTCCGAAGTATCAACAAAAAGCTGTGTTATGCAAACGTGACTGAAGGAGACAAGGTCACATATGCGGCATATCATCTTGAAGGTTCTTCTAGTTTATGGTGGGAGAATTTCGAGGCCATGCGTCCTGCAGGCCAAGCTACGTCATGGAAGGAATTTTGTGAAGCTTTTCGCGAGCATCACATTCTACAGGCCCTGCTAGATCGTAAGAAAGAAGAGTTCTATGATCTGACCCAAGGCAAGATGGATGTGGATGCCTATAGCCATGAATTTGAACGCCTTGCGCGCTATGCCCCAGAAAAGGTATCCACAGATGCCAAGAAGCAAGCAAGGTTCAGGAAAGGCCTTAACCCGAAGGTGTGTCATGACCTTAGTCTGCATGAGTTCGTTAGCTTCCAAGTTCTTGTGAACAAAGCAATCCAAGCAGAGATGAGCAGGATGACCTCCGAGGAATCTTGCAAGCGTAGTTGTAATGTTGGATCATCTTCAACGTCTACATCCCAGAAGCGAAGGATATGGATCCCGAATGCTGCTCTTCCTCCGAGGTATGCACCGAGGCCATCCTACGTGGAGCCTCGTCTGCCGATGCCATGTGCTCCCCAAAAGAACCTCATCAACGGAGTGCTCAACCCGTATCCATGTCCCATCCATGGGCATGCTTCAAGTGTAGTCAGCCTAGATATTATTCGAAGAATTGCCCTCTGTGAGCAAATGTTCCACCTTCTTTTACAAGTGGTGTTGTTCGTTGCAAGGCGCCAACCAAGAAGCCCAATGTCAGGTCAGTTGTTTATACTCGTGGATGTGTGCACCATGTAAATATAGAAGAAGCTGATGATGATGCTAATGTCGTGCTTAAGACGCTTCTTGTCAATTCTCATCCAGCCTCAGTTTTGTTTGACTCAGGAGCATCCCACTCCTTCATCACTGACCGTTATGCCTCTTTGCATAACATTGCTTTCAAGGTAATGCCCTGTCCATTAGTAATTCAAAGTCCAGGTTCCAAATGGCAAACCACTGTAGTAAGCCATGGGAACCAAATCCTTGTTGATGGTTTAGTTTTTCTTGCCTCTCTGATAGCCCTTAAAACTTCAGACATCATTATCATTTTGGGGATGGACTGGATGACAGCTCGTCATGCCAAAATTGACTGTTTCTCTAGGTCTGTTCAGCGTACCCATCCTTCTGGCTAGATAGTCAATATCCAAACTCGCATTCCAGCGGGCATGATTTATTCCCTCAATGCCAATCCTCTCCCAGACCTTGAAAAAATTCCGGTAGTCCGTGACTTCCCGGATGTGTTTCCAGAATAATTGCCAGGTGTTCCACATGACAGAGAAGTAGAGTTTGTCATGGAACTTGTTCTAGGAACCGCTCCAATTGCTAGAAGGCCCTATAAGATGTCTCCCCAAGAGCTAGCTGAGCTTAAGACCCAACTCGATGAATATTTGAAGAAAGGTTTCATCCGTCCTAGTTCTTCTCCATGGGCTTGCCCTGTCCTCTTGGTCAAGAAGAAGGATGGTACTGACCGGATGGTTGTCGATTATCAGCCAGTTAATCTGGTCACGATAAAGAACAAATATCCGCTCCCAAGGATCAACGATATGCATGATCAGCTTGTTGGATCCGCAGTCTTTTCCAAGATGGATTTGAGATTAGGTTATCATCAAATCTAAATCAAGAACGAGGACATTCCAAAGACGGCTTTTGTCACTCGTTATGGCTAATACGAGTACACCATCATGTCCTTCGGTCTAACCAATGCCCCAGCCACTTCCTCCCGCTTAATCAATTCGATCTTCATGGAGTATTTGGACAAACTTGTCGTAGTTTACCTCGATGATATCCTCATATACTCGAAGAACAAAGAAGAACATGCTGAGCATCTTAGGCTGGTATTGATGAAACTCCAAGAGCACCACCTTTACGCCAAATCCTCCAAGTTTGAGTTCTGGTTGCTAGAAGTGACCTATCTGGGTCACGTAATATGTGCGAAAGGTATTGCTATCAATCCCAAGAGAGTTCAAGTTGTCCTTGATTGGACTCAACCTGAATGGGTAAAGCAAGTTAGGAGTTTCCTTGGCTTAGCGAGATATTGTCACCGCTTCGTTGAGAACTTCTCCAAAGTTGCCAAACCTCTAACTGAACTCCTCAAGAAAGATAAGAAGTTCGAGTGGACTCCAAAATGAGAGGAAAGTTTTCACGAGTTGAAAAGACGACTGACTACTTCCCCGGTACTTGTACCCCCGGATTTCACAAAGGACTTTGTTATCTACTGTGATGCTTCGCGACAAGGTCTAGGTTGCATTCTTATGCAAGATCGTCATGTGATTGCCTACGCATCCCGACAGTTGCGTACACATGAGGAAAATTATCCAACACACGATCTGGAACTTGTCGCAGTAGTCCATGCACTAGTCACTTGGCGACATTACCTTCTAGGTAATCGTTGTGAAATATTTAGTGAACACCAGAGTCTCAAATATATATTCACCCAACCGGATTTGAATCTTAGGCAAACATGGTGGATTGAGTTGATTACGGACTACGACATAGGAATATCTTACACCCCAGGCAAAGCCAATGTCATGGCTGATGCACTAAGTCATAAATCCTATTGTAACAACCTCTTGTTGCTACAAAGTCAACCACTTCTCCATGAGGAATTTCGTAAGTTAAATCTTCACATTGTTCCTCGAGGATTCCTTTCTACCTTGGTGGTGAAGCCAACTCTTGAGGATCAGATCATAGCTGCCCAGAAGTAGGATACGAGAATATCTCGTATCAAGAGCAACATTTCCAAGGGAGTTGCTCGTTCTTTCTCGATAAATGATCAAGGTGTTGTTTTATTTGAGGACCGCTTGGTGGTTCCCAAAAAGCAACAACTTCGAGAACTGATTCTCAAGGAAGCTCATGAATCTCCTCTCACGATTCATCCCGGTAGTACTAAGATGTATCAGGACCTAAGCCAGAGGTTTTGGTGGACCCGGATGAAGAGAGAAATCTCTCAATTCATTGCTAACTGCGATGTTTGTCGTCGCGTTAAAGCAGAGCATCAAAGGTCTGGTGGCACCCTTCAGCCCTTGGCTATTCCCGAGTGGGAATAAAACAAGGTCGGTATGGATTTAATTACCGGCTTTCCAAAGACTAAGAAAGGGAATGCTGCCATCTTTGTGGTTATCGATCGCCTTTCAAAAGTTGCTCATTTCCTTCCAGTTCGAGAAAGTATAACTGCTAGTCAGTTAGCAGATTTGTATATCTCTCGAATAGTTTCTCTTCATGGTGTTCCTCTAGAGATTAATTCTGATCGTGGAAGTATCTTTCACTTCTCGATTTTGGGAAAGTTTCCAGAATGCTATGGGAACCCATCTCTCCTTTAGCACCGCTTTTCACCCTAAGTCAAGTGGTCAAGTAGAAAGAGTCAATCAAATTCTTGAGGATATGCTCAGAGCATGTGTTATCTCATTCGGAATGAACTGGGGGAAATATCTTCCATTTGCCAAATTTGCTGATAACAGCAGCTTACAGTCTAGTCTGGGCAAAGCTCCTTTCGAAGTTCTGCATGGACGAAGATACCGAATGCCATTAAACTGGTCAGAAACCGGTGAAAGACAATTCTGTGGACCGGATATAATCCACGACGCAGAAGAGCAAGTTCGCATCATTCATGAGAATCTGAAAACTGCCCAATCTCGTCAGAAGAGCCAATATGACCGTCGTCATAAGGATGTAAGTTATGAGGTTGACGAGAAGGCTTACCTTCGGGTGTCACCTTTTAAGGGCACCCATCGTTTTGGTATCAAAGGCAAATTGGCTCCTCGTTACATTGGTCCTTTTCGCATTCTTGCTAAATGAGGAGAGGTTGCCTACCAATTGGAACTACCCCCGCAGCTTTCCAAAATTCATGATGTGTTCCACGTTTCTCAACTCAGGCATTGCTTCAAGGATTCTATCCACGAAGTAGACCACGAAACGCTTGATCTTCAAGGTGATCTCTCATATCGAGAATATCATGTTCGACGTAGAAGCATCAAGTTTCTGAAGGTTCAGTGGTGGCATCATTCCGAGGATGAAGCAACCTCGGAGTGCGAAGATCGCCTTCGGCTTGAGTACCCGCACTCTTCCCGACTACTCCTGAATCTCAGGACGAGATTCTTGTTTAGTGGGGGTGAGTTTTCATAGCCCTAATTTCTTTATGATTGCAAGAGCATTCATGCATGCATTATTATTTTCAAATGAACATGAAATGAGGAATGATCAAGCCTCATAATTCAAAAATTTGTCAAATAAGCACTACAAAAAAATTGTTTCAAACAATTCCAAGAAAATGTTCCTAGATCTCTAATAAAATATTGGACTGAGGTAAAATGCCACCCAATATTTTATGGATCACAGAAATATTTTATATTGGGTTTTAGCATGAATTTCACCCTATTTGCATTGGACTTATATTTATCATATATATAATATAAGTTCAACAACCCTGAAATTAATTATGTGACACAAATAAATTATACCTAGCTCATATAATAAATTCCAGGATTTTATAAATTGGTTGGATATTTATTTTGAGCCAAAACAAAATGTTAGAAATAATAATAAAATAGAACAGGAAATAAAGAAAGAGGAGAAAAGCTTACCTGGCACGCAGCCCACCCGGAGCCCTAGCCCACTAGGGGCAGCCTCGTCTTCTTCCTCCTGCCAGAAGGCAGAGGAGAAGCAGAGGACGAAGCTCGCGGATGTGGTGCCACGCCACCTGCCTGCCAGGCCCTCCCGTCGCACTGGCGAGCGGGATGATCTCGCCAGGGTCGCGTTGGCCCCCTCCCCTCTCCATTTTCCCCCCTGGCCGTCCCTTCTCCTCCTCTGCCGAGCGTTGCCGTAGCCACCGCTCGCTGTTGTCTTAGCCTCCGGCCTCCCATCGCCCCTCAATCGTACCCCTGAGAACCGCTATGAGCCCTTGGTTCCCCCTATGGCGCTAGAAGAACCTAGGAGCCCCTCGAAGCCACTGTCATGGTCATCTTCATAATCTAGACCCGCCGGAGCTCCGTCGCCAATTTCGCCGTAGTCGAGACGTCCTCGAGCCACTGAGCCCCCTGCAGCCCCCTCTGTGAGCACACCGTCCTTCTCCCAATCTCCCCTGGTCTCCCAGTGCTCTCTAGCGTCCTCCCTGACATGGCCGTATGGGCACCGCCACGGAAGAGCTCTCCGGCGAGCCCTCCGGCGACCCCGAGCCCCCCTGACCAGCCCACTCGACGTGGTCGAGCATGTGCTTCACCCTAGTGCTCTCTATGCGTCGATCCGAGCTCCCTAGCGACTTTCAGCAAACCTCCGCCACATCGGATAGTCGCCAACGACCACCCTCCGGCCGGTGCCGACGTGGCCGGCCGATTAGCCACTAATCCCCCTCCCTACTTAACCCACAACCACTAATAGTGGGCCCCATAAGTGGGTCAAACCACGGCCAGCGCGGGGATTAGCCCCTGACACTGACACGAGGGCCCCACACTATCAGGTTTGACCTGGCCTGGCCTTTGACTTGATGACGTCATGATGACGTCGGCCTGACGCATTAAAAGAATTTCTAGAATAAAATTAATTTAGAAAATTCTAGAAAATCATATAAACTTCAAAAATTCATAGAAAATAATCTGTAAGTCAGATTAAAATAATTTATATATGAAAATTTATCGAAAAATCCAATGAATCTAATGGTGGAATTTTCATACATTTTAGAACCATCTAAATAGCCAAACTTGGACATTTTGTTCAAAACGCAATAGGTCACCTCACTTTTGGATTTCAATTTGACCTTGGGTTCAAACCATCTTCATTTAATATGATGGTAGATGCATTAGCTCAAACCAATACCATATTGACATGCTATTATCATGCATCATTGTGCAGCATTTGCCTTGTTTAAATTGTACCTTGTTTGATCTTGTCGATAGACTTGCGAGACGTAGTTATCGACGACATCGAAGAACAGCTGAGTTCTTCTGATAAACAGGCAAGCAATCCCCCCCTTGAGCATATTCGATACAATCCCATCTCTCGCTCTTGCTCTCATTCCAATGCGTTAGGACAACGCTTTTCAACTGCTACTTGTGTTGCGATAGATTAACCCACTCCTTTGCATGACCTGTCATTGTCACAGTAAATAGATAAACCAAGCAACCTAGCGTACCTAGTAGATGCTTGAGCCATGTTTTGCTATAACCCTGTTATGCTTGCTATGCTTTGAGTTGTGTCAGGTCCGATTCATATGGGAGATGAACCAAAGTGAAATGAATGTGTCTTGATGATAAGACTTAAGTGATGAGCCTGTTTTAGTAAAGGTAGCGATGAGAGGCCATGTAGGAGTACATGGTGGGTTGTCTCATTGAAACCGCTCATAGGAGATGAGTTCCGTGTTTGTGTTCCAAGACTAGCTACTACCACACATTGGGGTCCAGTAACTCGACCTCTCTCGGCCTATTAACCTACCATGTTCTCAGTCCAGGAGTCACAGTTGTTCGAAATGTTGATAGGTGTGGCATGGCCGGCGAAGTGGATGAACGGCCCAATCGGGACCGGCTTGGGGCCCTTCTCGCAATGTTTGAGGCCTTGTTGGAAACCTCAGTCAGACTTCCATTATGGGTTCCAACTCAGATAGGCGACTGCCTTGGACATGAGTCGTTGATGGTTAACGTCCGTGGCCGACTCCTTCATTGGGTTTCCGCTTGAAGGTTGCCGAGGTGGCTTTTACGTGCACATGGCGATAAGTGGCGGGAGCATGTGTGACAAAGTACACCCCTGTAGGGTAAATTATCTATTCAAATAGCCACGTCCGTGGATATGGACTACTCGGATTCTTACATTGTTCATAGACAACTTAAGTGGATACTCTAAAATGCACCAAACAAGTGTGAGTGCTATGGACGGTTTCTCGTAGGAAGACGAGAGAGGATCCATAGTGGTGTATTGAGGTGGTGAACATGTGGACTCGTGTGTGCTCTCTCGTAGGGAGACGAGATAGTAGTGATAAGTTCATTACTTTGTCGTAGTCTAGGATAGCCAAAGGTCAAAGTTGGCATTCTGCAGTAAACCCCACAATCCTATTCATTGATACATGATGCATATGTAGATAGTTCTGATGTAAGACTTGGTGAGTACCTTCGTACTCACTGTTGCTTATTTATATTTTTTGCAGAGTTAGACGTTGTGTTCGGTTATGTTCTCCTGATGTTGACATCGACGGATTAGCTTAGTAACCCAGGCAGAGGTCTGGTTCCTATGGTAGGGTCGTTGTAGCTTTTCAGGCTCTTCTAGCCGCTTTTGTAGATGTCTGTCTTCAGACATGTAACTTCCGCTTGATGTTTGTATGCTCTGAATGTTGGGTAATGTGACCCCTTCTGCTCGTAACATTACACTATGTTGGCTCCTTCGAGCCTCCTAAATAAATGCTATGCTGTAGAGTTTTGTTGTGATGCCATGTTGTTTCTACGCATATCGTGCATAGTGTGTGTATGATTGAAATGCATTGGTATGCGTGGGATTCGACACCTAGTTGTGTGCCCTTAGTAGCCTTCTTTACGGGGAAATGTCTCTTTGTGCTTCCACCGAGCCTTGGTAGCTTGCTACTACTCCGGACACATTGATTGACCGGCATGTATCCTTCTTTGCTCTTGTGTGTGTCCCTTCGGGGAAACATCTTGCAGTGTAATGGAGTCCCTGTAGCCTGCTACGACTCGTCTACGTGGAGTGATGACATTTATGTCTCACAGCGTAATGGAGTCCTTGTAGCTTGCTATGACTCGTCTACACACGCTGATGACCGACACCTGCATTGCTGGGTTATGTATGCTTGTCCTTGTACGGTTGTGCCACTTGGGTCTATAACTAGTCATGTCAACCTGGGTTCTCTAATGTGTGAATGCTAGCGACATGTTCATATCCATGAGCCAAAAGGCGCAAATGGTCCCGGCCAAGGTAAGGTGGCAGCCGTGGCTTACCATGCATGAGGCCGCAAAGTGGTCTGACGTGTTACAGGCTGGAATCATATGTGTTAGGATCAGGGTCCCGACAGCATCATGAAGGAATTCCACAATATATCTATCACATAAATCATTCTTTTCATGATCAATTCTTAAATATGTGTCATCACCAAAACTTGGGGAA
Source organism: Hordeum marinum (assembly GCA_022496015.1). Taxonomy (NCBI): domain Eukaryota; kingdom Viridiplantae; phylum Streptophyta; class Magnoliopsida; order Poales; family Poaceae; genus Hordeum; species Hordeum marinum. Next base: position 155,395,687 of record CM039675.1, on the reverse strand, counting down.
CAAAAAATATCATCTTCATCAAGCATAGCATCCCCAAGCTTGTGGTTTTGCATATCATTAGCATCATGGATATTCAGAGAAATCATACAAACAACATGGCAATCATTCTTTTCATTCATGGAATTATCATGAATCTCCTTACAGATTTCTTCTTTCAACACTTCATCAAAAATTTCAGATTCATGATTTCCAAACAAAACTTCATAGAGATAATCAAGTGCACTCAACTCACTAGCAATTGGTTCATCTTGATTTGGTCTTTTGAAAAGATTAGAAGTGGATGAGGATCCATATCAAAAGATTTTTAGCAAGCGAAGATGCAAGCAAATAGAAGGCACATAGCAACACAAGCAAACATAGCAAACAAGAGATCGGGTGAGAAAAAGGCAAATCTTTTTGGTATTTTCTGAAAATCATTTTGGAAGTGGGGGAGAGGAAAACGAGAGGAAAATGGCAAATAATGTAAATGTAAGAGATGATTTTGTCATGGGTACTTGGTAGGCTTGATGTAGATCTCCCCAGATACTTCTCAAGCATTTGTTGGTTTCTCGTGAAGAGGAATGGTTTGATGCAGCAAAGTAGATAAGTATTTCCCTCAGTTTTTGAGAACCAAGTTATCAATCCAGTAGGAGATACAAGCAAGCCACAACTAGAGGTACCTGCACAAGGAATCAATCGCTTGCACCCAACGATATAAAGGGGTTGTCAATCCCTTCACAGTTATTTGCAAGCATGAGATCTAGTAGATATAGATATAATAGGATGCTTGAACGGAAATTGAAACTAAAAGTAAAAATATGGCAGCAACTATTTTTTGTATTTTTGGTTATAGATCTGAAAGTATAATATGGAAAATAGACCCGGGGGCCATAGGTTTCACTACATGGCTTCTCCCATGATGGCAAGTATTATGGTGGGTTAACAAATTAGTGTCGAGCAAATGATAGAAAAAGAGAATAATTACAAAGATATCCAAGGCAATGATTTTGCAAATAGGCATAACGTCCACACATCGACCGACTCCTGCCTGCATCTAGAGTATTAAGTTCATGAAGAACAAAGTAATGCATTAAGCAAGATGACATGATGTAGAGAGATAAACTCAAGCAATATGATGAAAACCCATCTTTTTACCCTTGATGTCAACAATACAATACGTGCCTCGCTAAACCTACTTTGTCACTGGGTGGGGACACCGCAAGATACAAACCAAAACTAAGCACTTCTCCTATTGCAAGAATTACAAATCTAGTTGGCCAAACCAAACCAATAATTCGAAGAGACTTGCAAAGATATGAAATCATGCATATAAGAGTTCAGGAAAGACCCAAATAATATTCCTGGATAATCTGAACATAAACCCACAATTCATCGGATCTCGACAAACACACCACAAAAGTGTATTACATCAGATATATCTCCATTAAGATCATGAAGAACATGGTTTTGAGAAGCAAATAGAGAGAAGAGGCCATCTAGCTACTAGTTGTGGACCCATAGGTCTGTGGTGAACTACTCATGCATCATCGGAGGGGCGATGGAGTTCACGTAGATGCCCTTCATGATCGAATCCCCCACAGGCAGATTACCGGAAAAGGCTCCAAGATTGGATCTCTCGGGAACAGTGGCTTCTAGCGGCGGAAAAGTGTTTCTGTGGCTCATTCAGATAATTATGGAATATTTGGGAATTTATAGGCCGAAGATTAGGGTTAGGGGAGGTTCCGGGGGCCCACAAGCCTGCCCGGCATGGGGTACCCCCCTGGCCGTGGCAAGCAGGCTTGTGGCCCCGTGGCAGCTCCTGTGCCTTGGTTATCATGTCTCGTGGCTTCCTTTTATTTCGGAAAAATCATTCGAGAGGTTTTTTTGCGTTTGGACTCTGTTTAATATTCCTTATCTGCGAAACTCAAAAACAAGGAAAAACAGAAACTGGCACTAGGCTCTAGATTAATAGGTTAGTCCCAAAAATAATTTAAATAGCATATTAATGCATATAAAACATCCAAGACAGATAATATAATAGCATGGAACAATCAAAAATTATATATACGATGGTGACGTACCATGGAGTGAACCAAGAAGTTTGTAAGGGCAAGGAGATCGCCTGCTTCGTGAAGATCTACCCATAGTGAGGCTAGTCCTTCATGGATGGAAGCCGTATGGAATAGTCAAGGTTGCTTCTTCGTGGAACCCTCCGTGGGTAGAGCCCTCTATGGAATCTCGCGATCGTTACCCTCTGTGGGTTGAAGACTCCATAAACATGGATGTACAATAGCACCACCTATCAGAACCACAGGAAAAATCTTTGCGTCTCCCATTGCGTTTGATCTCCCTATCTCATCTCTTTACTTCATATGCAATGCCTTTATTTTCCGCTGCTATATTTGTAGACATGCATGTATAGGGCTGTTATACTTGCTAGACTTGCTAAAATTGTTAAAATCTGCCAACCAATTAACTTGGGAAAATGTTAGGTTTTAAATTCCTGCTAGTAGTCTATTCACCCCCCTCTAGACACTCTTCTATCGATTCTCCAAGTGGTATCAGAGCTTTGGTCTCCATTGCTTCGGTTTAATCACCATGGAGGAAGATGGATGTGCCTAGTATACAGAGTTTTAGTTGTAGAGTGCGCATTCTTGATGGAGAGTACTATAGTCAATGGAAGAATGCCATGATTGATCTATTTGATAAATTCCATTTGACAAAATATATTGAAAACCCCAATGTGCCCCCTATTGATGAATTGAATCCCACACACGAAGAGGAAATTAACATGCTTGGTAACCTAAGAACTGTCAATCTTATTGTTAGAGGCTTACCAAGATTCGTTCTTTCTTAATTAAAGAACTTTGCATGTGCCTATACCTTGTGGACTGATTTGGAGAAACGATACCCGAATCTTTCATTAGGAAATCTTGATGAAATTCTGCATAAAACTGTTGCTTTTCACAAAATGAAGCCTAGTGGTCCAAACTTTCATAAATCCCTATTTGAGCTCTGTGATCTTATGCGTGCTAAAGGAGATGTCACCACTATCAACAACATTATCATTGAAGCCATTCACATTCATAAACTTGAACATTGTCATGATCACAATTCTAATGAATCTCTTGTCCTTTATGACGAGGATTTCCCACTTGATGATGACAATCTGGAACATGGCTACTATGATGAAGATGAGTTGTTCGACATCGGGTATGAGAAGATCATGAAGAATCTAAGTCTAATGGCAAACCTTAAAGATTACGTGTCCGGAGGAAAAGAGTGGATTCTCGATAGTGGATGTACCGATCAATTGATCGTAGATAGAGAGATGTTCAAAGAAATCACACCAAATCGGACCGCGAAGGTACATAATGTTTGGGGATAACCCCAAAGTTAAGGTACTTCGTCTTGGTAAGGTGGCCATATCCCATGATAGCAATATTCAAAATGTCATGCTTGTTGAATATCTTGGCTACAATCTTCTTTCCTTGTCTAGACTTGCCGACTTTGGTTTACATGTGTTATTCATGAAAGTAGATTGCCAAGTGTTTCGTCAAGATAATCATAAAATGGTCTTTACTGGTTTTCGTAGAGGTGATCTATACATTGTTGATTTCACTATGAGATCCAAGCCTCACACTTGTCTTATTCCAAAATATTCTAAAGGGCTACTCACCGATAACAAACCCCAAGTCGTATACTTTCGGGTATTTGGATCAAAGTGCTACATTCTTGATAAGCATCGTCGTACTAAATTTGCTCCTAAATCTAAGGATTCCTACTTGGTTACGGATCGAACTCTCACACTTACCGTGTCCACAGCAACTTCACTCGAAAAGTTGAAGAGACGGTAGATGTGAAGTTTGATGAATCTAATGGTTCACAAGTCGAACAATTGCCAATGATATAGATGATAAGGACCCTTCAGAAGCCATTCGAGATCTACCCATCGGCAAGATTCGTCACATGGAGGTGAAGGAAAGTACTTCATCAACTCAAGTAGAAGCCCCTACTTCACGTCAAGGTGAAAATCAACACGACATGGAGGCATCCACAAGCGGTACATGACGAGATGATGAAGAGGAAGAAGTGCATCATGAAGATCCACCACAACCACCTTCACCACCACCTCAAGGGAACGACACCTCCAAGAACAACGAAGATGAAGGAGATGATGACGACGAAGAAGAAGCTCCACCATCCAACAATCAGAAGCTGACCCGAGTTCGAGCTCAAGTGACCAAGAACCATCCCCTAAACAGAATCTTTGGAGATATACAAACAGGGAGAATCACTTGCTCTAAAATTCGTCTAGCTAACTTTTCTCAGCATTATTCTTTCATAACTAGCATTGATCCTTTGAAGGTAGAACAAGCTCTTGAAGACGTGGATTTGGTGAACGCTATGCATGAAGAGCTTCACAACTTCGAAAGGAACAAAGTGTGGACACTCGTGGAGAAGCCCAAAGATGAGCACAACATCATCGGAACCAAATGAGTGATTTGGAACAAACAAGATGAATACGGTCAAGTCGTGGGCAACAAGGCTCGTCTCATAGCCGAAGGATATATGCAAGTCGAAGGAATAGATATGGTGAGACTTATGCCCCCGTCGCTAGACTTGAAGCTATTCGTATTCTTCTTGCTTATGCTAATCAGCATGATATCACGCTTTATCAAATGGATATCAAAAGTGCCTTTTTAAATGGTGAAATTGAAAAAGAGGTATATGTTAAGCAACCACCTGGTTTTGTGAATCCTAAGAAACCTAATCATGTTTACAAGCTTCGTAAAGCTCTTTATGGTCATAAACAATCCCCTCGTGCTTGGTATAAATGTTTAACGAAGTTGCTCATTGAAAAAGGCCTAGAAATTGGTAAAATTGATGCAACCTTGTTCCCTAAGAGAGTTAATGATGAATTATTCGTGTGCCTAATATATGTGGATGATATTATCTTTGGTTCCACTAACCCTCAATTTAGTGAAAGATTTGGAAGGTTGATGTCCGATAAGTATGAGATGTCTATGATGTGTGAGCTGAAATTCTTTCTTGGCTTGCAAATCAACCAATCAAGAGAAGGATCTTTCATCTCTCAAAATAAGTATACCAAGGACTTGATCAAGAAGTTCAACATGCAAGAGTGCAAAGGTATGAAAATTCCCATCCCACTAGCGGACACGTTGATCTTACCAGGGAGGATGAACCGGTTGATCAAAAGGTTTACCGATCTATGATTGGTTCATTGCTATATCTATGTGCATCTCGTCCTGATATTATACTTAGTGTTTGCATGTGTGCTAGATATCAAGCTGCACCTAGAGAGTGTCATCTTTTGGCTATGAAACGTATTGTGAGATACTTGATACAAACACCAGACTTTGGCATTTGGTATCCCAAGGGATCTTCTTTCAATCTTGTTCACTATTCCGATTCAGACTATGCCGGTAACAAGATTGATAGAAAGTCCACCTCGGGTACTAGTCAAGTTTTGGGTAGATCTCTTATGTCTTGGTCCTCCAGGAAACAAGACTCAGTATCTCTATCTACTGTCGAAGCTGAGTATATTGCTGCTGGATTTTGTTGTGCGCAATTACTATGGATGACACAAACGCTTAAGGATTATGGAATTTATGTTAAAAATGTTCCATTACTTTGTGACAATGAAAGTTCTATTAAAATTGGTCATAATCCTGTGCAACATTCTAGAACAAAGCATATTCAAGTTTGACATCATTTCATTCGTGATCATTTTGCCAAAGGAGATATTAATCTTAAGAATGTTCGCACTAACAAGCAATTATCCGATATCTTTACGAAGCCACTTGATGAGAAAACATTTTTTCACTTAAGGAGTGAGAAGAACATCATCGATGCATCAAACTTGAGCTAGACTCACTCAGTTGTAAGCAAGGGTATGAGCTATCTTGTTATTTCCATGTTCCCGTAACTCGTTATCATATGCCGTGGAATTCTATGCTCCCTTGTATTGCATATAACCTTTTGCAGGTACTTGGAAGAACTTCATTCCACAAGATTGCCATCAGCTCCAATCATAAGAAATCTTGTCATTACCAAGTATCCACAACCCTTCTTGATGATGGAAGGAAGAAGACTTGATCTTAGTTGCAAAATCTTAAGTGGTAATATGTCAATTGGATATATCCATTATTCTTCCTTGCATGACTAACCTTTGTAGGTGACTAGTGAACTAGAATGAGAAGGATTGCTCCCAATTCAAGATGATCTTCATCAACCTCGAGCATCCTCAACAAGTTCGCCTACGAGCAACGTCATCAACATCACTCAAAGGTATGTACTCATATCCTTGAATAGGATTTACTCCAAGTCATGGGCTAAAGCAAGTCAAGTGATATGAAGACATTAAAATGCTTAATCAAAAATGGTAACCCCATTATGAGCTTAACATAGAGTATGGCCTATGATCAAGTATTCTTGCTTGGCTCCTAAGTCAATATACTCTAATATAGGTGACCTAGTCACCGCCCATCATCTAGTTAAGAATCTTGTGTGGTTTGCTCTCTATTTGCATGACTTCTTGTAACCACTCAAACCTTATCTATTTGATGTCCCTTGTAAAAATTTGGCATTGCTTTTTGACACTATTTCTTGTGTCACTTTGAAAAAAATATCGTGGTCACTCAATCGGAGACACTGATATAAATAACTCGGTTCTACCGAAATTGCAGATGAGCTGCACTACACAATCTCGGTACCATCGATTTATTTATCCCGGAGTTGCCGATTTTCTTTTTGGTCTAAATCTATGTTTCTTTAATATTTTTATTGGTATCTATTCCTGTGATATTCATGTTCCTTCGATGGCCCCTTTATTAAAAAAAATAGGGGGAGACGAACAAACAAGCTATTCTTAGGGGGAGAAATTCTCTATTGAAGGATCCCTAGCCAAAGGGAGAGAAGTTATATTCAATGATTCCCTTAGTTATTTTCTATGAACCCTACTATCAATGACCCTTGATCTCGAGGATCCCTTCCTCGTCAATCATCCCTGGAACTACTCCTAGGTTTAACCTTTTTGGTAATTTATGCCAAAGGGGGATAATATCAAAGCTTCACGCTAAAGGGAGAGTTACATGCTTATGCAAAGAGGAAGATATGATTTAGGGGGAGAGGAAAGGAAACTCTTCTATCAATCCTACACCTGGCCGTCTGCCGCAAGGTTCTTGTCAAAGTGGCGCACAAGAACCCCGGCATCAACTTGTCCAACGTCCTCAACCGCCTGTCGAAGGATGTAGACATCAAGGCACTTGAGGAGCTTGTCGCGCCCATCGTCGACAAGGTAAGACAAGTCAGGCGGGTTGAAGGCGATCACAGGGATTAGCTGCCTTACTTCTCGCGGCAACCCATGCCAAGAACAGTTTGCCTTATGTTAGAATCACGGCAAGACCAGTGTAATATAGCTTGCTATGCTTTGAACAAATGTTATGTTATCCTCCTTGTTTAATTTCTTTCTATATGCATTCACCCTATGCTTGATTGGAGACTTTCCGGCACGCACACCCCCGCCACGAGCACTAGGTGCAGGATTCTAGCAGCCTATTGGCGGGGCTACTGCCGGCAACAGACCCTGCTGTTTTCAGTGTAGTCACCTAGACTATTGAGCGGACTCGAAATAGAATAAGGGTGCAACTAATCACAACAAGGTTCCTTCGTGTGCAGGTTTTTCATGCAAGAGTCGAAATCATCCAGGGAAAGTAACTCCACAAGAGGAATTCACTTGGGGTTTTGCAACTTATCTTTTCATTGTCGTACTCCTTTTGGCAAGATATTTTTTTTGAACGTCGCCCGTAGTTATCCATACCACCATTCCCCCTCCATAGAAGCTGCACGCGAGGTGACCTTCTATCCTTTGAGAAAAATAAAGAAGAGAAAATATGGATGTGTGACCTTGGCGGTCCATTATCCCTTGCCAGGAGTAAGTGCAATGCAATATTTCAGACAAACATGAACATAAGTAAACACGAGAATCAACAAGATTTGCGGAGAACTTAGCTTTATTTAACTACACACAAGGTCTGTGCCTAGCTTTGTACCAAGGATTACATGCTCCGGCGGCAAGACTTGTACAAAAGGTGGTGGCCTGGAGACCCGGTGATTGGGCATCATGGGTAGAACTTGCGAAGATGTTCGATATTCCAGGAGTTGCTCGTTGGAATGCCATCTTCGGTGTCCAGGAAGACTGCGCTAGGCCTGGAGATTCATACTACCCGGTAAGGGCCTTCGCACTTCTGCGTCAACTTGTTGGAACTCTTAGCGGACTAAACGCACCGAAGAACAAGGCCGCCTTCCACAAGACTCCAGGCATTAACTTTGCTGCTATGATAGCAGCGCAAAGCTTGCTGGTAGCGTGCAACTTTCATAGCAGCCTGAAGACGGTCTTCCTCAAGGAGCATCTCGTCATCTTGCCGCAACTGCTCTTGCTCGAGCTCATCATAAGCGAGCACTCAAGGTGACCCGTATATCAGTTCCGTGGGGAGAACTGCTTCTACCCCATATACGAGAGAGAAGGGTGTCTCGCCGATAGCTCAATTTGGTGTCGTTCTGATTGACCAAAGAACCACCAGCAACTCACCAATCCAATGCCTTCCACACTTTTGTTGCATGTCGAAAGTCCTTGCCTTGAGGCCTCGTAGCACTTCAGCATTAGCCCTTTCCTCTTGGCCGTTGCTCCTTCGGTGGGCAATAGAAGCAAAATAGATTTTGCTGCCAAGGTCTTGGACATACTGCATGAAGGTGCGGCCCATGAACTATGTGCCATTCTCAATGATGATCCTGTTAGGAACACCAAAGCGGCAGATTAGTCCTTTGAAGAACTTGACGGTTGACCATGTTGTCACCTTTCTCACTGCTTCCACTTCCGGCCACATTGTGAACTTGTCGATTGCCACGTATAAGTATTCAAAGCCCCTGGTAGCACGGGGGAAGGGGCCCAAGATGTCGATCCCCCAGAACAAAAATGGCCAGGAGAGAGTGATTGTTTGAAGGGCTTAAGCTGGTTGATGTAGTTTCTTCGAATGAAACTGGCATGCTTCACAATTGGTTACTAGTGCAGTTGCATCCTGGAGAGCAGTGGGCTGAAAGAAACCTTGCTGGAATAGTACCAGCAAGTGCTCTTGCTCCTACGTGGGAGCCACAAATGCCTCCATGTATCTCTGCCAATAGCTCTAGTCCATCCTCCCAAGGAATGCACTTGACTTTCACACCATTCGGTCTCTTTCTATATAGGACGTTGTCCACGAATTGGTACATATTAGACCGACGAACTACATTCTCTACTTCCTCTTGTTCCTCAGGGAGTTCTCCTGTTTGAAGGAAATGGATGATGTATTGTGCACATGCTGGAGCCTAGGGCTCGACAACAAGGACTAAAGGCATGTCCTTTGCCGGGGACGCATTTGTCTTGATGGTAAGTGCCCGAGGCCTCGCCAGAGTCTGCTGCCCCCTGGCAAGCCTGGGGGACCGTGTGCTTCCATCGCAAGATCCTGAGCCTCTGCCGAAGCACGGTGCTCACCGGCAAACCTGACATTCTCCCCGGCAACCACCTCGCCGGCGGCTTCTGGGAGTTGTGCGGGGAGATACTTGCTGGAACTCAACTTTGTTCTTTTCTCTTGTATAGTTGATGGTGTCACGGAGGGTTGAGTCAGTCAGAGCATGAAAGTTCCTGGTTCCACATGCAACTTAAGGGCAGCACAGTTCAACATGCCATTAGCAACGTTGTTCTTTGCACGCGGAACGTGCTCCATTTGCAGGCCGTAATAATGATCTTCCAACTTCCTCACTTCATCTACATAAGCTTCCATCAATGGACTCTGATAATCCTTATTCACTTCCCTAATGAAAAGCTGAGAACCACCCCTGACAATAACTTTCTTGATCCCAAGGTATGTCGCGATCCTGAGACCGGCAAGCAGCCCTTCGTACTCGGCAGTATTGTTCATTGATCTCTCCTGGGGAAAGTGCACCTGGATCACATATTTTAGGTGCTCGCCAATGGATGCGAGAAGCAACACTCTGGCACTGCGCCTTGCAGCGAGAAAGCCCCATCAAAATATGAGATCCATGCTTGGTCGGTTTCCTTGCCGGGGAGGGTTGACTCTGGAACTTCTTTGTTTGGTGTTGGGGTCCATTCCGCAATGAACTTTGCCATGGCTCTATTCTAGATAGTCGAAGTACTTTCAAACTTGAGACAAAAGCTTGATAGTTCCAAAGTCCACTCCACAATCCTGCTGGTAGCTTCTGGGTTCCGCAAAATCCCCTATCACGGGAAGCGATTGACAATGGTGCTTGGAAGTAATGGCGTAGCTTCCTCGAGGCCATAAGGAGCTGACAAAATAGGCTGGCCACTGCACCACCTTCTTCTTCTCAACTATCTCATTCAACTGCGCAGATCCTTCCTTGTCGGCACCAGACCCTGCCAGGGAATGTCCTGGCTCGTCGCTTGGCGGTCTTGCCACAGCCACTGCTTCGTCATCAACTTTGCTTTCAGCCACTAGTGAAGCACTCACGACTTGATTTATTGCCGCTAGATATAGTAGCAACGGCTCTTGCGGTTTTGGCACGACTAGGACTGGTGGAGAGGAGAGGTACTTCTTCAAATCCTGTAGCACTACTTCTGTTTCCAGAGTCCATTTCATTGGACCCGCCTTTTTCAAGACTTTGAAAAAGGGCAAGGCACGCTCAGCAAATTTTGAGATGAACCTACTCAGAGCAGCAATGCAGCCGACAAGTCGACGGATCCTTGACACGTCTTGGTGCTTCAATTTTCTCAATTACCTTGATCTTGTCGGCATTTTCTTCAATTCCATGTTGAGATACAAAGAACCGAAGAAGTTTGCCGGATGGGACGCCGAACACACACTTCTTAGGGTTGAGCTTCTTGTTTATCTTGCGCAGGTTTGCAAATGTTTGTTCTAGGTCTGATATGAGCGTAGCCTTGTCTTTGGTTTTGACCACTGTGTCATCTATATAAGCCTCCATATTTCTATGTAGCTGGGGATCAAAACCAACATGAACCGCTATTGCAAATGTAGAACCATCACTTTTCAACCTGAAAGGCATACCCAAAAAGCAATACGTACCACATGGGGTGATAAGTGCGGTCTTCACCTCATCTCCCTTGGGCATGAAAATATGATGATAACCTAAATAGGCGTCAAGGAAAGACAACAAGTCGTAGCCGGCGGTGGAGTCCAGAATCTGGTCGACGTGCGGCAAGGGAAAAGGATCTTTGGGGCAGGCTTTGTTGATGTCCATGAAGTCAATACACAACCTCCATTTTCCATTCGTCTTGCGCACTACAACTGGATAGGCCAACCACGTTGGATGAAGTACTCCTGTGATCAAGCCAGTCGCTTCTAATTTCTTGATCTCTTCGGCAATGAACTGTTGCCACTCCAATGCCTGCTTCCGTACCTTCTGCTTGACGGGCCATGCATGTGGGCAGACAGCAAGGTGGTGCTCAATCACCTTCCTGGGAACACCGGGGATATCAAATGGTTGCCATACAAACATATCGACATTCGCCCATAGGAAGGCGACGAGCACGCTTTCCTATTTGTCGTCAAGGGTGGAACTTATGGTGAAAGTTTCTCCCATACCATCCTCCTTGGCGGGCACCTTCTTAGTCTCTGGCGGAGCTTCCTTGGACTTCTTGCTCTTGCGGTTGGAGCTCTCTGGCACATCGTCAACGGGAGCGCAGCACCCCGAGGAGGCCCGCTTGCCGGAATATGCACCTGAGGCCTTGCCGGTCTTCTTCCCCATGAGAGCTTCAGTGGAAGGAGCTAATGCCTTGGCGGCAGGTGTTGCAGTTGCCTCCCAGTAGAGTTGATCGGCGCAAATAAGTGCGCCTTTCTTGTCGGAGTTGATCGTGATGACGATCATTGGCACCGACATCTTCAGCACATTGTAAGAGAAGTGGGTGGCCGCCCTGAACTTGGCCAGCACTAGGCGACCAAGGATATCGTTGTATGGAAAGGAGATCTTGGCGACGTAAAAAACGATCTTCTCTGTCCTGAAATATATGTCACTGCCAAACGTCACTGGCAGTGTGATTTTGCCCTTCGAGTGTCCTCCCTAAATTGTCCCCTTGGAAAGTGCATGTGGGCTCGAGATCTTCATCAAGAATTTGCAGCCTCTGGATGACATCAGGTGAGATCAGGTTCAGGCTGGCCCCACTGTCGACTAGCATATCCGTCACCTTGAGGTTGCGGATTATTAGGGAAACGAACAACGGCAGGCACCCGACCACAGTTCTGCGATCAGGGTGATCCTCGGCGTCGAAAATGATAGGAGTGTTGGACCACTTCAGAGGTCTGTGGGCACCGATAGATGGCTCCACCGCTTTAACCTCGCGCGCCCACTGTTTGAGTTCGTCGAGAGAGGAATGCGACGAGGCACCTCCCTCAATGCACATCATCTCTGTAGCCTTCCGGAACTCATCCTCGTTGGACTTGTTGTCCTCTTCGACACACATCATCTCTGTAGCCCTCCTGGCCCTTCTCCTTGTCTCGCCTCTCGTACTCGGATTTTTTCTTCTCGGAAAGCTTCTCAACTGGCCGATAGTCCTGGAGATCGTGGCCCTTGGTGCGATGGATCTTGCAATACTGCTTGACGGAGCCTTCCGGCTTGTCGGCAGCCGCAGCCGCCTGTTAGGAAGCTCACCCGGCAGTATCCTTGATGGGGTCATCAACCTTGCCCTTCTTGGATGGCAAGCACGGACTTGGCCTTGCGCTTCTTGTTCAGTCGCTGGCCTTTCTTTGCCGGGGCGGCGGTGTCTTCATCCTCAGAGTCGACCCATGCGCCAATGTCCTCGCTGGGGAGCCTCTTCCCTTCTTCAGCCCAGCACATTTATGTGCCAGAGAGTGAAGCTCGGAAACATCCCTTGTTCATCGCATGCTCTTCCCGCATCCTGCGGTTGCGCACGTTCTGATGGAACGCGCTGATAACAGTGGTAGGATGAACGTATGGTATGTTGTGGTGCATGCGCTTGAACCTGTGGATGTACTTGCGCAATGTTTCACCCTCCTTTTGAGGAATGATGTGCAAATCTCATTCTTGACCAGGAGCTTGGTGGCCTCTGGTAAAAGTGCCAACAAACTCGTGGCACGGGTCTACCCAGGAGGCGATGGATCCTTCCGGTAGGTGCAACAACCACGACCTGACATTGCGCTTAAGCACCAACGGCAAGTAGTTGGCAAGTATCTTATTGTCGCAAGCCCCGACAGCCAGCACCGCAATGGTGTAGATGCTCAAGAACTCTAACGGGTGAGTCTTGCCGTCGTACTTCTCCAGAACCTCTGGCATGAATGTGCGGGAATTGGGCCACTAGAATTGCCGCAGGTCACGGGTAAACACTAGACAACCCACCTCGTAAGGGAGGCTGGCAGGACACCCTGGCACGGGCTTGTCTACAACGGGACCTGTGAGCTTATCAGATTGATGGCGCGCTTCCCGCCATCGCTCGATCATAGTCCAAGCGTCTTCCTTTATTCATTCCTGAAGAACTTGACGCTCGTCGGGGCGAGTCCGTGGATCGAATGACGCCGTCGAGTAACCATTGTAAGCGTTGGTTCGTCGAGTCGGTGACCGGCGTTGTTGCTGTGGAGGAGAGTGCACCATGGTCGCACCGCCTCCGTCCTTCTCACCACTGGCATGAGACGGTTCGGTGGACCGAAACTTGTCAGCGAGGCTGAGGAGGCTCTGAATGGTGGCTCTCCATTCATCGAGCTTCTCCACAGGAGGAGGGTAGTTCAGGAGTAGCTGTGCTCGTGCCATTGCTTCTTCTGACATGTTGGCAGCGAGCAGTGTGAGGAACGCGAGGTGCTTTGACTTCTAAAGGTGTTATAAGGAGCTTCATCGCGGACCCGCGATGACACGCCACTCGCACTAGCATGCTGGCGAGCATGCTGGTCCCACGCACCTTGAGAGTGATGCGCGGGAGCTTTATCGTGGGGACGTTTGGAACCGTGTGCACCGTGGCACTGTTCCTCACGCGCGTCTTGGGAAGGTCGCGGCGTAGGCACCAGCGTGGGCGTCTTGGAAGGTACCCTTCCATCCCCAAAGTTCACCGTACCTCCCGCAGGCGGTACAACTCCGTTTTAAGACCCAGTGGCGCGGGAGTTCTCCCCGCCGCCATGAGCGTCGTCGCGGCGGGCGTCGCTGCTTGCTTGGCCTTGACCATCGAAGTGTCATGGAAGTTTTGGAACTCTGCCTCCTCCTCCACCCGCGTCTACACTATCTTCTGTCTGTGTAGCTGGAGGGACAGTGGACGCGAATGGGCCAACAGCCACCAGGCCCTTCTTGTTGGGGGCCATGGCAATGATGATTATGAAGTAACTGGCGCGCTGATCACTTGATCGGGTTCACGTGACCTCTTCCCCCTACCTGGCATGCCAAAGATGTCGAGGGAAACTACACCTACGGGATCGGAGGGACCCCTTTTCGGTTCGGCGGGGAAGAAGGCTCGCACAAAGAGCAGATTTAATGAACAACACGTGGAATTTTACCCAGGTTCGGTCCACAAAGATGCGTAAAACCTTACTCCTGCTTGGTTGTATTGTGGGTGTTTTTAGGGTTCCAGCTATATGAGTGCTATGAACAGCTGCTACGCGTATGAGCTAGAAGGCCCGAAGTAGAGAAGCCAAAGGTCCCTCTACTATAACGCCCTCGGCCTCCTTTTATATGATCAAGGGGATCCCAATAGTGGCATATAGTGTGTACACGGGGTGCAAAGAGCTACAGTGTTATCATACCTAACACTGAGGGAGTAGGACAGGCGCATTTAATGCACCGTCATGCATCTCTGACTGTCTATGGGACGGGACAGGGGATCGTCCTATCAGCACCATTTAGACCCTCCATCACCGGTGCCACGACACGTGCCCAGGCGGGGCGAATCTTGGCCTCTGCGCTGGCGGGGCTTGCCGGGTCTTGCCGGGGTTTGCCTTGCCAGGGCTTTGCCTTGTCGTGGTTTTGCCTTATCAGGGGTTTGAAGGCCATCCCGGCAAGGTCTTGCCTTTGGTGTTTATTCTCCTGTACTTGTATATAGAAGCTCCCTGCTGGGCCTTGTTGCCAGGGTGGCTACTACTGCCCGTGCATGAGTATGGGGCACTGGAGAGCCCAAAACTCTAGTGCACCGATACACCGATGCAGAATCGGTTGCATCGATGATCTAGGGTTTGGGAGGGTTCTCTGTGAGTGGGGAATCTATGGGACCGAGTGGGAATAGTTGGAAGCACCGATTTTTATGATAGGCTTGGACAGATTTTGTGGAAGAGTTTGTAGGTGTTTTTGGTGACTTTCACTTGTGCACGTGGAGCATTTTGTTCATCAACAGCACCTTACCCCCTTTTAATAGTATTGGGTTTCCTACGGACTCAAAGTGATTTATCACAAAGCAAAATGTAGAGTCCTCTTGCTTGAAGCTTTGCCAATCCTATTCCTTCTCCTTCTTCTTCTTTGGGATACTCTCTACACTCCTTATCCAACCTATCTCTCTATGGACTTTATCTGAAATACACTAGATGAAAGTATTAGTCCAAGAGAGAATGTATGTTGTCATGAATTATCAAAACCACAAAGGGGGCATATTGTGCTTTCAATCTCCCCCTTTTTTGTATTCATGACAACATACAATCGGATCTTCAATTTAAGATATACAAGTACATACGAAGACTTTGAAGGATACATGACTAATACATGCTCCCCCTAGATGTGTGCAATCCATATTAAGGATAGTTTCTTTTGAATGCATGAATGCACACATGATATGAAGGACATGAGAAGTCATGTATGTCGTGGCAATAAGCCTCAAATATATGAGAATGAAATGATTTCATGTTCAAGACTCACTATTGCAAAAAATATGTGCAAGAAACAAGAGGTCAGCTTGAACAAGAATATGATGCATATACTTACCTTGAGGTCCACGAGCATTTATCAGTAGGAACAAACTTGAGAAAACAATGTGAGGAAACATAAGTGTATTTGATAATTCAAATGAAAATGGAACTAATAGTACCAAGATATGGAGGCCATATAAGAAATGATTTCTTTGGGAATGATATGTCTCCTAATAAGTTTAGATTGTTCTCCCCTAGACACCAATTGTGATACCAATTGTGAAGTTTTCCTCTCTCCCTGAATCATAGTATGTGGATATTGAGAGTATGTAGGGATGAGAAAAGTCTAAAGCATATGAGAATCAAATTTCAAATTTTATTCTTCTCCCTTCTCCTTAGGAAGGGTTTGTGTGATAAGGGGTCCTTTATAAGGGGTCCTTTATATTTCTCTGATCACAAATCCTTATGAACTCGAAGCCCTTATCACACAAACACTTCTTAAGGATAAGAGAGAACAATAAAAGTTGAAATTTGATTCTCATATGATTTAGAATTTTCTCATGCCTACCTACTCTCAATATCCACATACTATGATTCAGGGAGAGAGGAAAACTTCACAATTGGTATCACAATTGGTGTTTAGGGGAGAAAACTATAAACTTATTTGGAGACATATCATTCTCAAAGAAATCATTTCTTATATGTCCTCCATATCTTGGTACTATTGGTTCCATTTGCATTTGTATTATCAATACACTTATGTTTCCTAACATTGTTTTCTCAAGTGTGTTCCTACTGATAAATGCTCGAGGACCTCAAGGTAAGTATATGCATCATATTCTTGTTAAAGCTGACCTCTTGTTATTGCACATATTGTTTGCAAGAGTGAGTCTTGAACATGAAATCATTTCATTCTCATATATTTGAGGCATATTGCCACGACATACATGACTTGTCATGTCCTTCATATCATGTGTGTGTTCATGCATTCAAAAGAAACTATCCTTAATATGGATTGCACACATCTAGGGGGAGCTTGTATTAGTCATGTATCCTTGAAAGTCTTCATATATACTTGCATATCTTAAATTGAAGCTTTGATTGTATGTTTTCATCAATTACCAAAAAGGGGGATATTGAAAGCACAACATGCTCCCTTGGTGGTTTCATAATTCATGACAACATACATTGTCTCTTGGACTAATACTTTCATCTAGTGTATTTCAGATAAAGTCAACAGAGAGATAAGTTGGCTAAGGACTGTAGGGATTATCCCCAAGAAGAAGAAGGAGAAGTAATAGCATTGTCAAAGCTTAAAGAAAGAGGACTCTACATTTTACTTTGTGAGAAATCAGATTGAGTCCATAGGAAAGCCAATACTATCAAAAGGGGGTAAGGTCTCGTTGCTGAACAAGATGCTCAAACGTGCACAAGTGATAGTCACCAAAAACACCCACAAAACTCTGCCACATACTCTATCTAGAACCCTACCACTCAAATCGGTAAGACCAACAATTCCTATTTGGACTCACCAAGATTCAAACCCTACACACATGCATGCCAAACCCTAGCCATTTGGTGCAACCGATTCTGCATCGGTGCCACCGAGTTCATGCTGCCAACTTTCGGTTGCCTCGATTCATAAAATCGGAATTTTTGATTTTTTGGATCGGTGTCACCCAGATGAGGTTTCTGACCGTTGGGCACCTGATTAGTGCCACCAAGAATTATATCTTTTTCTCACCGAGATTCGAAAGTTACAACCTTTGGAGCAACTCGGTACCACCAAGATTCACACATCGGTGTCACCGAGTTTGTCACTTAAGGTGTAATAGTTGGATTTTTGGAGATTCCTATATACACCCCTCCAAGCCCACTCACTCTAACAGAAGCACTTGCAACAGATCCGCACCTATCCTATCAGATTTTCTAATAGAGATCCACCTACTAATGTGTTGAGATCATGCCATTCCATTCCAACAATATGAATCTTGATCTCTAGCCTCCCAATTTGCTTTCCACCCAATCAATCTCTTCCACCGAAGCCAAATTTTTGAGAGAGTGATTGAGTGTTGAGGAGTCTATCATCTTGAAGCACAAGAGCAAGGAGTTCATCGACATTATCGAGCCTATTACCTTTTGGAGGGTGGTGCCTCCTAGATTGGTTAGGTGTTGCTTGGGAGCCTCCTACTTCGTGTTGTGGAGTGAACCAATAAGTTTGTAAGGGCAAGGAGATCGCGTAGTTCGTGAGGATCTACCCCGAGAAAGGCTAGTTCTCTATGGACATAGGCCATCATGGTAAGTCAAGGTTGCTACTTCGTGGACCCTTATGGGTGGAGCCCTTCATCGACTCCCGCGACCGCTACCCTCCATGGGTTGAAGACTCCATAAACGTGGACGTACGATAGCATCACATGTCGGAACCACAGGAAAAATCTTCATGTCCTTCATGCGTTTGATCTCCCTATCTCAACTCATTACTTCCATATGCAATGTATTTACTTTCCGCTCCTATACTTGAAGACTTGCATGTGTAGGGTGTGCTAGACTTGCTACAGTTTCTATAATCTACCAACACTTAACTTTGGATATTGTGTAGATTTTATTTTGTGCTAGTAGTCTATTCACTCCCCTCTCTAGACACTCTTCTAGTGATCCCACAACAATGTATGTTGTCATGAATTATCAAAACCACCAAGAGAGCATATTGTGATTTAAATCCGCCCTTTTGGTAATTGATGAAAACATACAATCAAAGCTTCAATTGAAGGTATGTAGAAGTATGTGAAGACTTTGAGGGATACATGACCAATACAAGATCCCCCTAGATGTGTGCAATGCATTTTAAGGATAGTTGCTTTTGAATCATGAGCACACACATAGTCGGAAGGACATGAGAATTCATGTATACCTTGGCAACATGCATCAAATATACATGAATGAAATGATTTCATGTTCAAGGTTCACTCTTGCAAACAATATGTGCAAGAAACAAGAGGTCATCTTGGACAACAATATGATGCATATACTTACCTTGAGGTCCTTCAGCATTTGACAGTAGGGACACACTTGAGAAAACAATGCTCGGAAACACAAGTGTATTATGATAGTGCAAATGCAAATGGAACCAAGAGTACCAAGATATGGAAGACATATAATAAATGATTTCTTGAGAATGATATGTCTCCAAATAAGTTTAGAGATTTCTCTCCTAGATATGGATTTGAAAGTTTCCACCCTCCCTGAATCATAACATGTAGATACTGAGAGGAGGTAGGGCTGAGACAGGTCTAATACGTATGAGAATCAAATTTAAAACAAATTTAATCTGATTCATTATTTATGAATTTTCCTCTCTTCTGCTTAAGAAGTGTTTTTGTGAAAGGTTTCCTGATATTTCTCCCCCTTTATCTTGTTAAGTTTACACTTCTTCTTTTCATGATCATCTCTCTCCCTGAAGCACGAATGCTTGGATATTTCTCCCTTTAGTATTGTATCTCCTCATTTCACATTATCTATCCCTTTAGTATAAGCTTTGAAGATTTGGTATTTCTCCCCCTTTGGCATTAATTTCCAAAAAGGTCTATCAAGGGACAAATAAAAGGAACAATTGAGTGGGAAGGGATCATATAGATTAAGGGTCACTGAGAGCATTTGAGACAACGGTTCCTTGAAAATAATTTTCTCCCCCTTAAGATCTGAAAACTTTTAAGATTTCACATCCTTTGATGTAGGAATCCTTGATTGCTGAAGATTATTTCTTTAGGAGTTTCTCCTCCTACATCATTGGAATCATTAAACTGACCATAAGACCAAAACAGACAAATTGCATAGGGACGGTGGTTCCGAGGCAAAGGTGTCGGTAGCACCGATATGTGTTTCTGCAGTAGGACTGCAATATCGGTGAGACCAAGTTTTTGTGATCATAGGCTCCGAGTTGGAAAACAAAAACATGGCAACTTTGTTAAATGCAATTTTTCAGGAAGTCTGAAATGTGTCTCAAACATTTAGAATGAATTTTCAAAAATATTTGCAATTAATTTTCAGAAAGATTTGCAATGAATTTTTAGAAAGATTTGCAATGAATTTTCAGAAGGATTTGCAATGAATTTTCATCTAGGGTAGAGTTGAATGGAAATGTCAAAGATCAACACAAGAAGGGTTCTCCATTCAATTCTTTTAACTAGATGATGGGTCATGACTGGGTCGCCTATGTTAGAGTACATTAACTTAATGAGTCAAGCAAGAATACTTGATCATGGTTCATACGCATCATTAAGCTTGAAATGGGGGTTACCATTTTTTGTTTAAGAATTTTAATGTCTTCATATCACTTGAGTTGCTTTTTCTCATGTCTTGGAGTAAAGCTATATCAAGGATATGAGTACATACATTTGAGTGATGTTGATGACGTGGCTTGTAGGTGAACTTGATGAGGATGCTCGAGGTTGATGAAGGTCATCCTGAGTTGGCAGCTAACCTTTTTGTTTTCGTTCACTTTTCAGCTACATAGGTTAGTCACGCAAGGAAGAACAAGATATATCCAAACGACTTGATCCCAATTGAGAATTAGCTATTATGATCACATCAAAAATATGTCAAGGACATGTTTTATAGTCTTATTCCTTTCATCACCAAAGAGAGGTGTGGATACTTGGTCATGACATGATTGCTTAAGATATGAGTTTATGGCAATATTTTAGAGTGTTGATCTTCCAAGTACATATAAAAGGGTTAGATGCAATACAAGGGAGCATAGAATTCCAAGATACATGATATTCATGGTAATGATAGCATGGAACGGTTGGGTAAGCTCAACCCCTCGTATGCATCCGAGTGAGCTTAGATCAAGTTTGAACCATCAATGATGTTCAACTCACACCTCAAGTGACAAAACACTTTTTCATGCAGTGGCTTAGTAAAAATATCGGCCAATTTCTTGTTAGTCCGAACATGCTTAAGATTAATGTCTCCTTTGGCAACATGATCAGGAACGAAATGATGTCAAACTTGAATGTTCTTAGTTCGAGAATATTGCACGGGATTATGACCAATATTAATAGAAATTTCATTGTCACAAAGTAATGGAACATTTTTCACATGTATTCCATAATCTTTAAGCGTTTGTGTCATCCATAGCAATTGCGCACAACATGATCCAGCGGCAATATACTCAACTTCGGCGGTAGAAAGACATACCTAGTTTTGTTTTGTGGAGGACCATACATAAGAGATCTACCAAGAAATTGACATGTACTCGAGGTGGATTTTCTATCAACCTTGTCACCGGCATAGTCCGAGTCGGAGTAGGCAAAAAGATTAAAGGAAGATCCCTTGGGATACCAAATGCCAAAGTTTGGTGTATGTATCAAGTATCTCACAATACGTTTCGTGGCCAAAAGGTGACACTCTCTAGGTGCAGCTTGATATCGGGCACACATGCACACACTAAGCATAATATTGGGACGGGAGGCACATAGATATTGCAATGAACCAATCATTGATTGATAAACCTTTTGTTCAGCTGGTTTGTACTCCTTAGTGAGATCAACATGTCCACTACTGGGCATGGGAGTTTTCATACCTTTGAACTCTTGCATGTTGAACTTCTTGAAAAAGTCCTTGGTGCACTTGGTTTGAGAGATAAATGTACCCTCTCTCATTTTCTTGATTTGTAGACCAAGGAAGAGTTTCAGATCACACATCATGGACATCTCATATTTCCCTAACATCAACCTTCCAAATTTCTCACTAAATTGTTGGTTAGTAGATCGAAAGATGATATCATCCACATAAATTTGGCACACAAATAATTCACCATTACCTCTCTTTCTGAATAAGGTTGCGCTAATTTTACTGATTTCAGAACCTTTTTAAATAAGAAACTTCGTTAGGCATTTATACCAAGCGCGAGGAGCTTGATTAAGACCATATAATTCTTTGCGAAGTTTGTAGATGTGGTCAGGTTTCTTAGGATTTACAAATTCAAGAGGTTGTTTAACATAGACTTCCTCCTCTATTTCTCCATTTAAAAAGGAATTTTCGATATCCATTTGGTAAAGAGTGATGTCATGGTGATTGGCATAAGAAAGAAGAATTCGAATAGCTTCAAGTCTAGCGATGGGGGTGTAGGTCTCACCATAGTCCATCCTTTGACTTGCGTATATCCTTGGGCTACGAGACATGCCTTGTTGCATACAACTTGACCATTTTCATCTTGTTTGTTCTGAAACACGCATTTTGTATCGATGATGTTTTTCTCATTCTTTGGCATCTACACGAGTGTCCACACTTTGTTCCTCTCGAAGTTGTCAAGCTGTTCATGAATAGCGTTCACCCAATCCCAGTCTTCAAGAGCTTGTTCAACCTTCAAGGGTTCAATGCTAGAGATGAAAGAATAATGCTGACAAAAATTATCTAAGCGAGTGATCCTCCCGATTTGTATGTCATCGAAGATTATGTTTAGAGGATGGTTCTTGGTCACTTGTGCTCGAACTCGGGGTAGCTTTTGCTTGTTGGATGGTGGAGCTTGTTCTTCATCATCTCATTCATCTTCGTTGTTGTCGAAGGTGGCATCTCCTTGGGGTGGTGGTGAAGGAGGTTGTGGTGTATCTTCATGATGTACTTCCTCCTCCTTTTCATCTTGTCGTGCACCACTTGTGGATGCTTCCATGTTGTTTTATCAGTAGCCTTGATGTGAAGTAGGAGCTTCCACATGGGTTGATGAAGTACTTTCCTTCACCTCTTTGGGACGAATATTACCAATGGACAAGTATTGGATAGCTTCCTAAAGATCCTTATGTCCTACGTCATTTGGCAATTATTCGACTTGCGAACCATTAGATTCATGAAACTTCACGTCTACCGTATCTTCAACTTTTCGGGTGAAGTTGTTGTAGACATGGTAAGTGTGAGAGTTCGATCTGTAACAAAGTAGGAATCCTTCATGAGATTTGGGAGTAAATTTAGAACGACGATGCTTATCAAGAATGAAGCACTTAGAGTCGAATACCCGAAAGTATCCAACTTGGGATTTGTTACTGGTGAGTAGCTCGTATGTCGTTTTAATGAGAAACTTGTGCAAGTAGAGTCAGTTCGTGGCATGACATGCAATTTCCATGGCTTCCGTCCATTTTGTTGAGGCATGTACAGAGCCGAGAACTCATGTGAAATACCTTCTTCGTCGAGAAAGGTATCCGCATGGGTGTTCTTGTACTCCGATCTGTTATCGCTTTGAACCTTCTTGATCATCATTTCAAATTGATTTTGTGCTTTGCGTGCAAATTTCTTCAAGATCTTTTGTACCTGTGACTTATCATCAAGAAAGAGTACCCACGTAAATCTGGAAAAAGCATCAACTATAACTTGACCTTAAGAGTTTCCACCAAGGCTCTTATAAGCATTGGGACCAAAAAGATCCATATGAAGTAACTCGAGTGGTCTCCTAGTAGTCATGTTGTTCTTGACCAGATGATTTGCACCTACTTGCTTTCTAGTTTGACAAGCGCTACAAAGCCTATCTTTGGCAAAGATAACATCTTTAAGACCAAGAATGTGAACGCCCTTGGTAAGCTTATCTAGATTGCGCATGCCATGTCCTAGCCTTCTATGCCATAGCCAAACCTTAGATGATTTTGCAATGAGAGAAGTATGAGGTTTGTCCTTTTTATTGAAATCGACAATGTATGGATCATCTCTACGAATATTGGTAAAGACATATTTATGATTATCACAACAAAACACTTGGCAATCTACTAAATAGCACATTGAAACCGAAGTTTGCTAGTCTAGACACGGAAAAAAGATTTTAGCCAAGGGACTCGACAAGCATGAAATTTTGAATAGAGCTATCATGAGATATGGCCACCTTACGAAGGCCAAGTACCTTACCCTTAGAGTTGTCTCCAAAGGTCACATACCTGCGAGGTCCTTGATTAGGTGTGATCTCTTGGAACATGTCTTTATCTCTAGTCATATGATCGGTGCATACACTGTCGAGAATCCACTCTTTTTCACTGGACATGTAATCCTTGAAGTTATCCATGAGACTTGGGAACTTCATCATCTTGGCACACATGGTGTCAAACGTCTCATCATCATCATAGTATCCATGTTCTTCATTGTCATCATTAGGTAGAATCTCCTCATCATAGAAACCAAGAGATTCGTTACAATTTTGATGAAGACAATGTTCAAGCTTATGTATGTGAATGGCTTCTACAACAATGTTGATTATGGTAGTGACATCTCCTTTAGCACGCATAAGATCACAAAGCTGAAATAAGCATTTATCAAAGTTTGGATCACTAGACTTCATTCCATGAAAAGCAATAGTTTTATGAAGAATTTCATCCAAATTACTTAATGAATAATTTGGATATCGTTTCTCCAAATCATTCCACAAAGTATAAGAACATTCAAAATTCTTCAATTGAGTAAGCACAAATCCTGGTAAACCTTTAATGATAAGGTTGACAATTCTAAGGTTACCAATCATGTCAATTTCCTCTTCGTATGTGGGGTGTAAGGAACCAATGGGGAACACATAGGGATTTTCAATACACTTTCGCAAATGGAATTTGTCGAATAGAACAATCATAGCATCTTTCCATTGACTATAGTACTCCCCATCAAGAATAGGCACTCTACAACTCAAACTCTCCAAACTAGACATATCCATCTTCCTCCAAAGGTGATTAAACCAAGGTAATGGCGACCTTACTCTGATAGCAATTGTGGGATCACTAGAAGATTATGTCTACAGGGGGTGAATAGACTACTAGCACAAATTAAAATCTACACAATATCCAAAGTTAATGATTTGCATATTTTAGCGATTATAGCAAGTCTAGCACACCCTATACATGCAAGTCATCAAGTATAGAAGCGGAAAGTGAAGACATTGCACATGGAAGTAAGGAGTTGATATAGGGAGATCAAAAGCATGAGGGACACGAAGATTTTTCCCGTGGTTCCGATAGGTGGTGCTATCATACGTCCACGTTTATGGAGACTTCAACCCACGGAGGGTAACGGCCACGAGAGTCCATGGAGGGCTCTTCCCACGGAGCGTTCCACGAAGAAGCAACCTTGTCTATACCATGATGGCCTACGTCCACGGGGGACTAGCCTAACTCAGGGTATACCTTCACGAAGTAGGCGATCTCCTTGCCTTTACAAACTTCTTGGTTCACTCCACAACAAGAAGTAGGAGGATCCCAAACGACACCTAACCAATCTAGGAGGAACCACACTCCAAATGGTAATATCCTCGATAATGTCGATGAACTCCTTGCTCTTGTGCTTCAAGATGATAGACTCCTCAACACCCAATCACTCTTTCACATATTTGGCTTTGGTGGAAGATATTGATTGGGTGGAAATCAACTTGGGGAGGTTAGAGATCAAGATTCGTATGGTTGGAATGGAGTGGCTTGATCTCAACACATGAGTAGGTGGCTCTCTCTCAGAACATTTGATGGGATAAGTGGAGATCTATTCTGAGTGCTTCTCTTGTGAGTGAGTGGTGGTGGAGGGGTATATATAGGCATCTCCAAAAATCAACCATTATACCTAAAGTGACCAACTCGGTGACACCGAAATGTGAATCTCAGTGGTACCGAGTTGCTCCAAAGGTAGCAACTTTTGAATCTCGGTGATATCAATACAAAGATCTCGGCAGTACCAATAAGGTGACCAACGGTCAGAATCCACAACTCGGTGACGCTGATCCAAAATCTTGCAATTTTTGAGTTTAAGACTCGAGGTAACAAAAAGTAGGCAAGCTGAACTCAGTGGCACTGATGCAGAATCGGTTGCACCAATGATCTAGGGTTTGGTAGGGTTCTGTCTGAGTGGGGAATCAATGGGACCGAGTGGGAATAGTTGGCAGCACTAATTTTCATGATAGGCTTGAACAGACTTTTGTGGAAGAGTTTGTTGGTGTTTTTCGTGACTATCACTTGTGCACGTGGAGCATTTTGTGCACCAACAGTACCTCACCCCCTTTTAATAGTATTGGCTTTCCTATTGACTCAAAGTGATTTATCACAAAGTAAAATGTAGAGTCCTCATGCCTGAAGCTTTTCCAATCCTATTCCTTTTCCTTCTTATTCTTGGGGATACTCTTCACACTCCTTAGCTAACCTTCTCTATGGATTTTATCGAAAATATACTAGATAAAAGTATTAGTCCAAGAGACAATGTATGTCATCATGAATTAACAAAACCACCAAGGGAGCATATTGTACTTTCAGTTTTAATATATATTAATAAATAAGTTGTTTAGTAGAAGGATTTTTGTATCACAGGAGAAAGATTTGTCCCTAGGCAATCGATAACTAGACCGGTACCACTGTTGGAGTTTTATATGAGGGTGAGGTATACGCTAACATACTTTTCGTACTTGGATCATATGCACTTATGTTAGAATTCTAGCAAGCATCCGCAACTACTAGAAATTAATTAAGGTAAATCCAACCACCGCACTAACACATAAAGTCCCCTTTATCCCATATGTAAACAATCCCCTTACTCGGGTGCATGTCTCTGACACTCTCGAAACCCACTATAAGAGAATCATAAACATATTCCAAAACCCTACAACGGGGATCCCACACGCTTGCGTGACATGTGGGCATCATAGGACAACACCAAAATAGAACATACATCTAAAACCAATCACGATCATCAATCAACCCATAGGACAAAAGAAATCTACTCAAACATCATAGGATAGCCACACACCATTGGATAAGAATTTATAGCATTAAGCACCATGTTCAACTATAGATTACAATGGGGAGAATAGGTTTTACACCTCTGCATAGAGGGGGGGAGAGTTGGTGGTGATGGCGGTGAACTTGTTGGTGTAGATCGCTGTCGCGATGGATGCCCTGCTACTTCATGAGCTTGCGTCGGTTTTCGCTTGAAGAGGAAAGGGTGATGTAACAAAGTACATAACTATTTCGCTCAGTTGTTGAGAACCAAGGTATCAATCTAGTAGGAGGTACAATCAAGGACCCAAATTATGCACCTACACAAACAATCAAACACTTGCACCCAACGCTATAAAGGGGTTGTCAATCCCTTCACGGTTACTCGCAAGAATGAGATCTGATACAGATAGATATAAAAGATTGCTAGAAGTAAAACTAAATAAAAGTATATAAAATTGCAGCAAGGTATTTTTGGTATTTTTGGATTATAGATCTGAAAATATAATATGCAAAATAGACTTGGGGGCCATAGATTTCACTAGAGGCTTCTCTTTTGAAAGAAAATAATACGGTGGGTGAATAAATTACTGTCGAGCAATTGACAAAAAAGCTTATAGTTATGACGATATCCAAGGAAATGATAATGCATATAGGCATCACGTCTATATCAAGTAGACCGAAACGATTCTGCATATACTACTATTACTCCACACATCGACCGACTTTGCCTGCATCTAGAGTATTAAGTTGATGAGGAACAGAGTAATGCATTAAGTAAGATGACATGATGCAGAGGGAGAAGCTCAAGCAATATGATGAAAATCCCATATTTTTATCCTTGATGGCAACAATACAAATACGTGCCTCGCTACCCCTAATTTGTCACTGGGTGAGGACACACCAGATTGAGCCCAAAACTAAGCACTTGTCCCATTGCAAGAATTACCAATCTAGTTCTCCAAACCAAACCAATAACTCGAAGAGACTTGCAAAGATATGAAATCATGCATATAAGAATTCAGAGAATATTCAAATAATATTCATAGATAATCTGATCATAAGCCCACAATCCATCTGATCTCGACAAACACACCGCAAAAGAGTATTACATCGGATAGATCTCCATGAAGATCATGGAGAACATGGTATTGAAGAACATAGAGAGAGAAGAAGCCATCTAGCTACTAGATATGGACCCGAAGGTCTGTGTTGAAGTACTCACGCATCAACAGAAGGGCAATGGTGTTTATGTAGATGCCCTCCGTGATCGAATCCCCCTCCAGTAAATTACCGAAAAAAGCTCCAAGATGGGATCTCACGGGAACAGAGGCTTGTGGCGAAGGAAAAGTATTATCGTGGCTCTCTTCTTGGTATTGGGGAATATTCCTGAATTTATAGGCAAAGAATTAGGGTTGGAGGAGCTACGGGGGGCGGGCACAAGCCAGGGCGCCTCCCCCCTAAGGCACACTCAGGTGGCTTGTGGCCCACCCGTAGGTCTTCTAACCTCTTCTCCAAGTCTCATGGGTTCCTTCTCGTCCAAGAAAAATCATCGTAGAATTTTATACCATTTGGACTCCATTTTATATTCCTTTTCTGCAATACTCAAAAACAAGGAAAAAACAGAAACTGGCACTGGGCGCTAGGTTAATAGGTTAGTCCCAAAAATAATATAAAATAGTATATTAATGCATATATAACATCCAAAACAGATAATATAATAGCATGGAAAAATCAAAAATTAGGTCTAGGAGAAGCATTTGTGTGGCTCCTTTTGGTATTGGGGGAATATTTGGGTATTTATAGGACGAAAATTAGGGCTAGGAGACCCGCCAGGAGGTGGCAAACCTGCAAGGCACGACCAGGGTGGTGTGGCCGCGCCCCTGGCTTTTGATCTCCTAACAGCTTCCCTGTTGAGCACTCCAAGCCTAGTAGATCTCTTTCATTCCAGAAAAATTCATTCCGAAGATTTTATTTCGTTTGGACTTCATTTAATATTCCATAACTGCAATACTCAAAAACAAGGAAAAAAAGAAATTGGCACTAGGCTCTAGATTAATAGGTTAGTCCAAAAATAATATAAAGTAGCATATTAATGCATATAAAACATCCAAAACAGATAACATAATAGCCTCACACAATCAAAAATTATAGATACGTTGGAGACGTATTAGCATCCCCAAGCTTAATTCCTGCTCATCCTCGACTAGGTAAATGATAAAACATAATTTTTGATGTGGAATGCTACCTAAAATATTTATCCATGTAATATTCTTTATTGTGGCATGAATGTTCAGATCCATAAGACTCAAAACAAAAGCTTAATGTTGACATAAAAACAATAATACTTCAAGCATACTAACAAAGCAATCGTGTCTCTTCAAAATAACATGGCAAAAGAAAGTTATCCCGACAAAATCATATGGTTTGGCTATGCTCCATATTCCCCACACAAAGTATTTAGATCATGCACAACCCCGATGACAAGTCAAGAAATTGTTTCACACCTTTTATGTTCTCAAACCTTTTCAACTTCCATGCAATACATGCGTGTGAGCCATAGATATAGCACTATAGGGGGAATAGAATATGGTGGAGGTTATGAGGAAAAGGAGAAGATGGTATCACATCAACTAGGTGTATCAACAGACTCTGGAGATGCCCATTAATAGATATAAATGTGAGTGAGTAGGGATTGCCATGCAATGGATGAACTAAAGCAATAAGTGTATGAAAGCTCAAAAAGAAACTAAGTGGGTGTGCATCCAACTCGCTTGCTCAAGAAGACCTAGGGCAATTGGAGGAAGCCCATCATTCGAATATACAAGCCAAGTTATATAATAAAAATCCCACTAGTATATAAAAGTGACAAAATAGGAGACTCTCTATCATGAACATCATGGTGCTACTTTGAAGCACAAGTGTGGAAGAAGATAGTAGCATTGTCCCTTCTCTCTTTTCTCTAATTTTTTTGGTCGGAATCTTTGGCCTATCTTTTTTTATTTGGGATTCGTTGGCCTTTTTTTTATTTTTAAAGTCTGGAGTCTCATCCCAACTTGCGAGGGAATCATAGCTTCCATCATCCATTCCTCACATGGGACAATGCTCTAACAATGATGATCATCACACTTTTATTTACTTGCAAGTCAAGAATTACAACTTGATACCTAGAACAAAATATGACTATATATGAATGCCTCCGGCAGTGTACCGGGATGTGCAATGATCTAGCATAGCAAATGACATCAAAAAATGGACAAGCCATGAAAACATCATGCTAGCTATCTTACGATCATGCAAAGCACTGTGAAAATGATGGTGTGTGTCATAATAAAACAGAACGGTGGAAGTTGCATGGCAATATATCTTGGAATGGCTATGGAAATGCCATAATATGTAGTTATGGTGGCTGTTTTGAGGAAGGGTATATGGTGGGTTTAATTGCGTGGTACTAGAGAGGCTAGCAAAGGTGGAAGGGTGAGAGTGCGTATAATCCATGGACTCAACATGAGTCGTAAAGAACTCACATACTTATTGCAATAGTCTATTAGTTATCAAAGCAAAGTGTTAGACAAATTGTCCTAGGAGAGAGGTTGGTAGGATTTAACCGTCGCGCGCTCCCAACCCTCACACAAAGGACGACAATCTGTAAAAAAATCATACTCCGTCTTTGTTACATAACGGTTCACCATACGTGCATGCTACGGGAATCACAAACCTTTAACACAAGTATTTCTACCAATCCAAAATTACTCACTAGCATAACCCTAATATCGCCATCTTTATATCTCAAAAGTTTATGCAAGGAATCGAACTTCTCATAGTATTCAATGCACTTTATATGAATTTTTTATTATATCCCTCTTGCATGCCAATTATATTAGGAATAAATTCATAACTTAAAAAAATTACCATGCTGTTTAAAGACTCTCAAAATAATATAAGTGAGGTAGGATAGTTCAATTATTTCTATAAATTAAAACACCATCGTGCTCTAAAGAGATATAAGTGAAGCACTAGAGCAAAATTGCCTAGCTCAAAAGATATAAGTGAAGCACATAGAGTATTCTAATAAATTCACGGTTCATGTGTGTCTCTCTGAAAATATGTGTGAATCAAGGATGATTGTGGAAAACTAAAAAGCAAAGACTCATATCATACAAGATGCTCCAAGAAAAAAACATATCATGTGGTGTATAAAAATACAGCCTCAAGTAAATTTACCGATAGATTGAAGATGAAAGAGGGGATGCCTTCCAGGGCATCCCCAATATTAGGCTCTTTGATATCCTTGAATATTCCTTGGGGTTCCCTGGGTATCCCCAAGCTTAGGATCTTACCACTTCTTATTCCGTAGTCCATCAATTCCTTACCCAAAACATGAAAACTTCACAACACAAAACTTAACAAAAAAACTCGTGAGATCCGTTAGTATAAGAAAAATAAATCACCACTTTAGGTATTGTTGTGAACTCATTCTTTATTTATATTAGTGGAATATCTACTGTATTCCAACTTCTCCATGCTTCATACCCCCTGATACAACCCATAGATACATCAAAATAAGCAAACAACGCAAACAAAACGGAATCTGTCAAAAACAGAAAATTATGTAGAAATCAGTAAACTTCGAATAATTTTGTATAGGCAAAAATTCTGAAAAAATACGATAGTCTGGGAAATTTGTTTATAAATGTTGTGCAAAATTTAAGATGCATTTGGTTGTAGCGATCCGACTCAAAATGAGTCAAGCCTCTATGTTTTCTGTGCCATCCCTGGATCAGTATGCTGGCACACACAGTACATCAATGTATATATCAAAGTGCAATCACATGTAATTAACGTAAAACTGATATATACCTTAAAACCTCAGTGGAAACAGCCAATGGGAGTGGAGTCCCAATAACACCAACGGTAGGTTGAGTGTAGGCCGTAACCCTGAATCGTACTCTTACCCGTCGTAGAGCTTATCTGTAACATAAGACGTTGCAGCCGTGTAGGTCAGCATTTTGAATATGCCGGCAAGTCACAAAAGGGGTGTAAAGTAATCATCTATTCTACATGCATATATGGCAAGTGGGGTAGTGGGTTTTGCATAAAGCCAAAGTTTTTCCTACAACAAGAGAGGGAAAAAGCATAATTACTACAATGTTGGTTGATTAATGAGATGGTTCCACCAACCAATTCTCATACCCAAGTTGTCATTAATAAACCCACATCAATACAATTAATTGTGTTGAGAGTTCGAGATAGTTTCAGTTCCTTTGGCTCAAGTTGTCCATGATCGTGGAAACGGCTAATCGATTATGTTTTAGTACTCTGCAGAGTTTTGCACACGTTCCCCATAAGATTTGATCGCCTCCGTTGGATTTCTCACACTTCATGGTGTTTGAGAAACGGATGACCAAAACATGGTCTTCTAAAGGGTTTCCCCCAGACTCTGTCGGTGCCTATCCTTTCCTACCGTTCTTCTACATCTCGTAGCACCGCCTGTCCAGGGTCACCACGATATCCAACCAAGCCAGAGCCCATACTGGCTTGTGGCTATGCAGGTAAGCCTTGGGTATTGAAGCATCCATCCATCTCTTTGTGCCTGGGTGGACCTTTCCGCGTGAATACTGGCACTTCCCCAGCAACACCTAGGCTAACCACTTGTTTCTCCAGGGCGCCATTCAACCATCATCCACCCAGAGGTATGTTGAAAACTTTGAGTCTTGAAGACTTGATTCATCTTGTAGGTCTTGAAATTATTAACTCACAACTCTCATGAATCACACAACCAACCCCGTCTACTAATTGCATAGCAAAATTTAAATCAACGTTTCCTGGGGCCAAAGTGTCAAAGGGTTGAGGGGTGCCTACCACATGATACTACATCAAGTAACCAAGTTTCTAGTTTACCTACTTTGCATGCAATTGGGGAGATGGTAGAACTAATGCAATAAAAACATAGGTATACATGGTCAAAGTGACTTGCCTGTATTGTTGATGAAGAAATAATATCGCTCTCAAAGATAACTGATAGACTATTCGTCACTCTCCGATGAAAATCTATACAATAAAACATTGCATTCATATAACCAATCATACTAGCAGTCAATACTAACAATCAAAAGGCAACACAAAACCAAAAGCAACATGGTGGTGATGAAGGAAATACTTAAGACAAAACTCAAATGACAAAACTACATCAACACAACTAAGGTGGTGACGAAGGGAATACCTAAGACAAAAGTTAAAATCAACAAAACTTCATCAACACAACCAAAGTTGGTTTTCTCTACTAGTACATCCAAATTTTTCAAAAGTAACAAACAAATACAAAGTAAAATATAATCAAAGTAGTTTAGTAAATATTTTACTTAGCAAAAAGAATTACTTTTGAAGAACAACTAAGAATTATGAAAAACAACACTCTAAACAACATAGGCTTTCTTAACTACTAGAACATATCAGCAGAAAATACCAAGTTAATAAATGAAAAACAAAATTTTAAAGCAAATAATTAACAGAAAGTATTTTCTCATAAATCTTTATTTTGCAAAAAGAACTAAGTGAAAAGCTTTTATAAAGATTCTTCTTTTGATAAGGTCACCCTTGGCTTAAACCACAAACAATCTCAACTATAATACAAATTGTTTCTGGTCTAACCTTAGATTAACATAAAATCAAACTTATAAAACAATTTGTGGAAACTATTTCCAAATAGTGGATCAAAACTAGCAATGAAAATCCAATTGCAAGTTATATTTGAACTAGAATTGATTTTCATGCAATCAACTAATAAAATATTATTTGTTTTGAAGGGCTACTATTATCTAACAGAAAACTTTATAAAAGTTTATCACTATTATAAAATAAAATAATTTAAAACAAAAAGGAATATAAATAGACCTAATAGAACTAAACATAATATGTTTTGCTTGAAAATACTACTATAAAATATTTCTAAAAATCTCCAAACTCTACCTACTGATAAGTAAGGTCACTAGTGACAAGTAGCAAAAAGAATCAACTAAAAATATATTTTTAAACTCAAGTTATTCAGAAAACAAGATTTGAATCAAATCTGTTTGAAACCAATTATAAATTATTCAAATTTGGTCAAACTTCATATCAACAGAAACTACATAAAATTTGTGACACAATGCAAAAAGAATCAATCAAAAACTCTAAATATTTGAAAAGATATAACAAAAATAAAAACAGAACCTATTCTGTTTTCTAAAACAAAAACAGAAAAAAGGAAAAACTAAACTAACGGACAGGGGGTGACGTGTCGTTCTCTGATTGGCTACAGGGTGTGCGTGCTGATGTTTGCGGGCGGATGACCAATTGTTAGAAGAAAACTTTTCGGTGTTTTAATGGTTCTAATTTGGATCGTTAGATCCAGATCCAACGGTTAGGGGAGGGGGAGGGGTGCTCACAGGGGAATGGCGGCGCCCCGGCGATGTCAACGGAGGCCGGCGGCTCAATGGTGCTCGGGGGCGGCGCTCCAGTGGTCGGAGAGGGCATCCGAGTGGTCCAATCGATGGCGACGGACCTCCAGCGTCCGTTGGTGGAGACGGCGAGACGAGGGAGCGTCGGAGTTGAGCTCCATGAGCTCGCGATGGTGGTGGCCGAGGGGAACTCCGGCGAGGTAGTCGGGGAAGGTGCTCCAATGACCTCCGGCCACGATGGAGGGTTCCAGGTGATCGTGGTGGCGCTACATTGATGATGGGCTAGGTCAGGGGGGTCAGGGAGGAGGGTGGTGAGCAGCACGAGCTCTGGGAGATTCGGGTGGAACGGAGCTCCGGCTAGGGATTCCGGTGAGGGGAGGGGGTCAGACGAGGGGGAAATGGGGAAACGAGATGCGGGGTCGTCGGGGCTTTTATAGGCTACCTTGGGGCATCAGGGAATGGCAGGAGGAGGGATCTCCAGGGTCCGTGGTCGCCGGCGTGGTTTGGGGAGCGAGAGGAGGGAGGTGAGCGCGCGGTGAGTGGGAGCGGTCGGTGGGGCCGGGGTGTCAGCGAGAGAGAGGGAGAAGGAGCGATCAGCGGTGACCATTGCGGAGAGGTTTTGGGGAGGGGTTACAGGCGGTGGGCCGATGGGCTTCAACTCACGTTATATAGTTTCTTATTTCTATTTTTCTAGAGTATTTAACACTCTTCAATGCATTCAAATAATCTCCAAAAATAGGGAATATATATCAAAATGATCAGGGCATTAAATTCCATTTAATGAAGATTTTTCCACGTCCAAAATAAATACTTTTAAAAAATTTGTTTTCAGAAAATGCCTAAATGGCTTTATTTATTTTTGCAAATATTTTTCAAATAACCACTTGGGTTTTATGATTCAAAAACTTCACAAAAATACCCCTAGTTTGGAGTGTCATATTACTCTTCTCAAAAACTTTGTCAAGGGGTTTGAATGCTTACAATTTCAAATAGGGAATTTAAATATGGAAATGAAACTCCATATGAGAATTTCTCAAATAGTTTTCATATTCTTCTTTTAAACTTCCAACTCATATTTCATATAATTTGAAGAAGTCCTTTTATCCTCTCTCATGAAAATCATTGAGTTGCATAAAGTTTCTGAATTTGAACTATTTTCACATGAAATTCAAACCATTTTCAAATCCCTTTTCGTTTCTATAAATGGAAGAAGTCATATCATCTTCACTCTGGGATTTTGTGATGAAATGAGTTTGAATTCCTGCAGAGTGAAAGTTTTGGGAAAGTCATTTTAATCCCTCTCACTCAAAAGTTTTCAAAAGTTTGAAATTTTCACTCAATTTCAATCACTCAAGCAAACAAACAATCATTCTAGTATTTATTATAACATTCCAAATTTTGGGATGTTACAAGATGCATTTGGTGCTCTGGTGAATTTATAAAATTCCTAGACTCTGCACAAAAGTTTCTGTTTTTCTGCAAGCTCAAATCAACAATCATCGTAGACCATCCCAAAGGTCTTACTTGGCTCAAACACTCACTAAAACACCAAAACAAAATTAATACAGAGGAAATAATGATTAAAACACTCAATAACAGAAACAGAAACATAAACATAAAATGAAATTGGGTTGCCTCAGAACAGACACTATTGTTTAATGCCCCTAGGTAGGAATAACACAATAGATCTAGGTATTGTCATCTTTGCTATGCAATCCATAAGTAGCTCTCATAGTAGATTCATAAGGTAGTTTTATTTTCTTTCTAGGAAAGTGTTCCTTAAATTGGAATCTAATGTTTCCTTCTTTCATACCAATAATTGCATTGATCGTTCTAAGGAAAGGTCTACCAAGAATAATAGGACATGTAGGATTGCAATATATATGAAGAACAATGAAATATACGGGCACACATAATTCCTATTTTCAACAATAATAACATCATTAATCCTTCCTGTAGGTTTCTTAATAGTGGAATCCACTAGATGCAGATTTAAAGAGCAATCATCAAGTTCACGGAAACCAAGCACATCACATAAAGTTTTCAGAATCGTGGAAACACTAGCACCCAAATCACACAAAGCATGGCACTCATAATATTTAATTTTAATCTTAATAGTAGGTTCCCAGTCATCATAAAGCTTTCTAGGTATAGAAAATTCCAGCTCAAGTTTTTCTTCAAAAGATTTCAGCATAGCATCAACGATATGTTTAGTAAAAGCCTTATTTTGATTATAAACTTGAGGAGATTTCAACAAGGAAATAGAATCAATCAAAGAACAACTATCATAATTAAAGTCCTTGAAATCCAAAAGAGTTGGTTCTTGCTATTTAATGTTTGACCTCTTCAATCCACTTTGATCAATTTTAGCATTAAGATCTATAAACTCCGAATCATTGGGATGACTTTTAACTAAAGTTGACTTATCTCCAGTCCCATCTTTATCAAGATTTATATTGGGAAACAAAGATTCAATAGGAGTCACATCAATCACTTTAAGATCTTCATCATTATTTAAAGATTTTGGCTTCCCGACCATTTTATTGACTAAGGTAGCTTGTTTATCAGAAATTTGGCCTATTAAATTTTCAAGATGAGCAAACTAAGATTTCAAACCATAAAACTCCTTAGACATATCATCAAGTTCTTTATTCATGTATTCCATCATAGCCTTTTGTTCTTTAAGCTTTATTTTGGTCAAATTGGAATGACATGAAACTTTTAGCATTATTCTCAATATCTTCCAACTTCCTAAGATATGGATCAAAGCTTTTGGTTTGATCCATAAATTCGAGTAAATGATCCAACACACAAGCAAACAAAAAAACGAAAGAAAAGTCGAACGGAAGAAGGGCGAATAAAAAGTCAAATCTTTTCGGTTTTTTCTAAAAATCGTTTTAGAAGTGGGGGAGAGGAATACAAGAGGCAAATGGCAAATAATGAAAATGCAAGAGATGAGTTTGTTATGGGTACTTGGTAGGCTTGA
This sequence comes from Hordeum marinum, assembly GCA_022496015.1. Taxonomy (NCBI): domain Eukaryota; kingdom Viridiplantae; phylum Streptophyta; class Magnoliopsida; order Poales; family Poaceae; genus Hordeum; species Hordeum marinum. The sequence goes on along the minus strand of CM039675.1, from coordinate 155,358,687 downwards.
TGTGGACTTGCTATGTATCATCCCCGGCAACGGCGCCAGAAATCCTTCTTGCTACTTCTTCAGCTTGTCTTGGTTTTCATTTGCAGAGGAAAGGCTGATGCAGCAAACTAGATAAGTATTTCCCTCAGTTGTTGAGAACCAAGGTGTCAATCCAGTAGGAGATACAAGAAAGGCCCAATTTATGCACCAACACAAACAATCAAACGCTAGCACCCAACGCTATAAAGGGGTTGTCAATCCCTTCACGGTTACATGCAAGGATGAGATCTGATAGAGATAGATATAAAAGATTGCTAGAAGTAAAACTAAATAAAAGTAAATAAAATTGCAGCAAGGTATTTTTGGATTATAGAACTGAAAATATAATATGGAAAATAGACCCGGGGGCCATAGGTTTAACTCGAGGCTTCTCTCTTGAAAGAAAATAATACAGTGGGTAAACAAATTACTGTCGAGCAATTGATAGAAAAGAGCATAGTTATGACGATATCCAAGGCAATGATTATGCATATAGGCATCACGTCCTTATCAAGTCGACTGAAATAGTTCTGCATCTACTACTATTACTCCACACATCGATCGATTCCTGGTTGCATCTAGAGTATTAAGTTCATGAAGAATAGAGTAACACATTAAGTAAGATGACATGATGTAGAGGGATAAACTCAAGAAATATGATGAAAATCCATATTTTTATCCTTGATGGCAACAATATAAATACGTGCCTCCCTACCCTACTTTGTCACTAGGTGAGGACACAGCAAGATTAAACCCAAAACTAAGCACTTCTCCCATTGCAAGAATTACCAATCTAGTTGGCCAAATCAAACCAATAACACGAAGAGACTTGCAAAGATATGAAATCATGCATATAAGAACTCGGGGAAGATTCAAATAATATACATAGATAATCTGATCATAAACCCACAATTCATCGGATCTCGACAAACACACCGCAAAAGAGTATTACATTGGATAGATCTCCATGAAGATCATGGAGAACATGGTATTGAAGAACATAGAGAGTGAAGAAGCCATCTAGATTCTAGCTATGGGCCCGAAGGTATGTGGTGAACTAATCACGCATCATCAGAGGAGCAATGGTGTTGATGTAGATGCCCTTCGTGATCAAATCCCCCTCCGGCGGATTACGGAAAAGGCTCTAAGATGGGATCTCTCGGGAACAGAGGCTTGCGGTGGCGAAAAAGTATTATCATGGCACTTTTTGGTAATTGGGGAATATTCCTGAATTCATAGGTGAAGAATTAGGATTGGAGGAGCTATGGGAGCCCCACAAGCCAATGGGCACCCCCCTTAGGGCGCGCCCAGGTGGATTGTGGCCCACACGTTAGTATTCTGACCTCTTCTCCATGTCTCCTGGGTTCCTTCTGGTCCAAGAAAAATGATCAAAGAATTACATTCCGTTTGGACTTCGTTTGATATTCCTTTTCTGCAATACTCAAAAACAAGGGAAAAAACAGAAACTGATAGTGGGCACTAGGTTAATAGGATAGTCCGAAATATAATATAAAATAGCATATTAATGCATATAAAACATCCAAAAAAGATAATATAATAGAATGGAACAATCAAAAATTATGGATACATTGGAGACGTATCATGCCCCGGTGGCGCTCCAGCACCACCGGGAGAGAGGGGGAGATCCCCCTCCTTCTTCTTCTTCCTTTGCCTCCTCCCTAGGTGGGAGGAGGGTTTCCCCTCTGGTCCATGGCAGCCACAGCTCCTGAACGGTAGTAGGCCCTCTAAGATTGGATCTCTCTTTGTGTTTCTCTCCTATTTTCACGACCATTTTCAGACCCATTCACGGTTTCTTAAATACTTCGAGATCCGTAACTCTGATCAGGCTGAAATTTTGAGGGAATTTTATCACGAAATATCTTTCTTGCGGCGGAACGAGAGCCTAAACCGACGTAAGGGCTGGTGTTTGGAAAAACCTCCTCTCAAAATTCACATATATTCCAAAAACAATCTCCATAAATTTTTATTGCGTTTTGACTTTGTTTGATATGGAATTTTTACGAAACAAAACGCAAACTAGCACTCGACACCAAAAGTATATGAAAGTTGTAGAATATTGGCATGAAGCAATCAAAAATTATAGATACGACGGAGACGTATCAACATCCCCTAGCTTAATTCCTGCTCGTCCTCAAGTAGGTAAACTGTAAAAAAGATAATTTTTTATGTGGAATGCCACCTAACTTAATCCTGAATGAATGTCTAATCATGCCATGAATATTAAGATAGAAGTGATTCAAGGCAATAGTCTGACAAAAAGACTTGCATACTCAGGTTTACTAGCAAATAATCATGTCTTTTCAAAACAACAATGCCAAAGAATGTTATCCCTACAAAATCATATAGCATGTCATGCTTGGTGTTCCTAGCATAAAGTATAAATCATGAGCACCCCGGTGTAAAATCAAGAAATTGGATCGCACTTTTACAATGCGCATGAACTTTCTATTATTCACACAATACATGAGCGTGAACCATGGACATAGAATAAGGGTGGAATAGAATATGGTGCTAGATATCAAAAGGGTTGAATGTAAATAAGAAAGTCTCGCATCAACTCGGCGGATCAATGGGCTATGGAGATGTGATACGTCTCTAGCGTATACATTATTTTTCATTTTTCCATGCTAATATATGATCATTCTAGGAGACTTTTGGGGTATCTATTAACCAATTTATAGTATTTTTGAGCACTGACCTGTTGACCCAGTGCCCAGTGCCAGTTCTTGTTTTCTTCTTGTTTTGGCTTTTCAGAGTTACAGCACCAAACGAAGTCCAATTTCCATGAAAAAATTTGACAATTTTTTTTGGACAAATACGAGAAGCTTCAGAAGCTTCGAAAGAAGGCCAATAGGTGCGCGAGGGGACACTAGGTGGTACACCCGGACATGTGGTGGCTCCCTTGGCTCCCTCACAATGTCCCTCTCTTGCCTATAAATTCAAAAATACCCTAAATCCTTCGAGAGCTCTCCGGAAACATATTTTCTGCCACCGCAAGTCTCTATTCCAACATGAGGTCATCTACACCTCCGTTGTTGCAAACACCATGATGTGTGAGTAATTCGCCAAAGACCTACGGGTCCATAGGTAGTACCTAGATGTCAATCTTTCTCTCTCTCTCTTGATTTTCAATACAATGTTGATCGCATCTTTGCCTTGATCTATCCGATGTAATCCCTTTGTATGGTGTGTTTGTTGGGATCCGATGAATTGTGACTTTACGTTCAGATTATTCAAGAAAAGTATTTGATTCAAATATTAATACTACGATTCTTATTTGCATGAGACTCATAGCTTCGTAATGCTCTCTGATCTATTGAGATAGTTTGGCCAACTAGATTGATATTTCTTCTGTGGGAGTGGTGCGTTGTAGTAGGTTCAACCTGGCGAATTTCTATGTCCCAATGATAGAAGGGGAAAAGTTGCATCTTTGTGTTGCTTGTACTAAGGATAAAACGATGCGGTTTATTCATATTGATTGAGTATATTTTGTCTACATCATGTCAACGTTCTCCAAGTATTACTCTTCTTTACTTAATACTCTAGATGCATGCTGCATAGTGGTCGATGGGTGGAGTAATAGTAATAGGTGCAGGTAGGAGTCGGCCTATTTGTTTATGTACATGATGCCTATATACACATGATCATTGCCGTGAAAATCGCACAACTATTCCCTTTTCTATCAATTGGCCAACATTAATTTGTGTACCCACATTATGCTTTGCTTATGAGAGATGCCACTAGAGAACTCTATGACCCCTTGGTCTATTCACTTATATATTCACAACTGATATCATTACCTTGCCGTTATTTATTTTCTATTATTTTATTTTACACTTTACAATTATCTACACAACTCACTTGCTTGCAAATAATGAGATCAAGGGGATTGACAACACTCTTGCCGGTGTTGGGTACAAGTTGTTTGTTCTTTTGTGTGCAGCCAATGAAGACGGTTGAGGATTGGTATTCATATTGGTTCGATAAACCTTGGTTTGATTACAGAGGGAAATACTTAACAAGTTTATGCTATAATAACCCGTTCCTCTTCTCGGAAAACCCAACGTAGATCACGAGTATCGGGAAGGATTTCTCGCGCCGTTGTTGGGGAATAGCATCACCAACTATCAAGTAACTTTGCACAAAATTTCATTCAGTTTTCCTTATTTTTATTTGCTATTATGATTAGTGTGTCTAATAAAAGTAAAAATAAAAATATTCCTTGTTACTAATTTTCTTGTTTGAAGTCATGGCTAGATCTTATTTTGTTCGTGCTACTCCGAATAACGATGTTATCAAATTTACAGAAAGGGTGGGAGAAACTTTGAAGGATACATGGTATAGGATTTTCCATGCTCAAAATAAAGCAACTAATAAGCTATCCACCACCAATTTTCTTCATAATTTCTATGTTGGTGTGACAACTTGGTATAGGTTTGTCCTTGACACCATCAGCGGTGGGAACTTCTTAATGTGTCATACATTGGATGCTTATAATACAATTGAAAATCTTCTTGGAACATGATATTCAAAGGGTTTATGCTATTGAAAAAAATGATCACAAGTGAACCCATTGAGGAGTTAGATAAAAAAACTTCATAATCATATCACTCAATTTGGGTCACGGGTAGGAATAACATTGAAAACTTTAAAAGAAAAGGACACTATTATTGATAATAGGGTAGAACAAGGTTTGTGTAGAATTGATAAAATGGAGGAGGTCAGTTACAAACAGAGCTCCGCTTTCACACCATCCAAAACTAGTGCTAGTACCTGACAAGACAAATAACCCAAGTTCATATTTATTCCTAAGAGCATTAGTACAACTCCTTCCAAAGGAAACAAAGATCTCAAAATGGTTAGTGTTCACCCCAACTTTTTGAACTTGATAAAGGATCCGATTGTCAAGCCAGCCATTGTTCCTATTAATCATATTTTTTTTATTAAGGAGTTAATTGTCAAAGATGATAACTTTTGAAACTATGCATTATGCGTAGCTAGGGGCATAAAACAATAGCGCTTGTTGGGAGGCAACCCAATATGTATGTTTATTGTTCTTTTTCCTTTCGGCTATTTTGTGATAAAATGATTGTTTACTCTGTAATGATTATGTTTTCATATTTTAATTACTGTTTTTTCCAAGTAAATCCTTTGGGATGCCTCATAAGATGACTAGAAACGATGCTGAAACATTAAAAAACATTGACTACAGTGCTGGAATTTTATTTTTTTAGTGGAGCACTATAAAGATTAGAAATTTTAGAAAAATATTTATGTAGAAATTAATTAAATTTTCCTAATTTTTCAGAATTGTTAGTTGTGAACAAGTATGGGCACTTTACAGATTTCTACACACTGTTTTGTTTTAAACAGATTATGTTTTGCTTGCATAGTTTGCTTCTTTGGATTATGCCATGGATTATATCGGGGGGTGTAAGCCATGGAGCAGTTAGAATACAGCACCTATTATGCAAATATGAATTAATAATCAATTTTTCGCAGTACCTCAAGTATGCAATATGTTTCTTATACAAACGGATCTCACGAAGTTTTGTTAAGTTTTGTGTGATTGAAGTTTTCAAGTTTTGGGTGTGATCGCGATGGACTATGTAATAAGGAGTAGAAGAGCCTAAGCTTGGGGATGTCCAAGGCATCCCAATTACAATTCTAAGGAGACTCAAGCATCTAAGCTTGGGGATGCCCCGGAAGGCATCCCCTCTTTCGTCTCAATCCATCAGTATGTCACTTCGAGCTATATTTTTATTCATCACATGATATCTGTTTTGCTTGGAGAGTCGTTTGCTTTTGTTTTCTTTTACTTTCAGTTTGTCACAATCATGATTTTCTGGACACACCTATTTGAGAGAGACACACCTTCATGATAATTTTTTAGAATACTCTATGTGCTTCACTTATATCTTTTGAGCTTGGCAGTTGCTCTAGTACTTCACTTATATCTTTTTGAGAACGGTGGCGTTTAGATATTATATAAATAATATGCTATTGTTCTTCACTTATATTTGTTTGAGAGCTGAATAAATAGTGATGGTAATTTGCATGTGTCATAAGACTAGTCCAAGAATATTAGGTATTCAATTAATGATAATCAAACCCATCTTGTAGCACATATAAAAAAGTGGTGGGTTAATCACATTGATGTAGTAATATGAAAAAGGTGTGAGTCCAAAGTTGTAGATTCGTAGAAATGTCGAGATTAAGAGGTTGTTAATTTGTTATTCGTCTAAAAATTAAAGAGGCATGGTGATGATGTGTGAGCACTTATATTCCTCATTGAAATCCTAGTGTTATTTTGAGTCGGGGAGGCGCGATGCTTAACTCCTACCAACGTCCTCCCTCGGAGCATGCGAGGAGTACTTTGATTTGTGATAAAACTAATAAAACTTTGCAATAATTATGTTGAGTTCTTTATGACTAATGTGATACCATTTACATACTCATCTTCACCTTCTCATATTTGCTAGCCTCTTCGGTACCGTGCATAGCCCGGTCTCACCTCAAGGATCGGTGCAAATATTCGCCGGTGCATCCAAACCCCGTGACATGATACGCTCTGTTACACATAAGCCTCATTATATCTTCCTCAAAACAGCCACCATACCTACCTATTATGGCATTTCCATAGTCATTCTGAGGTATATTTCCATGCAAATTCCATCGTCACTTCACATGACCAGTTCATTCATCATCATAATGCTTTGCATGATCATATAGAGCTGACATTGTATTTGTGGCAAAACCATCATTCTTCATATTTTTGATAGATGTCATGCTAGATCATTGCACATCTTGGTATAGTGCCAGAGGCATTCATATAGAGTCACATCTTCCTAGCAGTCCATCATGTTGGGTTGTAAGTAAATAAAAGTGTGATGATCATCATTATTAGATCATTGTCCAAGTGAGGAAAGGATGATGGGGACTATGATTCCCCCACAAGTCGGGATGAGACTCCGGACCAAACATGAAATAAAAATGGGGGAGGCCAAATGAACCCACCATATAAAAAAAGAGAAAGTGGGGGAGGCAAACCAAAAAAATAAAAAATAAAATCCCACCATAAAAAATAAATGAGAGAAAAGAGAGAAGGGACTTTGCTACTATCCTTTAATACACATGTGCCTCAAAGTGACACCATGTTCTTCATATAGAGAGTCTCCTATGGTGACACTTCCATATGCTAGTGGGAAATACATTTTCATATAACAAACTTGGCTTGCATATTCTGATGACGGGCTTCCTCAAATGCCGGAGGTCTACATGAGCAAGCAAGTTGGATGCACACCCCAGTTAGGTCTAATTGAGCTTTCATACACGTATAGCACTAGTACATCATTTGCATGGAAATCCATACTATTTGCATTGACATCTATCATTGATCATCTCCATAGCTCGTTGGTATGCCTAGTTGACGTGAGACTATCTTTTCCACTTTTTACCCCTTTGATATCTGCCACCATATTCTATAACACCTGTATGCTATGTCCAATGGTTCATGCTCATGTATTCCGTGAAGAATAAAAAGTTGATGCATATCGAAAAAGTATGATCCAATTGCCTGACCTGGACAGCGTGGTGCTTATCATTTGTATCTATGTGGTGAAGACGGAGTCATGCCTTGCTAATATAATAAGACGAATAGTGGTAAACATTCTTTTAGGATCGTATACTTTAAAAAATAAAGGATTTTATTTCCTATACCTCTAAATATTACTATGTTATTGTTTATTAATTCATCATTTCTCAATGAGCATACATACCAAAGATTACATAATGGGTAGAAAGTCAAATAAAAAATTCTATTTTTATCATTTACCTACTCGAGGACGAACACGAATTAATCTTGGGGATGCTGATACGTCTCCAACATATCTACAATTTTTTATTGTTCCATGCTAATATATTATCATTCGAGGATACTTTTTGGGTATTTATTTACCAATTTATAATATTTCTGAGCACTAACCTATTGATCGAGTGCCAGTCCCTGTTTTCTGTGTGTTTTTTCCCTTTCAGAGTTATAGTACCAAACGAAGTCCAATTGCCACGAAACTTTTTGAAGATTTTTTCCTAGAATAGTAAAAGACCTAGAAGCTTCGGAAGGAGGCGAGGAGGTTCACGAGCGGCCCACCACGCAACAGGGCGCACTACCAGGGGGCACACCGTAACATGTGGTGGCCCCCTCGGCAGCCTCTCGACGTCCCTCTCTAGCCTATCAATTGATAAATACCCTAAATCCTTCGAGAGCGCTTCCAAAACAGTTTTTCCGCCGCCGCAAGTCTCTGTTCCAACGGGAGGCCATCTACACCTCCGTTTCGGCACCCTGAAGGAGGGGAGATCGATCACGGAGGGCTTCTTAATCAACCTTGTTGCCCTCACCATGATGTGTGAGTAGTTCACCATGGACCTACGAGTCAATAGGTAGTACCTAGATGGCAATCTCTCGCTCTCTCTCTCTCTGTCAATCTTCAAGACAATGTTCATCGCATCTTTTCCTTGATTTATCCGATGTAATCCCTTTGTATGGTGTGTTTGTTGGGATCTGATGAATTGTGATTTTATGTTCAGATAATTTATGAAAATTATTTGAGTCAAATATGAATACTATGATTCTTTTTTGCATGATATACATAGCTTTGTAATGCTCTCTGATCTATTGCGAGAGTTTGGCCAACTAGATTGATATTTCTTCGGTGGGAGTGGTGCGTTGTAGTAGGTTCTACCCGGCGAGTTTCTATATCCCAGTGAAAGAAGGGGACTAGGTGCATATTTATGTTGCTCCTACTAAGGATAAAATGATGGGGTCTATTCATATTGATTCAGTATACTTTGTTTACATCAAGTCAATGTTCTCCAAGCATTACTCTATTTTACTTAATTCTCTAGATGCATGCTGGATAGCGGTCTATGGGTGGACTAATAGTAATAGGTGCAGGCAGGAGTCATCCTATTTGTTTATGGATGTGACGCCTATATACACATGATCATTACCGTGAAAATCTCATAACTATTCGCTTTTGTATCAATTGCCCAGCAGTAATTTGTTTACCCACCTTACGCTTTGCTTATGAGAGATGCCACTAGAGAACTCTATGGCCCCTGGGTATATTCACTTATATATTCACAAACGCTATCATTACATTGGTGTTATTTATTTGCGTTTATTTTATTTTTCACTTTACAATTATCTACTCACTTACTTTCAAATAACGAGATCAATGGGATTGACAACCCTCTTCCCGACGTTGGGTGCCAGTTGTTTGTTCTTTTGTGTGTAGCCGCTGAAGACGGCTAAGGATTGGTATTCCTATTGGTTCAATAAACCTTGGTTTCATAACTGAGGGAATACCTTCCCACTTTGTGCTGCCATAACCCGTTCCTCTTCATGGAAAACCCAACGCAGATCATGAGTATCAAGATGCCCATTAATAGATATGAATGTGAGGAGTAGTGATTGCCATGCACTAGAGATATCAGTGTATGAAAGATCGACTGAAGCTAAGTTGGTGTGCATCCAACTTGCTTGCTAATGAAGACCTCGGGAATTTGATGAAACCCGTCATCCGAATATACAAGCCAAGTTCTATAATGAAAATTTTCCACTAGCATATGGAAGTGATAAAACAAGAGACCCTCTATATGAAGAACATGGTGCCACTTTGCAACACAAGTGTGGGAAAGTATAGTAGCAAAATACCTTCTCTCTTTTTCTCTCATTTATTTCTTTTTTCTTTTTTTCCATGGTGGGCTTTTTTATTTTCTTTTTTCCACCTCCCCCATTTTTTAGTTTTCGTCTGGAGTCTCATCCCAACTTGTGGACGAATCATAGTTTGCATCATCCTTTCCTCACTGGGACAATGCTCTAACAATGATGATCATCACACTTTTATTTACTTACAACTCGATATGAAAAACAGATAGGATCGTATGACTCTATATAAATGCCTCTGGTAGTGTACTAGGATGTGCAATGATCTAGCATAGAAAAGTCAACAAAAAATGGACAAGCCATGGAAATATCATGTTAGATATTGTACGATCATGCAAAGCAATAGGATAATGAACTCCCAAGTCATGTATATGATGACGATGGAAGTTTCATGGCAATATATCTCGATATGGATACGGGAATGAAATTATAGGTAGGTATGGTGGTTGTTTTCAGAAATATATAATGAGGCTTACGCGCAACAAAGTGTATCATGTCATGGGCTTTGGATGCATCGGCGAAAGTAGCACCGATCCTGGAGGTGAGAATGGGCAATGCACGGCACTGAAGAGGCTAGCAAAATATGAATAAGTGAGATTGCGTATCTCCATGGATTCACATTAGTCATAAAGAACTCATATACTTATTGCAAAGTTTTATTAGTTCCCTCAAAAATAAAAGTACTACTCACATGCTCCTGGGGAGGAGGTCGGGAGGAGTTAACCATCGTGAGCCCCCGATTCAACAGCACAAAGGATTTCAATAAAGGATAAATTATGCTCCAATCTTCATCGCATAACTAGATACTATACGTGCATGCTTCTAGAATCACAAACCTTAACATCAATATTCTAACTCGTCCACAATCATCTACTAGTGCACCCACATATTACTATCTTAATGTCACATTAACTATTGGAGGGAATCAAACATATCATATTCAGTGATCTACAAGTTTTATGTAGGATTTTGTGAGTAACCATGTAAATGACCAATTCCTGTTGAATCTCTAAATAGGTATAACTGAGGCATGAGAGTTTAATTCTTTCTACCAAATACCTAGACATGCTCTAATAAATATAAGTGAATCAAAAGAGCATTCTACAAATAACATTTTCTATATGTAGAGAAACATGAAGCATTCTATAAGGCCATGCTAAAAAGAGATAAGTGAAGTGCAAAGAGCATTCTATAAATCAACCATGGAATTTCCCAAACCATCATGGTGCATTTTTCTAAAGAAAAATAAAAGGAACATGACTCTCAAAGAATTTACGCATATCATGTGAACAAAACAAAAACAAAAACATACTGATAGTTGTTGAAGAAGAAAGACGGGATGCCTTCTGGGGAATCCCCAAGCTTAGAAGCTTGAGTATCCTTTAATATTTACTTGGGGTGCCTTGGGCATACCCAAGCTTAAGATCTTGCCTGTCCTTATTCTTTGCATATCAATAACTCCTCGATCTTCGAACACTTCAGACACACAAAAGTTGAAAAACTTTTATTAGAAACATTAGTATATAATCATCAAATATCATCATGTCCTGCCATAAATTATTTAATAATTATAATATAACATTACCCACTCTATTCTTTCACAATTCTATGGCTCCAAAGTCAATGAGGCTCAACAAGAATTCAAACATAAGCACGCAAAGCAACTATAACAGCAATCTATGAAAAAAGGACAGTCTGTAAAGATGCAGATGGATACCATACTTATGTAACTCAAACAATTATTAAACATTATGAAGTAGTAGATAATTTTTAAATAATATTGTGTAACAGTTTAAGAAGCTTTTGACGTTCCAGTAAAATATGAAAAATCAAACACTACGGACAAAGTTTCTGTTTTTGCACGGCACATATCAAACAAGCAATTTAAACATCCTAAAGGTAATTCTTGGACACATTATTTTTATAATACAATGGATTTATACAAGGGGATAATTATTTTTGTTGAAAAGTTTCTGTAATCATGATTCACAAAGTTTCCATGAGCTTGAACAAAGTTCAGGGCTAGCCCCCACTTCAACGATGCTCATCTTTCTCACTTTCACTTCTCTTTTTGAAAAAGATTTAAGTTACCCACTTTATTTTTTGTTTTTAATTGTTTTAAAAGCACACGAAAGAAAATAAATAACTCTCTTAAACTTCCGGGTTGTCTCCCTAGCAAGCCTTTCTTTAAAGTTATTAAGCTAGTCATATAGTGCTCTATTAATTGATACACCCAGATCCCAAGGTGTATCAATGACAATTTTAATTAACAATGATTTGGAATTAATTAGTGAGCACAAAGCGATAAATATCATGTGACAACAATGTATGACTCTCTTCCTATGCATTATAATGTCATCCGGGAACAATCCATGCACATCAAGTAAAGACCAATACATAGCAAAAGTAGTTTCTTGCAATTTTATCGTATTGGAAACATAGATAGGTGAAGATTTGGTTCCTCTCTTGTAATAATTTCAACTACGAGCATAAATAACATGGATATTACATTCATCAAAATTATCATGTGTGATAGGAAGACACAGCCCATCAATATAATCCTTAATAAGTGCAAACTTCTCCGATATAGTGTAGTTGGGAGTATTCAAAAAGATAATAGGACTATCGTACGTGGGTGTAATAGTTACAATTTCATGCTTAACATAAGGAACTATAGCAAGTGCATTTTCATAAGCATAATTCATATTTTCGTCATGTCCACAAGCATAGCAAGCATCAAGTTCATCAAAAAGGGATATTTCAAACAAATCCAAGGGATCATAGTAATCACCATACCATTCATCCTTAGGTATGTACGAAGGGTAATTAAAAAATGTATGAGTTGAAGAGTTACTCTCATTAGAAGGTGGGCATGGGTAGCTAATCCGCTCTTCCTCCTTTTGTTCTTCGCTCTCCTCCTCATCTTTTTCATCTAATGAGCTCATAGTTTCAGCAATTTCTTCTTCCATAGGTTCCTGCAAAATATTAGTCTCTTCCAAGGAAACGGTAATTTTCTCAATAAATTCATCAATATCAGAATTTTATTCATAATTATCGTAGCAATATTTAAGTATGGAAAAAATTTCAGATTTGTAAGGAACATCATCATATTTTTCAAGCAAAGAAGCAATTTCATAAGCACCTTTCAAAGCAACAAATTCTTCTATTTGTTCCACATCATAGTAATCATAAATACCTTTAGCATAGGACGCCAAGGTTTTATTATCTTTAAATTCACATTGAAAGGGAAGGTGAAGATCCTTAATCTTAGAGTAACAAGTATAATCTAGTCTCAAACATGCATCCCAAGCAAACCAACGCAATATTTTAATTTGATCCCATAAGTGATTCCCTTTTTGAGACCAGGGATAATCCTTAAAGTAGTCATGTTTATCCAACGTGTATCCCATTATAAAGTTTAGTGGGTATCTTTTAGGATTATCAAAATAGTAATTAACATGTTTCACATAACTAGCATCGAGGGTTTTAGGAGGTTCCCCATCTCCTTGAGTAGCAAGTACCACTATTTTTTTGGTGTTTCATGTTCCATATTCATAACTAAAGATATACAAAAACTAATAACATAAAATAAAAAATAATAACATAAAATTAAATAACTTAGTAATAAAGCAAACAATCACACAAGATAATATCAACCACTACGCTATTGCTCCCTGGCAATGGCGCGAGAAAAAGGTCTTGATAACCCACAAGTGTAGAGGGCGTTTGTAGCCTTTTTCGATAAGTAAGAGTGTTGAACCCAACGGGGATCTAAAGGTAGAATTAATAATCTCTCAAGTTCCATCAACCACCGATACAACTCTACGCACGCTAACGCTTACTTTACCTAGAACAAGTATGAAATTACTTTGAGGGAATAAAACTAGAAGTACTTTGTAGTTGTAAAGATAGTTTTGCAATACAATAAAGAACATAGAAATAAAATTTAGGTGATGTTTTTGTAAATATTAACAAGTAAGTTGTTTAGTAGAAGGCTTTGTATCATAATATAAATATTTGTCCCTAGGCAATCGATAACGAGATTGGTATCATTGTTGTAGTTTTGTATGAGGGAGAGGCATACACTAACATACTTTCCATACTTGGATCATATGCACTTATGTTCGAATTCTAGCAAGCATCCGCAGCTACTACAAATTCATTAAGGTAAACACAACCATAGCATTAACACATCAAGTCCCCATTATCCCATATGTAAACAATCCCCTTACTCAGGCAAGTTTCTGTTACTCTTGCTGAGGGATCACTAGAAGAGTGTCTAGAGGAGGGGGTGAATAGACTATTAGCAAAAATTTAAAACCTAACCTTTTCCCAAGTTAATTGGTTGGCAGATTTTAACAGTTTTAACAAAGCTAGCAAGTCTAATAGCGATACACATGCATGCCAACAAATATGGCAGTGGAAAGTAAAGACATTGCATATGAAGTAAGTGTTGAGATAGGTAGATCAAATGCAGTTGTAGACACGATGATTTTTCCCATGGTTCCGATAGGTGGTGCTATCATACATCCACGTTTATGGAGTCTTCAAACCACGGAGGGTAGTGGTCAGGACAGTCCACGGAGGGCTCCATCCAAAAGGGTCCGAGAAGTAGCAACCTTGACTATTCCATAACGGCTTCCGTCCACGAAGGCCTAGCCTCACTATGGGTAGATCTTCACGAAGTACGCGATCACCTTGCCCTTACATACTTCTTGGTTCAATACACAACACGAAGTAGGAGGCTCCCAAGTGACACCTAACCAATCTAGGAGGGACCACCCTCCAAAAGGTAATAGGCTCGATAATGACGATGAACTCCTTGCTCTTGTGCTTCAAGATGATAGACTCCTCAGCACACAATCACTCTCTCACAAATTTGGCATGGTGAAAGAGATGGGATTGGTGGAAAGCTACTTGGGGATGCTAGAAATCAAGATCCATATGATTGAAGTGGAAGATCTTGACCTCAACACAAGGGTAGGTGGTTCTCTCTCAGAAAATCTGATAGGATAGGTATGGAATAGTTCTGAATGCTTCTCTTTCGAGTCTGTTGGTGAAGGGGTATATATCGGCATCCCCAAAATTCCAACCGCTACACACAAAATTACCAACTCGGTGACACTGATGTGTTAATCTCGGTGGTACCAAAGTGACCAAAAGGTGGAAACTTTTGAATCTCGGTAAAGCCGATATAGGAAACTCGGTTGCACCAATAAGGTGACCAACGGTCAGATTTCCAATCTCGGTGGCACCGATCCAACATTCTCAGTGGCACCGAAAATGTTAATTTGCGTAACAGAAAGTTGGCAACCTAAACTCGGTGGCACCGGTATGGAATCGGTTGCACCGAAGTGGCTAGGGTTTGGCTGAGTCTGTCTAGGTTCGGAAATCGGTGGCACCAAAGTGGGAAGGTTGGTTGCACCAATTTTGAGTGGTAGGTATAAAACAGACTTTGGTGGGAGAGTTTGTGGATGTTTTTGGCGACTATCACTTGTGCATGTTTGAGCATATTGTTCACCAACAAAACCTTACCCCCCTTTAATAGTATTGGCTTTCCTATGGACTCAAAGTGATTTCTCAGAAATATAAAATGTAGAGTCCTTTTGCTTGAAGCTTGGCCAACCTATTTCCTTGCATCTTGGGGTATGTCCACAATCTCCTTTTGCCAGACCTCTCTATAGACTGTATCTGAAATACACTAGACAAAAATATCAGTCCAAGAGACAATGTATGTTGTCATGAATTATCAAAACCACCAAGGGAGCATGTTGTGCTTTCAATCTCCCCCTTTTTGGTAATTGATGACAACATACAATCAAATCTTCAAATAAAGATATGCATGGTTATACTTAAGACTTTGAGAGACACATGACTTAGACTTGCTCCCCATAAATGTGTGCAGTCCTTTAAGGATAGTTGATTTTGAATGCATGAACACACATAAGGTAGAAAGGATATAACAGGTCATGTGTATCCTGTCTATATGCTTCCAATATATATGAATGAGATGTATCTTTGTTCAACACATCACTCTTGCAAACAATATGTGCAAGAAGCAAGAGATCATCTTGACCAAGGATATGATGGATATACTTACCTTGAGTTCTTGAGCATCCTGATAATAGAAACACAGTTGAGAAAACAATGTTAGGAAACACAAGAGTATTCTACCAAACAACAAGGCAACAGAACTCAAAATTGCCAAGATATGGAGGACATATAGAAAATAGTATTCATTAGAATTGATATCTCTCCAAGATCATTTAGAATTTTCTCACCATAGATATGAAAATATATTATCCTCTCCCCCTGAATCTTAGCATGTCGATATTAGGATTGGATAAAGTGAGAAAGGGTCAACAATTTCTTCTCCCCCAACTTTGAAATTCTCCCCTTGTTTATAAAGATATGAGAAGTCTCTCCCCCTTGACCATATCTCCCCTTTTTGCATAAGCATGTATCACCTTTAGCATGAAGCTTTGGATATCTACCCTTTACCTTGAAGCTTTGGTCTTCTCCCCCTTTGGCATTAATTTCCAAAAAGGTCGAGAACAGGGATAGATACAGGGATCATTGACTGAGAAGGGATCCTTGAGAACAAGGGTCATAGAAATGTAGGATTCATAGAACTGAAAATTGAGAGAGGCATTGAAACTGATTTGTTCTTCTCCTCCTTTCTTCATTGAAGATAGGGATCCTTGAAGAAAGAAATTTTCTCCTCAAGATTAACTTTAGTTCTTCGCCCCCTAAGTAATACAAAAAAAATAAGAGGCGATCATCGAAGTAACGGAAAAATGACAAGAATGATCACTAAGAAAACACAGAATTTTGCAAAAGTGAATTCAAATGAGATAGAATGAAAACCGGTGACTCTGAGATAGATAGGTCGGTGGTGTCGAGATTTTGTAGTGCAGCTTGTCTGCAACTTTGGTAGAACCAAGATATCTGAGTCGGCGGCTCCGAAAGAGAAACCATGTTTCTGTTTTCACAGAGTCAAGAGAAAGATTTTCAATGAAATATGAAGTTTTTACAAGGGACATCAACTAGCGAAGATTGGCATAGTTATGATAAATCATGCAATGGGGAGCAAACCACACCAGATTCTTAAATAGATGACGGGCGGTGACTAGGTCACCTATATTAGAGTATATCGACTTAGGAGCCAAGCAAGAATACTTGATCATAGGTCATACTCTACATTAAGCTCAGAATGGGGTTACCATTTTTCGATTAAGCATTTTAATGTCTTCATAACGCTTGAGTTGCTTTAGCTCATTTCTTAGAGTAAAGACTTTTCAAGGACATGAGTACATACCTTTGAGTGATGTTGATGACGTAGCTTGTAGATGAACTTGTTGAGGATGCTTGAGGTTGATGAAGATCATCTTGAGTTTTGAGCGATCCTTCTTGTTCTAGTACACCGGTTACCTACAAAGATTAGTCATGCAAGGAAGAACAATAGATATATCCCATTGACATGATACCAATTGAAAGTGTGCAATTTTGATGAAGTATATGTCAAGGATATGGTTGAGTGTCCTTCTTCCTTCCATCATCAAGAGGGGTTGTGGATACTTGGTAATGACAAGATTGCTTATGATTGGAGTTGATGGCAATCTTGTGGAATGAAGTTTTTCCAAGTACCTACAAGAGATTAGATGCAATACAAGGGAGCATAGAATTCCAAGGCAAAAGATGAAATGATAAGACACATGGAAATATCAAGAAAGCTCATGCCCTTGCATGCAACCGAGTGAGTCTAGCTCAAGTTTGAAGCATCGATGATGTTCAGCTCACTCCTCAAGTGACAAAATGTCTTCTCATCAAGTGGCTTAGTAAAGATATCTGCCAATTGCTTGTTAGTGCGAACATGCTTAAGACTAATATCTCCTTTGGCAACATGGTCACGAATGAAATGATGTCGAACTTGAATATGCTTAGTTCGAAAATGTTGCACAGGATTATGACCAATTTTAATAGCACTTTCATCGTCACAAAGTAATGGAACATTTTTAACGTGAATTCCATAATCCTTAAGTGTTTGTGTCATCCATAGTAATTGCGCACAACAAGATCCAGCAGCAATGTACTCAGCTTCAGCAGTTGATAAAGATACCGAGTTTTGTTTCTTAGAGGACCAAGATACAAGAGATCTGCCCAAAAATTGACAAGTACCTGAGGTGTATTTTCTATCAACCTTGTCACCGACATAGCCCGAATCGGAATAGCCAACAAGGTCAAAGGAAGATCCCTTGGGATACCAAATGCCAAAACTTGGCATTTGTATCAAGTATCTAACAATGCGTTTTACAGCTAAAAGATGACATTCTTTCGGTGCAGCTTGATATCTAGCACACATGCAAACACTAAGCATAATATCGGGACGAGATTCACATAGATATAGCAATGAACCAATCATAGATAGATAAAACTTTCTGATCAACCGGCTCATCCTCTCTGGTAAGATCAACATGTCCGCTAGTAGGCATAGGGGTTTTCATACCTTTGCACTCATGCATGTTGAACTTTTTGATCAAGTCCTTGGTATACTTAGTTTGAGAGATGGAAGTTCCATCTTTTGATTTCTTGATTTGCAAGCCAAGAAAGAATTTCAGCTCACACATCATAGACATCTCATAATTCTGGACATCAACCTTCCAAATCTTTCACTAAATTGAGGGTTAGTTGAACCAAAGATAATATCATCCACATAAATTTGACACACAAATAATTCACCATTAACTCTCTTAGTGAATAAGGTTGCCTCAATTTTACCAATTTCAAAACCTTTTTCGATAAGAAACTTCGTTAAACATTTGTACCAAGCACGAGGGGCTTGCTTAAGACCATAAAGAGCTTTACGAAGCTTGTAAACATGATTAGGTTTCTTAGGGTTCACAAAGCCAGGTGGTTGCTTAACATAAACCTCTTTTTCAATTTCTCCATTTAAAAATGGACTTTTAATATCCATTTGATAAAGCTTGATATCATGGTGATTGGCATAAGCAAGAAGAATGTGAATAGCTTCAAGTCTAGCGATGGGGGTGTAGGTCTCACCATAGTCCATACCTTCGACTTGCGTATATCCTTGGGCTACGAGGCGAGCCTTGTTGCGCACGACTTGACCGTCTTCGTCTTGCTTGTTCCGAAATACCCATTTGGTTCCGATGGTGTTGTGTTCATCCTCGGGCTTCTCCACGAGTGTCCACACTTTGTTCCTTTTGAAGTTGTGAAGGTCTTCATGCATAGCGTTCCCCCAATCTGCGTGTTCAAGAGCTTGTTCTACCTTTAAGGGCTGAATGCTAGAGATGAAAGAATAATGCTCATAGAAGTTTGCTAGATGAGTTTTAGAGCGAGTGATCCTCCCTGTTTGTATATCAAAAAATATTTGGTTTAGGGGATGGTTCTTGGTCACTTGTGCTCGAACTCGGGTAAGCTTCCGACTGTTGGTTGGTGGAGCTTCTTCTTCATCATCATCTCCTTCATCTTCGTTGTTGTTGAAGGTGTCGTTCCATTGAGGTGGTGGTGAAGGACATTGTGGTGGATCTTCATGATGCACTTCCTCCTCTTCATCATCTTGTCGTGTATCGCTTTTGGATGCCTCCATATCATGTTGTGGTTCTCCTTGTCGTGAAGTAGGGGTTTCCACTTGAGTTGATGAATTACTTTCCTTCACCTCCATGGGACGAATCTTGCCGATGGGTAAATCTAGGATAGCTTCTGAAGGATTCTTATAACCTAAATCATTTGGCAATTGTTGAACTTGCGAATCATTAGATTCATCAAACTTCACATCTACCATCTCTTCAACTTTTCGAGTGAAGTTATTGTAGACACGGTAAGTGTGAGAGTTCGATCCATAACCAAGTAGGAATCCTTCATGATATTTAGGAGAAAATTTAGTACAAAGATGCTTATCAAGAATGTAGCACTTGGAGCCGAATACCCGAAAGTATTCAACTTGGGGTTTGTTACCGGTGAGTAGCTCGTATGCCGTTTTACCAAGAAGGTTGTGCAAGTAAAGTCAGTTTGTGGCATGACATAGTGTTTCCACGGCTTCTGCCCAAAAGTGCTTTGGCGTCTTGTATTCGTCAAGCATCGTTCTTGCCATCTTAATGAGTGTCCGGTTCTTCCTCTCAACAACTCCATTTTGTTGAGGCGTGTACATGGCCGAGAACTCATGTGAGACACCTTCTTTGTCAAGAAAGGTATCTACATGGGTGTTCTTGAACTCAGATCCATTATCGCTCCGAACCTTCTTGATCTTCAATTCAAACTAAATTTGCACTTTGAGAGCGAAGTTCTTGAAGATCTTTTGAACCTGCGACTTATCATCAAGAAAGAATACCCACGTAAATCTGGAAAAATCATCAACTATAACTAGACCATAGGAATTTCCACCGAGACTCTTGTAAGCATTGGGACCGAAAAGATCCATGTTAAGTAACTCCAGTGGTCTCCTAGTAGTCAAAATATTCTTAACAGGATGACTTCCACCTACTTGCTTTCCAGCTTGACAAGCACTACAAAGTCTATCATTGTCAAAGATAACATCTTTAACACCAAGTATATGATCACCTTTGATAAGTTTGTCTAAATTACGCATTCCAACATGTCCTAATCTTCTATGCCAAAGCCAACCTTTAGAAGATTTAGCAATTAAACAAGTGCGAGGTTTGGATCTTTTAGTGAAATCGACAACGTATAGATCACCTCTACGGATACCGGTAAAGACAATTTTATGATTGTCTTGACGAAACACTTGGCAATCCACTTTCCTGAATAGAACATTGAAACCAAAATCAGCAAGTCTAGACATGGAAAGAAGATTGTAACCAAGGGATTCAACAAAAATAACATTTTGAATAGAGATATCATGGGATATGACCACCTTACCAAGGTCAGGTACTTTACCCTTAGAGTTGTCTCCAAAGGTCACGTACCGTCAAGGACCTTGATTAGGAATGATTTCCTGGAACATGTCTTTATCACCAGTCATATGATCCGTACATCCGCTGTCGAGAATCCACTCTTTTCGTCCGGACATGTAATCCTTAAGGTTTGCCATAAGACTCGGATTCTTCATGATCTTCCCATACTCGATGTCAAACAACTCATCTTCTTCATAATAGTCATGTTCCACATTGTCATCATCAAGTGGGAAATCCTCGTCATAAAGAACAAGAGATTCATTAAAATAGTGATCATGACAATGTTCAAGTTTATGAGTGCGAATTGCTTCAAAGATAATGTTGTTGATAGTGGTGACATCTCCTTTAGCACGCATAAGATCACGGAGTTCAAATAGGCATTTATCAAAGTTTGGATCACTAGGCTTCATTTTGTGTAAGGCAATAGCTTTATGAAGAATTTCATCTAGATTCCCTAAGGAAAGATTTGGATATTGTTTATCCAAATCAGTACATAAGGTATGAGCACATGCAAAGTTCTTCATTTGAGAAAGCACGAATCTTGGTAAACCTCTAACAATAAGATTGACAGTTCTTAGGTTACCAATCATGTTAATTTCCTCTTCGTGTGTGGGATGCAATGGATCAATAGGAGGATCATAGGGACGCATAACATATTTGCTCAATTGAAATTCGTTAAACAACTCAAGCATCAAAGAATTCCATTGACTATCATACTCTCCATCAAGAATGGGCACTCTACAGCTCAAACTCCCTATACTACACACATCCATCTTCCTCCTCGGTGATTAAAGCAAAGCAATGGACACCAATGCTCTGATACCAATTGAGGGATCACTAGAAGAGTGTCTAGAGGGGGTGAATAGACTATTAGCAGAAATTTAAAACCTAACCTTTTCCCAAGTTAATTGGTTGGCAGATTTTAACAGTTTTAACAAAGCTAGCAAGTCTAACAGCCCTACACATGCATGTCAACAAATATGGCAGCGGAAAGTAAAGACATTGCATATGAAGTAAGTGCTAAGATAGGTAGATCAAATGCAGTTGTAGACACCATGATTTTTCCCGTGGTTCCGATAGGTGGTCCTATCGTACATCCACGTTTATGGAGTCTTCAATAGAGGGAGGGTAACGGTTGCGAGAGTCCACAGAGGGCTCCACCCAAAAGGGTCCACGAAGTAGCAACCTTGACTATTCCATAACGGCTTCCGTCCACGAAGGACTAGCCTCACTATGGATAGATCTTCACGAAGTAGGCGATCTCCTTGCCCTTACAAACTTCTTGGTTCACTCCACAACACGAAGTAGGAGGCTCCCAAGCGACACTAACCAATCTAGGAGGCACCACCCTCCAAAACGTAATAGGCTCGATAATGACGATGAACTCATTGCTCTTGTGCTTCAAGATGATAGACTCCTTAGCACACAATCGATCTCTCACAAATTTGGCATGGTGGAAGAGATGGGATTGGCGGAAATCTACTTGGGGAGGCTAGAAATCAAGATCCATATGATTGGAGTGGAAGATCTTGACCTCAACACAAGGGTAGGTGGTTCTCTCTTAGAAAATCTGATAGGATAGGTATGGAATAGTTCTGAGTGCTTCACTTTTGAGTAGGTGGTGGTGAAGGGGTATATATAGGCATCCCCAAAAATCCAACCGTTACACACAAAATGACCAACTCGGTGACACCGATGTGTTAATCTCGGTGGAACCGAAGTGACCAAAAGGTGGCAACTTTTGAATCTTGGTAAAGCTGATATAGGAAACTCGGTTGCACCGATAAGGTGACCAACGGTCGGATTTCCAATCTCGGTGATGCCAATCCAACATTCTCGGTGGGACGGAAAATGTGAATTTGCGTAACAGAAAGTTGGCAACCTAAACTCGGTGGCACCAGTATGGAATCGGTTGCACCGAAGTGGCTAGGGTTTGGCTGAGTCTGTCTAGGTTCTGGAATCGGTGGATCCGAAGTGGGAAAGTTGGTTGCACCGATTTTTAGTGGTAGGTATAGAACAGACTTTGGTGGGAGAGTTTGTCGATATTTTTGGCGACTATCACTTGTGCACGTTTGAGCATATTGTTCACCAACAAAAGCTTATCCCCTTTTAATAGTATTGGCTTTCCTATGGACTCAAAGTGATTTCTCACAAATATTAAATGTAGAGTCCTTTTGCTTGAAGCTTGGCCAATCTATTTCCTTGCATCTTGGGGTATGTACACAATCTCCTTTGGCCAGAGCTCTCTATAGACTGTATCTAAAATACACTAGATAAAAATATCATTCCAAGAGACAATGTATGTTGTCATGAATTATCAAAACCACCAAGGGAGCATGTTGTGCTTTCACTTTGCACCCACTATAAGAGAATCATAAACATATTGCGCCCTACAGCAGGGAAACCACATGCTTGCGTGACACAACGGGCACCATAGGACAACACCAAAATAAAACATACATCTCAAACCAATCACAGTCATCAATCAGCCCATAAGATTGATAAAATCAACTCGAACACCATAGGATAGACACAAATCATTGGATAATAGTATATAGCATTAAGCACTATCTTCAATTAGAAATTACAGCGGCGAGAAGAGGTTTTACATCGCTGCATAGAGGGGACAGAGTGGGTGGTGACGGCAGTGAAGTTGTTGGTGTAGATTGCCGTCACAATGGATGCCTCGATGGCGCTCCGATGCCACCGGGAGAGAAGGGAGAGATCCCCCTCCTTCTTCTTCTTTGAAATCCTCCCTAGGTGGGAGGATGGTTTCCCCTCTAGTCCATACCTTCCATGGCTCCCGGAAGACGGCAGGCCTGTCTAGGGAATCGACACCTATGGGATCGGAGGGTTCCCTTTACAGTTCAGTGGGGAGGAAGGCTCACACAAAGACCAGATCGAGTGACCAGCGCACGGGGATTTACCCAGGTTCTGGCCGCAAAGATGCGTAAAACCCTACTCCTGCTTGGTTATATTGTTGGTGTTTTTAGGGTTCCAGCTATAGGAGCGCCATGAACAGCTGCTACGCGTATGATCTAGAAGCTCCAAAAGTTGAAAAGTCCTCCACCGTAACGCCATGGGCCTCCTATTATACTCTAGAAGGGGATACCAACAGTGGCATAAAATGCATGCACAAGGTGTATAGAGATATAGTGCTATCATACCTAACACTGACGGAGTAGGACAGGGCATTTAATTCACCGTCAGGCATCTCTGACTGTCTACGGGACGGGACAGGGGCCCGTCCCATCGGCACCGCTTAGCCCCTCCATCGTTGGCGCCACGACACGTGCCCAGGCGGGGCGACACCTGGCCTTTGTGCTGGCAGGGTCTTGTCGGGGCTCTGCCTTTCCGGGTCTTCGCATTGTTGGGTCTTGCCGGGGTCCTGCCTTTGGTCTTGATTCTCTTGTACTTGTGTCTAGCAGCTCCCTGTCAGGCCTCGTCGCCAGGGTGGCTACTACTACCCGTGCACGAGTAAGGGGCACTGGAGAGACCAAAACTATAGTGCAACAACAGGAGCCCCCGGGCCTGGGCTGCACACGGTGCGAGGTGTTGTTGCGCTAGGCCCAAACAGTGCACGAGCATGCATGGCAAGTCCTTGCGGTTGTGATCATTGCGCTTACTGTGCCTCCCCACGATTCCCATTGAATGCAAGACGTGGGATATGTGTGCGGCATGGCCGTCAATTTTTCAATCACTTCGTCAGGTCATTTCTGCCATGCGCGCCGCATGCATAGCGGGAAGCCAACAATGGGTGCCCATGACTTAAAGTCCTGGGAGAGGCAGTAACTTCAGCGCCATGGATTGGAGCAATGGGGCGGTTGATGTTCGCCCCGTGATCGAGGGTGCCGCTATTGGAGGAGGTGGGTGGCAACCCTTGGAGCGGGGGAGAGCCAGCCCCCGCGCTCCCCCTTATAAATTGAGGGGTAGCGAGGGCGGTGCTCATCCATCCTTCCTCCCTCCTCCGAGTGTGAACCTCCATAGCTTGCCCATCCACGTCTTCCCAACCTTCGAGTGGCGCTTGCCCTTATCCATGAACAGGGGGCCAGGGTGGCCACCGTCCTCAGGTCCAAGGAGGAGTTCTCGTCGGCATCATGCCACTGCTTCGACCAGAGAGGCAGAGGGTGGCTCGAGCGCGCGCGGTGGAAGAGGCGGAGCTCTGCCCCACCTCCTCCTCCGATGCCAGGGCTCTTCCTTGAGGAGACCCACGCTGAGGGGACGGCGCTGGAGTTCATCCTCGAACTGGCTAGTCCCCTTCAGAGCCATCTGCGCCTCCCTCGCCCCTTCGCCAGGGCGATGAAGGGTGATGAGCCGCCCCTGATGTGGTTACGGGCACATGGTTGTTGTAAATGGCACGACGCGGGTGGACGTCGAGTACCCAGCGAGTCACGTCATGTTCCTCAGGCGTGTCTGGAAGACCTTCGCCCACGCCCACAACCTCCAGGAAGGGCATGTCCTTCGTTTTAAAATGATGGAGGCCATTCTGCTCTACGTCAAGATTTATGGGTGCTCAGGCATCCGTGTCAGCTGCTGCGAAGAGAGCTCGAGCGGCGCCGAAAGCTCATCCTCGAGTGACAGCGACGACGAGGATAGTGTCGGTGAAAGCGACAATGAGTCAGAGCTCCAGGCCATCTAGTCGGATTACGACGACCTGAGCTCTGACTGATCAACGGCATCACCATCATCGTCAGCCTCATGCTCTCCCCCTCCCGGCAAGACGATCTTGTCGAGGGGCCTTGTCCCGGGCGCTGCCTCATCTTCCAGCTGGATCTTCTAGCGGGCCCACGGACTTTGACTTCTGGGGTCCTCCCTCCTTTTCGTCCGTGTAGTGCTGGTCTTCTCCTTTGCACAATGTTGGACCTCTCCTCCGTGCAATGCTGGTCCAGGAGGGGACAGGCTCTCGTCGAAGGCCCCTTGCCATCTTTTTCTTCTTGTAGTCTGCCTCCCCTTTCCATCTTTTTCTTCTTGTGATCTCCCCTAGGGGAGAAAGCCAAATAAAGATGTACTCAGCATAAGGCGACATCTCATGTAAATTTCACCCTATTTGAAAGACTATATACTATTCTCCTTGTTAGATTCCTCCTTGCATGGTGTTTTCCCTACGCTTTTTCGGAAAAACTAGTCGGCATGTGTAGCCGTACCACGAGCGCTTTGAGGAATGGGTCCTTAGCAGTCTACTGGCGATGCCACCGTCGGCAAGATACCTTGGCATCTTGGCGCGGCCGCTTAAGCTGTAGTTCGTGCTTGAAACGGGATAAGGGCACGAGCGCAGCCACTTGAGTCGTTGAGCGGACTCGAAACGAAGCAAGAGCACGGGCGCGGCCACTTAAGCCGTTGAGCAGACCCGAAGTAGAGTGAGGGCGCAGCCAATCATGGCAAGGTTCCGTAGCGTGCAGGTTTTCCATGCAAGAGTCAAAATCGTCCAAGGAAAATAGCTTCACAGTAAGAGTTCACTTAGGGTTTTGCAACTTATCTTTTCGTTGTCGTACTCCTTCCAGCAAGATTTCTTTTGAACGTCTCCCGTAGGTATCCATACCACAATCCCCCCCCCCCCCCGGCAAAGCTGCACGTTACGTAACCTTCTATCCTTTGATAAAAAGAAAGAAGAGAAACTATGGATGTGGAACCTTGGCGATCCGTTAGCTCTTGCCGGGAGTAAGCTCAACACAATATCTCAGACAAACATGCACATAATTAAACATGAGAATCAACAAGATTTGTGGAACACTTAGCTTCTTTCAACTAGGCATAAGGTCTGCGCCTGGCTTCGTACCAAGGATTACATGCTTTAGCGGCAAGACTTGTACAGAAGGTGGTTATCGGGAGACCTAGCAGCCACCCCTCATGGGTAGAACTTACGGATATGTTCGATATTCCAAGAGTTGCTCATTGGGATGCCATCTTCGGTCTCCAGGAAGACTGTGCCAGGCCTGGTGACTCGCACTACCCAATAAAGGCCTTCCCACTTTGGCATCAACTTGTCGGAATTATTGGCGGACTGAACGCGTTGAAGAACAAGGTCACCTTCCTCAAGACTTCGGGCATTAACTTTGCGGCTATAATAGTGGCGCAAAGCTTGCCGGTATCGTACAGCTCTCACAGCATCCTGAAGACGGTCTTGCTCAAGGAGCGTCGCATCATCTTGCCGCAACATCTCTTGCTCGAGCTCATCATAACCGAGCACTCAACATGAACTGTATATGAGTTCCATGGGGAGAATTGCTTCTGCCCCATATACGAGGGAGAAGGGTGCCTGGCCAGTAGCTCAATTTGGTGTTCTTCTGATTGACCAAAGAACCACTGGTAACTCATCAATCCAGCGCCTTCCGCACTTGCGCAGCTTGTCGAAAGTATTTGTCTTGAGGCCTTGCAACACTTCAACATTAGCCCTTTCCACCTGGTCATTGCTCCTTGGGTGGGCAACATAAGCAAAATAGATTTTTCTGCCAAGGTCTTGGACATACTGCATCAAGGTGCGGCTCGTGAGTTGTGTGCCGTTGGCAGTGATGATCCTATGGGGAACACCAAAGCGGCAAACTAGTCCCTTGAAGAACTTGACGGCTGACTGTGTTGTCACCTTTCTCACTGCTTCCACTTCTGGCCACTTTGTGAACCTGTCAATTGCAACATACAAGTACTCAATGCCCCTGGTAGCATGGCGAAAGGGGCCCAGGATGTCGAGTCCCGAGACCAAAAATGGCCAGGAGAGACGGATTGTCTAAAGGCCTTGGGCTCGTTGATGCAATTTCTTCGAATGAAACTGGCATGCTTCACACTTGGTTACTAGCATAGTTGCATCCTGGAGGTCAGTGGGACAATAGAAACCTTGTCGAAATGCCTTACCAGCAAGCGCTCTTGATCCTATATGGGAGCCACATATGCCTCCATGTATCTCTGCCAACAGCTCCAGTCCATCCTCCTGAGAAATGCACTTTAGTTTCACACCATTCGGTCTCGTTCTGTACAGGATGTTGTCCAGGAACTGATACATATTAGACTGGCGGGCTACTTTCTCAGCTTCCTCTTGTTCCTCAGGGAGTTCTCATGTTTGAAGGAAATGGACGATGTGATATGCCCATGTTGGAGCCTGGGCTCGACAACAAGGACTAAAGGTGTATACTCTGTTGGGGAAGCATTTGAATCGACGGTAAGGGCACGAGGCCGCGCCGGAGCCTGCTGCCTCGGGCAAGCTTGGCGGGAGCGTGTGCTTCCGTGGCAAGAGCCTAAGGCCCTTCCATAGCACGGCGCTCACTTGCAAACCTGACGTTGTCCTCAGCAAGCTCCTTGCTGGCAGCTTCTGGGAGCTCTGCCGGGAAATACTTGTCGGAACTCAACTTTCTTCTTTTCTCTTCTCTAGTTGATGGTGTCACGGAGGGTTGAGTCAGTCGCAGCAAAAAAGTTCCTGGTTCCACAGGCAACTTAAGGGTAGCACACTTTGACAGGCCATCAGCAACGTCATTCTCTGCACGCGGAACATGTTCCATTTGCAGACCATCAAAATGTTCTTCCAACTTCCTCAATTCATCTACATAAACTTCTCATCATTGGACTCTGATTATCCTTATGCACCTGCCTAACGGCAAGCTAAGAATCATCCCTGAAAATAAATTTCTTGATCCCAAGATCTGCGGCGATCCTGAGACTAGAAGCAGCCCTTCGTATTCAACAGTATTGTTCGTCGACCTCTCCCGGGGAAAGTGCATCTGAATCACATATTTGAGGTGCACTCTGATGGGCGCAACAAGCAGCACTCCGGCACCGGTGCCTTACAGCGAGAAAGCCCCATCAAAATACATGATCCATTCTTGGTTGGTTTCCTTGCCGGGGAGGGTTGACTCTAAACCTTCTTCATCTGGCGTCGGGGTCCATTCCGCAATGAAGTCCGCCAAGGCTCTGCTCTGGATAGTCGAAGTGATTTAAAACTTCATACCAAAGCTTGACAGTTCCAAAGCCCACTCCACAATCCTGCGGATAGCTTCTGGGTTCCGCAAAATCCGCTGCAGCAGGAAGCGAGTGACAACGGTGATCTCATGTGCTTGGAAGTAACGGTGCAGCTTCCTCGAGGCTCTGAGGAGGCCGAAGAGCAACTTTTGCATGCCAGAGTATCTTGACCTAGCCCCCTACAAAAGGGAGATCACAAAATAGACTGGGCGCTGCACCACCTTCTTCTTCTGAATTGTCTCATTCAACTGCGCAGATCCTTCCTTGCCGGCACCAGACCCTGCAGGGGAATGCCCTACCTTGTCTCTTGACGGTTCTACCCCTGCCGCTGCTTCTTCGTCAACTTCCCTTTCAGCCACTAATGCAGCACTCACCACTTGATTTGTTGCCGCTACATATAGCAACAACGACTCTTCTGGTTTTGGCATGACTAGGACTGACGGAGAGGAGAGGTACTTCTTCAAATCTTGCAGCGCAGCCTCCACTTCCGGAGTCCATTTCATCGAACCTACCTTCTTCAAGATTTTGAAAAAGGACAGGGTGCGCTCAACAGATTTTGAGATGAACCTACTCAGAGCAGCAACACAGCCGGCAAGACAACTCACATCTTTGACACATCTTGGTGCTTCAATTTGCTCAATAGCTTTGATCTTGTCGGGATTTGCTTCAATTCCATGTTGAGATACAAAGAACTCGAGAAGCTTGTCGGATGGGATGCCCAACACACACTTCTCAGGGTTGAGCTTCATGTTGATCTTTTTGTAGATTTGCAAATGTTTCTTCTAGGTCTGATATGAGCATAGCCTTGTCCTTGGTTTTGACCACTATGTCATCCATATAAGCCTCCATATTTGTATGTAGCTAGGGCTCAAAACCAATCTAAAACGCTCTTGCAAATGTAGAACCAGCACTTTTCAACCTGAAAGGCATACGCAAAAGCAATACGTAGCACATGGGGTGATGAATGCGGTCTTTCTTGGGGAACGTTGCATGGGAAACAAAAAAATTCCTACGCACACGCAGATCTATCCATGGTGATGAGAATCTATGAGAGGGAGAGTGAATCTACATACCCTTGTAGATTGCTAAGCGGGAAGCGTTAAGAAATGCGGTTGGTGTAGTCGAACGTCTTCGCCATTGAAAGTGCGTTATATCGGCTAGAGGGGGGTGAATAGACGATTTTTACAAATTCATCACTTGAGGAATTTCAACTTTGAGGAATTTGAAATGTGATGAATAACTTGCAGCGGAATAAGTACTCAGGTGCATGAGGAGCATAGTATCAGCTTAGTCATCATGATGAAATGAAACATGCATAAACAATGAGTAGCATGATAAGGATAAGCAGTGATGAACAAGGCAATTTGAAGAATTTGAGGTGAGAAATTTGCGAAAGTCTTTAGTCAAATTCTTCAAACAATAACAATCTATTTCATCAACAGGTTTATGAGAAATAAGGAGGTTGAGGAACTAAAACCAGGTAGCTTGATGAAGACAAAGGTTTGATGACCGAGTTCCAACTGCTGTGACATTCGTATGTCTGGTTTGGAGCGGCCTGACACAGTCCCAGGACACACAGTCCTTACCGTATTCTCCTTGAGCTAAGGTCACACAGTCCTCGCCCAACACTCGTGGTAAGTCTTTAGGGTAGACTTCCAAAACCCTCACATACTGGTCACCCGGCGATCCACAATTTACTGCTGGATGATCTAGACCAAGGTCACTTCGTGGTCCCCAATTGACTGCAGGAGCACTAGACCATGATGCCTAACCGTCTGGAGGATACACAGTCCTCAAAGGTAACAAGCGTCGGTTCCACATAGGAATTTCTTCAGTAATGCTCAATCACTATGGGTTTTATGGTTTGGTTGTGGGTTTTGCCTCACCGATGATTTTCTCTCAAAGTCCCCAGAGGATGGGTTGCTCTCAAATGACAAGTGTCAGTTCTCTCTCAAAGCAGCCAACCAGCTAGTGGTTGTGGGGGTTGGCTATTTATAGCCAAGATGCAACCTGACATGATAAGACATAAATGCCCCCAATGATATGACCGTTATGTGGATAAGAACGATTGGGGAAGCTGGCGCTAAGCATAGCAACGGTCGGAATTTCGAACTATGAAAGTCATCAGCTTATCATGATCCTCACTTGTAGGCAATTCGCACTGGCGAAATCCTAACTCCTCAGTCAGATCAATTTCCTCAAAGACCAGAAGACCTTTGTCTCTGTCACTGAAAAACTTGTCTGAACCGTAAGAGATTTCCGAAGGCTTCACTCGAAGAATTGTATGGGTTGAGGATTTTGGAGTTGAGCATTAGTTGGAAATTTTCCTTAGTATTACCTCGACCCCCTTTAACAGTACGGTGTTTCCTATGACTCAAATAAAGGAAAAGAAACTACGAAAACTAAAGTCTTCACGCTTCATATCTTCAAGGTCACACCAACTTCTTCATTTTCAAAGTCTTCACAAAGTCTTCACCAAAGTCTTCAGAAAGTCTTCAGCAATGTCTTCACTTGAAGACATACATTTTTAGGGCTCGATAATCTCCGAATATATCAAACTCCTCATCAACTTATAGAACCATTGTACACTCACAAACTCATTAGTGCCTTAACCTATAAGTCTTCAATACACCAAAATCACTAAGGGGCACTAGATGCACTAACAATGTCCCCCTTTTTGGTGATTGATGACAAATAGGTTAAGTTTTCAACGGGGATAAACATATGAAGTGACAGTACAGATTTTGAGGAATCTGATTGCAAGATAAAGAAGAGCTCCCCCTGAAGATGTGCATATTTGAGGAATTTGCTTTGAGCTGCAAATGCACATGGCAGGTTCAAAACATGGAGAACTCCCCCTATATCTTGTAATTCATACACACATTTGAATATATGAAATGAAGAATTTGAAATGCGTGAGGAAAATGGTGTCTGATGAAATTCAGCATGCATGCATTAAGGTGTTTGAGGAAATAAACATGCGGGGAAATAGTTCACAAGTGTCACACCACCATCGGACTTAAGTTTACAACTCAATAACCAAAAACTTCAGAAGAGCAAGAGTTGTAACTTAAACAAAAATAGCCCATATATTTGTAGACCCGCTTGAAGACTAATTCAAATTTCCTCCCCCTTTATCATCGAGGACCAAAAGGGAAGAAAAAATGATGACTAATGCCCCATGAGGAATTTCATCTTGTTGGTGAAGAAGGAGCGCCAGCATTCTTGGGGTCGATTGTTGATGCAGGGCCAGCAGCAGTATCGTCAATGTCTTCATCTTCATCGCGCTCGCGAGATGAAGAATATGAACTGGTGACCATCAGAGGAACTTGGACTTTCTTGAACTTCTTCTGAGGACAGCGTGCGAAGTCAGGATATTCTTCAAAGTTCAGCTCATCCAATTCTTCAGAAAACATGATGTGATTTAGCACAGCCCAAGAGCGCTTGAGGTTTTCATGAGCATAGTAGTGGTTCCTCTTGACAGTGTTCTGCGTCACAGTCATATTATGCACAATATACCCAAGTTGACGCTTGACCCACTTGTGATTTCGTTCAACCTTCTGATGAAGACTTAAGGGAAGCTCACGATCTGTCATCACACGAGGAACAGTTGCATGAGGCTTTTGTGCAGAGGTTTTGGCAGAGGAGTCCTGTGTGGCAGAGTCATCATTGGTGGAGTAGGATGCTGCTTGACGAAACTGACCATCCAATGGACGAGTGCCTTGATCAATGACATCCTTGCCTTTTCCTACATCAATTGTGCTTTTGAGAACTTCAATCGGGGGCAGAAAACTGAAATGATTCTAGAAGTCAGCCTTAAAGTGAATTGAAGACTTTGTTCTGATGAAATGCATAATCCAGGGAGCAAAGGGCTTCAACTCAAATGGTGACATAGCAGCATCGGCCAGAGTCCTCATGAAGAAATCGTGAAAGTTGATGGTAATCCCATGAATGATGTTGAAAAGCATATTCTTCATGAGTCCTTCCACTTCTTCTTCTTCTTCAGAGTTGTGGCCCTTCTGAGGACATAGGGTATGAGTGAGTATGCGATAGACTGTTCTTGGTACATACAGCAAATCCTTCACAAGAAAGGTTGTCCTTTGAGGCTTTCTAGGCGCTAATTTCTTCATCATCACATTCATCATCTGCTTCGGTAGTGGTGGATCATTGAACAAGCAGCGGGCTTCATCTGAAGGAATTGGAACTGGGACAGATTGAAGTAATTCAGAAGAGCTTGCCGTGAAATGAGTTGTTTCGGTCATCTAGTCCAAGACCCAGGAGTTGATGTCTGAGGAATTTCCACTAATGTATAGAGTGGCATAGAATTGAAGAATCAACTCCTTGTTCCAGTCATAGACATCTACACAGAAGGGAAGAAGCCTAGCATCATGAAGAACTTGGAGCACCGGCGTGAATGATGGAATAGACTCCATGTCCACATGAGGAATATTATGGTGCTTGAAGATTTTCTTCTTGTCACATAGAACAGAGGCATAGTAGTTCATTTGCGTAGGAGTCTAGAACCTTGTGCGACCAGTCCGAGCATAATCATATGGATTTGGTCCTGTGAAGAACATGTGTTCATTGAAGAAATTTGTCTGGAGGAATTTGGGGCGGACCGAACCTTTGAATGGCATTCTTTGCTTAGGTTGAAGATTTGGTCGAATGCGCCCCTTGATCTCAGTTGGCATGGGAGGGACAGCAGACTGAGTGATTTGTAGAATAGGTTCCTCAGTAGTGGCCGGAGCATCAATTTCCTCAGCTGTTGCAGCTGGAATTTCTTCAGGGTCTGGAAGGTACAGGTGTCCAGAATCTTCAAGTATTTCCTCAGTTTGTGCAGGTGACTGAGGAATCAGCATCAGAGGAGTTGCCACAGGTAAGTTGGGATGTGCATATTCCCAATATTCATCATTGATGACTGGAGTAGTGTCACCAATGTCAACTTCTTCATCAATTTCTTCAGCGCCAGCAGTTAGCAGAAGCAGGGGCGATGATACCTTGGGAGTTGATGCAGTGTCATCAATAACAATTTCCTCATCAAGAGGCTCTGAGGAGGCAGCCGAATGATTCTCTTCTTCATGAGGAATGTCATATGCTTCATCAATTGGCACAATAGCATAGGCTGGTGCCGAGGAAATTGGAGTTGCATCAAGTGGTGTAGCTAAGGAACTTGTCAAAGTTTTCAACTTCTTCAACACACGGGCTTCAGAAGTTGATGCCTTTCTTTTGAGGGGATTTTCCTCAGCAGGAGCAGTTTCTTTAGGAACGACTGATGCAGCCGCCCTGGGTGGTTCAGGTTCTTGAGGCACAGTGGATTCTTCAACTAGCCTATCAGATTCTTCAAGCACAACATTTGGGGTTGTACTGACATGTTCTTCAGTGATCTAAGTTTCCTCAGCAACACTGGTAGTTGCTTTTGGTGCAAAAGAACTTTCTTCAGCAGTTTCTTTAGGCTGAGCATTTTCATCAGCAGCCTGAGGAATTTCATATTTAGTCTGAGCAATTTCTTCAGACTGAGTCTTTTGTGGTTGCGATTGAGCTGCAACCCTGGTGTTGTTATCCTTTACAGCTGCATGAGCAGCCCTGACAAGTCTGACTTTAGTGCCCTTCCATTCAACATCATATCTCTGTTGATCCAACGAGAGAGTGCGAATCTCGGACTGAACTGTGACGAGTTGATTTGGGGTCAAGTTCATCACATTTTCGCGCAGAAACTTTTCTTTGTGAGTCTTGTTCCTCTTAGCTCTCTGAGCTTGCTCTCTTTTCCATTGTTCTTCAGAGATGAAGTGGGTGAGGACATGATCCACTTCAGGAGGCAGATTTATTGAGGAAAGTGGAGTGCTTGGGTCCTCATGCCATATATCTATGAACTTTAGGATCATCTTGGGATCCAGCATGAGAGGAACAGAGCTACCCTTTGCTTTAGCAGCCCTGTGCTGACTCTGTCTGATGATTTCTACCAATTCCTCATCATCAGCATCATCAACATCATTATCCTCTAAAGAATTTGAGGGGACTGTAACCAGAGCCTTGCTGTTGTGAGAGCTTGGTCTTTGACAACGTCCAGCTGTCTTCTTTAGTTTAAGTGTAGAGGCACTGATCGAAGACTTTGCAGTAGTGGAGGGGCTTGCGGTGAGCTTTGGAACCATCGTGAAACCCTCAGTCCTTTTGCATGTTGCCAGATGCACTGGGGTTGAGGACTTTTTGGCTGTTGCAGATGACTAAGCAGTAATAGTTCCAGGTGCTGAAGGTTTCCTGGGTTGAGGCCTTTGACCTTGAGGAATTTGCACTAAGGATTTTGAAGAGCCAATTCTCAGAGCAGATTTCTTTATCATCTTCTTTGGAACACTAGTAGAAGCTCCGGTAGAGGGAGCAGCAACAGAATCCTCGTTGAATTTCTTCATTGCCTCTTTGGCTTTCCTCGCCAACTTGGCTTGTTGCTTTTCCCACATGGCAGGAAAGTCCTCACCAGTTTTGAGGCTAGAAGGATCAGTAATTTGGTTAGGAGCAAGTGGACGCCTACTGCAAGGTGGTTTCACAGCGAATTTTATCATGTATTTTGGAGTTACATAACGATATCTCTCCATTCTTTGTCCCATCTCCTCTCAATCTTTTCTAGACGGATCTTCCTTTGCTTGGTCGTCTCCTTTCCATGAGTTTCTTCGTTAGGCGTGCAATATTCATCATACAGATCCTCAGGGATCTCAAATGCAATGTGCACATCTGGCTTTTCCCTCCTTTCTGAGGTTTCTTTCCATCAGACATTTTCTTCACTTGAGGAATATGAACTCTTGAAGATTCTGAAGAGGTACACAGTTTTTCTTCAAGTAGCGTTGCAAATGAGTTAAGTGGATGAGAACCTAGTGATTCATCAGCGGACATGTTGTACCTGTGAATAGAGTATAGGTGCGAAGAATTTGAAGAGGTCATATGCGTTCTTAGAAAATTTTAAGAGAGATAGGTGTGAGGAATTTGACCATGGATGTCTTGAGGAATTTTACTAAGTGTTCTTAGCCTTAGGTTCCACAATTGTGCAAATTTGAGAATTCGCACAATTGTGGAATCTTGAAGAAAGTCATTACTTAGGGAAAATTACCAAGTATCAAGTATGAGGAGATGTAAGGTGCTTGTGTGTTTGATTTATAACGTATAAACACCTATTTGAGGAATAGTAGTTGTAGTTGAGGATCAAACAGGGGCAATAAAAATAAATTTTAATTACCCTGGTGAAGAACATGAAGAACACAGAGATGAAATGAGGAAGTTCGTTCGGTCAGATCTCCCACGCCCTAGCTTGGCAGAAGGAGACAACTACAGTGGCGGTGAGATGAAGATTTCCACGGCCGATGCGAATACGGCGATGACGAGGTTGAGGCGGCGAAGCTCTTCCTCACCGACGATGATAACTTTCGCGGCGGGGCTTGGTTGGAGCTCGGGAGAGAGATGAGATGCGGAGTAACCGAGCATAGTAGATTGGGAAGGGGGCATTTATAGAGGAAGTGAAAACCGATCCTCCCATAGATTTTGGACAGGATTGCCCCTAACCCTTGCTCTTCACGTGATAGGTGTCACCCACGATCTGGGTAGTGAAGATTGTGGAGGATCGTGGGTTATCTAGGCATGGGAATCGGAACAGTTTGTGCGGGAACCACCAAAAATTTTGGTAGTGAAGATCTCAAAGTTTTTGTTCACAAATTCTTCAGCTGTCAAGGACACAGTGAAGACTTTGAACAAGTTCCAAAGTAGAACGCATATGAGGAATTTGTGAACAAACTGGGTTGAGTTTAGCATAGACGGGGAAAGGGTCCGATCACATTCACTTAGATGAAAATCAACTTGAAGAATTAGCAATAAGTGAATGCTGTTGAGGACATTAAAAAACTCATATATATATATATATAGTCAATGCAGAATATGAGTCTCAAAAGTTTTGAAGAATTTGAAAAGTTGATGAAGTTGAAGACTTGAGGAATTTGCAAATTTGAGGAATTTGATAATTCGAAGAATTTGCAACAGTGCTCAATTTTGAAGAACTTCAACTTTTGGTTGCTGGCGTAACCCACCGTATAAGAACGATGATTTCAGATATCGCTTACAATTGTTGTAGAGTTCTGATAATCAAATTCTTCGTTAATTTCTTCACACTTAGACAGTTATTCTTCATTGATTGAAGAAAAACGTTACTTCGTGTGTTGCACATCTAAGTCATCAATTTTGCATACGTGTTAGGATGTGTGTTCTTCATCAAAGAACATTCGAAGATTCTAAGATATTTAGCTCACACCGCAACTTGCAAAATCTCTTTTCATCCAAGGGCTTTGTGAAGATATCGGCCATTTATTCTTCAGTAGGAATGTTATTGATGGAGATGTCGCCCTTGAGTACATGATCTCGAAGAAAGTGATTACAAATCTGGATGTGCTTGGTCTTGGAGTGCTGAACAGGGTTGTACACAATCTTAATGGCACTCTCATTGTCGTAGTAAAGAGGCACATTCTTTAGCTTGATGCCGTAGTCCTTGGGGGTTTGCTTCATCCATAGTAACTAAGCACAACACGAGCCAGCAACAATGTACTCAGCTTCTCCAATAGAGAGTGAAACGCAGTTCTGCTTCTTCGAGGACCAACAGACTAAGGATCGTCTAAGGAAATGACATGCGCCTGAGGTTGACTTGCGATCCACACGATCTCCAGCATAGTCAGCATCACAGTATCCGAAGAGGTGAAGATTTGAGCCCTTGGGATACCACAATCCAAGTGTTGGTGTGTGAGCTAAGTATAGAAGAATGTGTTTCACAGCCTTATGGTGTGATTCCTTCGGTGTTGCTTGGAATCGAGCACACAGCAGACACTTAGCATTATATCAGGCCTAGATGCACATAGGTACAATAAGGAGCGAATCATGGAGCGGTATGCCTTCTGATCGAAATCTTTACCATTTTCATTAGTGTAGAGATGGCCTTTTTCAAGGCATTGGAGTTTTGACGCCTTTGCAATCTTGCATGTCGAATGTCCTCAGAACAACTTTGAGGTATTTCTCTTTTGAGATGAAGATGCCATTGTCTTGCTGGCGAATTTGAAGACCTAAGAAGAATTTCAACTCTCCCATCATAGACATTTGATATTCTTCACTCATCATATAGGCAAATTCATCACTGTAACGTTTGTCAATACCTCCAAAGATAATATCATCAACATATATTTGGCATATGAACAGTTCATTGTCATAGGATTTCGTGAAAAGAGTAGGTTCGAGTGAACCGGGTTTGAAGCCTTTCTTCATGAGGAATTCCTTCAGAGTGTCGTACCACGCCCGATGGGCCTCCTTGAGGCCATAGATGGACTTGTTTAGTCTGAAGACTTTGTCAAGATGCTTAGGATCTTCAAAACCTGGGGGTTGAGCAACATATACTTCTTCCTCAAGCTTACCATTGAGGAATGCACTTTGCACATCCATTTGACATAAGATGATATTATGATGGTTAGCGTAAGCCAGTAATATGTGAATAGCTTCAAGTCTAGCAACAGGTGCAAAAGTTTCATCAAAGTCAATTCCCTCAACCTGTGTATAGCCTTGAGCTACAAGTCGAGCCTTATTCCTCACCACAAGACCATTTTCATCTTGTTTGTTGCGGTAGATCCACTTGGTACCTATGATGTTATACTTGCGACGATCTGGCCGCTTGACAAGTTCCCACACGTTGTTGAGCTTGAACTGATGCAATTCCTCTTGCATAGCTTGAATCCATTTGGGCTCCTTGAACGCTTCATCAACTTTGGTGGGCTCTAAGATAGAGACAAAGGCAAAGTGCCCGCAAAAGTTAGTTAGATGTGAAGCTTTTGAGCGTGTGAGAGGACCTGGTGCATTGATGTCATCGATGATTTTGTCAATCTGCACTTCATTTGCTACTCTTGGATGAGCAGGCTGACGAGGCTGGGGAGTTTCATCAACACCATTTTCTTCAGGTATATCAGCATGAGAGTCTTCATTTGTTGAAATGATTTCCTCAGTGGGTATGACATCTTCAGTTGCCTTCGGCTTGATGGATTCCTCAGGAGATTGTTCATCTAACACAGAAGGCAGGTGCTCTCTTTGCGAGCCATTAGTTTCATCGAACCGCACATCTACAGTTTCAACCACCTTGTGATGGTAGGTGTTGAAGACTTTGTAGGTGTGCGAGTCCTTTCCATAACCAAGCATAAACCTTCATGTGCTTTCGGTGCAAACTTAGAACTATGGTGAGGATCTCTGATCCAGCATTTTGCACCGAAGACTTTGAGATAACTTACATTGGGTTTCTTGCCTGTTGTGAGCTCATATGTAGTCTTCTTGAGGAATTTGTGAAGATATACCCTGTTGATGATGTGGCATGCAGTATCAATTGCTTCAGGCCAGAAGCGACGAGGGGTTTTGTATTCGTTAAGCATGGTTCGAGCCATCTCAACAAGAGTCCTATTCTTGCGCTCCACGATGCCATTGTGTTGAGGAGTGTAAGGAGCAGATAACTCATGAGTAATACCAAGTTCATCAAGATATTCATCGAGGTCAGTGCTCTTGAATTCAGTCCCATTATCACTCCTGATATGCTTGATCTTGACTCCAAAGTTGGTGGAGGCCATTGAAGCAAATCGTCTGAAGAAATCCTGCACTTCATTTTTGTACAGAATGATATGCACCCATGTATAACAAGAGTAATCATCAACAATGACAAATCCATACAAACTTGAAGAATTTGTTAGTACGGAGTAGTGAGTGGGACCAAAGAGATCCATATGAAGCAATTCAAAAGGTCGTGTAGTGGTCATGATTGTCTTTGAGGGATGCTTGGATCTGGTCATTTTCCTAGATTCACATGCACCACAAAGGTGGTCCTTGAGGAATTTGACACCCTCGATGCCTATGACGTGCTTTTTCTTCACGGGTGTGTGCAGATTCCTCATACCAGCATGTCCAAGTCGTCGATGCCATAGCCAGCATTCTAAAGACTTTGCAAGTAAGCAAGTGGCAGGTTGAGGACCTGTAGAGAAATCAACAATATACAGGTCTCCTCTCCTAAAGCCTTCGAAGACTTTGGAATGGTTAGATTCCATGATGACAACACAACAATATTTTCCAAATATGACAATCATATCAAGATCACAACGCATTGAGACAGACATAAGGTTGAACCCGAGGGATTCAACAAGCATCACCTTGTCCATGGTTCGGTGCTTTGAGATAGCAACCTTAACAAGTCCCAATACTTTGCTTTTTTCCTTTGTCTGCATAGTTGATATGCTTCAGAGGAGATGGAGTGAGTGGCAAATTCATCAGTAGATTCTTGTCACCCGTCATGTGGTTTGTGCATCCACTATCAGTAGCTTTTAAAGCATCATCCTGCAGATGAATTAGTATAACTTACGAACTCATATGCTTCAGAGTGAAGAATATGATATCAATTTCATCAAACAGAAATTCATCACACAATATAGTAAGCAAGTAGAGTGAGGACGTGAGAAATGAAGAATTCATTTCATCATGGTTAACTTGCGTCCTTTCAAGCATTTCCTCAGGTCTCCAGCAAATTCATCAGATGTTCAAATTCATCTGGAGACCTGACCCTGCATAAGATGTCAGTTTGTTTTCTTCACCACCCACAATTGGAGGGGTGGCAAAGAATTCATCATTCTGCAAGCACCATGTGAGAAGGGAGGCATTGAAGCAATTGCACTTCGTTTCACAGGGCGAGGGTTAGAGTATTCAAATGAATAAGGAGAGAAATTCTTCGAGGACTTATGAATATAATGGTTTGAAGAATAATGCACATATTCATAACTCTTAGGTTTTCCCTACGAAACAGAGGCATTAGCACGAGAATGATGATTTTGACCATTTGAGGAATTTAGTCCAAGTGAGGACTTTGGTCCATATGAGGAATTTGATCTGGGGTTCCAATTCTTCACGAGTGGTGTCGTGAGGACATTCACTTGAAGATTTTGTAGGTAGTTCTTGGGAACCCAGATTTTCTTCATAGGAGAACCGTTCCTGCAGTTAGTTCCAACATATCTAGCAAATACTTCACTTGACTGATTTTTGAAGAATCTGTAATTGGAGTCAAGTGACTCAACAGAGGAATATGAAGTTTCACAAGTAAAGCCAGATAAAGTGGATGGATCCACAGGAGATCCTTTTGCAGCAACCCATGAGGTTTGGGGGTACTGCTCAGGTGTCCACTAGGATCCATCAGCGTTGAGTTTCCTCACAAAGGCAATACCCTCTTTCCTAGGGTTCCTGTTCAGAATCTGCTTCTTGAGGACATCACAAAGGGTTTGATGCCCTTTGAGACTTTTGTATATGCCTGTCACATACAATTCCTTCAACCCTGCATTGTCAGCAGTAATACTAGTGGTATCCTCAGATGAGGAATTTAAGACCACGGGAATAGTTGAATAAATTACAGCAATAAAAGCATTTGAACATTCAGGTGAAGAATTAGCAGTTTCACGTTTGATGCATTCCAAACAAGGTGGAACAAATTCTTCCTGAGTGGTACTGATCTGTTGAGCCAGTAAGGAATCGTTTTCCCTTTGGAGATCCTCATTTGACACCCTCAGCTTTTCAGGATCTTGCTTTCTTTGAAGAAATTCATATGAAAGCTTCTCATGATCGGCTAAGAGGTCGTTATGATGACTCTGAAGGTTATCATACTTTGTCTGAAGACTTTTAAGATCAACAGACAGAGTTTGAGTCTGATCCACTTCACGGTTTAATAGAGCATCGCTTTTGTCTAGCATTTTCTGAAGCTTTTCAAGTGCACTTTGTTGCTTAGTGGCAATTTTAACAATTTTAGCATAGCTAGGTTTCACATATTCATGAGATTCACCTTCACTTGATTCAGATGAGGAATGATGTTTGTGTACCTTTGAGCCTTTTTCCATAAAGCAATAAGTGGGAGCATAATCATCATTGCTGACGTCAGAGTCATTGGAGTGGTCATATTCTTCATTGTTGAAGATGGACTTGCTGACGAACGCAGTAGCGAGAGCAAGGCTAGCGACACCAGATTCTGATTCCTCCTTAGATTCTTCCTCTTCTTCATATTCTTCAGATTCTTTCACATAATCCATTTCCTTGTCGATGAATGCTCGAGCCTTTCTGGAACCGTTCTTCTTGTGCTTTGAGGACTTTGAAGATGAGGACTTTGCAGGTGAGGGCTTTGAAGATTTCTTCTTTTTCCTTGAGTCATCAGAACTATCATCTATGTATTTCTTCTTCTTCTTTGAGTCTTTTTCCCAGAGAGGACAATCAGAGATAAAATGGCCAGGCTTCTTGCAGCGATGACATGTTCTCCTTTTGTAATCTTCAGAGGAATCTGATTTCCTCAAGCCACTTTTTGATGACTT
Organism: Hordeum marinum; assembly: GCA_022496015.1. Classification (NCBI taxonomy): domain Eukaryota; kingdom Viridiplantae; phylum Streptophyta; class Magnoliopsida; order Poales; family Poaceae; genus Hordeum; species Hordeum marinum. The sequence goes on along the minus strand of CM039675.1, from coordinate 155,316,661 downwards.
TCCAAATCCACCTCGTCTTGAGAACTTCTGGAATTTCCTCACAAGCATAGCTAGTTCCTGACTTAGTTCTTCAGGATCACCAAGGCTGCTGTCAGAATCTTCTTCTTCAGATGAGGAAATTGCTTTTGCCTTAAGAGCACGAGGTCTTCCATAGCTTGGAGGTCTCTTTTCTCAGCTTGTTGGAATTCATGAGTATTGAGTCTCTCAAGAATATCAGCAGGATCAAGAGCTTTGTAGTCTCCACGTTCTTGAATCATCAAAACTAGAGTATCAAATGAGGAATCGAGAGATCGTAGCAGTTTCTTCACCACTTATGGTCAGTGATATCAGTGGCACCCAGTGCTTGAAGTTCATTGGATATATCAGTGAGGCGATCAAATATTTGCTGAACATTTTCATTGTCAAGTCTCTTGAAGCGGTTGAAGAGATTGCAAAGAACATCAACACGAGAGTCACGTTGAGTGGAAACACCTTCGTTGACTTTGGACAGCCTATCCCAGATAAGCTTAGCAGATTCCAAAGCACTCACTCTGCCATACTGACATTTGCTCAAATGACCTCAGATGATATTCTTCGCTAGAGAATCGAGTTGCTTGAATCTCTTCACATCAGCAGTTGTAACAGTGGGAGCGACAGAGGGCACACCATTTTCCACAACGTACCAGAGATCATTGTCAATAGCTTCAAGGTGCATACGCATCTTGTTCTTCCAGTAGGTGTAGTCTGTCCCATTGAAGGTAGGACAGCCCGCGGCAACTAGCAGCAGAATAATTACTCAGGTGCATGAGGAGCATAGTATTAGCTTAGTCATCATGATGAAATGAAACATGCACAAACAGTGAGTAGCGTGATAAGGATAAGAAGTGATGAACAAGGCAATTTGAAGAATTTGAGGTGAGGAATTTGTGAAAGTCTTCAGTCAAATTCTTCAAATAGTAACAATCAATTTCATCGATAGGTTTATGAGAAATAAGGAGGTTGAGGAAATAAAACCAGGTATCTTGATGAAGACAAAGGTTTGATAACCTAGTTCCAACTGCTGTGATAGTCGTACGTCTGGTTTGGAGCGGCCTGGTATTTAAACCAAAGGACACACAGTCCCAGGACACACAGTCCTTACCGTATTCTCCTTGAGCTAAGGTCACACAGTCCTCGACCAACACTCATGGTAAGTCTTTAGGGTAGACTTCCAAAACCCTCACATACTGGTCACCCGATGATCCACAATTTACTGCTGGATGCTCTAGACCAAGGTCACTTCGTGGTCCCCAATTGACTGTAGGGGCACTACACCATGACGCCTAACCGTCTGGAGGATACACAGTCCTCAAGGGTAACAAGCGTCGATTCCACACAGGAATTTCTTCAGTGATGCTCAATCACTATGGGTTTTATGGTTTGGTTGTGGGTTTTTCCTCACTGATGATTTTCTCTCAAAGTCCTCAGAGGATGGGTTGCTCTAAAATGACAAGTGTCAGTTTTCTCTCTCGGAGCAGCCAACCAGCTAGTGGTTGTGGGGGTCGGCTATTTATAGCCAAGGTGCAACCTGACATGATAAGACATAAATGCCCCTAATGATATGACCGTTATGTGGATAAGAACGATTGGGGACAGCTGGCGCTATGCACAGAAATGGTCGGAATTTCAAACTATGAAAGTCCTCAGCTTATCATGATCCTCACTTGTAGGCAATTCGCACTGGCGAAATCCTAACTCCTCAGTCAGATCAATTTCCTCAGAGACCAGAAGACCTTTGTCTCTGTCACTGAAAAACTTCTCTGAACCGTAAGAGATTTCCAAAGGCTTCACTCGAAGAATTGTATGGGTTGAGGATTTTGGAGTTGAGCATCAGTTGGAAATTTTCCTTAGTATTACCTCGACCCCCTTTAATAGTACGGTGTTTCCTATGACTCAAATAAAGGAAAAGAAACTACGAAAACTAAAGTCTTCATGCTTCATATTCCTCATTCATATCTTCAAGGTCACACCAACTTCTTCAGTTTCAAAGTCTTCACAAAGTCTTCACCAAAGTCTTCAGAAAGTCTTCAGCAAAGTCTTCACTTGAAGACATACATTTTTAGGGGGTCGATAATCTCCGAATATATCAAACTCCTCATCGACTTATAGAACCTGTGTACACTCACAAACTCATTAGTGCCGTAACCTATAAGTCTTCAATACACCAAAATCACTAAGGGGCATTAGATGCACTAACAGCGATCCAAATCGCCGTGCGTCCTGCGGTCCAATCACAATCTGTCCCGCAATCTAATCATGATCCGTCCTACGAACTTGATCATGATCCGTCCCACGAACTTGATCACGATCCATTCCACGAACTTGATCATGATCCGTCCCATGAACTTGATCACGGTCCGTCCCACGAACTTGATCACGATCCTTCCGTTCTAGCGCCGAACGGACGGCACCTCCGCATTCAGCACACGTATAGCTTGATGACGATCTCCGGCGTCTTGATCCAGCAAGAGAGAGCTGAGAGGTAGAAGAGTTCGCCAGCAGCATGACGGCGCTCCGGCGATGGTGGTGGAGCAATTCCGGCAGGGCTTCGCCTAAGCACTCCAGAAATCTGATCTAGAGGAGAAACTATGCACTAGAGGAATGGGTAGCATGTGCTGTAAAAACTAGTGCAAAAACCCTCAATACCACCAGTATACATAGGAGGAAGAGAGGAGGTGGATTCACCCTCTTTTTTGCCTTTTTCCACTTTTTCTCTTAGGACTCTTTTCTTCCAGCCGCATAGGCCTCTTGTGGTTGTTCCACCAGCCCACTAAGGGCTGGTTTCCACTCTCCCACAGCCAATGTAGCCTGTTGGGTCGAACTACTCCTCCCGGAGGCCTCCCGGTACACTACCGGCACTCCCGATACACTATCGATGAGCCCGAAACTTTTCCGATGACCAAAATAGGATTTCCTATATATGAGTCTTTACCTCCGAACCATTCCGAAGCTCATCGTGACGTCCAGGATATCATCCGAGACTCCGAACAAACTTCGGTCACCACCATACATAACTCTATACTACCGAAACATCACCAAACCTTAAGTGTGCAGACCCTGCGGGTTCGAGAACTATGTAGACATGACCGAGACACCTCTACGGTAAATAACCACTGGCGGGACCTGGATGTACACATTGGTTCCTACATATTCTACGAAGATCTTTATCGGTCGAACCTCTATGTCAAGGATTCACTTAATCCCTTATGATGTTCCCTTTGTTCTTCGGTATGTTACTTGCCCGAGATTCGATCGTCGGTATCTCCATACCTATTTCATCCTCGTTACTGGCAAGTCTCTTTACTCGTTCCGTAATAAAAGATCCGGTAACTAACACTTAGTCACATTGCTTGCAAGGTTTATTGTGATGTTGTATTACCGAGTGGGCCCTGAGATACGTCTCCGTCACACGGAGTAACAAATCCCAGTATTGATCCATGCCAACTCAATAGACACCCTTGAAGACACCTATAGAGCACCTTTATAGTCACCCAGGTAAGTTGCGACGTTTGATACACACAAGGCACTCCTTAGATGTCCGTGAGTTGCATGGTCTCATGGTCATAGGAACATATACTTGACATGCAGAAAATAGTAACAATAAACTGACACGATCATATGCTATGTTTGTAGTTTGTGTCTTGTCCATCACATCATTCTCCTAATGATGTTGTCTCGTTATCAAATGACATCTCATGTCCATGGCTAGGAAACCTTAACCATCTTTCGATTAACGAGCTAGTTCACTAGAGGCATACTAGGGACATTGTGTTTGTCTATGTATCCACACATGTATCCATGTTTCCAATTAATACAATTTTAGCATGGATAATAAACGATTATCACGAACAAGGAAATACAATAATAAACACTTTATTTATTGCCTCTAGGGCATATTTCCAACAGTCTCCCACTTGCACTAGAGTCAGTAATCTAGTTCACATCACTATGTGATTTACATTGTAATGAATCGAACACCCATGCAGTTCTCGTGTTGATCATGTTTAGACCTTGGAAGAGGTTTAGTCAATGGGTCTGCAACATTCAGATTTGTGTGCACTTTGAAAATATTTATGTCTTTGTCCATGATGTAATCGCGGATGGAGTTGAAGTGTCGCTTTATGTGTCTGGTCCTCTTGTGAAACCTTGGTTCCTTGCGCAGAGCAATGGCACCAGTGTTGTCACAAAACAGGTTCATTGGATTCAGTGCACTGGGCACTACTCCAAGATCTATCATGAACTACTTCATCCAGACACCTTCCTTCGCCGCCTCCGAGGCTGCGATGTATTCCGTTTCGCACGTAGAATCAGCTACCACGCTTTGCTTGGAACTGCACCAGCTTACCGCTCCCTGTTAAGAATAAATACGTATCCAGTTTGTGACTTAGAGTCGTCCGGATCAGTGTCAAAGCTTGCATCGACATAACCCTTTACGATGAGCTCTTCATCACCTTCATAAACGAGAAACATTTCCTTAGTCCTTTTCAGGTAATTAAGGATATTCTTGACCGCTTGCCAGTGCTCCATTCCAGGATCACTTTGAAACCTTCCGATCATACTTATGGCAAGGCTGACATCGGGTCTTGTGCACATCATTGCATACATGATAGAGCCTATGGCTGAAGCATAGGGGATGACACTCATCTTTTCTCTATCTTCTGCAGTTACTGGGCATTGAGTCTTACTCGACTTCACACCTTGTAACACAGGCAAGAACCCCTTCTTGGACTGTTCCATTTTGAACTTCTTCAAAACTTTATCAAGGTATGTGCTTTGTGAAAGTGCTATTAAGCGTCTCGATCTATCTCTATAGATCTTAATGCCTAATGTGAAAGCAGCTTCTCCTAGGTCCTTCATTGAAAAACTCTTGTTCAAATATTCCTTCACGCTTTCCAGCATTTCTATATTGTTTCCAATCAGCAATATGTCATCCACATATAATACTCGAAACTCTATAGAGCTCCCACTCACTTTCTTGTAAATACAAGCTTCTCCGTAAACTTGTATAAACTCAAACACTTTGATCACCTCATCAAAGCGCTTATTCCAACTCCGAGATGCTTGCACCAGTCCATAAATGGATCGCTGGAGTTTGCAACCTTTGTCAGCATTCTCTGGATCGACAAAACCTTCGGGTTGCATCATATACAACTCTTCCTCAAGGAAACCGTTGAGGAACGCTGTTTTGACATCCATTTGCCAAATTTCATAGTCAAAATAAGCAGCTATTGCTAACATGATTCTGACAGACTTAAGCATCGCTACGGGTGAGAAAGTCTCATCGGAGTCAACTCCTTGAACTTGTGAAAAACCCTTTGCCACTAGTCGAGCTTTATAGACAGTGACATTACCGTCCGCGTCTGTATTCTTCTTAAAGATCCATTTGTTCTGAATGGCCTTTTGCCCTTCAGCTAATACTTCCAAAGTCCATACTTTGTTTTCATACATGGATCCCATCTCGGATTTCATGGCCACTAACAATTTCTCGGAATCCGGGCCCACCACTGCTCCTCCATAGCTCGTAGGTTCATTGTTGTCCAACAACATGACCTCCAAGACAGGGTTGCCGTACAACTCAGGGGTAGTATACGGCCTTGTGGACCTATGAGATTCAATAGCAGCTTGATCCGAAGCTTCATGATGATCATCATTAACTTCCTCTTCTACTGTCGTAGGTTCCACAGAAGCATCTTTCTGTGCTGCACTACTTTCTGGTTGAAGTAAAGGTTAAATAACCTCATCAAGCTCTATTTTCCTCCCACTCAATTCTTTCAAGAGAAACTCTTTCTCAACAAATGTTCTGTTCTTAGCGACAAACACTTTGCCTTCGGATTTGAGATAGAAGGTATACCTAACTATCTCTTTCGGGTATCCTATGAAGTCGCATTTCTCCGCTCTGGGTTCTAGCTTTTCAGGCTGAAGCTTTTTGTCATAAGCATCACATCCCCAAACTTTAAGAAATGACAACTTTGGCTTCTTGCCAAACCATATTTCATATGGTGTCGTCTCAGCGGGTTTTCATGGTGCCCTATTTAAATTGAATGCAGTTGTCTCTAATGCATAACGCCAAAACGATAGTGACAAATCAGCAAGAGACATCATAGAACGCACCATAACTAATAAGGTTCGATTACGACGTTCACACCATTACGCTATGGTGTTCCGGGCGGTGTCAACTGTGAAACAATTCCACACTGTCTTAAGTGACTACCAAACTCATAACTCAGACATTCACCTCCTCGATCAGATCGTAGGAACTTAATCTTCTTGTTACGATGATTCTCAACTTCACTCTGAAATTATTTGAACTTTTCAAACGTTTCAGACTTGTGCTTCATTAAGTAAATATACCCATATCTACTTAAGTCAACAGTGAAGGTGAGAAAATAATGATATCCACCACATGTTGTAACATTCATTGGTTCGCACACATCAGTATGTATGATTTCCAATAAGTCACTCGCCCGTTCCATTGTTCCAGAGAACGGCGTTTTAGTCATCTTGCCCATGAGGCATGGTTCACATGTGTCAAGTGATTCAAAATCAAGTGACTCCAAAAGTCCATCAGCATGGAGCTTCCACATGCGTTTTACACCAATATGACCTAAACGGCAGTGCCACAAGAAAGTGGTACTATCATTATCAACTCTACATCTTTTGGCATCAATGTTATGAACATGTGTATCATCACTATCAAGATTCAATATGAATAAACCCCTCACATTGGGTGCATGACCATAAAAGATATTGCTCATATAAATAGAACAACCTTTATTCTCTGTTTTAAATGAGTAACTGTCTCGCAATAAACAAGATCCAGATATAATGTTCATGCTTAACGCAGGCACTAAATAACAATTATTCAGGTTCATCACTAATCCCGATGGTAATCGAAGAGAGAGCATGCCGACGGCGACCACATCAACCTTGGAACCATTTCCCACGTGCATCGTCACTTTGTCCTTTGCCAGCCTTCGTTTATTCCATAGTTCCTGCTTTGAGTTGCAAATGTGAGCAACCGAACCGGTATCAAAGACCCAGGCACTACTACGAGAGCTAGTAAGGTACACATCAATAACATGTATATCATATATACCTTGTTTGTCTTTGGCCGCCTTCTTGTCAGCCAGGTACTTGGGGCAGTTCCGCTTAGAGTGACTAGTTCCCTTGCAATGAAAGCACTCAGTTTCTGGCTTGGGTTCATGCTTGGGCTTCTTTACAGGAGTAGCAACTGTTTTGCCATCCCTCTTGGTTTTACCCTTCTTGCCCTTGCCCTTGACCTTGCCATTTTTCTTGAAACTAGTGGTTTTATTGACCATCAACACTTGATGTTCTTTCTGGATTTCAGACTCAGCGACTTTTAGCATCGCAAATAGCTCGGCGACTGACTTGTTCATCCCATGCATGTTATAGTTCATCACAAAGCTCTTGTAACTAGGTGGCGGTGATTGAAGAACTCTGTCAGTGATCGCCTCGGGCGGAAGGGCAATTCCCAACTCCGCTAGACGAGTTGAATACCCAGACATTGTGAGTATATGTTCACTGATAGACCCGTTCTCCTCCATCTTGCAAGCATAGAACTTATCGGAGGTTTCATACCTCTCGATCCGAGCGTTCTTCTGAAAGATAAACTTCAACTCCTGGAACATCTCATATGCTCCATGACGTTCAAAACGTCTTTGAAGTCCCGGTTCTAAGCCATACAATATCGCACACTGAACTATTGAGTAATCTCCAGTACGTGCCTCCCAAGCATTCTTAACGTCTTCGGAGGTCATGTCTTCTGGTTGGTCACCAAGCGGTGCATCAAGGACATATGATTTCTGGGAAGCCGTGAGGATAATCCTGAGATTACGGGCCCAGTCAACAAAGTTAGTTCCATCATCTTTAAACTTAGCTTTCTCTAGGAACGCATTAAAATTCAGGGGTGCTACTGCGCGAGCCATTGATCTACAACATAAATATGAAAAGTTTACTTAGACTATCGTTCAAGATAATGAGTTTAGTTAATCAAATTACCAAAGCTCCCACTCAAATTGACATCCCTCAGGTCATCTGACTGTCACATGATCCAAATCCACCAACTCAAGTCCGATCATCACGTGAGTTGAGGTGGCTTCAATGGTGAACATCATTATGTTGATCATATCAAGTATATGACTCATGTTCAACCTTTCGGTCTCTTGTGGTCCGAGGCCATGTCTGTACATGCTAGGCTCGTCAAGTTTAACCCGAGTGTTCTGCGTGTGCAACACTGGCTTGCACCCGTTGTATGTGAAGGTAGAATCTATCACACCCGATCATCATGTGGTGTCTCGACACAGCGAACTTTCGCAATGGTGCACACTCGGGGAGAACACAATTCATCTTGAAATTTAAGTGAGGGATCACCTTATAATGCTACCGTCGTACTAAGCAAAACAAGGTGCATAAAAGGATTAACATCACATGCAATTCATAAGTGACGTGATATGGCCATGAACTTGTGCTTTAGATCTCCATCTTGAAAGCACCAGCATGATCTCCATCATCACCGGCACGACACCATGATCTCCGTCATCTTGATCTCCATCAATGTGTCTCCATCGGGGTTGTCACACCCTATATGCTTCTACTACTATTGCTACCGTTTTAGCGATAAAGTAAAGCATTACATAGTGCTTAATGATTGACACGTAGGTCATACAATAATTAAAGACAACCCTATGGCTCCTGTCGGTTCCCATACTCATCGACATGCAAGTCGTGATAATCTATACATCACATGATCATCTCATACATCACATATATCACATCATGTAATTAGCCATATCACATCACAACATACCCTGCAAAAACAAGTTAGACGTCCTCTAATTGTTATTGCATGTTTTACGTGGCTGCTATGGGTTTCTAGCTAGAACGATTCTCACCTATTCATAAACCACAACGGTGATACATAATTTGATTTTCAACCTTCTCAAGGACCGCCTTTGTCGAATCCGATCCAACTAAGGTGAGAGAAACTGTCACCCGCAAGCCATCTAGGAAACAAGTCGTGTCGAGGGAACCGGTCTCCTGTAAGCGTACGAGTAATGTTGGTCCGGGCCACTTCATCTCACAATACCGCTGAACCAAAATCTGACGAAGGGAGGAAGCAATCTAAGCATAAACGCCCACAAACCTTTTGTGTTCTACTCGAGATCTCATCAACACATAGACCTAGCTCTGATACCACTGTTGGGGAACGTAGCATGGGAAACAAAAAAATTCCTACGCACACGCAGATCTATCCATGGTGATGACCATCTACGAGAGGGAGAGTGGATCTACATACCCTTGTAGATCGCTAAGCGGGAAGCGTTAAGAAACGCTGTTGGTGTAGTCGAACGTCTTCGCGATCCAAATCGCCGTGCATCCTGCGATCCAATCACGATTCGTCCCACGATCCAATCACGATCCGTCCCGCAATCCGATCACGATCCGTCCCACGAACTTGATCACGATCCGTCCCACGAACTTGATCACGATCCTTCCGATCTAGCACCGAACGGACGGCACCTCCGCGTTCAACACACGTACAGCTTGATGACGATCTCCACCGTCTTGATCCAGCAAGAAGGATTGGAGACGAAGAAGAGTTCTCCGGCAGCCTAACGGTGCTCCGGCGATGGTGGTGGAGCAATTCTGGTAGGGCTTCGCCTAAGCACTACAGAAAACCGATCTAGAGGACAAACTATGCACTGGAGGAACGGGTAGCACGTGGCTGAAAATCTAGTGCAAAAACCCAAAACCCTCTAGTATATATAGGAGGAGACGAGGAGAGGAGGCAGCCTTCGCCTCCAAGGCTAGCTGGTTTGACCGAACCTACTAGGAGAGGAGGATTCCTTCTCCAATCCTAGTAGGACTAGGATTGCTCCTTTCTGCCTTCTTTTTCCACCTTTTCCTATTGGGTTTTTTCTCCAGACACATGGGCCTTGTGTGGGAGTTTCCACCAGTACACTAAGGGCTGATATTCACTCTCCCACAGCCCACGAAGTCTCTTGGGTCGAAATACCCCTCCCGGAGGCCTCCCGGTACACTCCCGACACTCCCGGTACACTACCGATGAGCCCGAAACTTTTCCGGCAACAAACACAGGACTTCCTATATATGAATCTTTACCTACGTACCATTACGGAGCTCCTTGTGACGTACGGGATCTCATCCGAGACTCCGAACAACCTTTGGTCACCACCATACATAACTCTATATTACCGAAACGTCACCAAACCTTAAGTGTGCAGACCCTGCGGGTTCGAGAACTATGTAGACATGACCGAGACACCTCTACGGTCAATAACCAATGGCGGGACCTGGATGTCCACATTGGTTCCTACATATTCTACGAAGATCTTTATCGGTCGAACCTATGTGTCAAGGATTCAGTTAATCCCGTATGTTGTTCCCTTTGTTCTTCGGTATGTTACTTGCCCGAGATTCGATCATCGGTATCTCCATACCTAGTTCAACCTCGTTACTATCAAGTCTCTTTACCCATTCCGTAATACAAGATCTTGCAACTAACACTTAGTCACGTTGCTTGCAAGGCTTATTATGATGTTGGATTACCGAGTGGGCCCTGAGATACCTCTCCGTCACACGGTGTAACAAATCCACAAGGGAGGAAGGGAGGAAGCAATCTAAGAATCAATGCCCACAAACCTTTTGTCTTCTACTCAAGATCTCATCTACACATAGACCTAGCTCATGATGCCACTCTAGGGGAACCTAGCATAGGAAACAAAAAAATTCCTACGCACACGCAGATCTATCCATGGTGATGAGTATCTACGAGAGGGAGAGTGAATCTACATACCCTTGTAGATCGCTAAGCGGGAAGCGTTAAGAAACGCGGTTGGTGTAGTCGAACGTCTTCACGATCCAAATTGCCGTGCGTCCTGCTATCCAATCACGATCCGTCCGTGATCTAATCACGATCCGTGCCACGAACTTGATCACGATCCGTCCCACGAACTTGATCATGATCCGTCCCACGAACTTGATCACGTACCGTCCCACGAACTTGATCACGATCCGTCCCACGAACTTGATCACGATCCTTCTGATCTAGCACCGAACGGGCGGCACCTCCGCGTTCAGCACACGTATAGCTTGATGACGATCTCTGCCGTCTTGATCTAGCAAGAGAGGACGGAGAGGTAGAGGAGTTCGCCAGCAGCGTGATGGCGCTCCGGCGATGCTGGTGGAGCAATTCCGGCAGGGCTTCGCCTAAGCAATGCAGAAATCCGATCTAGAGGGGAAACTATGCACCGAAGGAACGGGTAGCACGTGGTTGTAAAAAGTAGTGCAAAAACCCTCAATACCACCAGTATATATAGGAGGAAGAGAGGAGGTGGCTTTTCCCAAGGGCCAAGCCACCAAGGAGTCGGCCGAACCAAGGGTGGAGGTGGAGTCCACCTCCAATCCTAGTAGGACTAGGATTCACCCTCTTTTTTGCCTTTTTCCAATTTTTTTCCTTAGGACTCTTTTCTTCCAGCCGCATGGGCCTCTTGTGGTTGTTCCACCAGGCCACTAAGGGCTGGTTTCCACTCTCCCACATCCCATGTAGCCTCTTGGGTCGAAATAGTCCTCCCGGAGGCCTGCCGGTACACTACCGGCACTCCCTGTACACTACCGATGAGTCCGAAACTTTTCCGGCGACCAAAACAGGACTTCCTATATATGAATATTTACCTCCGGACCATTCCGGAGCTCCTCGTGACGTACGGCTCATCCGGGACTCCGAACAAACTTCGGTCACCACCATACATAACTCTATACTACCGAAACGCCACCAAACCTTAAGTGTGCAGATCCTGCGGGTTCGAGAACTATGTAGACATGACCGAGATACCTCTACGGTCAATAACCAATGGCAGGACCTGTATGTCCACATTGGTTCCTACATATTCTACGAAGATCTTTATCGGTCGAACCTCTATGTCAAGGATTCAGTTAATCCTGTATGATGTTCCCTTTGTTCTTCGGTATGTTACTTGCCCGAGATTCGATCGTCGGTATCTGCATACCTAGTTCAACCTCGTTACTGGCAAGTCTCTTTACTCGTTCCGTAATACAAGATCCCATAACTAACACTTAGTCACATTGCTTGCAAGGCTTATTGTGATGTTGTATTACCGAGTGGGCCCTGAGATACCTCTCCATCACACAGAGTAACAAATCCCAGTATTGATCCATGCCAACTCAACAGACACCCTCGGAGACACCCGTAGAGCACCTTTATAGTCACCTAGTTATGTTGCGATGTTTGATACACACAAGGCACTCCTCCAATGTCCGTGAGTTGCATGATCTCATGGTCATAGGAACATATACTTGACATGCAGAAAACAGTAGCAATAAACTGACATGATCATATGCTATGTTTGTAGTTTGGGTCTTGTCCATCACATCATTCTCCTAATGACGTGATCTCGTTATCAAATGACATCTCATGTCCATGGCTAGGAAACCTTAACCATCTTTCGATTAATGAGCTAGTTCACTAGAGGCATACTAGGGACATTGTGTTTGTCTATGTATCCACACATGTATCCATGTTTCCAATTAATACAATTTTAGCATGGATAATAAACAATTATCATGAACAAGGAAATATAATAATAATCACTTTATTTATTGCCTCTAGGGCATATTTCCAACAGTCTTGTCTCGTCTTCCTTGGCCATGAAAATCTGATGATAGCCTGAATAGGCGTCAAGGAAAGACAACAAGTCGCAGTTGGCGGAGGAGGCCACAATCTGGTTGATGCACGGCAAGGGAAAAGATCTTTGGGGCAAGCATTATTAAAAAATTTGAAGTCAATGCATAGCCTCCATTTTCCATTCGTCTTGTGCACTACAACCGGATTGGACAACCCTGTTGGATGAAGTACTTCTCTGATTAACCCAGCCACTTCTAATTTCTTGATCTATTCGGCAATGAACTGTTGCTGCTCCAAAGCCTGCTTCCTGACCTTCTGCTTGACGGGTCGCGCGTGTGGATAAACGGCAAGGTGGTTCTCAATCACCTTCCTGGGAACACCGGGGATATCAGATGATTTCCATGCAAACACATCAACATTCACCCGCAGAAAGGTGATGAGCGTGCTTTCCTATTTGTCATCAAGAGTGGAACTTATGGTGAAAGTTCCTCCCGTACCATCCTACTTGGCAGGCACCTTCTTAGTCTCTGGTGGAGCTTCCTTGGACTTACTTCTTGCTCTTGCCGATGGAGCTCTCTGGCACATCGTCAACGAGAGCGCAGCACCCGAGGAGGCACGCTTGCCGGAATGTGTGCCAGAGACCTTGACGGTCTTCTTCACCCCGGGAGCTTCAGCGGCAGGAGCATGTACCTTGGCGACAGGTGCTGCAACTGCCTCCCGGTAGAGTTGGTCGGTGCACAATTGTGCGCCTTTCTTGTCAGAGTTGATCGTGATGACGCTCATTCGCCCGGCCATCTTCAGTATATTGAAAGCGAAGTGGGTGGCCTCCAGGAACTTGGCCAGCACTAGGCGACCAAGGATATCGTTGTACTACAATGAGATCTTGGCGATGTCAAAAATGATCTTCTCTGTCCTGAAATTTATATCACTGCCAAACATCACCGGCAGTGTGATTTTGCCCTTCGGCTGAGTCCTCCCTGAATTGACCCCTTGGAAAGCGCCTGTGGGCTCGAGATCTTCATCGGGAATTTGCAGCCTCTGGATGACATAAGGCGAGATCAGGTTCATGTTGGCCCCACTGTCGACTAGCATCTTCGTCACCTTGAGGTTGCGAATTGTTGGCGAAACCAACAAGGGCAGGCACCCGACCGCAGTTGTGCGATCGAGGTGATCATCAGCGTCGAATATGATAGGAGTGTTGGACCACTTTAGAGGTCTCTGGGCACCGATAGACGGCTCCGCCGCGTTAAGCTCGCGCGCCCATTGTTTAAGTTGGCAGTGAGAGGAATGCAACGAGGAACCTCCCTCGATGCACATCATCTCTGTAGCCTTCTGGAACTCGTGCTCATTGGACTAATTATCCCCTTCAACGTCATCATAATCACCCTCTTGCTTGTCACGGCCACAAGCCGGCCGGTCTTTTGTTGTTTGGGCTTTCCGCGGCAACCTCCTCGGCCAACGCGCTTCTTGCCGGACCCCTCCACACCATCCTGGCCCTTCTCCTTGTCTTGCCTCTCGTACTCGGCTTTTTGCTTCTCGGCAAGTTGCTCAACTTGTCGGCAGTCCTAGAGATCGTGACCCTTGGTGCGATGGATCTTGCAATACTGCTTGGCGGAGCCTTCCGGCTAGTCGGCAACCGCCATAGCCTGGTAGGAGGCGTACCCGGCAACATCCTTGCCGGGGTCATTAACCTTGCCCTTCTTGGTGGTACCGGGGTTGCCGGATCCCTCGACGGCAAGCACGGCCTTGCCTTTGCGCTTCTTGTTATGCCGTCGGCCCTTCTTTGCCGTGGTGGCGGTGTCTTCATCCTCGGAGTCGACCCCTGCACCAACGTCCTCGCCGGGGAGCCTCCTCCCTTCTTCAGCCCGAGCACATTTATCTGCTAGAGCATAAAGCTCGGCAACATCCCTGACCTTGTTCATTGTCAGCTCTTCCTGCAAACTACGGTTGCGCACATTCTGATGGAATACGGTTATAACAGCGGCAGCATGAACGTCTGGTATGTTTGGTGCACATGGCTGAACCTTTGGATGTACTTGCGCAAAGTCTCTCCCTACTTCTGAGGGATGATGTGCAAATCACTTTCTTGACTAGGAGCTTGGTGGCCTCCCGTAAAGGCACCAACAAACTCGTGGCACAAGTCTGCCAAGGAGGCGATGGAGTTCTCCAGCAGGAGCATCAACCATGACCTGACATTGGGATTAAGCACAAACGGGAAGTAGTTGGCGAGTATCTTGTCGTCGCGTGCCCCGACAGCCTGCACCGCGATGGTGTAGATGTTGAGGAACTCTAACGGGTGAGTCTTGCCATCATATTTCTCCGGGACCTCCTGTTTGAACGTACGGGAGTTGGGCCACTGGACTTGCCGCAGCTCATGGGTAAACACTGGACAACCCACCTCGTAAGGTAGCCTCGAAGGATACCCCAGCGCGGGCTTGTCGATAGTGGGTCCTACACGCTTATCAGATTGATGGCGTGCTTCCTGCTGCTACTCGATCATAGTTTGAGCGTCTTCCTTTCTCCGCTCCCAAACAACTTGACGCTGGTCATGGCATGTCCATGGATCAGACGACGTCGTCGGGTCACTATCGCAAGCGTCACTACATCAAGTTGGTGACCGGCGTTGTTGCTATGGAGGAGAGTGTACCATGGTCGCAAGCCTCTGGCCTTCTCTCCACTGGCATGAGCTGGCTCGGTGGATCGAAACTGGTCTACGAGGCTAAGGAGGCTCTGAATGGTGGCTCTCCATTCATCGAGCTTGTCCGCAGCAGGAGGGAAGTTCGGGAGTAGCTGGGCTCGTGCCATTGCTTCTTCTGACATGGTCGGTAGCGCGCGGCATGAGGAACGCGAGGTTCTCTGACTCCTGACAGTGTTAGAAGGAGCTCCGTCGCGGACCCGCGATGGCACGCCACTCCCACTAGCATGCTAGCGAGCATGATGGCTCCGCACGCCATGGGAGTGATGCGCAGGAGCTTTTCCGTGGGGACGTTGGGAACCGTGGGCATCGTGGCGCTGCTCTTCATGCGCGTCTTGGGAAGGTCACGGCATAGGCGTTGGCATGGGCGTCTTGGAAGGTAGCCTTCCGTCCCCGGAGTTCACCGTACCACTTGCAGGAGGTACAGCTCTGTCCTAAGACCCAGCGGCATGAGGGTTCCCACTGCCGCCATGAGCATCTTCGCGGCGGGCGTGACTGCTTGCTTGGCCTTGATCACCGAAATGTTGTGGAAGCTCTAAACCTGCGCCTCCCACTCCACCCGCGTCTACACCGTCGCCTACCTATGTAGCTATAGGGACAGCGGACGCAGATGGGCTAACCACCATCAGGCCCTTATTCTTGGGGGACATGGCGATGATGATTATGAAGGAACTGGAGGGTTGATCACCAGATTAGGTTCACACGACCTATCCACCTACCTGGCGTGCCAAAGATGTCAGGGGAATCAACACCTGTGGGATCGAAGGGATCCCTTTACGGTTCTGTGGGGAGGAAGGCTCGCACAAAGAGCAGATCGAGTGACCAGCGCGCGGGGATTTACCTAGGTTCGGGCCGCAAAGATGCGTAAAACCCTATTCCTTCTTCGTTATATTTTAGGGTTCCAACTAGAGGAGCTCTATGAACAGCTGCTACGCATATGAGCTAGAAGTTCCAAAAGTCAAAAGGTCCTCCACCGTAACGCCCTGGGCCTCCTTTTATACTCTATAAGGGGATCCCAACATTGGCGTACAGTGCGTACACTGGGGTGTACAAAGCTACAGTGCTATCATACCTAACACTGACGGAGTAGGACAAGCGCATTTAATGCACCGTCAGGTATCTCTGACTGTCTACGGAACGGGATAGGGGCCCGTACCATCATGTAACATCCCAAAATTCTATTTTGGAATGTTATGTTATAGCTATGCATCTATCATCATCATTACTTGATTGTATGTGTTAGTTGAAATGCCTCTTCTGAATTCCAGAAAGTCCTTTCTACTTTTCACTAAGTTGCTTTCACCTATTTGAAATTTTGGTTAAAAGTTCAAATAAGAGAGGAGGAACATGACACTCCACACCAGGGACTAATTGGTGGTTTATTTGAACAATAATAACTAGGGGTTATTTTGAAAATATTTGCAAAAAGGGTTTAAAAACAATTAGGCAATTTCTGAAAATATTATTTTTTTCAAAGTGTTCAAATGACAGAATAGAAATGTTCATTAAATAGCATTTATTATTCTGTTAATTTTGAAATATAATACCCCTATATTTAGAGACGATTTGAATGCTTTAAAAGCTTTTGAATGTCTCTGGAAAATTATTAAAAAGAAACGGTAACCGTTTCCGGTATTAAACGGGCCGGCCCACGGCAGTTATTCGCGCTTTTACTACCGACCGGCCGACCGCGCGTAACGGACACATCCCCTTTCGCTGACACCGGGCCCCACCTCGTTCGCTCGTAATGACCGAACGGTCATCTCCTTCCCCCCCCCTGCGCGCGCCGGACCCGACGCCGGCCATTTCCTCCCCTCGCCGGATCTCTCTCCACTCTTAACTCCCTCTCGCTCCCCGCACTCCTATATAAGCCGGCCACTCCCCGCATCCATTTTTCCTCGAGCCCCCTCTCTCTCTCACCGAGACGCTGCCGCAATTGCTCGTCGGAGCTCCCACCCTCACCGGACCTCCCATCGACCGTAGCCACCACTTCTGACCACGGTTCGCCCCACCATTGCCACCAGTCGACTCCGGAGGCCCGTCGCCGTCGCCCGGACCACTTCCTCGTCTTCCCCGACCATCGGAATGCCTCGCCGTCGTCCTCGCCGCCTTCGGATCCACCGGAGAACCCCCGACGCCGGCGACTTTACCCCGTGAGCATTCCCCTCCCTCCGATCCAAAACCAACGGCTAAGATTAGATCGGATTTGATCTGAACCGTTATCCTCTTCCGACCGGTCGCCCGCTCGAAATCATCTAACACACGCGCTAGCCAACCAATAGGATTGTGCCACGTAGCCCCCTGACCGTCGCAAATCTTTTTTTCCTTTTCTGTTATTGTTTTAATGAACAGAATGATTTCAAAATTTGTTTTAACTATATCTTTTAATATATTTAGTGTTTTGAGTTAATTCTTTTTGCAATAGCTCACATTTTTCATGTAGTTTCACCCTGTACTTTTAAATTTCAAATTGGAACTATAAAATTTGAATTGAATCAAATTTGCTTAAAATCTTCAAATCTGTATAACTAGAGTTTGAAAATAGATTTTGACATGAATCTTTTTGATACTGTTTGGTATTAGTTAGGACTACCTTCATGCTTAGTTTGAAGATATTTAGGATATATTTGATTAATGTTTTAACCAAAAACAGAATCTGCCTAGTATTACAATATAGTTTTATATACTTAATTTTAATTAGTTTGATTTAGAATTTGGTTTTATTTGTTTATTAGGTTCTGTTAGTAAACATTTAGTGTTTTCACTCACTGTTAATAAAAATATAAATTTTCTTAGTTTAATTTTATTTAACATAGGAATCACAACTTATTTTCAAATAGGTTTATTTTGAGTAAAACAACTAACTTGTAATAGTTTTGTTTTCAAACAAAGTTTTCTATATTTTAATTCTGTTTTCTAAGACAGATTTAATTGTAAATTATTTCCTGTTAAGAACATGTTTTACAAATAAATAATAAGTTTAGTTTTTCATTCTTTTGCTAATATAACTATAGTTGATTCATATAGTGTTTATCACAAACTTGTATAAACTTTACTAAACTTTTCCCAACAAACTTAAATTGATTATATTCTGTTTATTAATAAAATATTCTATTGTTTCCTTGCTGACAACAATTGTTTTGTTATTACAAATGGTTTCATTATGTCAGTAGTGTTTTCATTCCTCACCTTTTTAAAACAAAACTTTGTGTGTTTTCTTACTTGAGATTTGTGCATTGTTTTGTCTTGATTGTTTACTAGTTCTTGGTTGATGTTTGTGAGTTACAATATTCTGTTGTATGCTTATTGAGTGCTTGTTTGCTTCGTTAGATTATCCGGAGTGCGAAGCTTGTTACTTAGAGTCACTCACGTACGAAGATCATCAATCAGGCAAGTCACTTTGACCATGTTTACCCATGTTTTATATGCATTAGTTCTACCATCTCCCCAATTGCATGCAAGATAGGTTAGTTGGAAACTTGGTTACATTGTAGTAGTATCATGTGGTAGGTACCCCCCCTCAACCTCTTGACACATTGGCCCCGGGAAACGTTGTTTTACCTTTTGCTATGCTATTAGTAGACGGGGTTGGTTGTGTGATTCATGAGAGTTGAGAGAGTTAATAATTTCAAGACCTACATAATGATCAAGATTTAAGACTCCGAGTTTTCAACATACCTCTGGGTGGATGATGGTTGAACGGCACCCTGGAGAAACCAGTGGATTTGCCTAGGTGATGCTGGAGATGGCCAGTATTCACGCGGAAAGGTCCACCCAGGCACAAAGAGATGGATGGGTGCTTCAAGACCCAAGGCTTACCTGCACAGCCACAAGTCATTATGGGCTCTGGCTTGGTTGGAAATCGTGGTGACCCTGGACAGGCGGTGCTACGAGAGGTAGAAGAACGGTAGGAAAGGATGGGCACCGACAGAGTCGCAGGGAAACCCTTTGGAAGACCATGTTTTGGTCATCCGTTTCTCAAACACCCTGAAGTGCGAGAAATCAAACGGAGGCGACCAAATCTTGTGGGGAACGTGTGCAAAACTCTGCAGAGTATTCCAAACCTAATCGATTAGCCGTGTCCACGGTCATGGACGACTTGAGCCAAAGGAATTGAAACTTCCGGAACTCTCAACACAATTAATAATATGATGTGGGTATTTAATAATTTTGGGTATGAGAATTGGTTGGTGGAACCATCTCATTAATCAACCAACTTAGTAATATTTTGCTTAGCCCCTCCCTTGATGTAGGAAAAAACTTGGCTTTACGCAAAAACTTACCACCCCACTTGCCATATATGCATATAGACTAGATGATTATCTTTTCACCCCTCTCTTGTGACTTTGCCGACATATTCCATATGCTGACCTACATGGCTGCAATGTATCATGTTGCAGAGTACTTTTCCGACCAGGAGTGAGGACGCGTTCTATGCTCAGTGAGATGCCCTTGGAGTCAGATGGACTCATCTACCTTCGACGCTTCCGCAAGATTTAGATATTCTCATGAGTTGGCTTTTAGCCACTTTATTGTCATTTTTATTGTAATAAAGGACTCGATATGAGACTTCGATTAATATAATGCCGTGTGATTTCCCTTTGATATATACATGGATGTACCGTGTGTGTACCAGCATGATCTTGGGATGGTACGGAAACACCGGAGACTTGGCCTTTCAGGTCGGGTCGCTGCACATGAGCACCGCTTAGCCCCTCCATCGCCTATGCCGCGACACGTGCCTAGGCAGGGCGACACCTGGCCTCTGTGCTGGCGTGGTCTTGCCGGGGCTCCGCCTTGCCGGGTCTTCGCCTTGTCGGGTTCTGTCGGGGCTTTGCCTTGCCGGGGGTTTGAAGGCCAGCCTGGCAAGGTGTTGCCTTTGGTCTTGATTCTCTTGTACATGTATCTACCAACTCCCTGTTGGGCCTCGTCGTCAGGGTGGCTACTGTTGCCCGTGCACGAGTAAGGGGCACTGGAGATCCCAAAACTCTAGTGCACCGACAAGGGCCTCTGAGATTGGATCTCTCTCTCTCTCTTTCTCTCATGTTTTCGCGACCATTTTCTGACCCCTTCACCATTTCTTAAATATCAGGAGATCTGTAACTCCGATCAGGCCGAAATTTTGAGGCGATTTTTATCATGAAAATATATTTCTTGGGGCGGAAGTAGAACCTCCACAAGCCATGAGGGCACCCCCTTGGGGTCGTGCCCTATTTTCTTGTGGGTACCTTGGGCATTGTCTTGCATTGATTCCGACTCTCAAAATTCACATATATTCAAAAAATCTCCATAATTTTTTATCGTGTTTGGACTTCGTTTGATATGGAATTTCTATGAAACAAAAAAACGCAAAAATAGGAACTGGCACTGGGCATCGGGTAAGTAAGTTGGTCCCAAAAATAATACAAAATGTTGCCAAAATTATATGAAAGTTGTAGAATATTGGCATAAAGCAATCAAAAATGATAGATATGATGGAGACATATCAGATGGCCTGGGGCTTATCAGAGGTTGTCCTTCTAGTGAACTGGTAGGGGTGTTCTGGCGTGATAACCCTATCGTAGATGTGCATAGTGGCCTAGAAGTGATGGATGGCATCACTCGTGTCCTCTTGATACACAACATATTCTGGGGGCTCTTCTATGGGAAGGGCACGATAGGTGAGGTTGGAGAGGACAACTACAAATTCTCCAAGCTTAGATGTGATGGTCTCGATAATAATAATAATAATAATAATAATAATAATAATAATAATAATAAGAAGAAGAAGAAGAAGAAGAAGAAGAAGAAAAAGAAGAAGAAGAAGAACAATGTGTCATAATTCATGACCAATTTTTCTATTTAAATAACTCCTTTGAAGACTAACACTAAGAGAAACACTTCACCTATCCCAGACTTTAGTCCTTAACCATGGACATGGCTATTTGAATAGGTTTTATAATCTATATAGGTTGTATTGTTTACCAACGAGTAATGGATTCTTTAGTCAACCCGATCCATTGACTATTTCCGATTGCGGACTTTGGGTTGAAAACTCACCTCACCAGCACACACCAGCTTAAGTTTGCGATGCCTGGAATCACCCAAGACATCCGTTAAGTGAAATTCTAAGTGGGAATACTCCAATCTCGATTTGCATGTGATCAAAATATTTATAACACGCTTAGACATGGAAGCCCCCCGCTCGGTCCAACTGGAACACCGATGCCCCCAGAACAAGTGACATGACAACCAGGGGCCACTGGTATATTCCACTATGGCCTCACTGTATGGTGTGTGCAAGGAAAGGGATTGACGACTTACTGAAGCATACCCTACCTATGGTAGGGACAAGTGATAGCATGAATCTGTTGGAAATATGCCCTAGAGGCAATATATAAAGTGTTTATTATTATATTTCCTTGTTCATGATGATTGTTTATTATCCATGCTAGAATTGTATTAATTGGAAACATGGATACATGTGTGGATACATAGACAAACACAATGTCCCTAGTATGCCTCTAGTGAACTAGCTCGTTGATCAAAAGATGGTCAAGGTTTCCTAGCCATGGACATGAGATGTCATTTGATAACGGGATCACATCATTAGGAGAATGATGTGATGGACAAGACCCAAACTACACACGTAGCATATGATCGTGTCAGTTTATTGCTATTGTTTTCCGCATGTCAAGTATATGTTCCTATGACCATGAGATCATGCAACTCACTGACACCGGAGGAATGCTTTGTGTGTATCAAACATCGCAATGTAACTAGGTGACTATAAAGGTACTCTAGAGGTATCTCCGAGGGTGTCTGTTGGGTTGGCATGGATCAAGATTGGGATTTTTTACTCCGTGTGACGGAGAGGTATCTTAGGGCCCACTCGGTAATGCAACATCACAAAAAGCCTAGCAAGCAATGTGACTAAGTGTTAGCCACGGGATCTGGTATTACAGAACGAGTAAAGAGACTTGCCGGTAACGAGGTTGAACTAGGTATGGAGATACCGACGATCGAATCTCGGGCAAGTAACGTACCGAAGAACAAAGGGAATGTTATACGGGATTAACTGAATCCCTGACATAGAGGTTCGTCTGATAAAGATCTTCGTAGAATATGTAGGAACCAATATGGTCATCCAGGTCCCGCTATTGGTTATTGGTCGTAGAGGTGTCTTGGTCATGTCTACATAGTTCTTGAACCCATAGGGTCTGCATGTTTAAGGTTTGGTGACGTTTCGGTAGTATAGAGTTATAGATGGTGGTGACCGAAGGTTGTTCGGAGTCCTGGATGAGATCCCGGATGTCACGAGGAGCTCTAGAATGGTCTGGAGGTAAAGATTCATATATAGGAAGTCCTATTTTGGTCGCCGGAAAAGTTTCGGGCTCATCAGTAGTGTACCGGGAGTGCCGGTAGTGTACCGGGGGACCATCGGCAGAGTTATTTCCACACAAGAGGCTACATGGGCTGTGGGAAGGTGGAAACCAGCCCTTAGTGGGATGGTGGAAGTCCTCTAAGAGGCCCATGCGGCTGGAGTTGAAAGAGAAAGAAAAAAATGCAAGGTGGAAATAGATTCCAAGTAGGAAAGGAGGAATCCTAGTCCTACTAGGATTGGAGGAGGATTCCTCCTCTCCTCCTTGCGCAAGGGTAGCCTTGGTGTGCCAGCCCTCCTCCTCCCTCCCACTTATATATAAAGGTGGTATTGAGTGTTTTGCACTAGATTTTACGGCCACGTGCTACCCATTCCACCGGTGCTCCTCTAGATCGGATTTCAGCAGTGCTTAGGCGAAGCCTTGCCAGAATTGCTCCACCACCATGGCCGGAGCGCCGTCACGCTGCCGGTGAACTCTTCCTCCTCTCCACTTCCTCTTGCTGGATCAAGAGGGTGGAGATCGTCATGAAGCTGCACGTGTGCTGAACGCAGAGGTGTCGTCCATTCAGCGCTAGATCCGAAGGATCGTGATCAAGTTGATGGGACGGATCGTGATCAAGTTCGTGGGACGGATCATGATTGGATCGCGGGACGCACGGCGATTTGGATCGCGAAGACGTTCGACTACACCAACCGCGTTTCTTAATGCTTCCTACTTAGCGATCTACAAGGGTATGTAGATCCACTCTCCCTCTCGTAGATGCTCATCACCATGGATTGATCTATGTGTGCGTAGGAAAAAAATTATTTCCCATGCAACCTTCCCCAATAGTGGTATCAGAGCTAGGTCTATGTGTAGATGATATCTCGAGTAGAACACAAAAGGTTTGTGGGCGTTGATGCTTAGATGAAGCGGCCCAGACCAACATTACTCGTACGCTTACGAGAGACCAGTTCCCTCGACCGCAACTTGTTGCATAGATGGCTTGCGGGTGCCAGTTTCTCTCACTTTAGTTGGATCGGATTCGACAAAGGCGGTCCTTGAGAAGGTTCAAAGCAACTAGTGTATCACCGATGTGGTTTTTGCGTAGATGATAATTGTTCTTGCTAGATATCCATAGCAGCCACGTAAGATATGCAACAACAATTAGAGGACGTCTAACTTGTTTTTGCAGCATATGTTGTGATGTGATATGGCCAATTACATGATGTGATATATGTGATGTATGAGATGATCATGTGATGTATAGTTTATCATGACTTGCATGTCGATGAGTACGGCAACCGGCAGGAGCCATAGGGTTGTCTTTAATTATTGTATGACCTGCGTGTCAATCATTAAGCGCTATGTAATGCTTTACTTTATCGCTAAACGGTAGAAATAGTAGTAGAAGCATGTTGGGCACGACAACCCCGATGGCGACACGTTGATGGAGATCAAGATGATGGAGATCATGGTGTCTTGCTGGTGACGATGGAGATCATGCCAGTGCTTTCAAGATGGAGATCAAAAGCACAAGTTCATGGCCATATCATGTCACTTATGATTTGCATGTGATGTTAATCCTTTTATGCACCTTGTTTTGCTTAGGATGACGGTAGCATTATAAGGTGATCCCTCTCTTAATTTCAAGATAAATTGTGTTCTCCCTGAGTGTGCACTGTTGCGAAAGTTCATCGTGTTGAGACACCACGTCATGATTGGGTGTGATAGACTCTACGTTCACATACAACGGGTGCAAGCCAGTGTTGCACATGTAGAACACTTGGGTTAAACTTGACGAGCCTAGCATGTACAGACATGGCCTCAAAACTCAAGAGACCGAAAGGTCGAACATGAGTCATATAGTAGATATGATCAACATAATAATGTTCACCATTGAAGCCACCTCAACTCACGTGATGATCGGACTTGAGTTGGTGGATTTGGATCATGTGACACTCAGATAACCTAAGGGATGTCAATTTGAGTGGGAGCTTCAGTAATTTGATTAACTAAACTCATTATCCTGAACAATAGTCTAAGTAAACTTTTCATATTTATGTTGTAGATCAATGGCTCGCGCAGTAGCACCCCTGAATTTTAATGCGTTCCTAGAGAAAGCTAAGTAGAAAGATGATGGAGCTAACTTTGTTGACTGGGCCCGTAATCTGAGGATTATCCTCACGGCTTCCCAGAAATCATATGTCCTTGATGCACCGCTTGGTGACCAACCAGAAGACATGACCTCTGTAGAAGTTAAGAACGCTTGGGAGGCATGTACCGGAGATTACTCAATAGTTTAGTGTGCAATATTGTATGGCTTAGAACCGGGACTTCAAAGACGTTTTAAACGTCATGGAGCATATGAGATGTTCCAGGAGTTGAAGTTTATCTTTCAGAAGAACGCCCAGATCGAGAGGTATGAAACCTCCGATAAGTTCTATGCTTGCAAGATGGAGGAGAACGGGTCTATCAGTGAACATATACTCACAATGTCTGGGTATTCAACTCATCTAGAGGAGTTGGGAATTTTCCTTCCGCCAGAGGCGATCATTGACAGAGTTCTTCAATCACGGCCACCTAGTTACAAGAGCTTTGTGATGAACTATAACATGCATGGGATGAACAAGTCAGTCGCCGAGCTGTTTGCGATGCTAAAGGTTGTTGAGTCTGAAATCTAGAAAGAACATCAAGTGTTGATGGTCAATAAAACCACTAGTTTCAAGAAAAATGGCAAAGTCAAGGGCAAGGGCAAGAAGGGTAAAACCAAGATGGATGGCAAAGCAGTTGCTACTCCTGCAAAGAAGCCCTAGCATGGACCCAAGCCAGAAACTGAGTGCTTTCGTTGCACGGGATCTAGTCACTCGAAGCGGAACAGGGCAACATAGCTAAAGATATTATTTCAAAGAAATATCCCATCGAGGCTATTGTTGATATTGGTAGTGCTCGTGCAGACACGAAGAAGTCTCCTGCATCAGAGCCATTTGTTGCGGTTGATGCTAGTCCTGCAGCTCTTCCTGTTGTAGCACAACCAACAGTTTTTGTTGTTTTAGACTCTCCACCTGCTACAGCTCCTACTGGTGTGCTTGCCGATGACACTGGAATGTCTACTGGAGATGATCATGAAGATATTGAAAGTGATAGCTTGGGAAAGGAGGATGATATTTCTAGTGTTGCAACTGGTCTAGACAAGAATCCATAAAGAGAGGAGCATGCTTCTCTCTTCTTTTCCCATCCCCGTCCCTTTTGTTTTTGGTTTGAGTCTTTGATATCCCTATGTATTGTCTTTGATGTGCAAGTTGAACTTATGGTTTGTGGTTTGCCATGTGTTTTGTAAATAAAGTGAATTGAAGCTGTTTTTATGTGGTAGAAGGTTTGTAATGCATGGGTTGTGATGTTTTTAATCTTGTGGTTTATCTTTCTATGTAGCAGCTGATATGTGCTTTTGTTGTTTTGTTGCTCCTGTCTTGATCTATGTGTTTGTATGTTGCTCTTAATTTCTATTCTTTTGCTAAGCAGATAGTGAACCTGCTGTCATTTGAAAGAAGGTTGATGACTTTTATTTCAGTGTAACTAGGATTAAGAGTGATATTTCTAAGAGGTGAGTGGAACTGGTCAGAATTTATCTGCATCTAACTTATGTACTGCCTGTGGTTGTATACCTAAACTTCTTTACTTCCCGTTGATGAACTACTTTACTTTCTGATGTTGAACATCTAACTGTACTTTCTGATGCCCGTTGTTATGTAGCTGAACTTCTTTGCTTGCTGTGTGATGAACTTCTTGAGTTTCTGATGCTGGACTTCTTTACTTTCTTTTGTTTGTTTTAGATCAAATATTATATTCCAAAACAATGATTGTGAATCTACCGTTGAAGATATCACAACGTGTTTTTCTCCTTGCGGAGTGCTTCTTTTTTTAACATTGTTTCTCTTTGTTTGATGGCAGTATCGACTGCAGATTCTTCATGCTTATGAATGTTAATTCGTATCACGATGGGGTTCTTGCAAACTATTCCCATGAGAATATCTTGGATATCAGAAATACATGGTTGTACTCAATTGCTTCTTCTAACTTCTTTGAACCAGGTTTCCATGGTCTGTTTGGCCACTATTCATGTAAGTCTTGAAACTTGGACTGCAGCTTTTGTTCTACATGAAATTCATTGTCTTTTACTTGCTTGTTTTCTTTTGTTTCAGTATTTTTTCCTGTCATTGCTTACTTGGACTGGAACTTTTATTCTACATGAACTTTAGAGATAATACCTTTATATGCTTCTATTAGTTGTAGTTGAATGTTTTCCATTTCATTAGTTTATCTTGAACCCATGGGTTGTGCCTGAACTTCATTAATTTTTAAATGCAACATAATTTTTAGGTCAACTTGAGTAGTAATCATGACATCTATATTTGTTGGACTGTACATTGTGTTGTATCTGAACTTGAGTTATATTTTAATGGTCTTTTTTTTACAATGGAGCCATTTGACTTGACTGATTACCACTACTCATTCCTCGGGTCACATGAATACCAGCCTAGGGAGGAATCAATGAGCAACTCCGAGAGAAGATGAGAGATCTCGAACCCTTATTCCTTCCAAGTTGGGGAAGCCTGTCGGTATTGCTGCTGTCCAAGTACCCCTTGCTCTGGGAAGACTGGTGCAGTCCAAGCAGAGGTGATTTCGGCGGATGATAATTTTGAGAAGATTGCTTACCTTAAGAAGGTTAAATCTGTTGCTGCTACTATTGTTGGGAGAGGTGGGAAGAATGTTGTCATCACCAGGAGGAATCTGGCAGTTGAGTATGGCAACATAACTTCCTCGAAGAGAGAAGCAAAATTGTGTGTGAAGTGGCATTCTCCTTTTGCTCCCCTAAAGAAATACAGTTACCCTCATCTATCTGAGGCCCGGAGGTTGAAATAGATTATGCTTAGTGAAGATGGTTTGAGAAGTATTTTGAGTGAGTGTTCTTCTTATGTTTTTGCTACCGGAAATGCTTTTTTTGTGAACTTCTGATGTTTTAGTATCTGAACTTATATTCATTCTCCTTCTCCTAGAGTTGCGCTTCTAATATTTCCCCCATTTTTAAATCTGCGGGACCACCTACTGCATGTTTACTCCTGAGAATGTGTTTGACCTCACAGGATGTGTCCTTTATACTATGTTTGGTGAAAGGCAGTAGATGGAAGGAGACATAATGGACTTTCTCATAAACTTGTGGAAGGATAAGTCGGAGACCTCTGAGATCTTTTGTTGTGCTGACAGGGTTGTTCTGAGTCCCTACTTCATACAGGTTTTTGTTCTTGTAACCTTATCTCCTTTTTTTGCGCTAGTTTTCATGAAGTGGCATTGGGAGGGGTTTTTATTTTGTCGTGATTATTTCGTGTTCTCAATCTTTGTTGATGGTCTGTTTGTGAATGCAGTATTGCCTAGAGTATGATTTTTTGGTGCATCAGTTCCGAAATTCAATGTAAAAAACGTCTTCACTCGTCCCAATGTTTGTTCGTAAGGACGAAGACCTTCTTAACGCAAAGTTGGTAAGGTTTTCATAACTCTTCCGTTTTTTATTATGTAGATCCATTTGCTGAGTTTGTCTAGAAGTTTTTGTTCATCTCGGATGTTCAATACTTATTGTTTATAGTTTGTGTTAACCATTTTTTCAATCTTGGCAGGGTTTTTTTGATACTTTTCAAGCCAATTAACAAATTAGCGCACTATAGTGTCTATGTGATGAATAAATATCGCGCGATCATTGACATCCTTGATTCACTCCCTTACTCTAATAAGGGACTTTGACGAACAAATTTCCATGGAGACTGCCAAAATATCGTGAGTGTTTCTTAATCTGAACCTCCCGTCATATTCTCTTTTTGACATGAATTTTATTCTGCCTTCCGTTGACAAAATATTTTTATCTCTATTTGGTAATGCTTCTTCAAAGTTGTGTGCTTGAACTGACTATCATTTGACAGTTGAAATTCTGGTATCGTTTAGTTGGACTTGATGCAAGTGACACTTTTATGTACCTGAACTTAGGTATTTGGTTAATATGTTTTTGATTTTGTCGTATTTTTCATTTCTCAAAGATCAAGAGATTCGCTGGGTTGCTGGAGGAGGTGTACGGCAAGGCTGAGTACAAAGCGAGCAAGCAGCCAAATTGGGTTACTGTTGCGAAGAGGCCAACTTTTGTTGATGTTCCAAAGCAACTGAATAACGAGTGTGGTTTCTTTGTCGTGAATATGTGCTCTACATATGATGGCGCTGATCTTGTTGAAGGT
This sequence comes from Hordeum marinum, assembly GCA_022496015.1. NCBI lineage: Eukaryota > Viridiplantae > Streptophyta > Magnoliopsida > Poales > Poaceae > Hordeum > Hordeum marinum. Next base: position 155,287,645 of record CM039675.1, on the reverse strand, counting down.
TTTGGTGATGTGGAAGTATGTTTTGTCCTTGTGTCTTGTCTCATCATCCTTTCATGCTTTTTTGTGTTTTTGCCAAACACTCCTGTTGTGGTTTTAGTTATCTTTTACTATTTTTTCTATTCTTCATTATTTTTGTTTGCAGGTTGATTTAGATGACTGGAAGGCCGAGTTCATGCACACTCTAGTCTTCAGCGAGAAGAGTGAAATTGTGTGTGGAGAGCGTCGTGTTGAGATCCAGTCCTTGGGCCTGTGAATTCCGCGTGTAGAAACATTAGTTTTAGAGTAGATTTGATTTTGTAAATATTGGGTTTGATAATGATTGGAACGATTTCATAAAGATTTGGTTGTAAGAATGGTTGAGTAATTTGTATATCTATAGCTGCAGCACTATTTATTATGTTATCGAGGACAAATGTATCTGTAATGAAGAATGATCGTCTTGTGAATTTAAATGTATTGCATTGTTTTTAGTATTCCAGTGTTGTTTATTTTTTCCCAACTTATGATCTTGAACTTCTGCCTAGGTTCTGGTTGAACTGTTGGTTTATTGTGGACAATGTTTTTTGTCCAGAAAATCCAGCGTTGTTAATTTTGGCCCCAACATGTGAACTTGAACTTCTGCTTGATATCTGGCTGGGCTACTGGTTTGAGAAGGAGAGAACTTTTGTGTTGTTGAATGTATTATTATTTTTCAACTCAATCAAGATGTAGCCTTTTGTAAATTTTGTGTTGTCCTCTTTTTCTAATTTTTTAGCTGCAAATAGTTTTCAACTAGAACTTTGTATAAAAATATTCTCATACACTCCTTTACGCTTCTTGATCTTGTCGGATTCTACGTGAACTTCTCCATGTATCCTTACAGAACTTCATATGTCAACGCGTCCTCTTAGGATTACTAGCTTAGTTTATACGGCAATACTTATTTGTCAAGCATATTTTTCCTACATTGATTACTATACCATAACTTCTTCTGTAAGCTTACTTGAACTTTATAGTTTATTCTTTATTCATGCTTGCTCTTTTTATGGAATACAACACATGCACCTCCTGTCATAATATACCAGAACTTCTAAAGCAAGAGCACTTGAACTTCTCAGTGTATATTCATCTATTCCTGCTTGCTCTTTTTATGGAATACAACACCTGCACCTCCACTCATAATATACCAGAACTTATGAAGCAAGAGCACTTGAACTTATACTGTATAATTTCTTTGAAACTTGTACATTACAACTTCTACAGTAAGCTTCTCCAAAAATACTACTCAGTAGTGGAATAACATAATATACACTGGCATGACATAAGTTTGCTTTTGTTTAATCGACCTAGTCTAATTGTTCATCAGCCGTGCGCTCCTCCTAGGCTTTGCTGGTAGTGGTTTTTGTTTGACATGTACCTCTTCCTCTTTATCTTCCACTTCCTCTTCATCTTCGTCTTCTTTGTTGATGTCTTCATCTTCATCTTCCTCATCCTCCTCTTCATCTTCCACCACTTTCTTGGTGCTAGCTCTAGGTATTGCTTTCTTTTCCTTTTCTAGCTTTTGACTTGTCTTTTAAGCCTCTCCGTGCTTTGGATATGTTCCTCATTGTGTGGATCATATTCCTTGCATATGCTACAAAGCCTGCTGCTAGCTTTCTCTCGGTGTGGTCCCTTGTTTTGTTTTCGAACTTTAGGCTGTTGTTTTTGAGATTTTGGTTGCTTTACCTCCTCGGCATCATTTCTTTCTAAGAGTGTTGGACAAGTGAGTTTGTTGTGTCCTGCAACCTTTTTGCACGGACTACATTGCCTATGTCCAAGTGGCACTACATTGTCATCCAGCACGACGACTCTATCTGCAGATGGTGCCTTTATTTGAGCTCTCTGGTCACTTTTCTTTGCTGCAGAAAGTTTCTTCCTACCCTTTGTTTTAGAGTACAGCGGTAGTTTCATCATCTCTTGCTGTTGCTACATCAATTGGCCAACATCCTCCTTGCATCGGTCGGCTTGAGCAGCGGTCTGGAGCATTTCAGCTTAATAGTAATGAAGGTCATCCTCAATTTCAGCATCCTCTTTAGCCATCCTTTCATCAGGATATGCTTGATTTGCTGAATGTATTGCATCAAGTTCTTCCACGAGCCTCTTGAGAACATAGAAGGCTCTATCATATTGTTGTTCACATCTCATTGCTTTCTTGTTAACCATCAAATTTAGCTGCAGCAGGATGTCTTGCTTTGAGAGTTTTGTGTTGCCATCCGATGCAATTGTGTTGTAGTCCCTTGTATCAAATGTTGCTTGTGATTTTGCAGTCTTTGTGTACCGTTTCAGGATATACTTGTTCGGAAATTTTTCAGCCCTCAGGTAGTCTAGTATGTTCATTATGTGAAGGCACAAAAAACCTGAATTTGTGATGAATGCAGAATACATTTTTTGTGAAAGCACATTTGCTCCCTTAGTGGTTTTGGTAATTAATAACAACATATATGTCATTGACCTAAAGTTTCCACTAAGAATATTTTAGGAAAAGTTCAATGATGGGTTGGCAAATGGATTGTGGAATACCCCAAGATGCAAGGAAATATATTGGCAAAGCTTCAAGCAAAGGACTCTACATTTTACCTTTTGTGAGAAATCACTTTGAGTCCATAGGAAAGCCAATACTATTAAAAGGGGGTAAGGTTCCGTTGATGAACAAAATGCTCTTACGTGCACAAGTGATAGTCACCACATACACCCACCAACTCTTCCACAAAAGTCTGTCCAAAGACAAATACTCAAAATTGGTGCAACCAACACCTTCGACTCGGTACCACCAATTCTCGGCCTCAGACAGACCTAGCCAAACCCTGGCCATTCAGTGCAACCGATTCTACTTTGGTGCCACCGAGTTAGGGTTGCCAACTTCCTGTTACGCGAGTAGATAAAATCGGTCCTACCAAATTTTGTGAATCGGCATCACCGACATTGGCAATCTGACTATTGGTCACCCTATCAGTGCAACCGAAATTTATGTATCGTTCTCACCGAGATTCAAAATTTGCTATCTTTGAGGCAACTCGGTACCACCGAGATTAACACATCGGTGTTACCGGGTCTGACTTATTAGGTGTAACGGTTGTATTTTTGGAGATGCCTAGATATACCCCTCCACCACCACTCACTCACAGAGAAGCACTCAGAACAGTTCCCCACTCATACTAACTTATTTTCTGAGAGAGAGCCACCTACTCATGTGTTGAGATCATGCCATTCCATTCCTACCAAATGAATCTTGATCTCTAGCCTCCCCAACTTGCTTTCCACCCAATCAACCTCTTCCACCAAGCCAAGTCTATGAGAGAGTGATTGTGTGTTGAGGAGTCTATCATTTTGAAGCACAAGAGCAAGGAGTTCATCGACATTATCGAGCCTATTACCTTTTGGAGTGTGGTGCCTCCTAGATTTGTTAGGTGTCGCTTGGGAGCCTTCTACTTCGTGTTGTGAAGTGAACCAAGAAGTTTGTAACGGCAAGGAGATCGCCTACTTCGTGAAGATCTACCCCAAGTTAGGCTAGTCCTCCGTGGATGTAGGTCGTCATGGTATAGTCAAGGTTGCTTCTTCCTGGAACACTCCGTCGGTAGAGCCCTCCGTGGACTCTCGCGACCGTTACTCTCCTTGGATTGAAGACTCCATGAACATGGGTGTACGATAGCAGCACCTATCGGAACCATGGGAAAAATCATCGTGTCACCATTGCATTTGATCTTCCTACCCTCTCTTTACTGACATGATTTTCTTTACTTTCCGCTGCAATACACGTAGACATGCATGTGTAGGGTGTACTTGACTTGCTAGGAATGCTAAAATCTGCCAAGAACTAAAATTGGGAAAAGGTAGATTTTGTTTGGTCAAGTAGTCTAATCACACCCCCTCTAGCACTACTTTCAATCCTACAAGTGGTATCAGAGCATTGATCTCCATTGCATTGGTTTCACAACCTAGGAGAGTATGGCGCCTAGTGAGGGAAATTATCACCATAGAGGTCCGTACTTTGATGGTACAAATTTTGCTAGTTGGAAGCACAAAATGAAAATGCATTTTCTCGGTCATAACCCCGCCATTTGGGATGTTGTTCATGTTGGAATGCAAGGTGAATTATTTGCGGATGGAAGGGAACCGGATCACGAAGCGATGCCGGATGAATTGAAGATGTTGCAACTCAATGCTCAAGAATGTGACATTCTCTTCAACTAACCATGCCCCGAAGAATTCAACAAAATCAGCCGTCTTGAGAATGCAAACAAGATTTGGGACACTTTGATTGATATGCATGAAGGTACATAAGCTGTTAGAGAATCCAAGTTGGATGTTCTTCAAAGTCAGCTTGACAAGTTCAAGATGACGGATGGGGAAGGAGCCGCTGAGATGTACTCTAGGATTGCTCTCATCACCAATGAGATTACCGGCTTAGGAAGCAAAGAAATGATGGACAAATTCATCATCAAGAAGATACTTCGATCTTTCGATGATCTATATGACACTGTATGCACATTGATCCAAATGATGCGCAACTAAAAAGATCTCAAGCCAACGGAAGTGATTGGTAGAATTGTTGCTCATGAGATGACACTCAACGAAAATGAAGAGATTCACCACAAGTTAAGCGGTGCTTACAAAGCCACAAGTGATACTCTGGCTACCTCAAGCGACAACCTTCTCACAAATGAAGAGATAAGCCTCATGGTCAAGAAATTCAACAAGTTCTATAAGAATAGAAGCAAAGATTAAAGCTCCAAGTCAAGATATGAATAGAAGCGTTTGTCAAGTCATGACCAAAACTGCTACAATTGTGGGAAGCCCAGAAACTACTCCAATGAGTGCATGGTTCCTTACAAAAGGAAAGAAGAGTCACCAAGAAGACAAACCTCAAGAGACGAGTCACCACAAAGAGAGAGGAGTAGAGATGATCGTTATGAACAAAGGCCCTCAAGGAGAAGTAGGGACTCAGAGAAGAAGGACAAGCACACCAAGAGTTACTCAATAAAAAGACATTAAGCTTATGTTGGTGAATGGGTTTATGGCTCCAAATCCGACAACCACTCCAAGAGAAGTTATCACTCCAACTCGGACTATAGTCAAGATGAAGGTGTTGCCGGACTTGCACTAGTATCCAGCGACTCCTACGACATATTTGATTCAACAAATGAAGGGAGTGGACATTGCTTCAGGGCTAAAGGCCCAAGGTATCACACCCCGAGTATCTTGATTTTAGTAGTGATGAAGATGACTTGTTAATTGAAGATGACTTCTATTTGACAAATCTAGTAATGTTAGTCAAAAATGAACTTGCTAGTACTCACTCTAGTCTAGATAAGTTGTGCGATGATGATAAGTTGGAAATAGAACAACTAACTCAAGAACTAAAAACTCTTAAGTTACCTCACGAGTCAACTCTAGAAGATCATAGAGAAATTGCAAGGACACATGAGAAGCTCCACTTCGAGAGGCTTAATTTAGAGCAAGAGCATGAGTTCCTTAAAGTTATCAATGACGATCTTAGAAATAAGACTTCCTGTTATATAGCCAAGCAACTTCTCTTGTCTACATTCATGCCACAAGTTAAGTCTAAGCAAGCTAGTAACAAAGGAAAGAAAGGTTCTTCAACTAGTAGCAATAAAAATGATGAACCCAATGATATTTCTTCTAGTAGTTCTCTTGATCCCACTAACTCTTCTCTTAGACAAGTTACACTTGAGCAAGAAAATGAAATCTTGAAAGGGATTATACAGAAAGGTATCTACAAGAGTCTTCAAGGTTAAAAACAATTTGAGGAGATTGTACGCTAGCACGGACGATACCGGAAGAATCGTGGTGTTGGGTACTTCAATGCTAATGCAGTTGAATGGGAAGAAGGTCAATGCCCCAATCACAAGCTAGTTCCTCAAAAGGAGAAGTATGAATATACTCTCCCGAAGGGAACAAAAGCTCAATATGACCTTCTACCACAAGACCCCAAGCTCAAGGGCAAGAACAAGCTTCAAGATGACATTGACTCATATGAAGATGAATCCCAAGCTTTGGTGAAGTGGGATCCCAAGGCTACTAGAAGCTCAACTTCTACAAGTGCTACTTCAACACCAAGGATCCCAATCAACTTGATTGGGTCCCCAAGAAGAAGAACTAGAGAAGTTTTTGAGGGTTGACTCCGCCAATGAAATTCACTCATATTCGTGATTGGCAGGAACTAGTTGCAAGCAACATCAACATCATGCAATAGTTCAAGGAGTCAAACATTCCCTCAAACATAAGAAAGGTACAAGTTATTCAACAAATCGATGGACATCATCACATATGCATTGCACTCCATGTCCATAGATATTCTTGTATTTGTCTCTTGTGAGTTGGGACTAAAAGTGTGTTATCTTGACTAGAGGGGGTGAATAGGCAATTTTTACAAATTCATCACTTGAGGGATTTCAACTTGAGGAATTTGATATGTGATGAATAACTAGCATCAGAATAAGTACTCAAGTGCATGAGGAACATAGCAACAGCATAGTCATGATGATGAAATGAACATGCACAAATTACAGGTAGCGTGATATAGGATAAGAAGGGATGAACAAGGTAACATGAAGAATTTGAGGTGAGGAAATTGTGAGAGTCTTCAGTCAAATTCTTCAAACAGTAACGATCAATTTAATCAACCAGTATACAAGGAATAGAGGGGTTGAGGAAATAGAACCAGGTAGCTCGATGAAGACAATGGTTTGATGACCCAGTTCCAACTATTGTGACAGTCGTACGTCTGGTTTGGAGCGCCCTGGTATTTAAGCCGACACATAGTCCTTACCGTATTCTCCTTGAGCTAAGGTCACACAGTCCTCGCCCAACATTCGTGGTAAGTCTTCAGGGTAGACTTCCAAAACCCTCACAAACTGGTCACTCGGCGATCCACAATTTACTGCTGGATGCTCTAGACCAAGGTCACTTTGTGATCCCCAATTGACTGCAGGATGCAATAGACCATGACGCCTAACCATCTGGAGAATGCACAGTCCTCAAAGGTAACAAGCGTCAGTTCCACACAGGAATTTCTTCAGTGATGCTCAATCACTTTGGGTTTGGTGGTTTGGTTGTGGGTTTTTCCTCACTGATGATTTTCTCTCAAAGTCCTCGGAGGATGGGTTGCTCTCAAATGACAAGTGTCAGTTCTCTCTCGGAGTAGCCAACCAACTAGTGGTTGTGGGTGGTGGCTATTTATAGCCAGGGTGCGACCTGACATGATAAGACATAAATGCCCCCAATGACATGACTGTTATGTGGATATTATGATTGGGGAAAGCTGGCGCTAAGCATAACAACGGTCAGAATTTCGAACTATGAAAGTCCTTAGACATATCATGTTCCTCACTTGTAGGCATTTCGCACTGGCGAAATCTTAACTCCTCAGTCAGATCAATTTCATCAGATACCAGAAGAACATCGTCTCCGTCACTAAAGAACTTGACTGAACTGCAAGAGATTTCCAAAGGCTTCACTCGAAGGATTGGATAGGTTGAGGATTTTGGAGTTGAGCATCAATTGGAAATTTTCCTTAGTATTACCTCAGCCCCCTTTAACAGTACGGTGTTTCCTATGACTCAAAGAAAGGAAATGAAACTACGAAAACAAAAGTCTTCACGCTTCATAGTCCTCATTCATATCTTCAAGGTCACACCAACTTCTTCATTTTCAAAGTCTTCAGGGAATACCAAAGTCTTCAGCAAAGTCTTCACCAAAGTCTTTAGTTGAAGACATACATTTTTAGGGGTTGGTAATCTCCGAATATATCAAACTCCTCATCAACTTATAGAGCATGTGTACACTCACAAACACATTAGTTCCTTAACCTATAAGTCTTCAATACACCAAAATCACTAAGGGGCAATAGATGCACTTACAATCTCCCCCTTTTTGGTGATTGGTGACAAATAGTTTAAGTTTTCAACGGGGATAATACTATGAAGTTTAAATACTGAGTTTGAGGAATTTGATTGCAAGATCTAGAAGAACTCCCCCTGAAGATGTGCATATTTGAGGAATTTGCTTTGGATTGCAAATGCACATGGCAGGTTCAAACATGGAGAACTCCCCCTATATCTTGTAATTCATACACGCATTTAACATATGATATGAAGAATTTGAAATGCATGATGAAAAATGGTGTCTAACGAAATTCAGCATGCATGCATTAAGATACTTGAGGAAATAAGCATGCGTAAAGTGGTTCAAAAGAGTCAGACCACCATTGGACTTAAGTTTACAACTCAATAAACAAAAGCTACAAAAGATTGAGAGTTGTAACTTAAACAAAAATAGCCCATATATAGACCCGCTTGAAGACTAACTCAAATTTTCTCCCCCTTTGTCATCAAAGACCAAAAGGGACGAAAAAGTGAGGACTAACGCCCCTTGAAGAATATCATCGTGTTGGTGAAGAAGGAGCGCCAGTGTTGTTAGGGTCGTTTGTCGATGCAAGGCCTGCCGTAGTGTCATCAACGTCCTCAACTTCATCCGTCTCGCGTGATGAAGAATATGAACTTGTGACCATCACAGGAACTTGAACTTTCTTGAATTTCTTCTGCGGTTGACGAGCCCAGTCAAGATTTTCCTCAAGGTCCAGCTCCTTCAGTTCTTTAGGAGTCTTGAGATGAGATAGAATGGCCCAAGTGCGGGTGAGGATTTCATGCACATAGTAGTGATTTTTCTTCACTGAGTTCTGCATCACAGTCATGTTTTGAACTATGGAGGCCAACTAACGCTTCACCCACTTGTGATTATGATCGGCCTTCTGATGAAGACTTATGAGAAGCTCACGATCAGTCATCACAAGAGGGGCAGACTGTTGAGGCTTTTGAGCTGAGGCCTTTGCTTCTGAGTCCTGAGTTGCAGTGTCACCATTGGTGGAGAAGGATGCAACTTTGCGTAACTAACCATCCAATGGACGAGTGCCTTCATCAATGACAACCTTACCTTTTCCTTCAACCGAGGCAATTGTGCTCTTGATGACTTCAATCGGGGGCAAGAAGCTGAAATGATTCTGAGAGTCTGCGTTGAAGGGAACTGAAGACTTTAATCTTATGAACTTCATGATCCACGATGCATAAGGCTTCAGTTCAAATGGGGCTAGAGCAGCATTCACCAATGTCCTCATGAATAAATCATGGAAGTTGATGGGAATCCCATGAATGATGTTGAACAACATATTCTTCATGACTCCCTCTACTTCCTCTTCTTCAGAGTTGTGGCCCTTCTAAGGACATAGAGTATTGGTGAGAATGCGGTAGACCGTCCTGGGCACATAAAGCAAATCCTTCACTAGGAAGGTTTTTTGTTGAGGCTTTCCAGGAGCCAAAGGCTTCATCAGCACTTTCATTAGTTGATTTGGAAGAGCAGGTTCATCAAACAGACGACGAGCGTCTTCTGAAGGAATTGGCACTAGGACAGACCGAAGTAATTCAGATGCTTGAGCAGTGAGATGAGTTGATCCGGTTATCCAGTCCAAGACCCAGGAGTTGATGTTAGATGCTTCACCTCTGATGTGCAGAGTGGCATAGAATTGAAGAATGAGTTCTTCATTCCAATCGCAGATGTCCATGCAAAAGGGAAGAATTCCTACATCGTGAAGAACATGGAGCACCATGTGAACGATGGAATTGTTTCCATGTCAGCATGAGGAATTTCATGGTGCTCGAAGACTTTCTTCTTGTCAAACAGATGCATAGTAATTCATCTGAGTGGCAGTCTAGAATCTGCTTCGACCGGCCCTTGCCGAGTCATATGGATTAGGACCAGTGAAGAAAATGTGCTCATTGAAGAAATTGCGTTCGAGGAATTGGGGGTGTGTTGAGCCTTTGAATGGCATCCTGGGCTTCGGCTGAAGATTTGGCTTGAAGCGGCCCTTGATCTCCTTCGGCATGGGAGGAACTTCTTCAGACTGAGGAATTTGTGGAGCTGTTTCCTTAGTGGAAGGTGGAGCCGCAAAGTCATCAGCTGATGAAGTTGAAATATCTTTAGTGACTTTGGCGGTCAGGTCATCAGATCCTTCATGAATTTCTTCAGTCTGGCTGGGGACTGAGGAATCTGTAACAGAGGAGTAGTCATTGGTGAATTTGGGTGAGCAGTTTCCCAACATTCATCGTTGATGATAGGAGTTGTATTTCCAATGTCTACATCCTCATCAATTTCTTCAACGCCGACCTCTTCAGCAGTGAACTTGGGCTGGGGCGATGATACCTATGGAGTTGAAGAATATTCTTCAACTTCAATGTCTTCATCAATCTGTTCTGTCGATGCAGCAGAATGATCTTCTTCATCTTCTTCATCTAGGATGGCATAGTCAACGCCAAATGGAATGATCTCATAGGCTGGTGCTGAGGAGAGTGGAGTGGCATCTGATGGTTTAGTTGAGGACTTTGGCAGAGTCTTCAACTTCTTCATAGTTGAGGAATCTGAAGTTGAAGATTTTCTCTTTAGAGCCTTTTTCTCAGCAGCCTTAGTTTTCTTCACTTCTGATGCAGAAGGAAGGTTGATTGTCTTCACCTTTGATGATTTAGCTGATTCAGATGAAGGTGAGGGTGGTGCATTTTCTTCAGGCATGACTATTGCAGTCGTCCTTGTGGGTCCGGATTCATTAGGCACACCAGTGTACGGTGCCCTGAAGGTTCTTCAGCAGTCTGACTTTCTTCAGCAGTGCTGGCAGTTTCCTCAGCAATGTTGTGATCAGTGATGTACCCCTTGAGTTGTGATCAGTTTGCTGGGAGCAAGATGTTGTGAGCAGTTTGCTGGGAGCGAGATGCAACCCTTGAGTTGTGATCAGTGATGACTTTGTCAGCAATGTTGACGAAGCGAACCTTGGCGCCTTGCCAATCAGCATAGTATGAACTGAATTCCTAAGTGAGGCTTTGGATTTCAGACCGCGCCTTCACAAGTTCCTCAGGAGACAGATTCAGAACATTCTTCTTCAAGTAATGCTCTTTCTTGTACTGAGCCTTCTTGGTTTGTCTAGCCTTCTCATACTTCCAATTTTTCTTTAGCTATGAAAGTTGTGAGGACATGATCGGGACCAGGAGGCAGTTTCAAGTCATCAATGGGCGTCTTGGGATCCTTGTGCCAGATATCAATGAAGTTAAGCACCTGTTTTGGATTGAGCAAAAGAGGAATTTAAGATCCCTTTGCTTCAGCCACTCGTTGTTGCTTGTTTCTGATGATAGCTTCTAGTTACTCATCATCAGCTTCATCTGAGGATTCTGATGGTTTGCGAAAGCCACTTTCTTGGTTTGAGGACTTGGTCGAATGCCTCGCCCAGCAATTGCTTTCATTTTCCTGAGAGAAGGACCGCTTGAGGAATGTAATTGGGCTAAAGAACTTGCTGACGCCCCTCAAGCAATTGAGAATCCTTCAGTCCTTTGGCATGAGGCAAGATGCACAGGCGTTGAGGACTTTGCAGCAATAGCCGAGGACTGAGCAGCAACCGTACCAGCAGCTGAGGCCTTTGAGAGCTGAAGCCTTTGAGCTTGAGGAATTTGCTGTGATGATTTTGAATATGAAGAATTTGGCTTCACAACAGCTTTCTTCATCATAGATTTCTTTGGAGCACATGCAGAGGCTCTGGCAGTGGTAGCGGCAGCAGAGTCTTCATTGAATTTCTTCACTTCATCTTCGGTAGTTCTCTGTAGTTTGAGTTGGCGCTTTGCCCACTCAGCGGGGTAGTCTTCACCGCGAGCAACACTCGAGGAATCAACCACTTGATCATCAGCTGGAGGATCCCTATTGCAAGGGGGTTTGAGTGCGAACTTCTTCATATATATTGGAGTAACATAGTGATACTCCTTCCATTCCCTCACCCACCTCCGTTCAATCCTCTGAATTCTGATCTTTCTCTCTTCTTTTGTCTCTTTGCCATGTATGGATTCATCGGGTGTACAGTGACCAGCATACGGATGTTCCGGAATCTCAAAGGCAGTATTTTGTTTAGCTTTCTTCCCACCTTTCTATGGCTTCTTCCCATCAGCCATTTTCTTCAGCTGAGGATTTTGAACTCTTGAGGACTCTGAAGAAGTGCACAGTTTTTCTCAAGAAATGCTACAAATGAGTTAAGTTGATGAGAACCTAGTGATTCATCAGCAGACATTTTGTACCTGTGAACAGAGTATAGGTGCGAGGAATTTGAAGAGGTCATATGCGTTCTCAGAAATTTTTCAATAAAAACAGGTGTGAGGAATTTGACCATGGGTGTCTTGGGGAATTTCACTAAGTGTTCTTTGTCTTAGGTTCCAGAGTTGTGCAAATTATGAGGATTCACACAATTGAGGAATCCTGAAGAAAATCATAACTTACAGAAAATCATCAAGTGTATGAACATGTAAGGTGCTTTAGAATGAGATTCTTGAAGAATAAACACCTTTGTGAAGATTTAGGAAAACTTGAAGATCAAACAAGGGTAGTAAAAATAAATTTTATTTAACCTGGTGAAGAACACGACGAACTATGAGATGAGATTGAGGAAGTTCGTCAGTCCAGATCTCCCACGCCCTAGCTCGACAGAGGGAGACAGCTACAGCAGCGTCAGGGTGAAGACTTCCGCAGCCGATGCGAGTACAACGACGGCAAGGTCGAGGCAGTGAAGCTCTTCCACACCGACATCGATGATTTTAGCTGCAGCGCTAGGTCGGAGATCGGGAGAGAGTAGGAGTGAGGAGTAACCGAGCGCAGTGAAAGGGTATGGGTATTTATAGTGGAGGTGAAAACCAATCCGTCCAAAGATTTTGGACCAGATTGCCCCTGACCCTTGCTCTCCTCGCGACATGTGTCACCCACGTTCTGAGTAGTGGCGATAGTGGAGGATCGTGGGTTATCCAGGTGTGGGAATCGGAACCGATTGAGCGGGAAACGCTGAAAATTTTGATGGTGAAAATTTTAAGTTTCCGTTCGCAAATTCTTCAGCTATCAAGGACACAGTGAAGACTTTGAACGAGTTTCAAAGTAGAATGCATATGAAGAATTCGTGAATAGACTGGGTTGAGTCTAGCATAGAGGGGAAAGGGTCCAATCACATTCACTTAGATGAAAATCAACTTGAAGAATTAGCACTAAGTGAATGATGTTGAGGACATGGAAAACTCAAATATATATATATAGTCAATGATGAACACGAGTTTCATAGTTTGAAGAATTGAAAAGTTGATGAATTTGAAAAGTTGAGGAATTTACAAACTTGAGGAATTTGAAAATTTGAAGAATTTGCAAAATGACGAAAAACTCAACTTTGAAGAATTTCAACTTTGGTTGGTGGTGTGACCCACCGTATAAGAATGATGACTTCAGACACCGCGTACAATTGTCGTAGGGTTCTGGGAATCAAATTCTTCATTAATTTCTTCACACTTAGAGGTTTATTCTTCATTAATAGAAGAAAAACGTTACTTCGTGTGTTGCACATCTAAGTCATTAATTTTGCATAAGGGTTAGGATGTGTGTCCTTTTTCAAAGAACATTCGAAGATTCTAAGATATTTAGCTCACACCGCAACTTGCAAAATTTCTTTTCATCGAAGGGCTTTGTGAAGATATCGGCTAGTTGTTCTTCTGTGAGGATGTGGTCAATGGAGATGTCGCCCTTGATTACATAATCTCGAAGAAAATGATGACGAATCTGGATGTGCTTGCTCTTGGAATGCTGAACTGGGTTGTAAGCAATCTTGATGGCACTCTTGTTATCTCAGTAGAGAGGCACATTCTTCAACTTGATGCTGTAGTCCTTGAGGGTTTGCTTCATCCATGGAAATTGGGCACAGCATGAACCAGCAGCAATGTACTCAGCTTCAGCAGTAGATAGTGAAACGCAGTTCTGCTTCTTCGAGGACCAACTGACTACAAATCGTCCGAGGACATGTGCCTGAGGTTGACTTGCGATCCACATGATCTCCAGCATAGTCAGCATCAGAGTATCCGATAAGGTGAAGATTTGAGCCCTTGGGATACCATAATCCAAGCATTGGTGTGTGAGTTAAGTATCGAAGAATATGTTTCATAGCCTTATGGTGTGATTCCTTATGTGTTGCTTGGAATCGGGCATACATGCAAATACTCAGCATAATATGAGGCCTAGATGCACATAGATACAATAATGATCCAATCATGGAGCGGTATACCTTCTGATCGAAATCTTTACCATTTTCGTCAGTGCAGAGGTGGCCTTTTGAAGGCATTGGAGTTTTGACGCCTTTGCTATCTTGCATGTTTAATTTTCTCAGAACATCCTTGAGGTATTTCTCTTGACATATGAAGATGTCGTTGTCTTGCTGACGAATTTGAAGACCAAAGAATAATTTCAACTCTCCCATCATAGACATTTGATATTCTTCACTCATTATATAAGCAAATTCATCACTGTAACGTTTGTTAGTACAGCCAAACATAATATCGTCTACATATATTTGGCATATGAACAATTCATTGTCATAGGACTTTTTGAAAAGAGTTGGGTCGAGTGAACTGGGTTTGAAGCCTTTCTTTATGAGGAATTACTTCAGAGTGTCGTACCATGCCCGAGGGGCCTGCTTGTGGCCATAGAGGGCCTTGTTGAGTCTGAAGACTTTGTCAGGATGCTTAGTGTCGTAAGAACGAGTCTGACAGTAGATGATAGGGGTATGAATGGAGAGGAAAGAGTCCTAGCTATGGCGAGGGTGTACACACGGATGTATGAATTCAGGCCCCTCTCGTGGAGGTAACAGCCCTACGTCTCAGTGCTTGGGAGCTTTATGTCGTGTGGAATGTGGAGATTACAATAGTTGCTAACCCTTGTGCAGGAGGGGAGGGGCGGCTTATATAGAGTTTGTTGCCCCTCATAATGGCTCCACATCGAAGGGTCTAGTCATGGGGTTTAAAGTCTGTCGTTATAGGTAACGTACGTAGTAAAAGCTATTAATGACCATTGAACCAGCGTTTGTCCGTTAGGCTCTTAATGATGGCTCCTGGTCTTCTAGCATCGAGTGAAAGCGAGGTCTTCCGAGTGACACGCGACTGCCGAGTGAAAGCGGGAATCTCCGAGTGGATTACTATCGAGTGACTTTGAACGTCTCCAGGGATCCGCTCGGAAGTTCATGCTTGATCTTCAAGTCCTCCCATGTAGTGTCCTTAGGTAGGGTATGTGGGCTGTGCCTAGGACCATACCCCAGGTACATATCCTCATCATTAGCCCCGGAATGGATCGAGGTTTGAGTGGTGGAAGGAGGTATCTACGTAGACCTTGAGTTAGTGCACCAGATCTTCCGAACAATACTTGGGATTTCCATGAAACTTGTGTTGATTGAACTCTGAGCATTAGCATTCATTCAGGATCAACATGCAAAATCTTCCGAATGCTATTCGGGGCTTCAATGAAACTTGTGCCGATTGAACTCTGAGCATTAGCATTCATTCAGGATCGACACGCAAAATCTTCCGAATGATATTCGGGGCTTCGACGAAACTGGTGTCAATTAAATTCTTCTCCGCTCGCCTAGATCCATTCAGCCTTAAAAGTGTCCGAGTGGATGTTCAACATTCGCTTTGGTTCGAGTGAGCTGGCAGCATCTTGGGTGGCGACGGGCCGGTCTGACAAACCCAGATTTTACAGGATCCAAAAATTTGGGAAGCGCGTGCGCGATGATTATGCCACGATCAGGGCAAGTGGAGGCGCGATGCCTCGATTTTCATGCCGGTCGTATCGCCACGTACCGGGCGCCGTCAGCGGTTGGCATGCACGGTAACCTCGCGGGTCCACTGGTAAGTGAGACACTCGGCAGCGTATAAAGCTGTCGGCGCCGCGGTTCGCACAGTACCTC
Organism: Hordeum marinum; assembly: GCA_022496015.1. Taxonomy (NCBI): domain Eukaryota; kingdom Viridiplantae; phylum Streptophyta; class Magnoliopsida; order Poales; family Poaceae; genus Hordeum; species Hordeum marinum. The sequence continues at coordinate 155,271,822 of CM039675.1, read as the reverse complement.
TGCTAGTTCTTTCTCTCTTTTCCTCCGCTTCCTCTGCTCTCAGCGCCCAGCTCTGATCTCCCTCGACGAAAGCAGCCGCGCCGGAGATGAAGAACCCAACAGAGAAGTTGGAGTGCGTGAAGAGGGGGGCGGCAAAGCTCAAGGGTAGGAAGCCCTCGACCGCCAGATTCACCGTGCCGGCAGGCTGGATGCAGGGGGATTGGCTCCCCTCTGTCGTCACCCGCGAAGACGTGGAGGGCCTCATCTCCAACGGTCTCATGGCGGAAGGCGCTTGGAGGCTGCCGGGGGAGGAGCGCGAGCCGGAGCCGCGCGACGGGGAGCGGGTCCTCCTCCTCTCCCATGTCGAGCGAGGTTTCTCTCTGCCGCCCCATCCGTTCTTTAGGGGTTTCCTGAATTTTTTCGGTGCTCAACTACACCACTTCTCGCTCAACACCATAGCTTATCTATCTGCATTCGTCACTCTGTGCGAATGTTTCCTAGGTTGTCCTCCCCATTAGGGGCTGTTCAAACACCTCTTCACGGTCAGATCGCAGACCGTGAAGAAATCCCTCCCTGCTGATGGGAAGACCCATGTACTCCAGCTATGCAGAGGGTTAGGGGTTCAGAAAAGAGCTCGTAGTTCCTTCCCTGCCATGACCTTCCCAGAATCTGTAAGGGGTTGGCAGTCGACCTGGTTTTATTGCAAGGATGCAACCTCACCAAATATGTCGACTGGCCTTCCTTCCTATTCACCCAACCGTCCGGCTGTTCCCACGTCCCTGAAGGTGACTGAAGCGGAGCACGTCCAAGTGGGCATCTTGGTAGAGGCGATGGTGCAACTGATCCGGGGCGGGGTGACCGGCATGGATCAATTAGAGATATTTGTAGGTCGATGCATCCAGCCGTTCCAAGCCAGGGATCATACCATGTGGCATTACGCGGGCCCTGAGGACTCGACAAGGGCGCATCCTAAAGAAGTTCCCCCACAGAACTGTCGAGCAGTGGCTCCGTAGCATCACCGGGGCCTGCGACAACCCCTTGGGAGCCAAGAGGATCTTGTTGTTCTCGGCTAAAAACCCGCCGAAGAACATGGTGAGTTGTGCGATGTCGACTGACGTATTGTACTGTCGAGTGATATATAGAGCTGACTTCTTTGCTTGAATCATGTAGGAATGGACGCACATGCACTCGCCCATTCCCAACGGGAACCATGTTGAAGAGGGCATGGTGAGCAAGGGTGGTAGCGTGGACGGCGACGATTCTTCCGACTCCGAGGAAGAATACGAGGACTCTGGTGAGGAGGAAGAAGTCAAGTCACCTCCCTATCGCGAGAGCCGCACCAAGTCCCGCCAAGACCCGTCGGCTGTTGAGGACAGGGCCCTGGGCCCCAGCGAGAGGAATCTGAAGCGCAGCCGCCCTTCGACCATCGAGCCAAGCGAGAAACCGGCCAAGCAGCCCAAGTCAGTCGTCGCCAAGCCTCGCAAGGCACTGCCTCGCATGAGGGTGGCCATGCCCGTCGTTGCCATGTAAGTATTTATTTCCGTACTTGTTCTATCCACTGAAGTTTGGAATTGTATTTGACCGCATGCCACTCAATTCGTCAGAGCTGCTACATCTGTGTCTTTGCCTCATCGAGATGGAGGGGATGCAATGGATGTCGATACTGCTGATGCGGCCACTTCTCAGAGGGTAGGTGGTTGTTGGTTCGTCCGAATGGGACTCGACATATGCGGATGTTAACACTGTCGGTTGTCATTGCAGAGGTCATTCAGGTGGAGGACGACGAGGAGCGACTGTCCACTTTGCGCCCTCGCATCGTAGGAGCGTCATCGGCGCAAATACTTCAGTGGTCGACTCCAAAGTCTTCCCAGGGCGGAGGTGGCTCGACACAACCCCGGGCTGAACCTGCAGTACCTTTGTCACATTCCCCTCCAACCGTCTCGACCGTTGTGGCGTCGACTCCGATTGGGCCCCCTTAGACTGCCTCAGCTGCTCCTGCGACCACGCCGACCCCACCCGTGACGGCCTTCTCTCTACATCGCATCCCGGAATATCAAATCGGAGCTGCAAAGGAAGCCATGATCTAGGCGGAGCAGCTCATGCTGAGGGCCAGGGAGGCATACGAGGCCAGCAAACTGGCTTTTGACGTTAGCGGAGCCCTTCGCACCAATGTCCGAGTAAGTTCGATTGTAAGTCCATTGTTGATTGAATTCTTGTCTTTTCTTTCCTGCTGTACACCCACTGGGTGATTCCATAGAATGTCTTTACTTTCTCCACTCGAATAGATCTGTTCGTAGTTGAGTAGGATTCGGATTGGTAGTACGCGTGGTACTGGTGTCGCTCGACATGTCGAGTGTAGTTTCTGACGGGTTACTCGACGGATCGAGAGTTAACCGTTTTAGTGGGGGCGCTCTTAGCGCACCCACTAGGTGTAGTCCCCGAGACCGCTGTCGAGTGCTTGAGCCGGCAGGGGTCTCTAGAGTTTATTATACAGGGGATACATTTTGTCTTTGTATCACACCACTCCGTAGATACCTTACAGGTTTCATGGATATTATCAACAAACCATGGTATGATGCTGCATAAGGATCAACTGCACCTCATAGATTAGGGGTGGTGCGTCACTCGACCGGTCGAGTGTCACGACAGGGCTGGCCTTGTCGAGTGTGGTTTCTGACAAGGTACTCGACGGATCGAGAGTTAATCATCTCAGTGGGGGTGCTCTTAGCGCACCCACTGGGTATAGTCCCCGAGACCACTTTCGAGTGCTTGTATCGGTAGGGGTCTTAGAGTCTATTGTCGTACATGTGGTACTAGTGTCACTCGACATGTCGAGTGTGGTTTCTGACGAGTTACTCGACGGATCGAGAGTTAACCGTCTCAGTGGGGCGCTCTTAGCGCACCCACCGGGTGTAGTCCCCGAGACCACTGTCGAGTGCTTGTATCGGTAGGGGTCTTAGAGTCTGTTGTCGTACATGTGGTACTAGTGTCACTCGACATGTCGAGTGTGGTTTCTGACGAGTTACTCGACGGATCGAGAGTTAACCGTCTCAGTGGGGGCGCTCTTAGCACACCCACTGGGTGTAGTCCCCGAGACCACTGTCGAGTGCTTGTATCGGCAGGGGTCTTTATAGAGAGCTTGAAATTTGTTTACAGCGTGCGGATCGCCAGGACCACTCGACATGTCGAGTGGATTTTTTGGTGGAATTCTTTCAAGATAGTCATTTGCCGGTTTTAATAACTCAGTCGACTGTCCAGGAACCACTTGTTGATTGAACTCTTTTCTTTTGTTGAATCCAGACGGCTTGCCAACTTGGTACATAGTACAAGAAGATGGAAGAGGATAGGAACTAGTTGTAGGTGGACCTGGCGGTTGCCAATAACGCCCTGGAGCGAGCACGTGCGGAGATGAAGTCTCTGGGAGGTAATTACTATCGACTGTCAGCATTCCCATCTTCACTCTTCGCGTTTTGAACATAGTGCTCTCACTCGAACAGACGTGCGCAATGAAAACCGTCGACTCCAAGCGTGACTCAACAATGTTGTTTCTTTAGATTCCATGAAGAAGGCACTGGAGGAGAAGGACAAACCACTCACCGACGCCCAACGGGTGGCTAGGGACAAAACTGAAGCTGCAGATCAGAAGCTGGCGGCCGCCCAGAAGTTGGAACAGGAGAACACCAAACTCAAGCAGGAGCGTGCGGACCTCGTTAAGAGGGCTGAGCGGCTGAACAAGAGGAGCAATGGCCTGGAGAAGCATTTGGGCGAGTTCTCGAGGAAGATGTATATCATGCTCGACGGTAAGTATGTTTGTCGACTGAACTTTGTAAAATCTTTGAGGGTTGTGGGTCCGAGCCAGAAGTATGTTTGATGCTAGTCCATCACCTCCTTGAACAAACTTGTCTTTTGAGAGAAACAATTAAATTTTCCTCGGTATGCCGAGTGGATATGTATCCTTAAAAACTCCATTCAGGCCTTGGGACTGAGCCCATTTGCTTCCATACGAAACATTTATCTGTGGTTTACCCTTTGGATTTTATTCGTATTTGGCTTTAAATTGCCTATTCGACTAAGTTTATTTTTAACTTAGGCGAAGCATGTTCACGGCTAAGCCCCCGAGTGTGAGGATTGCTCATCACTCGGAGTATTTTCAAACTTAGGCGAATGTCGATTCGCAGCTAAGCTGTCGAGTGGATGGATTACTATCCATCCAACGAGGTTTTTAACTTAGGCGAAACATGTTTCGCAGCTAAGCCGTCGAGTGTGAGGATTGCTCATCACTCAGAGTATTTTCGAACTAAGGCGAATGTCAATTCGTAGCTAAGCTGTCGAGTGGATGGATTACTACCCACCCTATGAGGTTTTTAACATAGGTGAAACGTGTTTCGCAGTTAAACCGTCGAGTGTGAGGATTGCTCATCACTCGGAGTATTTTCAAACTTACGCGAATGTCGATTCACAGCTAAGTTGTCGAGTGAATGGATTACCATCTACTTGACGGGGCTTTTAACTTAGGCGAAATGTATTTCATAGCTAAGCTCCCGAGTGTGAGGATCGCTCGCCACTCGGAGTATATTTGAACTTAGGCGAATGTCGATTCGCCTATAAGTTGTCGAGTGAATGGATTACCATCTACTCGACGAGTTTTTTTTACCTAAGCGAAGACAGATTCGCAAATAAGCCGTCGAGTGGATGGACTGCTATCCACCCGACAGGGTTTTTAACTTAGGTAAAACATGTTTCACAGCTAATCCCCCGAGTGTGAGGATTGCTCATCACTCGAAGTATTCCCAAGAATGTAACTGCGCTGATGGAAACGACGAAGTGTTAATTGCAGAAACACGAATTGCATTGATGAAGTACTCTTATTACATCAGAAAACTCTTGTCTAAGTGTAAAATCGTCGAAGTAGGTCTACATTCCAGGCTCGTGGCTCATCCATCTGCTTCATGATATTATATAAGTGATAGGCTCCATTGTTTAGCACCTTAGTGACGACAAAAAGGGCCTTCCTATGCAGGAGCAAGCTTGTGAGGTCGGTGCTGATTCACTCGAAGCACCAAATCTCCCTCGTGGAACGCTTGGCTTCTGGCATTCCTTGCATGGAAACGCCATAGGTCTTGCTGATAAGTTGTAGTCTGGATCAGAGCCATCTCACGCTCTTCCTCCAGAAGATCTGTCCCATCCTGTATGGCATGTTCAGCTTCAGCCTCAGAAGATAGCTCCACTCGGGGAGAATTATGAGCCAAGTCACTCGGCAGTATAGCTTCTGCGCCATAAACAAGGAAGAAAGGGGTTCATCGAGTCGACCGATTAGGTGTTGTCCTCAACCCCCACAAAACAGATGGCAGCTCTGTTACCCACGCACCAGTAGCATGATCCAAATCGCGCATGAGACTAGGCTTCAGACCTTGCAGAATGAGACCATTAGCCCGCTCAACTTGCCCATTGGTTTGAGGATGTGCAACGGAAGCGTAATCCACTTGGGTGCCTTGGGAGTTACAGAATCTCCTGAATTCTTCCGAGTCAAAATTAGTGCAATTGTTCGTGATGATGCTGTGCGGGATGCCATATCGGATAATAATCTCCCTCATGAATGTGACCGCCATGCGGGAATTCAGCTTCTTGATGGGCTTGGCTTCAATCCACTTGGTGAATTTGTCGAGTACTACCAATAGGTGGGTGAATCCTCCTTTTCCGGGTCGGAAGGGACCAACCATGTCGAGTCGCCAAACTGCAAACGGCCAGGCGAGTGGAATTGTCTTCAGAGCACACGCTGGCTTCTGTGATAGATTTGCATAGAACTAGCAGCCCTCACAGTGATCAACAATGTCCTTAGCCATCTCATTAGCTCGAGGCCAATAAAAACCAGCTTGGTATGCATTAGCGACGATCGCCCTTGAAGACACATGGTGCTCGCAAGTTCCCGAGTGGATTTCGTCTAGAATCATTTGACCTTCTTCGGGAGAAATGCAGCGCTGGGTGACACCAGTCACACTCTCTCTGAACAGTTGATCTCCCATCACAGTGAAAGCCATGGACCTGCGCATAATCTATTGAGCCTCTGCTTCATCTTCAGGGAGCTCTTGTCTGAGGATATAGGCAATGTATGCCACAGTCCAGTCGGGAATGACAACTAGCACCTCCATGACCAGGTCAATTACGGCAGGAACATCAACTTCGGTCGAGTCAGAGGAGCTTAAACCTTGTGGGGGATCTTAAGTGAAGGGATCCTCTTGAATCGAAGGAGTATGCAAATGCTCCAGGAACACTCCGTTGGGGACAGGCCATCGAGTGGAACCAATCTTGGATAGCTCATCAGCTACTTGATTTTTCACTCGAGGAACATGGTGAAGTTCCAGACCTTCAAATTTCTTCTCTAGCTTTCGGACTGCATGGCAGTATCCAGTCATAGCGGGGTTTCAAACATCCTACTCCTTCATCACTTGATTCACCACCAAATCTGAGTCCCCATAAACCATCAGGCGCTTGACGCCGAGTGAGATAGCCATGCGCAACCCATACAAAAGTGCTTCATACTCTGCCTCATTGTTGGAGGAATCAAAGTGAATTTGCAAGACATAGCTGAGCTTGTCGCCTCTGGGGGATATCAAAACAACACCAGCGCTGGACCCATTCAACATTTTGGAGCCGTCGAAGAACATTGTCCAATGCGCCGAGTGAACTTGGATGGGTTGTTGCTGTTCGATCCACTCGGCCATGAAATCTGCCAATGCTTGGGACTTGATTGCCTTCTTGGCCTCAAATCTGATGTCAAAGTGTCCAAGCTTGATTGCCCTTTTGGCCACTCGACTTGATGCGTCGCGATTATTGAAAATCTCGGATAAAGGAGCATCAGTGACGACTGTGATCAAATGGTCTTGGAAATAATGTGCCACCTTCTTTGCCGACAGGTAAATACCATACAGCAGCTTCTGATAGTGTGGATATCTTTGCTTTGAGGGGGACAGTACTTCCAAGACATAATAAACTGGCCGCTGGATTTTGTAAGCCTTTCCATCCTCTTCTTGCTCGACAGTCAGTACTGTACTGACGACCTGATTTGTGGCCGCGATGTACAGGAGCAAGGGCTCTTTGCTGGCGGGAGCGGCAAGCACTGGCTAGGTGGAGAGCAGGGCTTTAAGCTCAACAAACACTGCTTCGGCTTTAGGAGTCCAGTTGAATGTGTCAGACTTCTTCATTAACTGGTACAAGGGCAGAGCCTTCTCACCGAGATGAGAAATGAATCGACTCAATGTTGCCAAGCAACTTGTGAGCTTCAAACCATCGTGCACTTGCACGGGAGTCTTCATACGGGTAATGGCGCTTATCTTCTCGGGGTTGACATCAATTCCTCGCTCGGAAACGAGAAAACCGAGCAACTTGCCGCCAGGGACACCGAAGGTACATTTAGTCGGATTCAGCTTTATGTCGAATCGCCTCAGATTGGCGAATGTCTCGGCCAAGTCAGGCAGCAGGTCGGAACCTTTGCGGGACTTGACCACTATATCGTCCATGTACGCCTCGACATTCCAAGGGATCTGGTCGAGTAAACATTTCTGAATCATGCGCATAAAAGTAGCACTAGCATTTTTAAGACCAAACGGCATGGTGATGTAGCAAAATCACCCAAACGGGGTGATGAAGGCTGTTTTTATTTCATCTGGGCCAAACAGATGGATTTGATGGTACCCAGAATAAGCATCCAAAAATGATAACCACTCACACCTCGCTGTCAAGTCAACAACTTGATCTATGTGGGGGAGTGGAGAATGGTCTTTCGGACACACCTTATTGAGATGTTTGAAGTCAATGCACATGCGCAATGACTTATCTTTCTTGGGCATCATCACAACATTCGAGAGCCACTCGGAGTGGTAAATCTCCCGAATGAACTTGGCTTGCAAGAGATGGGCCACTTCTTTGCCGATTGCCTTGCGCTTCTTCGCCGCGGATCGACGCAAATGCTCCCTGATGGGCTTGGCTTTCAGATCCACTCGCAGATGGTGCTTAGCCAGCTCCCTGGGAATCCCCGGTATGTCAACAGGCTTCCATGCAAAGATATCCCAGCTCTCATGGAGGAACTTGATGAGATCGGCTTCCTATTTACTGTCGAGTGTTGCTGAGATATTCGTCAAGGTAGTAGTTGGATCCGTCGGGTGGATGTGCACCTTCTTCACTTCCCCTGTCGACTGAAATGCCGACTCGGAAGCGGGCTTTATTGCGCGGAGCAAATCAGCAGGGTCAGCGGTTTTCTTGTACTCCTCCAGCTCGACCATGGCCATCTTTTGATCGGCGATCTTGGATCCTTGCTGGAGACATTCTTCAGCCTGCTGTCGATTGCCAGTGACCGTGATCACGCCCTTGGGGCCTGGCATCTTGAACTTGAGATACACGTAACATGGTCGGCCATGAAACGTGCATAAGCGGGTCGACCCAAGATGGCGTGGTAAGCACTCTTGAAATCCACGACTTCAAACGTCAATTTTTCCTTTTGGAAATTTTTGCTATCCCCGAACGCCACGTCCAATGCTATCTGGCCGAGTGACTTGGCCTTCTTTCCTGGGATGACCCCATGAAAATGCATGTTGCTCTCGCTCAGACGGGACATCGAAATGCCCATCCCTTTCAAGGTATCCGTATACAGAATGTTCAGGCCGCTGCCGCCGTCCATGAGGACCTTTCTGAGTCGAGTCCCCTGCACCACCGGATCAACTACCAGAGCTTGTCGACCGGGAGTGGCCACACGAGCAGGATGGTCTGTCTGGTCAAACGTGATAACATATTGGGACCACTTGAGGTAGGTGGGGGTGTTTGGCATAGCCATGTTGATTTCTCTGTTGATGACTTTCAAACGACTCTTTCTCTCGACATCAGCAAAGATCACTAGTGTAGCAGTGACATCCGGGAATGTTTCTTCTCTTCATCTTCATCTTCTTTTTCAGGAGATTTCCCACTCGACTGGTCTCCCTTGAATTTCTGAATGAGGGTTCGACACTGTCGAGTGGTGTGCTTGGGCAGAATCAGGTTGCCTTTCTGCATCTTTCTTCGTGTGAATTACACACGGCTGATCCAAAATGTCAGTTCCTGACTGACCCTTCCCCTTCTTGGGGGCATATTGAGCCTTGGCCTTGCCCTTGTTCTTCGACTGAGTCGCCAGTGCTGCTGCCTCTGCCGGAGCTGGGTCTTCAGCCTTCCGCTTCTGTTTTCGATTGTTACCGCCGCCACACTCGTTAGCGGGTGCCCTTCCTTTGCCGCTACGGAGGCGGTCTTCTTCCTCGCCATTGGCGTAGTATGTGTTTATTTTGATCATCTTGCCGAGTGAAATGTCACCAGTGCGCCCGAACTTTAGGTACAACTCTTTGTATCTCACACCTTCCTTGAAGGCACAAACAGCCTGGTGTTCCGACACATTCTCCACCGTGTGATGCAGGGTGGACCATCGTTGAGTATAGTCTCTTAAGGTTTCGTTGGGCTTCTGGACGCAATGCTGTAAGTCGACCAGACCTGCTAGGCGCTTGCAAGTGCCTTCAAAGGTCCGGACAAACACTCGGGAAAGATCCTCCCAACAATGTATGCTGGAAGGAGTCAAACGATTCAACCAAGCTCGAGCTGGACCATCCAACATGAGGGGCGGGTGCTTCATTGCGATGTTGTCATTTCCATCGCCAATCTGTACAACCACTCGGTAATCATCCAACCAAGTCTCTGGTTTTGTTTCACCAGAAAACTTTTCAATCCCCACCGCCATTCTGAAGTTGGGGGGAATCTCTGCGGAACGTATAGCTCTACTAAAACACTCTGGACTAGACACCACAGCTGAGCTTCCAGTCGGAACATCTCTGTCAAGTCCCTCTCTGTAGGCTCTGCTCTTGTCGATCCGTTTCTGAACAAGATAAGTGCGGGCGTTAAAGTCCGCGTCCCACTCATCACCGAAGGAGTGCCTGTCGCCCTAGCGCCGGGTCACGTACGGGCCACTCCGCGGAGGAGTGAGCACTCGACGGTGGTCTCCGCGGTGGTGGTGATCTCTGACTTGCCCTTCACGAAAACCGCCGCCTCGACGACGCAAGGGCGATCCAGGGTTGTGTGCCGACTGAACGGTCTCGGCCTTAGGTGAATTGTTGTATATCTTGTGACAGAACTGAGAAACTACTGAATTTTGACGCTGTGCTGCATCCAACAGCGCTCTGATCTGCAACAGCCCTCTACCATCCTCTGACCGGGACGGCTGAATGGAATCTGCTATCGTAGCAGTAGTAACAACATTAAGCACAGGAGTTCATTATACCTCAACGCCATCGTGAGATCCGGTCGGAAACAGCTGTCGATGACGTCGACTGGGGCGCGGCGGGCGCTGGCGGGCGCGCTCGTCGATCTCTGCCTAGAGCTCTTCCAAACGAACGCGTGCGGCCTCCAAAGCTTGGGCCTCTGCAGTCACGCCGGCGATGGGGGTATGAAGGACCTCCTCATCATGACGCGGCTGCACGTTCGACGGGCCTCCAGCCTCGCGCTTGCCACGACCAAAGCCAGGCAGTGAACTCTAATGAGAGCCCGCCATCAAGACCTCCACTGTAGGATCGCAGCTTTCACACTTGGAAGGCACGTTGGACGGATCAGAATCTGACTTGAACACGCCATGAAGGGATTCGGCAGGCTCGAGTGCTGCAACCTGTGAAGAAGCTTGACGTGCCGCTGCGTGATTGATCCACCGCTGGAGTCGCAAGCGGTTGGACCGCTTGCGGCCGCGAACGGCAAAAGGAGTCGACGCGTAGGGAGTCGACGGCTGACGCATCAACACACCGCAGGGACACGCGTGGAGGTGCGTGGCCCCACGGATTGGGAGCGCCTCGACATCGAGAGGTGCCTCCTGAAGACATGCCGAATCGTCGGCGATGAAGGTGAGCGCTCCGAAACGGATCTCATGGCCCTGAGGAAAAAACACCACCGAAAGACATGTCGAAGGATGAAAATCACAACCTCGCCAGAAGTCGCTTAGACGCCTGCACCACGGTGGGCGCCAACTGTCGTGAGAACGAGTTTGACAGTAGATGGTAGGGGTACGAATGGAGAGGGCAGAGTCCTAGCTACGGCGAGGGTGTACACACGGATGTATGAGTTCAGGCCCCTCTCGTGGAGGTAACAGCCCTACGTCTCAGTGCTTGGGAGCTTTATGTCGTGTGGAATGTGGAGATTACAATAGTTGCTAACCCTTGTGCAGGAGGGGAGGGGCGGCTTATATAGAGTTCGCATATTGGCTCCGCATCAAAGCGTCTGGTCGTGGGGTTTAAAGTCTGCCGTTACAGGTAACGTACGTAGTAAAAGCTATTAATGACCATTGAACCAGCGTCTGTCCGTTAGGTCTTAATGATGGCTCCTGGTCTTCTGGCGTCGAGTGAAAGCGTGGTCTTCCGAGTGACATGCGACTGCCGAGTGAAAGCGGGAGTCTCCGAGTGGATTAATGTCGAGTGACTTTGAACGTCTCCAGGGATCCGCTCGGAAGTTCATGCTTGATCTTCAAGTCCTCCCATGTAGTGTCCTTAGGTCCGGTATGTGGGCCATGCCTAGGACCCTACCCCAGGTACATATCCTCATCACTTAGGGTCTTCAAAACCTGGGGGTTGAGCAACATATACTTCTTCCTCAAGATTACCACTGAGGAATGCACTTTCACATCCATTTGATATAACATGATATCATGATGGTTAGAATAAGAAAGCAATATGCAAATAGCTTCAAGTCTAGCAACAGGTGCAAAAGATTCATCAAAGTCAATTCCCTCAACCTGTGTCTAGCCTTGAGCTACAAGACGAGCCTTATTCCTTACCACAAGGCCATTTTCATCTTGCTTGTTGCGGTAGATACACTTGGTGCCTATTATGTTATGCTTGTGAGGATCAGGTCGCTTGACAAGTTCCCACACATTGTTGAGCTTGAATTGATACAATTCCTCTTGCATAGCTTGAATCCACTCAGGCTCCTTGAATGCTTCATCAACTTTGGTGGGATCTATGATAGAGACAAAGGCAAATTGCCCACAAAAGTTAGTCAAATGTGAAGATTTTGAGCGAGTGAGAGGACCTGGTGCATTGATGTCATCGATGATTTTGTCAATCTGCACTTCATTTGCAACTCTTGGATAAGCACGTTGACGTGGCTGAGGATTTTCTTCAGCACCATTTTCTTCAGGTGTACCAGCATGAATGTCTTCATTCGTTGGAATGACTTCCTCAGTGGGTATGATGTCTTCAGTAGCCTTCAGCTTAATGGATTCCTCAGGAGACTGTTCATCTAACACAGAAGCCAGGTGCTCTCTTTGCGAGCCATTAGTTTCATTGAACCGCACATCTACAGTTTCAACAACCTTGTGGTGGTAGGTGTTGAAGACTCTATAGGTGTGCGAGTCATTTACATAACCAAGCATAAAACCTTCATGTGCTTTCGGTGCAAATTTAGAACTATGGTGAGGATCTCTAATCCAGCATTTTGCACCGAAGACTTTGAAATAACTTATATTGGGTTTCTTGCCAGTCATAAGTTCATACGAAGTCTTCTTGAAGAATTCGTGAAGGTATACCCTGTTGATGATGTGGCATGCAGTATCAATTGCTTCAGGCCAGAAGCAACGAGGAGTCTTGTATTCATCAAGCATGGTACGAGCCATCTCAACAAGAGTTCTGTTCTTGCGCTCCATGACACCGTTCTGCTGAGGAGTATAAGGGGAAGATAACTCATGAGTAATACCAAATTCATCAAGATTGGTGTTCTTGAACTCAGTCCCATTATCACTCCTGATATGCTTGATCTTGACACCAAAGTTGGTGGAGGCCCTTGAAGCAAATCGTCTGGAGACATCCTACACTTCGGACTTGTACAGAATAATATGCACCCAAGTATAACGAGAGTAATCATCAACAATGAAAAATCCATACAAACTTGAAGAATTTGTTGGTGTGGAGTAATAAGTGGGGCCAAAGAGATCCATGTGAAGCAATTCAAAGGGTCGAGTAGTGGTCATGATTGTCTTTGAGGGATGCTTGGATCTGGTCATCTTCCTAGACTCACATGCACCACAGAGGTGGTCCTTGAGGAATTTGACACCTTCAATGCCAATGACGTGCTTTTTCTTCACGAGCATGTGTAAGTTCCTCATACCAGCATGTCCAAGTCGTCCATGCCAAAGCCAGCCTTCCGAGGACTTTGCAAGTAGGCATGTGGCAGGCTGAGGACCTGTAGAGAAATCAACAATATACAAGTCTCCTCTCCTAAAGACTACGAAGACTTTGGAGTTGTCAGATTCTATGATGACAACACAGCGATATTTTCCAAATATGACAATCATATCAAGATCACAAACCATTAAGACAGACATAAGGTTGAACCCAAGGGATTCGACAAGCATCACCTTATCCATGGTTCGGTCTTTTGAGATTGCAACCTTACCTAGACCCAATACCTTGCTTTTTCCTTTGTCAACGTAGGTGATATGCTACATATGAGATGGAGCAAGTGGCAAATTCATCAGCAGACTGTTGCCACCAGTCATGTGGTTTGTGCATCCACTATTGAGGACCCACTCAGTAGCTTTTGGAGGTTCATCCTGCAGATGAATTAGTACAACATACGAACTCATATGCTTCAGAGTGAAGAATATGACATCAATTTCATCAGACAAAATTTCATCACATAAGATAGTAAGCAAGTAGTGTGAGGACGTGAGAAATGAGGAATTCGTGTCTACATTGTTAGCTTGCATCCTTTCAAGCATTTCCTCAGGTCTCTAGCAAATTCATCAGATGTTCAAATTCAACTGGAGACCTGACCCTGCATAAGAAATTAGTTCAATTTCTTCACCACCCACATCTGGAGGGGTGGCAAAGAGTTCATCATTCTGCGAGCACCATATGAGAAGGGAGGCATTGAAGCAAGTGTGCTTCGTTGGGCGAGGGTTAGAGTTCTCATATGAATAAGCAGAGTAATTCTTCGAGGACTTATGAACATAATGGTTTGAAGAATAATGCACATATTCATAACTCTTAGATTTTCCCTGCAAAACAGAGGCATTAGCACGAGAATGATATTTTTGACCATTTGAGGAATTTGGTCCACGTGAAGACTTTGTTCCATATGAGGAATTTGATCTGGGGTTCCTGTTCTTCATGAGTGGTGTCGTGAGGACATTCACTTGAAGATTTTGCAGGTAGCTCTTGGGAACCCAGATTTTCTTCGTGGGTGAACCGTTCCTGCAGTTAGTTCCAGCAAATCTAGCAAATACTTCACCTTTCTAATTTTTGAAGAACTTGTAGTTTGAGTCAAGTGACTCATCAGATGAATATGAAGTTTCACAAGTAAAGCTAGATAAGGTGGATGGATCTACAGGAGGTCCTTTTGCAGCAACCCATGAGGTTTTGGGGTACTGCTTAGGTGTCTAGGAGGATCCATCAGTGTTGAGTTTCCTCACAAAGGCAATACCCTCTTTCCTAGGGTTCTTGTTCAGAATCTGCTTTTTGAGGACATCGCAAAGGTTTTGATGCCCTCTGAGGCTTTTGTCCATGCCTGTCACATACAATTCCTTCGACCGTGCATTTTCGTTAGTGATACTTGTGGTATCCTCAGATGAGGAATTTGATACCACTAGAATAGTTGACGAATTTGCAGCAATAGAAGCATTTGAACATTCAGGTGAAGAATTAGCAGTTTCACGTTCGATGCATTTCAAACAAGGTGGAACAAATTCTTCCTGAGCGGTAATGATCTATTGAGCCAGTAAGGAATTGTTTTCCCTTTGGAGATCCTCATGTGACACCCTTAGTTTCTCAAGATTTTGCTTTCTTTGAATAAATTCATAAGAAAGCTTCTCATGATCGGCTAAGAGAGCATTATGATGACTTTGAAGGTTATCATACTTTGTCTCACTTCAGCGTTCAACAGATCATCGCTTTTGTCTAGCATTTTCTGATGCTTTTCAAGTGCACTTTGTTGCTTAGTGGCTAGTTTAACAAGTTTAGCATAGCTAGGTTTCACATATTCATCAGATTCACCTTCACTTGATTCAGATGAGGAATGATGTTTGTGTACCTTTGAGCCTTTTGCCATGAAGCAATAGGTGGGAGCATAATCATCATTGCTGACGTCGGAGTGTTAGGAGTAGTCATTTTCTTCATCATTGAAAATGCACTTGCTGACGAACGCAGTAGCGAGAGCAAGGCTAGCGACACCAGATTCAGATTCCACCTCAGATTCTTCCTCTTCTTCATATTCTTCAGATTCTTCTTTAGAATCCATTTCCTTGCCAATGAATGCTTGAGCATTTCTAGAACCATTCTTCTTGTGCTTTGAGGACTTTGAAGATGAGGACTTTGAAGATTTCTTCTTTTTCTTTGAGTCATCAGAACTATCATCCTTGTATTTGTTCTTCTTCTTTGAATCTTTTTCCTAGAGAGGACAGTCAGAGATAAAGTGACCAGGCTTCTTGCAATGATGACAGGTTCTTTTCTTGTAGTCATCTGAGGAATCTGATTTCCTCAAACCATTCTTTGATGACTTTCAAATCCACCTCTCCTTGAGAACTTCTGGAATTTCCTCACGAGCATTGCTAGGTCCTGACTTAGTTCTTCAGGATCACCAAGGCTACTGTCAGAATCATCTTCTTCAGATGAGGAAATTGCTTTTGTCTTCAGAGCACGAGATCTTCCATAGCTTGGCCTATAGAGGTCTCTCTTCTCAGCTTGTTGGAATTCATGAGTATTGAGTTTCTTGAGAATACCAGTAGGATCAAGTGACTTGTAGTCTCCACATTCTTGAGTCATCAAAGCCAGAGTATCGAATGAGGAGTCAAGAGATCTTAGCAGTTTCTTCACCACTTCATGGTCAGTGATATCGGTGGCACCCAGTGCTTGAAGCTCATTGGAGATATGAGTGAGATGATCAAAAGTTAGCTGAACATTTTCATTGTCGAGTCTCTTGAAGCGGTTGAAGAGATTGCGAAGAACATCAACATGAGAGTCATGTTGAGTGGAAACACCTTCATTGACTTTGGACAGCCTATCCCAGATAAGCTTAGTAGACTCCAAAGCACTCACTCTACCATACTGACCTTCGCTCAGATGGCCACAAATGATATTCTTCGCTTGAGAGTCGAGTTGCTTGAATCTCTTCACATCAGCAGCGTTGAAGGTGGGAGTAAGAGAGGGAACACCATTTTTCACAACATACTAGAGATCGTTGTCAATAGCTTCAACATGCATGCGCATCTTGTTCTTCCAGTAGGGGTAGTCCATCCCATCGAAGGTAGGACATCCCGCGGAAACCTTGATCATACATGCAGTCGACATAACTAGAACTCCAGGTGGTTAAACCAAAATCACACAGAACAAGGGAGTACCTTGCTCTGATACCAATTGAAAGTGTGTTATATAGACTAGAGGGGGTGAATAGGCGATTTTTTCAAATTCATCACCTGAGGAATTTCAATTTTGAGGAATTTGAAATGTGATGAATAACTAGCAACATAGTCATCATGATGCACAGTCCTCGTGATGAAATGAAACATGCACAAATAGTAAGTAGCGTGACACAGGATAAGTAGTGATGAACAAGGTAACTTGAAGAATTTGAGGTGAGGAAATTGTGAAAGTCTTCAGTCAAATTCTTCAAATAGTAACAATCAATTTCATCAAAAAGTTTATGAGGAACAGAGGGGTTGAGGAAATAGAACCAGGTAGCTAGATGAAGACAATGGTTTGATGACCCAGTTCCAACTATTGTGACAGCCGTACGTCTGGTTTGGAGCGGCCTGGTTTTTAAACCAGAGGACACACAGTCCCAGGACACACAGTCCTTACCGTATTCTCCTTGAGCTAAGGTCACACAGTCCTCGCCCAACACTCGTGGTAAGTCTTCGGGGTAGACTTCCAAAACCCTCACAAACTAGTCACCCGGCGATCCACAATTTACTATTGGATGCTCTAGACCAAGGTCACTTCGTGATCCCCAATTGACTACAAGATGCACTAGACCATGACGCCTAACCGTTCGGAGGATGCACAGTCCTCAAAGGTAACAAGCGTCGGTTCCACACATGAATTTCTTTAGTGATGCTCAATTACTTTGGGTTTGGTGGTTTGGTTGTGGGTTTTTCCTCATTGATGATTTTCTCTCAAAGTCCTCGGAGGATGGGTTGCTCTCAAATGACAAATGTCAGTTCTCTCTCAGAGCAGCCAACCAACTAGTGGTTGTGGGGGTGGCTGTGCAACCTGACAGGATAAGACATAAATGCCCCCAATGATATGCCCGTTATGTGGATGTTATGATTGGGGACAGCTGGCGCTAAGCACGGCAATGGTCAGAATTTCGAACTATGAAAGTCCTCAGTCATATCATGTTCCTCACTTGTAGGCATTTCGCACTGGCGAAATCCTAACTCCTCAGTTAGATCAATTTCATCAGAGACCAAAAGAACATCGACTCTGTCACTGAAGAACTTGACTGAACTGCAAGAGATTTCCAAAGGCTTCACTCAAAGGATTGGATAGGTTGAGGATTTTGGAGTTGAGCATCAGTGGAAATTTTCCTTAGTATTACCTCAGCCCCCTTTAACAGTACGGTGTTTCCTATGACTCAAAGAAAGGAAATGAAACTGCGAAAACAAAAGTCTTGATGCTTCATAGTCCTTGTTCATATCTTCAAGGTCACACCAACTTCTTCATTTTCAAATTCTTCAGGGAATACCAAAGTCTTCAGCAAAGTCCTCACCAAAGTCTTCAGTTGAAGACATACATTTTTAGGGGTCGATAATCTCCGAATATATCAAACTCCTTATCGACTTATACAGCCTGTGTACACTCACAAACACATTAGTTCCTTAACCTATAAGTCTTCAATACACCAAAATCACTAAGGGGCACTAGATGCACTTACAATGACTAACCCATGTACGTGAGAAGTGTAATGAAACATCAAGGATGCTCCCAACTCTTGGTGATCTTTATCAACTTTGAGCATCCACCACTACTTCACATACATGAAGTCTTCATCGACAAAACCCAAGGTTAGTTTATCCCTCCTATGTGGGGATGTGACATCAAGGGGGAGCTGTACTCTAAGACTTGAGTCAAAGCATCTCATAGAATGTGACAACGTTTAATGCTTTATGTAAAAGTGGTAATCCCACTTGTGCTTAAATGATGAGTATGACCTATGATCAAGTATTCTTACTTGGCTCCTATGTCAATATACTCATATATAGATGACTCCATCATCACTAAAGTGCTTGTAAGATGTTAGTGTGTTTGTGCATGTTTGCCATGATTTCATTTGACATCTTATTGTGTGAGCATGTTGGTCCGCATTTATTTACTCATTCAAGGATATCCAATTGTTGCTATTTGGCTTTCGATTTGTCATTTGCCAATTGGATATACAAGAATGCCTAGGACCACTCCCCTAGCTATCTTTGCTTTCTCACCTCATATTCTATTCATGCTGCATAACAAATTTGAACAAGTACCTTTCGATCTCTTTGTGTGAGGAGCACTCGGAGTTCCGTATCGATAAAGGACTGGCCATTAAAACCTCCCAAGTGCATCTCAGTGGAACCAACACCAAAATCTTGGTCTCACCGAATGCCTAGGGTTGATCTGGTTTTTCAACCTCGGTACTATCGATTCCATTTTCTCGGTTACACCGAGTTTCCCTGTCAGCTGACAGTTGAGAAACTCGGTGACACCAAAAATGTAGAATCAGTGTCACTGAAAGTGAGGGGTATATAATTTGTTGAACCCGACGCGTTGAATTTCTATCTTCAAACGTCGTGCTCCAAAACCCTAAGATGCCTTTCCGAGGACCCCTAGTCATCGCCCTGCTTCCCCGAGAGTCTCTGCCGCTGGGAATCGCCGCCGTCGACGTATTCAATTCCATTGTCGCCGCCGTAGAGGGTCCATCGCCAAATTAGGGTATGGATTCGGACCCCTTTCACGCTCCACTTTCCGATTCATGCACATTGGGGTTTTTTCCTAGTCTAGCCACTATTTGTTGTGGGAATGAACACCTATGGGATCATGGGGATCCCTTTCGATTCAGTAGGGGGCAGACTGGCACAAAGAGCCGGTTTGGTAAGCAGCGCACGGGGAGTTTTTACCCAGGTTCGGGCCACACGGATGCGTAAAACCCTACTCCTGCTTGGTTATATTGATCGTGCTCTAGGGTTATAGCTACAGGTGCATCATGAACGGCTACTACGTGAGCTTGGTAATCTCCAGTGGTCTAACCATCGGGCTGTTCGGTTGTCTAACCGCCCAACTGTCCAACCTCCAAAAGTCCTTTTTTGTAAAACCCTGGGCCTCCTTTTATACCTAAGGGGATCCCAATAGTGGCGTACAGTGTGCACACGGGATGCATAGTGCTACAATGCTATCGTACCTAACTCTGATGGAGTAGGACAAGGGCATTCAATGCACCATTAGGCGCCCCAGCCCGTCAGTGGGATGGGACGGGGGCCCGTCCCATCGGTGCCGCTTAGCTCCCTCCAACGTCGATGCCGCAACACGCGTCCAGGTGAATCGACACCTCGCATGTGCGCTGGCGGTGCTTGCCGAGGCCTTGCCTTGCCGGGACCTTGCATTGTCGAGGGCCTTGCTTCGCCTGGAGGCTCTACAGCTCCCGGCAAGGTCTTGCCACTAGTCTTGAGTCCTCTGTACCGGTGCTTGAAAATTCTTCGCTGGGCCTTGCCGCAGAGGCGGCTACTACTAGCCGTGCACAAGTAAAGGGGCACTAGATGGCCCAAAATCTCTAATGCACCGACAGGAGTCCCCGGGCCTGGGCCATACACGTCGCGAGGCGTTGTTGGGCTAGGCCCAACCAGTGCACGGGCACGTGTGGCAGGGCCTTGCAGTTGTTATCATTTCCCTCGTGGCGCTTCCCCATGATGCCCATTGAATGTGGGTAGTGGGATACGTGGGTGGCGCGGCCGCCGAGTTTTTAATTACCGTGTCAGGTCTTTTCCGCCACGTGCGCCGCATGCATAGCGAGGAGCTAGCAATGGGCACCTGTGATTTAAAGTCCTTGAGAAAAGGCAGTAACTACGGCGCCATGGATTGGGGCGACGGGGCGGTTGCTGTTCGCCCCACGGTTGAGGGCACCGCTATTGGAGGATGTGGGCGGCGTCCTTTGGAGTGGGGGAGATCCAGCCCCCGCACTTCCTCCTATGAATTGGGGACAGCGGGGGCGGAGCTCATCCATCCTTCTTGTGCCCTTCGAGTGCAAAACTTCACAGTCCACCTCCCCCTTCGTCTTCTCAATCTTCAGGTAGCGCCCGCCCTTCGCCACGTATAGGGGGCGGGGGCGACCACCTTCCTTGGCTACGAGGAGGAGCTCTCATCTGGATGATGCCGCCACTTCAGCCGCGGAGGAGGAGGGAGGATCGAGTCCGCGTGGTGGAGGAGGCACGAGGGGCCGCTGTCGCCGCGGAGGTCGAGGTCGGGGGATGCGGAGCGCTGGTCCACCCCCTCCTCCGATGCCAGGCGTCTTCATCAAAGAGGCCCACACCGAGGGGACGGCGCTGGACTTCGTCCTCGAGCTGGGCGGTCCCCTCCGGAGCCATCTGTGCTCCCACACCTCTTCACCAGGGCGATGGAGGACGACCAACCATCCTTCCTATGGCTGCGGGTGGTAGGGTGTTGTAATGGTGCGATACGGGTGGATGTTGAGTACCAAGCGCGCCACGTCATGTTCCTCAAGCATGGTTGGAAGACCTTCACCCGTGCCCACATTCTCCAGGTGAGGCACGTTCTTCATTTTAAAATGACGAAGGCCAATACGCTCTCCATCAAGATTTATGGGAGCTCCGACATCCGCCTCAGCTGCTGCGAAAAGAGCGCTAGCAGCGCCGAAAGCCTGTCCTCCGACGAGAGTGACGGGGAGGACAGCGGTGAGGACAACGGCGATGAGTTTGGTCTTCGGGCGGTCAAATTAGAGCCCGAAGATTCGAGCTCAGTCTGACCACCGGCCGAGCCATCATCGCGAGCCTCACACCTCTCCCCATCCTGGCAATATGTCCTTGCCGGGTGCTTTAGTCCCGAGCGTTGCCTCATCTCCTAGTTGGGTCTTCCGGCAGGCCTGTGGACTTAGGCTTCTAGGGTCCATCCCCCTTTCCGCCCGCTTTGGGCCTCTCCTCCGCACAATGTTGGTCCAGGAGGGGCCAGGTTCTTGCCTGCCCATCTAACATCCCTGCTCGTTCGTGCAGTGCTGGTCCAGAGGGGTCAGGCCAGGCTTGTGTCGGGGGCCTCTCTCCATCTTTTTCTTCTTGTATCCCACCTCTCATTTGCATCTTTTTCTTCTTGTAATCTCCCCTAGGGGAGAAAGTGAAATAAAGATGTACTTAGAAAAAAGCGGTATCTTATGTAAATTTCACCTTGTCTGAAAAACTGTATGTTATCTTCCTTGTCAAACTGTTCCTGTGTATGGAATATTCCCTACGCCCTTTATGGAAGAATCTTGCCAGCGTGTGTAACCCTACGGCAAGCGCTTTGAGGAACGGGGCCTTAGCAGCCTGCTGGCGGTGCCACTGCCAACAAGATACCTTGGCGTCCTTGGCGCGGCCGTTCAAGGCGTCGGCCTTACTCAAAAACGGGATAAGGGCACGAGCGCTATCACTTGGATCATTGAGCGGACTCGAAATGAAACAAGGAGCGCGGGTGAAGCCACTTAAGCCGTTGAGCGGTCCCAAACGCAGTGAGGACGCATCCAATTCTGGAAAGGTTCCCGCGCGTGTAGGTTTTCCATTCAGAAGTCGAAATCACTCAAGGAAACTAAATTACGGCAATGATTCACATGGGGTTTTCGCAACTTATCTTTTTGTTGCCTATCTCCTTCCGGCAAGTTTTTTTTTGGGACGTCACTCATAGGTATCCGTACTATCATTCCCCCCGCCCCCGGCAAAGCTGCTCGTGAGGGATCCTTCTGTCCTTTGAAGAGAAAATATGGATATGGAACCTTGGCGGTCCGTTACTGTAGCAGCCCGGAACCGACACTCTAGAAGATTCACCTTTTATTCCGTTGCCATCGTGTGATTCGTTTGGTTGTCGCATTCATCATCGCATCATTTGCATCATCTGCATATCATCGTCATTTGTTTTGAAAACTTGCATCCGTTCGTAGTTGTCGGTCTCTCTGTTCGTGTCATCGACCATTTCGAGGCCAACCACACACGCACGCACCCGCGACATCATTGAATATTATTTTAAAAGTGCATATAGTGTCGTCACATTCAGAGATCGTTTGATACCCGAATGGTTAAATCTGTAGCTGCACTATAGCCGGTCAAATCGCAGGCGTGTTTCAATTTTCAAAACTGATGTCGGGTTGCCCGTCTTCCCTCTCTTCTCATACCTAGCCTCTCTACACAGTGCACAGACCCCTCGCCTGTGTCGAAGACCTTCCCCAAACCCGATTCATCGATCGTGACCATTGGATCCGGATCAACCCCGTAATCCCTCAAACCGTCATCCTTTTTTTAATTGGAAACCCTAACCTACTTTTATTGACCCTCCGCTCTAAATCATAGGGCTTCCATTCGACTGCTTTTAAAACCACCCACTCTATGCTGCAGCCCACCTAGTCCATTCCTAGACCAAAACCTAAACCAAACTCATGATCCTCGTTGTAGAGTCAAAATCATCCCTCCCTAGCAATCATCTCCTATAAATATCTAGCAACCCTAAATTCTAGGGATTCCCCTCCATCTGTCCCCTCCTCTATCAGCCGCCATCGCAGCTATCTTTCTTGTTTTCTGCGCCGGACCAACCCGACGCCCACACCTGCCAATCCCCGTCGAGCCTCCCACGATCGCAGCTCGTCCTCAAGCTCCGCTCCTCACCAGCCTCATGCAGCCCCGATTCTGGATTTCCATGGTGCGTCTACTTGCGCTCCCCGACCAGGCCGGCTCTCTCCCGATCATTTCCCTTCTCCTTCCTTTCCCCTGGTTCTCTCTTTGCCTCTCAACTCTCTCGCTCGTGCATGTCAGGGAATGAACAAGGAGCCCCTGCATCTAGCCAAGCGTCGCTGTCGGCCATGTTCCTCGCCTCCCATGGCGCTGCCCTAATCCCCTTGACGGCGAGCCCGGCAAGTCCTGCCGTCGTCCCGAGGTAATCCATTGTCATTCCTCTCCTTGTTCCCTTGCTTCTCTGCCAATGACTTCCGTCGTTGCCGTCTTCTCCAGGAACATGAGCTGCAGCGAGTCACCGGACGTCGCCGTGCCTCCCCTCGTCCGGATCTGTGACTTCCTCGTTCCCTGCGAAGCCAGCCAGCGCTGCCCCGTCACCGGTCGTCTTCTCTGCATCGCTATCGCAAGTGCCAGCGTCGTTGCTCTGCTTCTCGCGCAAGAGCGGCCATGGATCAGGCCGCCCATGGAGCTCGGAGTCCCGCCGTCGTCCTGCAGGGCGCCTCCACGCCAACTCTGGCGGGATCCGACAACCTGAGACTCCCTCCGCCCCTTCCGGACCTCGCCCTTGGCCACTCACGCCGGCAGCAAGCCGCGTCGTCGCACCCGCAGCATGCCTCGTCCCCAGCCACGGCCTCAGTGCAAGCTCTGTTTCGTTTTCAGTTTCGTCAGGTAAGTGCCAGGGTATGCTACATGTAGTGTAAAGATCCATAATTTGTCACAATTCAAGTCGTAGCCTAGTGGTCACATGTTCCTACACCCATTTTTGTCTTTGCTTTGCACGCTCAGCGCATACACGTGCGCCAAATCCTCCTAGGACGCTGCAGTGTGCTGCAATTTGATCCATAGTTTTTTTTTCATATGACGAATTTCCCATTTAACCAAGACATTTTAATTTCAGAATAAATGCATGATTTTAATATGTCTATAAGTCATTAACCGTGCATCAGATTTAAACAAACTATATATGAAAGATGTTCAAAATTTTGTGTAGATTCACAATACCCGACTTTCACATGTGATAAAAATGTTTAACCTTGTTGTTTGCATTGATTTGCGTAATTGCCATGTGAAGGTTGTTTATTTCATAACCACAAAACCATAGTTCCGATAAAAATGTTCCACATATGTAACTTGGCTAGAAACTTGTGTAGAATCACATGATGACATTTATTTTACTGTCTAACAACTCTAAAATTGTGTTAGGATAGATCTGGAAATAAATCATAATATGCATATGAGGTCGTTCCGGAATTATTATTTGTTGCTTTCGGCCTCATTTAAAATGCCTAGTTGTTATAGTTGTTTATGCTTCACCTCTTGCCATGTTTAACAACATTTAATATTGATGAGTACCTAACCGAGAGTGAACTAAATAATAGAACGTGGAGTTTCGTCAATATGCAGCTCGTTGCATATTGAACTTCTCTTAATATGTAGTAGTTGTTTGTTGTGCTTGCCATGCCATGCCATGCGTTGCATATTAAACCGGACTTGCATCATATTCGTTTGCGCATCATGTCATGCATATGTTGTGGTGTATCTTGTGTTGATTGTTTGTTCCGGATTGCTTCATCTCGATATAGTTCTGAAAGCGTTTGGAGTGTGAGGATTCATTCCACTACATTGGCTCGTCTTCTTCATGGACTTGTTCTTCTTCCGAGCGGGATCTCAAGCAAGATGACACATTTCTCTGGATACCACTACTATCATTTCCATGCTAGATGTCTCGTTTTTCTATCGCTATGTCACGCTACTTATCACTTGTTTGTCAAGCCTCCCAACATTGCCATGATAAGCCTCTAACCCCACCACATCCTACGAAACCTTTGTTTGGCTATGTTACCGCTTGCTCAGCCCTTCTCATAGCATTTCTAGCTGCAGGTGGAATTGCTTCGATGTGTCAACATGGACATTTTGGTATCACAATATTGTTGATATTTAATTTAATGCACTTATACACTTGGTAAAGGGTGGAAGGCTTGGCCTTTTGCTCGGTATTTTTGTTCCAGTCTTGCCGTCCTAGTTACTTGCGAACCGGTGTTATGTTCCATAATTGAGTGCTCCTAAAATGCCCGGGGTTGTAATGGAGACCCCCTTGATTTTCATTTTAGGATAAAGCCTGTCTGGCAAGGCGCAACATTGGTACTACATTTGCCTAATAACTAATAAAATTGCATAGAGACCCACCTGCACCCGCGGATCATAATCAACAACACGGGCCAGTGCTCCTCATGAGTGTTGGTCCAAACTAGAGCACCGTACGGGGCCAACCTGGGGCAACTCGGGAGATGTCTATCAGGCCACTGTATGCTTCGCTTATCTGTTGTGTCCTAAGAACGAGATACACGGCTCCTATCGGGTTCGTCGACACATCGGGTGGCCTTGCTGTATTTCTTTTACCTTTACCGAACGTCTTGAGTGAGGAACTCTGATCTTCTTCGGGCTATCTCGAGGTGTCGGATTTCCTTTGGAATTGCCTAGGATGATCACGAGATCCGTGGTCGAGGTTATTCCCGCTGCGTGTGGTTAATTTGTGATGGATGAGTTGGAGCACCCCTGCAAGGTTAAATATTTTGGAAAGCCATGCCTGCGGTTATGTGGCAAATTTGTAAACTTTGTTTAACACCCGGTCATAACAAACTTGAAGTAAACTTAAATAAAATACACCAACTGTGTGCGTAACCGTGATTGTCTCTTCTCGTGAGTTCTTATCCGAGAGAGAACATAGTGGGGTTATGTTTGACGTAAGTAGGTGTTCAGGATCAGTTAGTGATCATATCTAGTTCACGCCCGTTATGCGTAGACCACCCACTTTATTTTCTGTATTCGTAAGTTAGCCACGAAAATAAATGCTTAGTCGCTTGCTGCAGCCTCACCACTTAACCATACCTCACTCATTAAGCTATAATAGTCTTGATACCCTTGGAAATGAGATTGCTGAGTCCGTGTGGCTTACAGATTACTACAACAATAGTTGCAGGTACATGTAATGTGATGATTTGACGTGAGCGCGATGTTAGTTTGATTTGGAGTTCTTCTTCATCATCAATCTAGGATGGGTTTCAGGTGGCAGCCTGGGATAGCAAGGATGGATGTCATTTTGTCGTTTGTTTTCGTCCTTAGTCGGACCCTGCTCTTCTGTATGATGTTTGAATATGATGTTGTATTGATGTGATCTTGATGTAGCTTGTGGCGAGTGTAAGCCAATTCCATATACTCATCTCTTCTGTACATGTACTTGTAATGATATCCATTCTTGCAACATGATGAGATGCACTTCTATCCCTGTTGAGGACCTCGTGCCGAAATAAGGATAGGATCGCATCTTGGGCGTGACAAGTTGGTATCGGAGCCTG
Organism: Hordeum marinum; assembly: GCA_022496015.1. Classification (NCBI taxonomy): domain Eukaryota; kingdom Viridiplantae; phylum Streptophyta; class Magnoliopsida; order Poales; family Poaceae; genus Hordeum; species Hordeum marinum. The sequence goes on along the minus strand of CM039675.1, from coordinate 155,245,551 downwards.
TACCGACCTAGGATCCCCCTTGATTGATCGAACTTGGCCGAGTCGAGTCTAGTGAAAAACTATTTTGAGTCTAGTTATATCGGAGAGTATGATTCTTTTTACACCTCTTCTATGTTATGGTGAGGTAATCGAATTAGGAATTTTGATTCTACCCTCTTCTCACTCAAAACTTTTTTAGGATCACATGGGTATTTTGGAATCTATATGATGCCGATGTGATGGAGTTATGTACTTTGTGCCTCCTGTTATCGAGGAGTAGAGCTCTAGGGATTCTTGACACATTGTTATCGTTCAGTTTCCTTAGTATCTCAGGACGGAGGATGTTTGAAATTGCTTCAATACTAGTAGTGGCGAGAGGAGCCTGGCATCCCCAGTACTGGTGGAGAGAGTTTGGATGTACTGCCATTCTTAGTATCGTTGTGTTTTCGAGGGTCCAAGATCGATGGAGTTCCGAAGCCTCTGGTTACGTGTTGAAGGATGGAAATAGTTGGGGTGTAGGGCTTGTTAGTTGTATGAGATATTTTCCTACTTGTATCCCCAACACCCGATTGCATAACCAAGAAAGTTTCGAGAGTTCTTATGTGGGAATTCAAGTAGTTACCTAGGTTATCTTCCAAAAGATCATGATGTGAGGTTGGGGTTCGACATCTAGTGGATTCGTTTGTTCACGGTCTTTCTTACAGAGGACAATCTCAATTTATGCTTCATCAAGCCTTGTAGTTCGCTACGCCTAGGGAGCATATTCAAGCGTCATTTCAATATGACAATCTAATGTACGATCGAGCCCGTGTGAACCTTACCACGAAAATATCGGACAAAATCTCTGTCATGAATTTGTTCTGGCTTGTTTCATAAGCCCCATCCTTTGTTTTGTTTTGTATATGGTAATTCGAGTTGCTTCGATGTCAAGTGGGGATTTCATATCTTTCCTAACAAGTGTTCTCATATTTCTGTGGGATTGCTAATTCTTGTGCTCAATCAAGTTATGATATCAATTCTTTTCCTACTAGTGTGCTTCTTTTCAAGATAATTCTATCCTCTTCAATATTTGCAAGGTCAATCCTCATGTTTCTTTCTGGATTTCTTTTCATCCGTCCCAAGTTTTCTTTGTTTTCCCCACCCTCCAGTCCTTTTTCTTCAGTGATTAAATTCTCATCCAAGTGTCTTTTCTATTCTTGTGATGCTTCCTCTATATCTTTTCTTTTGTATCGTATCTGGTGATTCTTTATGAAGATCCTCAAGTGCTTCAAGTTCATCATTCTTCGTTCTTGTTTTCATTCCCGACGCAATCAATTCAAGCTCTTAGTGTTCTTCATATCCTTTTCAATCGCTAAATGCTTCCCCATGTCAAAAAATTTGTCCAAGTATCTCTTGTTTTTCGTCTCTCTCTATTCTATCCGGAGTGCTGAAGATATATTAGAAGACTTTCATTTACATTCATATCCTCTTAATTATTTCGAGGTTCTCACCTCATCAAGTTCGTACTTTTTTTGGGCAATGTATCTTTCTAATCAATTGTTTCAACGGTGGTTACTTTTGAGTGGGCCCATAACCCATAGGTTTTTCTCCCTGGATCCTACCTAACTCTTCTAATCTTTCTAGAGATGTCCTCTAGTTCTTTTCAATGTGACGTAAGAATGAATTCCACCAGTCATATTCCTTCTCCAAGATCGCTTCTAAATCATTTTCATCATTGGCTCAACCTTTCTTTCTTCATTATTTCAGAGTGTATTAGTAATTCATGGTGTTGCTTTTCGTCATCATTCTCAGCATTGAAGACCGAAGGAGAGTTTCTCTTAAATGCTTGTTCGTTCTTCCAAATATTCATGGTTTTAGATTGTTGCTATCATCTCAAATTGTTTTGATCATGAGTTATCCCTCCCATATCTATCCAATGCATTTCATAATTGTTTTCATTTCTCGATCCTCCCAAAGGCCATCATTTCAGAAGATTTCTTCGTTCTCAGCTTTCAGCTTTCGTTCTCAAATTCTTATCAATTGTTGTCCCTTCATTTGTATCTCAATTATTCCGGTGCCTTGTGAAGTTTTCCATTAGGTGGATCGTGATCTCTTCATTCTCATGTATCTCCATTCATTCTTGGCATCCTCATTCGTTTCAATTCATACTGGTGTTTCGTTGAAGACTTCTTCAAGATTGTGATATCTCTCTTCAATCTTTTCAAGAAGAATAAGTTGTGTGCTAAATCCGTTACTTGTCATCAATTAACTGGGTGAAGGATAGGCATAACATAATTCTTATTCTTGTTTCATAAAGTGATTTCAATCCTTCTTCCGGAGTTGTTCATGATATCTAATTCTCGATTCTAAGTGGTTCTTCTTTTCTTTTCCGGAGTTCAGGTTGCTCAAATATCTCTTTTTGAAGCTTCATCTATATCATAGCAAGGCCCCAATCTTGTTCTTTTTCAACCTTCAATTCTTTTCTATCATCCTCTCATTTTCGGAGGTTCCTCATGGTTGTTCGTCAAGGAGTTAATTCTTTCTCGAAGTATTCATCAAGATTCTTGTTGGAGGTGCTCAAGTGTTCTTTATCTTGGATGTCTAAGTTCAATTCCTTCTACATTGTCTTTTGCGATGGTGTTATTAAATTCTTGATTATGAGGAGTCTCGAAGGAAAATTGTCAAGAATAAGATAAGTAAACCCATCATGTATTTCTCAGAGTTATCTTGGGTTGGATTTCACCTAAAGCATTTCCTAAGGATTGTTGCTATAATGGTGTCATAAATGATTCAAGTTTTGTCCTCCTCTTCTTCGTGAAAAAAGTTTTGCATATCTTGTTGCTCTCAAGCAATCTTTGTTTTGTCAGTGGCCGGTTGTCACCTCATAATTTTGAGATGTTTTCCATAAGTCCACAACAAGCTTGTTCTTTTCGTTGTTGATTTTTCAGCAACTCCGTTCAATTATTTCTTGCAAGATGCTTTTCAATTAAATGGTGGTAGAAGTTGTCATTTTCTTTTCCGTTCTCTTCTCTTCAAAGATCTAGCTTATATTCTTTTGTTCTCGAGGCATTGTGGTGTTGCTTTTTTCAACTCACATCTAGTTTGATTAAGATCATGTTCTTTCCATGCTTTCCAATTAGTCGGAGTGTTATGTCATTTGTTCAAGTTATTTCCCTTCTTATCAAGTTTTGCCTCTCTTTCCTACCGAAGTGTTGCCGAAATTTCTTTTGAACTCTTGCTTGTTCCGCATGTCGTTCTTCATCTCTTCCCAACCTTCATGTTTCATTGGTTTCACTCGTTTGTCAAAGAATCAACTAAGTTTACCTCTTGCTCTTTCTCTTCCCCTTTTCATTCTAGATCTCGGGACGAGATCCTCGTGTAGTGGAGGAGAGTTGTAACAGCCCAGGACCGATGCTCCAGAAGATTCCCCTTTTATTTCGTTGCCATCGTGTGATTCGTTTGGTTGTCGCATTCATAATCGCATCATTTGCATCATCTGCATAGCATCGTCATTTGTTTTTGAAAACTTGCATCTGCTCGTAGTTGCCGGTTCTCTCCGTTCGTGTCGTCGACCATTTCGAGGCCAAACACACACACACACACACCCGCGACACCATTGAATATTATTTTAAAAGCGCATATAGTGCCGTCGCATTCGGAGATCGTTTGATACCCGAATGGTTAAATCTGTAGCGGCACTATAGCCGGTCAAATCGCAGACATGTCTCAATTTTCAAAACATATGACGGGTTGCCCGTCTTCTATCTCTTCTCATACCTAGCCTTTCTACACAGTGCACAGACCCCTCGTGTGTGTCCGAGACCTTCCCCAAACCCGAATCGTCGGTCGTGACCGTTGGATCCGGATCAACCCTGTAATCCCCCAAAGCGTCATCCATTTTTATAATTGGACACCTAACCTACTTTTATTGACCCTCCGCTCTAAATCATAGGGCTTCCATTCGACCGCTTTTAAAACCACCCACTCTATGCTACATCCCACCTAGTCCATTTCTAGACCAAAACCTAAACCAAACTCGTGTTTTATTTTAGATCGTCTGATCGTAATTGTAGAGTCCAAATCATCCCTCCCGAGCAATCATTTCCTATAAATATCTAGCAACCCTAAATTCTAGGGATTCCCCTCCATCTATCCCCTCCTCTGTCACCCGCCGCCGCCACTATCTTTCTTGTTTTCCCCGCCAAACCAACCCGACGCCCACACCTGCCAATCCCCGTCGAGCCTCCCGCGATCGCAGCTCATCCTCGAGCTCTCCTCCTGACCAGCCTCATGCAGCCCCGATTCCGGAGTTCCATGGTGCGTCTCCTTTAGCTCCCTGACCAGGCCGTCTCTCTCCCAATCATTTTCCTTCTCCTTCCTTTCCCCTGGTTCTCTCTCTGCCTCTCAACTCTCCTGCTCGTGCATGTCAGGGAATGAACAAGGAGCCCCTCATCTAGACAAGCGTTGCCGTCGGCCATGTTCCTCACCTCCCATGGCGCTGCCCTAATCCCCTGGACGGCGAGCCCGGTAAGTCTTGCCATCGTCCCGAGGTAATCGATTGTCGTTCCTCTCCTTGTTCCCTTGCTTCTTTGCCAATGACTTCCGTCGTTGCCGTCTTCTCGAGGGACATGAGCTGCATCGAGTCACCGGACGTCCCCGTGCCTCCCCTCGTCAGGATCTGTGCCTTCCTCGTGCCCTGCGAACCCAACCAGCGCCGCCCCGTCACTGGTCGTCTTCTTTGCATCGCCATTGCAAGTGCCAACGTCGTTGCTCTGCTTCTCGCGCAAGAGCGGCCATGGATTAGGCCGCCCATGGAGCTCAGAGTCCCGCCGCCGTCCTGTAGGGTGCCTCCACCCCAAATTTGGCGGGATCCGGCGACCTGAGACTCCCTCCGCCCCTTCCCGACCTCGCCCTTGGCCACTCACGCCGGCAGCAAGCTGCGCCGTTGCACCCACAGCATGCCTCGTCCCCAGCCACGGCCTCAGTGCAAGCTCTGTTTCGTTTTCAGTTTTGTTAGGTAAGTGCTAGGGTATGCTACATGTAGAGTAAAGATCCACAACTTGTCAAAATTCAATCCGTAGCCTAGTGGTCACATGTTCCTGCACACGTTCGAGAGGTGCTGGGTTCGATTCCCTTGTCACCCATTTTTGTCTTTGTTTTGCGTGCTCAACGCATACACGTGGGCCAAATCCTCCTAGGATGCTGCAGTGTGCTACAATTTGGCCCATAGTTTTTTTTCCCATAGGACGAATTTCCCATTTAACCAAGACATTTTAATTTCAAAAGAAATGCATGATTTTAATATGTCTATAAGTCATTAATCGTGCATCAGATTTAAACAAACTATATATGAAAGATGTTTATATTCACAATACCCAACTTTCACATGTAATAAAAATGTTTAACCTTGCTGTTTGCATTGATTTGCGTAATTGCCATGTGAAGATGATTTATTTCATAACTACAAAACCGTAGCTCCGATAAAAATATTCCATATATGTAACTTGGCTAGAAAAATGTGTAGAACCACATGGTGACATTTATTTTACTGTTTAACAACTCTAAAATTGTGTTAGGACAGATCTGGACCTAAATCATAATATGCATATGAGGTCGTTTCGGAATTGTTATTTGTTGCTTTCGGCCTCATTTAAAATGCCTAGTTGTTGTAGTTGTTTATGCTTCACCTCTTGACATGTTTAACAACATTTAATATTGATGAGTACCTAACTGGGAGTGAACTAAATAATAGAACGTGGAGTTTCGTCAATATGCAACTCGTTGCATATTGAACTTCTCTTAATATGTAGTTGTTGTTTGTTGTGCTTGCCATGCCATGCCATGCGTTGCATATTAAACCGGACATGCATCATATTTGTTTGCGCATCATGTCATGCATATGTTGAGGTGTATCTTGTGTTGATTGTTTGTTCCGAATTGCTTCTTCTCGATAGACTTCCGAAAGCATTCGGAGTGTGAGGATTCGTTCGACTACGTTGGCTCATCTTCTTCATGGACTCGTTCTTCTTCCGAGCGGGATCTCAGGCAAGATGACACATTTCCCTGTATACCACTACTATAATTGCCATGCTAGATGTCTCGTTTTTCTATCGCTATGTCATGCTACCTACCACTTGTTTGTCAAGCCTCCCAACATTGCCACGATAAGCCTCTAACACCACCACATCCTAGCAAACCTTTGTTTGGCTATGTTACCGCTTGCTTAGCCCTTCTTACACCGTTTCTAGCTGTAGGTGCAATTGCTTCCGTGTGTCAACATGGACAATTTGGTATCACAATATTGTTTCTATTTAATTTAACGCACTTATAGACTTGGTAAAGGGCCGCTTGGCCTTTTGCTCGGTATTTTTGTTCCACTCTTGCCGCCCTAGTTACTTGTGAACCGGTGTTATGTTCCATAATTGAGGGCTCCTAACATGGTCGGGGTTGTTATGGGGACCCCCTTGATTTTCGTTTTAGGATAAAACTTGTCTGGCAAGGCCCAACAATGGTACTAAATTTGCCTAATAACTAATAAAATTGCATAGGGACCCGCTGGCACCCGCAGATCTTAATCAACAACCCGGGCCAGTGCTCCTCATGAGTGTTGGTCCAAACTAGAGCACCGTGTGCAGCCAACCCGGGGCAACTTGGGAGATGTCTATCTGGCCATCGTACGCTTTTCTTATCTGTCGTGTCCTGAGAATGAGATACGCGGCTCCTATCGGGTTCATCGACACGTCGGGGGCCGTGCTGGATTTGTTTTACCTTTCTCGAACGTCTTAAGTGAGGAACTCTGATCTTCTTCGGCCTATCTCGAGGTATCGCATTTCCTTCGGAATTGCCTAGGATGATCACGAGATCCGTGGTCGAGGTTATACCCGCTGCGTGTGGTTAATTTGTAATGGATGAGTTGGAGCACCCCTGTAGGGTTAAATCTTTCGGAAAGCTGTGCTCGTGCTTATGTGGCCAACTTGGAAACTTTGTTTAACACCCGTTCATAGCAAACTTGAAGTAAACTCAAATAAAATACACCAGTTGTGTGTGTAACCGTGAATGTCTCTTCTCGTGAGTTCTTTTCCGAGAGAGAACACAATGGGGTTATGTTTGATGTAAGTAGGTGTTCAGGATCAGTTAGTGATCATTTCTATTTCACGCCCGTTATGCGTAGACTACCCACTTTATTTTCTGTATTCGTAAGTTAGCCACTCAAATAAATGCTTAGTTACTTGCTGCAGCCTCACCACTTAACCATACCTCACCCATTAAGCTTTAATAGTCTTGATACCCTTGGAAATGAGATTGCTGAGTCCGTGTGGCTCACAGATTACGACAACAATAGTTGCAGGTACAGGTAATGCGATGATTTGACGTGAGCGCAATGTTAGTTTGATTTGGAGTTCTTCTTCTTCATCATCAATCTAGGATGGGTTCCAGGCTACAGCTTAGGATAGCAAGGATGGATGTCATTTTGTCATTTGTTTTCGTCCGTAGTCAGACCCTGCTCTTCTGTATGACGTTTGAATATGATGTTGTATTGATCTGATCTTGATGTTGCTTGTGCCGAGTGTAAGACAATTCCATATAGTCATCTATTTTTTTACATGTACTTGTAATGATATCCATTCTTGCAACACGATGAGATGCGCTTTTATCCCTGACGAGGCCCTCGTGCCTAAATAAGGATAGGATCGCATCTTGGGCATGACAGTTAGTCCTTGTTGGGATTAAGTGCAATGCAACACTTCAGATAAACATGCACATAAGTAAACATGAGAATCAAACAGGATTGCAGAACACTTATCTTTATTTAACTACGCACAGGGTCTGAGCCCGGATTTGTACCAAGGATTACATGCTTCAGCGGCAAGACTTGTACAAAAGGTGGTTGCCGGGAGGCCCGACAACCGTGCCTCATGGGTAGAACTTGCGAAGGTGTTCAATATTCCAGGAGTTGCTCACTAGGATGCCATCTTCGGTCTCCAAGCGGACTGCGCCAGGCCTGGTGACTCATACTACCTGATAAGGGCCTTCCAACTTCGGCGCTAACTTGTTTGGATTCTTGGCGGACTAAACTCGCCGAAGAACAAGGTCGCCTTCCTCAAGGCTTCTGGCATTGACCTTGCAGCTATGGTAGCGGCGCAAAGCCTGCTAGTAGCATGCAGCCCTCACAGCAGCCTAAAGACGGTCTTCCTCAAGGAGTCGCGTCGTGTTGCCGCAACTGCTCTTGCTCGAGCTCATCATAAGAGAGCACTCGAGGTGACCCGTATATGAGTTCTGCGGGGAGAACTGCCTCCGCCCCATAGACAAGGGAGAAGGGTGTCTGGCCGGTAGCTCGTTTTGGTGTCATCCTGATTGAACAAAGAACCACCGGCAACTCATCAATCAAGTTCCTTTCGCACTTGTGCAGCCTATCAAAAGTTCTTGTCTTGAGACCTCGCAGTACTTCAGCATTAGCCCTCTCTGCTTGGCCATTGCTCCTCGGGTGGGCAATGGAAGCAAAACAAATTTTGCTACCAAGGACTTGGACATACTGCATGAAGGTGCGGCTCGTGAACTGTGTGCCGTTGTCAGTGATGATACTGTTCGAAACACCAAAGCGGCAAACTAGTCCCTTAAAGAACTTGGCGGCTGACTATGCTGTCACCTTCCTCACTGCTTCCACTTCCGGCCACTTTGTGAACTTGTCGATCACTACGTACAAGTACTCAAAGCCCCCGGCAGCATGGGGAAAGGGGCCCAAGATGTCAAGCCCCACACCGAAAATGGCCAGGAGAGAGGGATAGTTTGAAGGGCTTGAGCTGGTTGGTGTAGTTTCTTCGAATGAAACTGGCATGCTTCACACTTGATTACTAACGCAGCTACATCCTGGAGGGCAGTGGGCCAAAAGAAACCTTGCCGGAATGCCTTTCCGACAAGAGCTCTTGATCCTATTTGGGAGCCACAAATGCCTCCGTGTATCTCTGCCAACAGCTCCAGTCCATCCTCCCAAGAAATGCACTTGAGTTTCACGCCATTCGGTCTCTTTCTGTACAGGACGTCATCTATGAACTGGTACATATGAGACCGGCAGGCTACTTTCTCCGCTTACTCTTGTTCCTCGGGGAGCTCTCCTGTTTTAAGGAAATGGACAATGTGTTGTGCCCATGCTGGAGCCTGGGGCTCGAAAACGAAGACTAAAGGCGTATCCTCTACCAGGGTAGCATTTGCCTCGACGACAAGGGCCTCAGGACCTATCGGAGTGTGCTGCACCCCGATAAGCCCGGCGAGAGCGTATGCTTCTACGGCAAGTGTCAGGGGCCCTGTCGGAGCATAGTACTCACCGACAAGCCTGTCGTTCCCTCTAGCAACCTTCTCGCCAGCCGCTTCAAGGAGCTCTGCCGGGAAATACTTGTCGGAGCTTAACTTTCTTCTCTTCTCTTATCCATTTGATGGTGTCATGGAGAGTTGAGTTAGTTGGAGCATGAAAGTTACTGGTTCCATAGGTAACTTAAGGGCAGCACACCTTGATAGGCCATCGGTAACGCTGTTCTCTGCACATGGAACGTGTTCCATTTGTAGGCCGTCAAAACGTTCTTCCAACTTCCTCACTTCATCTACATAGGCTTCCATCAATGGGCTCTGGTAATCTTTGTTCACTTGCCTGACGACAAGTGAATCAACCAAGAGAATAAGTTTCTTGATCTCAAGGTCCGCTGTGATCCTGAGACCGGCAAGCAGCCCTCGTACTCAACAGTGTTGTTCGTAGATCTCTCCCGGGGAAAGTGCATCTAGACCACATATCTGAGGTGCTCCCCGGTGGGTGCGACAGGCAGCACTCCGGCACCAGTGCCTTGCAGCGAGAAAGCTCCGTCAAAATACATGATCCATTCTCGATCAGTCTCCTCGCCGGGGAGAGTTGACTCTGGAACCTCTTCATCGGGCGTTGGGGTCCATTCTGCAATGAACTCTGCCAAGGCCCTGCTCTGGATGGTCGAAGTGCTTTCAAATTTAAGACCAAAGCTTGATAATTCTAGGGCCCACTCCCCAATCCTGCCGGTAGCCTCTGGGTTTCGCAATATCCGATGTAGCGGGAAGCGGGTGACAACGGTGATCTCATGTGCTTGGAAGTAATGGTGCAGATTCCTCGAGGCCATAAGAAGACCAAAGAGCAATTTTTGCATGCCAGAATACCTTGATCTAGCCCCCTACAACAAGGAGCTGACAAAATAGACTGGTCGCTGCACCACCTTGTTCTTCTGGACAATCTCTTCCAACTGCGCAGATCCTTCTTTGCCGGCACCAGACCCTACCGGGGAACATCCTGGCTCGTCCCTTGGCAGCCTTGCCGTTGCCGCTGCTTCTTCGTCAACTTCTCTTTCAGCCACTAGCACAACACTCACCACTTGATTCGTTGCCGCCAGGTACAGCAGCAACGACTCTTGTGGTTTTGGCACGACTAGGACTGGCGAAGAGGAAAGGTACTTCTTCAAATCCTGCAGCACTGCCTCCGCTTCCGAAGTCCATTTCATTGGAGCTTCCTTCTTAAAGATTTTTAAAAAGAGCAGGGCACGCTCAGCAGATTTTGAGATGAACCTACTCAAAGCAGCAACACAGCCGGCAAGGCATCGCACGTCTTTTGACTCGCCGTGGTGCCTCAATTTGCTCAATTGCTATGATCTTGTCGGGATTTGCTTCGATTCCTCGTTGAGACAGAAAGAACCCGAGAAGCTTGTCGGATGGGATGCCGAACACACATTTCTCGGGGTTGAGCTTCATGTTGATCTCGCGCAGATTCGCAAATGTTTCTTCTAGGTCTGATATGAGCATGGCCTTGTCCTTAGTTCTGACAACTATGTCGTCCATATAAGCCTCCATATTTCTATGTAGCTAGGGCTCAAAACCAATCTGGACTACTCTTGCAAAGGTAGAACCAACGCTTTTCAGCCCGAAAGGCATACGCAAAAAGCAATACGTACCAGATGGGGTGATAAACGCGATCTTCTCTTCATCTTCCTTGGCCATAAAAATATGATGATAACCGGAATAGGCGTCAAGGAAAGACAAAAGATCGCAACCGGCGGTGGAGTCCACAATCTGGTCGATGCGCGGCAAGGGAAAAGGATCCTTGGGGCAGGCTTTGTTGATGTCTGTAAAATCAATGCACGGCCTCCATTTACTGTTTGCCTTGCGCACTACAACCGGTTTGCCAACCATGTCGGATGGAGTACTCCTCTAATCAAGCCAGCTGCCTCTAATTTCTTGATCTCCTTGGCAAGAAATTTTTGCCACTCCAAAGCATGCTTTCGGACCTTTTGCTTGACGGGACGCGCGTGTGGGCAAATGACAAGGTGGTGCTCAATCACCTTCCTAGGAACACTAGGGATATCAGATGGTTGCCATGCAAACACATCGACATTCGCCCGCAGGAAGGCAACGAGCAGGCTTTCCTATTTGTCGTCAAGGGTGGAACTTATGGTGAAAGTTGCACCCATGGCATCCTCCTTGGTGGGCACCTTCTTGGTCTCTGGCGGGGCAGCCTTGGACTTTTTTGTCTTGTCGGTGGAGCTCTATGGCACATCATCAACAGTAGCGCAACACCCCGAAGAGGTGCGCTTGCCGGACTATGCGGCTCAGGCCTTGCCGGTCTTCTTCCCCCCGGGAGCTTCAGCAGCAAGTGCAAGTGCCTTGGCGGCAGGTGCTGCGACTGCGCCCCGGTAGAGTTGGTCGGCCCAGATAAGCGTGCTTTTCTTGTCGGAGTTGATGGTAATGACGCTCATTGGTCTAAGCATCTTCAGTATGTTGTAAGCGAATTGGTGGTCGCCATAAACTTGGCCAGTGCCGGACGGCCGACAATGCCATTGTATGGCAACGAATCTCGGCAACGTCAAAGACGATCTTCTCCGTTGTGAAGTTGATATCGCTGCCGAACGTCACCGGCATCATGATCTTGCCCTTCGGCTGAGTTCTTCTTGAGTTGACCCCTTGGAAGGCGCCTGTTGGCTCCAGATATTCATCAGGAATTTGCAGCCTTTGGATGACACCGGGTGAGATCAGGTTCAGGCTGGCCCCACTATCGACTAACATCTTCGTCACCTTGAGGTTGCGGGTCATTGGCGAAACCAATAACGGTAAGCATCCTACCACAGTTACGCGATCCGGGTGGTCCTCAGGGTCGAAGATGATAGGAGTGTTGGATCATTTCAGAGGTTTCTGGGTATCGATAGAGGGCTCTGCCGCGTTAACCTCGCACACCCACTATTTGAGTTGGCGGTGAGAGGAGTGTGCCGAGGCGCCTCCCTCTATACACATCATCTCTATAGCCTTCTGAAACTCATTCCCACTGGATTCGTCGTTGTCTTCGGCATCATCATCCTCTTCTTGCTTGTCACGTCCACGGGCGGGCCGGTCCTTCTCTTGCTTCGGCTTGCTGCAGCGTCCTCCTCGGCCAACACGCTTCGTGCCGGACCCCTCAGCACCATCCTGATCCTTCTCCTTATCTTGCCTCTCATATTCGGCCCTCTGCTTCTCGGCAAGCTGCTCAACTTGCCGGTAGTCTTGGAGGTCGTGTCCTTTGGTGTGATGGATCTTGAAATACTGCTTGCCAAAGTCCTCTAGCTTGCCGGCAGCCGCCAGGGCATGGCAGGAGGAGCACCCGGCAACATCGTTGCCGGGGTCATCGACCTTGCCTTTGTTGGCGGCACTGGGGTTGCCGAATGCCTCGACGGCAAGCACGGTCTTGCCCTTGCGCTTCTTGTTCCGTCGCCAGCCCTTTTTTGTCGGGACAGCAATATCCTCATCTTCAGAGTCGACCTCTGTGCCAGCTTCTTCGCCGAGGAGTCTCCTCCCTTCTTCAGCCCGAGCGCACTTGTCTTCCAAAGCATAAAGCTCGGCGACGTCCCTAACTCTGTTCATTGCCAGCTCTCCCCGCATCCTATGGTTGCGTACGTTCTGATGGAACGCACTGATAACAGTGGTTGGGTGGACGTATGGTATGTTGTGGTGCACACGGCTGAACCTCTGGATGTACTTGCGCAAAGTTTTGCCTTCCTTCCGGGGGATGATGTGTAGATCGCTCTCCTGGCCAGGAGCCCGGTGACCTCTAGTGAAGGCGCCAATGAACTCGTGACACAGGTCCGCCCAGGAAGCGATGGACCCCTCCGGCAAATGCATCAGCCATGACCTGACATTGGGCTTAAGCATCAACGGGAAGTAGTTGGCCAATATCTTGTCGTCGCGGCCCCCGGTAGCCTGCACCGCAATGGTGTAGACGCTCAGGAAATCTGACGGATGGGTCTTGCTGTCATACTTCTCTGGGACTTCTGGCTTGAACGTGCGGGAATTGGGCCACTAGACTTACCACAGATAATGGGTAAACACTGGATAGCCCACCTCGTAAGGTAGGCTGACAAGGTACCCCGGCGCGGACTTGTCTATAGTGGGCATCGCGCGCCTGTCTGACTGGAGGCATGCTTCCCGTCGTCGCTCGATCATTGTTCGGGCGTCTTCATTTCCATGTTCCCGAAGAACATGACGCTGATCGCGGCGCATTCGTGGGTCAGACGATGTCGTTGAGTAACCGTCGTAGGCGTCGGTCCTTCGGGTCAGCGACCGACGGTGCTGTCGCGGAGGAGAGTGTGTCGAGGTCACGCCGACTCCGGGCACTTTACCTATGGGCCGAAGTTTATCTATGAGGCTGAGGAGGCTCTCAATGGTGGCTCTCCATTCCTCGAGCTTCTCTGCAGTAGGAGGGAAGTTTAGGAGTAGTTGCGCTCACGCCATCGTTTCCTTTGCCGTGGATGGCAGCGAGCGGTGCGTGGACCGCGAGGTGCTCTAACTCCTAACCGTTTTAGAAGGAGCACCGTTGTGGTCTTGTGTCGGCACGCCCCTCCCGCTCGCATGTTGGTGAGCATGTTGGTCCTGCGCATCTTGGGAATGATGTGCAACAGCTTTTCCGTGGGGACGTTGAGAACTCTGGGCACCATGGCGCGACTCTTCACGCGCGTCTTGAGAAGGTCGCGACGTAGGCGCTGGCGTGGGTGCCCTAGGAGATACTCTTCCGCCCCCAGAGTTTGTCATACCACCCGCAGGCGGTACCACTCCGTCCTGAGACCCAGGGGCATGGGGTTTCCCACTGTCGCCATGGGCGTCTCCGTGGCGAGCGTCACCGCTTTCTTGGGCTTGGTCACTGGAGCGTCGCGGAAGTTTCGAACCTCCTCCTCCTCCTCCTCCACCTGCGTCTATGCCGTCTCCTGTCCACATAGATACGGGGATGGTGGACGTGGATGGGCCAACTGATGTCAGGCCCTTCTTCTTGGAGGCCATGGCGATGATGAAGCTGGGGCGCAGATCACTAGAACGGGTTCGCGCCACTCACATGTCCCCCTACCTGGCATGCCAAAGATGTCCTTGGAATGATCACCTATGGGATTGTAGGGATCCCTTTTGGTTCGGCAGGGGGCGGACTGGCACGAAGAGTCGGTCTGGTAAGCAGCGCACGGGGAGTTTTTACCCAGGTTCGGGCCGCACGGATGCGTAAAACCCTACTCCTGCTTGGTTATATTGATCATGCTCTAGGGTTCTAGCTACAAGAGCGCCATGAACGGATGCTACGTGAGCTTGGTAATCTCTAGTGGTCTAACCGTCGGGCTGTCCAGTTGTCTAACCGCCCAACTGTCCAACCTCCAAAAGTCCTTTTTTGTAACGCCCTAGGCCTCCTTTTATACCTAAGGGGATCCCAACAGTGGCATACAGTGTGCGCACAGGATGCACAGCGCTACAGTGCTATCATACCTAACTCTGACGGAGTAGGACAAGAGCATTCAATGCACCGTCAGGTGCCCCATCTCGTCAGTGGGACGGGATGGGGGCCCGTCCCATTGGTGCCGCTTAGCTCCCTTCAACGGCGACGCCGCGACACACGTCCATGTGAATCGACACCTGGCCTATGCATTGATGGTGCTTGCCGGGGTCTTGCCTTGCCGGGACCTTGCCTTGTTGGGGGCCTTGCTTCGCCTGGAGGCTCTACAGCCCTCCCGGCATGGTCTTGCCGGTAGTCTTGAGTCCTCTGTGCTGGTGCTTGACAAGTCTTCACTGGGCCTTGCCGCCGTGGCAGCTACTACTGCCCGTGCATGAGTAAAGGGGCACTAGGTGGCCCAAAACCTCTAGTGGACCGACAATGTTTGAGATTGTTTCATACAAAAGAAACCTCCATTACATAGCAAACGATTGATTTTTTAGGTTTTGCCTTTCGCCCGATGGAACTCGGTGGAACCGAAGTAAACAAATCGGTGTCCTTGATTTGTTGTCTATGCTGCTGAAAACTCTCTCGGTGAAACCGAGTACTCCTTTTCGGTCCCACCGAAAGGGGTGCCAAGTTTCGGTTAGTGAGAGAGTCAGTCTCGGTAGCACCGATATTTTTGCTTCAATTGTACCGATTTTCATGTGACAGAATGCGAATCTTGAGAATCTTTTGTTCAAACTTTCAAAAAAATAGCTACATTTTTTGATGACTTATCCTATTCCACTCTTCTCAACTCTATTCACAGGGTCGGACATGTCAGATGCTGAAGATAGTCAGAATCTGCAAGAGCAGAATGCTGATATGAATGAGGCACTAATCCTGAGTCTAGTTCTTCCTCGGATCCAGGCACTCCAAGTTCACATGGGTTGCCCAAAGCTGCAACTAGGACAAGGAAGAGACTCAATTTAGATGAAGAAGATTCTAATTTTGTGCCAGAAGAGATCCTTGGTAAAAAGCAAGAAAAGGCTGCAAGGAAGTTTGCTACTAAGGCTACCTCATCTATAAGGGTAGTTAGAAAAAATTTATGCACCTCCAAAGACTTTCAGAGCACATGAGAGTGCTAGGGCAACTATGTCTATTGAGATCCCCAAGAAATCCTTGCCTAAGAAGGCAGGAGAGAAGAAGACAGCCAGGAAGAGGATCATCCATGTTATGGGAAGGCCTACCTCTATGTTTGAGGATCTAGAGGAGGCTGCTGGTGCTGCTTCTAAGTAGGACGAAGAGTAGGAACTTGCTGCTAAGGCCCCTCCCAAGAAGAAGGCTAAGAAGCTAATGGAAGATGTTGTGCCTAAGCCTGGCCCCTCCAAGAGCACCAAGGCTGCAACCAAGAAGGTTACTACTGGGAAGTCCAAGAGGACCACTAGAGATATTCTTGCTGCTGAGCAGAACAAGACATCCACTTTCAGAGAAACTAATGATGATGATGATGCTATGACAGTTTTCATGAAACAATGCCAACCATCCAGTTGCTGAGGATATGAAGAAGAGGAAGGATTCTGGTTTGAGGTCTTGGAGAGCTATTGATCCATATGCCCATAGGAGGAAGACTGTTGTGGACTATAGATTCTATACCAAGGAGCAGCAAGACTTCTATGAGACTATCTTGCTTGATAAGAGTCCTGCAGTCAGTGACATGAGATATGTTGACTGGAAGTATATCAAGGCCAATGAAGAGTACTTCCCGAGTGTTCAAGACAACTTCCACTGCATTGGCCTAGACAAGTTTGTTGGCAGAGAGTTCACTTCCTGGAATGATGAGATGATCATGCAATTCTATTCCACTTCTCATTTTTATGAAGATGGCGGGATTGTTTGGATGATTGAAGGAGCAAGATATGAATCTACAGTTGATGAGTGGGCTACCATCTTAGAAGTCCTAAAGTTTGAGGATGGTGACTCGGATGTCTACTCAGAATCCAAGGAGAGCCACATGTAGGATCGAAAGTAGTGCTAGAGGGGGTGATTGGACTACTTGACCAAATAAAAATCTACCTTTTCCCAATTTAAATTCTTGGCAGATTTTAGCATTCATAGTATGTCAAGTACACCCTACACATGCATGTCTAAGAGTATAGCAGCGGAAAGTAAAGACAAACATGTAAGTAAAGGAAGGGTGGGAAGATCAAACGCAATTGGTGACACGATGATTTTTACCATGGTTCCGATAGGTGGTGCTATCGTACATCCACGTTCATGGAGTCTTCAACCCACGGAGGGTAACGGTCGCGAGATTCCATGGAGGGCTCTTCCCACAGAGGGTTCCACGAAGAAGCAACCTTGACTATACCATGACGGCCTTCGTCCATAGAGGACTAGCCTGACTCGGAGTAGATCTTCATGAAGTAGGCGATATCCTTGCCCTTACAAACTTCTTGGTTCACTCCACAAGACGAAGTAGGAGGCTCCCAAGAGACACCTAACCAATCTAGGAGGCACCACCCTCCAAAAGGTAAAAGGCTCGATTTGTATCAATGAACTCCTTGCTCTTTTTCTTCAAGATGATAGACTCCTCAACACACAATC
This sequence comes from Hordeum marinum, assembly GCA_022496015.1. Classification (NCBI taxonomy): domain Eukaryota; kingdom Viridiplantae; phylum Streptophyta; class Magnoliopsida; order Poales; family Poaceae; genus Hordeum; species Hordeum marinum. The sequence goes on along the minus strand of CM039675.1, from coordinate 155,228,288 downwards.
ACTCTCTCATAGATTTGGCTTGGTAGAACAGTTTGATTGGGTGGAAAGAAAATTGAGGATGCTAGAGATCAAGATTCATATGGTAGGAATGGAATGGCATGATTGCAACACGTGAGTAGGTGGCTCTCTCTCTTAGAAAATCAGTAGGTATGAGTGGGAAACTGTTCTGAGTGATTCTCTTGCGAGTGAGTGGTGGTGGACGGGTATATATAGGCATCTCCAAAAATCCAACCGTTACACATAAAATGACCAACTTGGTGACACCGATGTGTGAATCTCGATGGTACACTACTAGGAAAAAGCTTATAGACAGACGCTTACTAGTAGCGCGGGTTTTTACCCCTCGCTACTGGTATTTACTAGTAGCGCGGGTTTATACCACTCGCTACTACTAAGTTGATAGTAGTAGCGCGGGTTCATAACCCGCGCTACTACTATGGCCTGTCTCCGATGGGAACGATAGAGACCACTTAGTAGTAGCGAGGGGTATAAACCGGCGCTACTACTAAGTTGATAGTAGTAGTGCAGGTTTATACCCCTCGCTACTAGTAAGATGTATCTACCATGCCCCCCGGACAGGCCATAGTAGTAGCGCATGTTTATAACCAGCGCTACTACTAAGTATAGACTTTTTAAATATCCACATCTCCCCATCTCCTCCCCTAAATCCTTCTTCTCTACCATCCCTCTCGCCCCTCTCTCTCCATAGGCTCTCACATGGACCTCCTACCCAGGCGCGCCTCCTCCCTCCATGGCACTCTGCCCAGGCACGCCTCCTCTTGCATGACGCGTAAAGAGGCCACCGCCTCGGCCACCGGCTTCCAAGAGCTCGCCGGTCTCCCCTAGTGTCTCCATGCCATAACGCCAAAGCACCGCACCCGCGGTGACCAAAACCTCAGTGCTCCCTCCATCTCCTTCCTCTCCCTCGTTTTCCTTTTTCTCTCTTTGTCCCACCAGGTTGACTTACCCTCCCATGTCCATGCCCATGCAGGTCATCGCCATGGACGACCAGGAGCTCTCTGCCTTGGATGTGAATAGAAGCCCCATGCCGCCGCCTTGCTCTGCCCTAGATCCAGGCCCTCTCCAGCAGCTGCCGCTGGATCTGGTCTGTCACCGGGCGTCCGCGCCTCCAACGACCCATGTCGTCACTGCATCGAACCATTGGCAACATTGACAGCACGCATGGGATCAATTTTTTTGGTTTTTGAAATTAGTAGTAGTAGCGTGGGTCACAGGTACGCGCTACAGATAGTTGGTAGTAGCGCGTGTGGCACCCGCGCTACTACTAACACATGTACTAGTAGCGTGGGTGCACCCGCGCTACTACTACCAGTTAGCTGTAGCGCTGTAGTAGTAGCGCGGGCACCTGCGCTACTACTAGCTATTTAACCCGCACTACTAGTAGGATTTTTCCTAGTAGTGGTACCAAAGTGACCAAAAGGTGGCAACTTTTGAATCTCAATGAGACCGATATAGGAATCTCGGTTGCACCGATAAGGTGACCAACAATCAGATTGCCCAATCTCGGTGACGCCGATTCACAAAACTCGGAGTGATAGATTTTGTAAACTTGCATAAGAGAAAGTTGGCATCCTAAGTCGGTGGCACCGAATGCAGATTTGGTTGCACCGAAGAGCTAGGGTTTGACTGAGTCTATCTAGGGTTTGGAATCTGTGGCACCGAGTATAGAGTGTTGGTTGCACCGATTTTGATTATTTTTCTTTCGACAGACTTTTGTGGAAGAGCTTGTGGGTGTATGTGGTGACTATCACTGTGCACATATGAGCATTTTGTTCACCAACAAAACCTTACCCCCTTTCAATAGTATTTGCTTTCCTATGGACTCAAAGTGATTTCTCACAAATGTAAAATGTAGAGTCCTTTGCTTGAAGCTTGGCCAATGCTATTTCTTGCATCTTGTTCATGGGGATTTTCTCCACACTCCTTTTTGCCAACCCATCATTCAAACTTTTCCTAAAACATACTTAGTGGAAACATTAGTTCAATGACATATATGTTGTTATTAATTACCAAAACTACCAAAGAAGAAAATGTGCTTTCAATATCCCCCATTTTGGTAATTGATGAGAACATATAGATCAAACCTTCGACATATGATATAATCAATGTATATCATCGTCGCTTTGAGAAGTATGTGATAAGCAAGAGCTCCCCCTAAATTTGTGCATTATTTTTAAATTTGCATTTGAATGCAAATGCACAATCTATTAGGTACATGTGGCACTTCTTCCATGTCACATACATCTTGGTGGTGTGCGAGAGTAATAAGACTTAACAACATAGCACAACACATCAAGCAAAGTGAGTGATCATCACATTATAATCAAAAGATAGGAAATAGTAGCAACACACATTAAAGCATATGATCACAGACTCAAACAAAAGTATCTCACATCCAACCAAAAGATCAACTGTTTTGTGAAACCAGCAATAAAATGCAAAACATTCTCTCACTCGAAGCCTAAGATCTATATACAACTTCTCCCCCTTTGGCAACAAGTTACCAAAAACTTCGAAGAGATATAGATAATCATTCTGTGGTTGATCTCCTCCGGTAGTCGATGGCGGAGTTGAGAGAACTGCATGGGCAAAGACTTCTTCTGAAGTCATGGATGGAGCCGGAGTAGATACCTGAGGCACTGGAGTTGATGGAGCTGATGTCACTGTGGATAGAGCAGAAGATGAAGGCCTTGTCTCTGGAGCTGGTACTGTAGGAGTCCTGGCCTTAGTCATGAACTGGGCAGTCGTCCTGACAGGTGCACTATCTTCCTCATCATTAGAAGAAGAATCAGACTCTCAGGAGTGACAACGGATTGGGGCTTCATCAACCTCCTTCTTGAGCTCATTGACTGTCTTAGTCAGCCCATCAACCTTGTCATTCAGAGTTTTCACTCTATCATCAATGATGCTTACAAGTCTCTCCTGGGTGTCCATAGATCCATCTGCTCGTTCCTAGACCCGGGGACCTGAGCACTAGTGGCTCGAGCTTCCTCTGCCCGAGCCTCTGCATGTGCCTAAGTTGCAGCTGATGTGGGATGGTCTAGGTCCATCACCGCAACATTGTCCTCTAGATCTGGTTGAAGTGGCAAGTGGGGTCTAGCCAGAGAAAATATGTGCTTCTCAAGTTTAGAATTGATAAGCATCTGAATATAGGATGCGTAGCAGCATGAGCGCTTCTGATCAACAGCAACCCTCTTCACTGTCTCCAGAATCAAATCCATCACACGGAATCTCTGGTTCCGGTCAATAAGAACAAGAAAGTTGATGGAATATCCACGAATCATCTTCTCGTCACCTGACTTGGGCATCAAGGAATGCCTCAATATGGTGCATAGACCTGCCTGGAGGTGATAAATGGATTCTAGCTTGCGGGACTGAAGTTGTGCAACAAGAATGGGATTATACATGTCCTTCATGGCATTGTGGCTTGCCTTGGACTCTGAGTATATGCGAATGTCTCCATCCTATGCCTCTGGGACTCCTAAGATGGTAGCCCACTCATCAACGGTAGATTCATATCTTGCTCCTTCAATCATCCAAATAATCATGCCATCTCCATAAAAATGAGAAGTGGAATAGAACTGCATGATCATCTCATCGTTCCAAACAGTGAACTCCTTTCCAGCAAATTTATCAATGCCAATGTAGTGGAAGTTGTCTTCGACACATGGAAAGTAATCCTCATTATCCTTGATGTACTTCCAATCCACATATCTCATGTCACTGACTACAGGACACTTGTCTAGCAAAACAGCCTCATAGAAGTATTTCTTCTCCTTGGTATAAAACATGTAATCAACAGCAGTCTTCCTCCTCTGGGCATATGGATCAATGCCTCTCCATGACCTCAGGCCTTAATCTTTCTTCTTCTTCATGTTCTCAGCAATAGGATTGCTGGCATCATGAACTGGAAGATGAGGTCTAAGCTTCATCAGAATAGACATAGCATCTTGATTATCATCTGCTTCTCTGAAAGTGGACTTCTTGTTCTTCTTAGAAGCAGGTATATCTATGGTAGTCCTCTTGGACTTTTGTGCAGCAGCTTTCTTGGATGCAGCCTTGGTGTTCTTGGAGAGGCCTGGCTTGGGCATAGCATCAGCCAAAAGTTTATTGGCCTTATTCTTAGGAGGCCCCAGAGTAGCAGGTTCCTCGTCTTACTCCTTAGTAGCAGCAGCACCAGCGGCAGCAACCTCCTCTAGATCCTCATACATATAGGTAGGCCTACCCATCAAACGGGTGATCATCTTCCTGGCTGTCTTCTTAGGCAAAGATTTTTGTGGAATCTCAACAGACAAAGTTGCCCTAGCACTCTCATGTGCTTTGATGTTTTTTGCAGGTGCATAGATCTTGCTGACCACCTTTCTAAATGAGGTCGCCTCATTGGCAGACTTCCTTGAATCCTTCTCTTGCTTCTTAGCAAGAACCTCTTCTGGGACAAAATCAGAATCTTCCACTTCTGAGTTGATTCTCTTCCTTGTCATAGTGGCAGCCTTAGGCAACCCATGAGAGCTGGGAGTGCCTGGATCAGTGGAAGAACTAGACTCAGGACAAGTCCCTGAACTCATCTCTATGTTCTGCTCTGGCAAATTCTGACTATCTGAGCCTGGCATGTTCTCCCTATGAATAGATTGCATAAGAGTGTAATAGGATAAGTCATCACAAAATGCAGAGTTTTTTTGAAAGTTTGACCAAATTTTTTTCCAAGTTTTGCATTCTGTCAAGTGTATTTCGGTACAGTCGAGGCAAAAATTTCGGTCACACCGAGACAAACACCTTACTTTCCAAGAACTTGGCACCATCGAAAATGGGAGCTCGGTTCCATCGAGGTGTTCTCAGTGTGACAGAAAGAAAAATTGATGACATCGATTTCTTCGCATCGGTTCTACCGAGATATAGGTGGCGGAAGGCCTCTACTCTACGGGATTTTCTTTTGGATGAAAGGCTCTCAAACTATGGATAGACTGGGAATAAACCATAATGCGCAAGAATTGGATAGAGGAGCGTGAGAGGAGGACGAATCCATACCCTAATGCGGTGATGGATCCGCTACGACGGCGACGTTGGGGAAGAAAACGTCAACGACGATGATTCCTAGCGGAGGAGGCGCTCGGGGAAGCAAGGAGATGACCAGGGGCCTTCAGGCGACAACTAGTGTTGTGGAGGCATGACGTTTGACAAATTAAATTCAAAGCGTCGGGGTTCACCAAATATATACCCATCGTTGTTGGTGACACCGATTTCATATTTTCGTTGTCACCGAGTTTCGCAACTGTCAGATGACAGGAAAACTCGGTGTAAACGAGAATATGAAATCGGCAGTACCAAGATAGAAAAACTAGATCAGCCCTAGGCATTCGGTGAGACCGAGAATTTGGAGTTGGTTCCACCGAGATGCACTTGGGAGGTTTTAATGGTCAATTCTTGACGATACGGAACTCCGAGTGCTCCTCACATAGAGAGATCGAAAAGTGCTTGTTAAAATTTTGTGTTGTGGCATGAATAGAATATGAGGTGATAAAGTATAGATAGCTAAAGGAGTGGTCCTAGGCATTCTTGTATATCCAATTGGCAAATGAAAATCAAATTCCAAATAGCAACAATTGGACATCCTCAAATGAATAAATAAATGTAGACCAACATGCTCACACAATAAGATGTCAAGTGAAATCATGTAAAACATGAACAAACACACTAGCATCTAACAAGCACTTTGGCAATGATGGAGTCATCTATATATGAGTATATTGACTTAGGAGCCAAGTAAGAATACTTGAGCATAGGTCATACTCATCGTTTAAGCACAAGTGGGATTACCAATTTTACATAAAGCATTTAATGTTGTCACATTCTATGAGATGCTTTGACTCAAGTCTTAGAGTAAAGGTCCCCATTGATGTGACATCCCCCCATAGGAGGGATAAACTTACCTTGGGTTTTGTCGATGAAGACTTCATGTAGGTGAAGTTATGGTGGATGCTCAAAGTTGATGAAGATCACTAAGAGTTGGGAGCATCCTTGTTGTTTCATTTCTCTTCTCGCCTACATGGGTTAGTCCCAACAAACAAGAGACAAATACAAGGATAACTATGGACATAGCGTGCAAAGCATATATGATGATGTCCATTGATTTGGTGATTACCTTGTCCCTTGCTTACCTTTGAGGGAATGTGTGACTCCTTGAACTATTGCATGATGTTGATGTTGATTGCAACTAGTTCTTGCCAATAATGAATATGAGTGGATTTCATTGGCGGAGTCACCCCTCAAGAACTTATCTAGTTCTTCTTCTTGGGGACCCACATCAAGTTTATGGGGATCCTCGGTGTGGAAGTAGCACTTGTAGAAGTTGAGCTTGTAGTAGCCTTGGGAACCCACTTCACCAAAGTTTGGGATTCATCTTCATATGAGTCAATGTCCTCTTGAAGCTTGTTCTTGTACTTGAGCTTGGGGTCTTGTGGTGGAAGGTCATCTTGAGATTTTGTTCCCTTGGGGAGAGTATTTTCATACTTATCCTTTTGAGGAACAAACTTGTGATTGGGGCATTGGCCTTCTTCCCATTTAACTCCATTAGCGTTGAAGTAGCCAAGACCGCGATTCTTCTGGTATCCTCCATGCTTGCGTACAATCTCCTCAAATTGTTTGCATCCTTCAAGACTCTTATAGATACCTTTCTCTATAATCCCTTTCAAGATTTCATTTTCTTGCTCAAGTCTAACTTGGCTAAGAGTAGAGTTAGTGAGATCAAGAGAACTACTAGAAGCAATATCATTGGATTTATCATTTTTATTACTACTAGTTGAAGAACCATTCTTCCCTTGTTACTAGCTTGCTTAGACTTAACTTTTGGCATGAATGTAGATACGAGAAGTCACTTGGCTAGATAAGAGGAAGTCTTCTTTCGAAGATCATCATTGATAGTTTGAAGGAACTGATGCTCTTGCTCTAAATTGAGCTTCTCGAAGCATAGCTTCTCATGTGTCCTAACAAGCTCTCTATGATCTTCTAGAGTTGACTCGTGAGGTAACTTAAGAGTTTTTAGTTCTTGAGTTAGTCATTATATTTCCAACTTATCATCATCGCACGACTTATCTATACTAGAGTGAGAACTAGCAAGTTCATTTTGACTAACATTACTATATTTGTCAAATAGCAAGTCATCTTCAATTAACAAGTCATCTTCATCACTATTGAAATCAAGATACTCGGGGTGTGATCCCTTGGGGCCTTTAGCCATGAAGTAACGTCCACACCCTTCATTTGGTGAATCAAATATGTTGTAGGAGTCGGTCATCACTAGTGCAAGTCCAGCAAAACCTTCATCTTGACTATAGTCGGAGTTGGAGTGATAGCTTCTCTCGGAGTGGTTGTCGGATTCGCAGCCGGAAACCCATTCACCAACATAAGCTTGATGTTTCCTTCTTGAGTAGCTCTTGTTGTACTTGTCCTTCTTCTTCGAGTCCCTACTTCTCCTTGAGGGTCTTCGTTCCTAACGATCATCTCTACTCCTTCTCTCTCTTCGAGGTGACTCATCTCTTGAACTTCGTCTTCTTGGTGACTCTTCTTTCCTTTTGTAAGGAGTCGTGCACTCATTGGAATAGTGTCCTAGCTTCCCACAATTGTAGCAGTTTCATCACGACTTGATGAACACTTCTCTTCATATCTTGAGTTGGAGCTTCGATCTTTGCTTCTATTCTTGTAGAACTTATTGAACTTCTTGACCATGAGGCTTATCTCTTCATTTGTGACAAGGTAGTCGCTTGAGGTAGTGGGAGCATCACTTGTGGCTTTGTAAGCACCGCTAGACTTGTGGTGAAGCTCTTCCTTTTCTTTCAGTGTCATCTCATGAGCAACAATTCTACCAATCACTTCCATTGGCTTGAGATCCTTGTACTTTGGCATCATTTGGATCAATGTGCATACGGTGTCATATCGATCATCCAAAGGTCGAAGTATCTTCTTGATAATGAATCGGCAATCTCATTGGTGATGACAGCTCGCCTAGAGTACATCTCAGCGACTCCTTCACCATCCTTCATCTTCAACTTGTCAAGTCGGCTTTGAAGAACATCCAACTTGGATTCTCTCACAGATTATGCACCTTCATGCAAATCAATCAAAGTATCCCAAATCTCTTTTGGATTCTCAAGATGGCTGATTTTGTTGAATTCTTCGGGGCATAGGCAGTTGAAGAGAATGTCACATGCTTGAGCATTGAGTTGCAACATCTTCAGCTCTTCCGCAGTCACTTCGCGATTGGGTTCCCTTCGTTCCGCAAAGAATTCACCTTGCATACCAACACAAACAACAGCCCAAATGGCGAGGTTAAGACCAAGCAAATGCATTTTCATTTTGTCCTTCCAGCTAGCAAAATATGTGTCATCAAAGTACGGACCTCTACGGTGATAATTTCCCTCATTGGACGCCATACTCTCCTAGGTTGCGAGACAATTACAATGGATACCAATGCTCTGATACCACTTGTAGGATCAAAAGTATTGCTAGAGGGGGGGTGATTAGACTACTTTACCAAATAAAAATCTACTTTTCCCCAATTTTAATTCTTGGCAGATTTTAGCATTCGTAGCATGTCAAGTACACCCTACACATGCATGTCTAAGAGTATAGTAGCGGAAAGTAAAGAGAAGCATGTAAGTAAAGGAAGGGTAGGAAGATCAAATGCAATTGGTAACACGATGATTTCCCATAGTTCCAATAGGTGGTGCTATCGTACATCCACGTTCATGGAGTCTTCAACCCACGGAGAGTAACGGTCGCGAGAGTCCATGGAGGGCTCTACCCACGGAGGTTTATACGAAGAAGCAACCTTGACTATACCATGACGGCCTTCGTCCACGGAGGACTAGCCTAACTTAGGGTAAATCATCATGAAGTAGGCGATATCCTTGCCCTTACAAACTTCTTAGTTCACTCCACCACACGAAGTAGGAGGCTCCCAAGCGACACCTAACCAATCTAGGAGGCACCACCCTCCAAAAGGTAAAAGGCTCGATTTGTGTCGATGAACTCCTTGCTCTTGTGCTTCAAGATGATAGACTCCTCAACACACGATCACTCTCTCACAAATTTGGTTTGGTAGAAGAGACTGATTGGGTGGAAAGCAAATTGGGGAGCCTAGAGATCAAGATTCATATGGTAGGAATGGAATGGCATGATCTCAACACATGAGTAGGTATCTCTCTCTCAGAAAATCAGTAGGTATAAGTGGGGAACTATTCTGATTGCTTCTCTTGACAGTGAGTGGTGGTGGAGGGGTATATATAGGCATCTCCAAAAATCCAACCATTACACACAAAATGACCAACTCGGTGACACCGATGTGTTAATTTCGGTGGTACAGAAGTGACCAAAACAAGGCTACTTTTGAATCTTGGTGAGACCGATATAGGAATATCGGTTGCACCGTTAAGGTGACCAACGGTCAGATTGCCCAATCTCGGTGACGCCAATTCACAAAACTCGGAGGGACCGATTTTGTAAACTTGCGTAATAGAAAGTTGGCAGCCTAACTCGGTGGCACCGAATGCAAAATCGGTTGCACCGAAGAGCTAGGGTTTGGCTGAGTTTGTCTAGGATTTGGAATCAGTGGCACCGAGTGTAGAGTGTTGGTTGCACCGATTTTGAGTAGCTTTGGACAGACTTCTGTGGAAGAGCTTGTGGGTGTATGTGGTGACTATCACTTGTGCACGTATGAGCATCGTGTTCACCAACAAAACCTTACCCCCTTTTAATAGTATTGGCTTTCCTATGGACTCAAAGTGATTTCTCACAAATGTAAAATGTAGAGTCCTTTGCTTGAAGCTTGGCCAATTCTATTCCTTGCAACTTGTTCATGGGGATTCTCTCCACACTCCTTTTTGCCAACCCATCATTGAAACTTTTCCTGAAACATACTTAGTGGAAATATTAGTTCAATGACATATATTTTGTTATTAATTACCAAAATCACCAAGGGAGCAAATGTGCTTTCACCACAATGCTATGAAGGACATGTGCATTGCTATTCCAGCTACTAACTTGCAATCTCACAAGTTAGGATCCATTTACTTCCTTCAAGCAGGCCTCCGTACCATCAACACTATCCTGAGGCATACCTTGACTGTCACACCAAGATGCGAAGATGATTCGAGGATACTCCATCAACATGCTTATCCATCTTGATAGTCACAACAAGATTCAAGTGATGGATTTGATCGTAGAAATAGTGTAGAGGATTGTTGCTGACCAGAAGCTCTCATGTTGCTACGCACCCTATATTCTGATGCTTATCAACTCCAAACTTGAGAAGCACATCTTTGCTTTGGATAGACCCCACTTTCCACTTAAGCTAGATTTTGAGGACAACATTATGGTGATGGACCCAAACCATCCCACATCAGCTACAGCTCAGGCACAAGCAGAGGCAGAGGCAGCTCGAGCCACTAGTGCTTAGGTCCCTAGATCCAGGAACGAGCAGATGGATCTCTTGATCTCAACTGTCATGGACATGAAGAAGGACATCAAAACCATCATGGACACTTAGGAGAGCCTTGCGAACATTATTGAGGATAGAGTGAAAACTCTTAACGACAAGGTAGATGCGCTGATTAAGACAGTCAATGGGCTTAAGAAGGAGGTATATGAAGCCCCTATACGTCGCACCTCTTCAGAGTCTGAGTCTGATGATGATAGTGCACTTGTCAGAACGACTGCCCACTTCACAACTAAGGCCAGGACACCTATAGTGCCAGCTCTAGAGACGAGGCCTTCATCTTCTGCTCCATCTACAGCTCCATCAGCTTCAGTTCCTCCAGTGTCTACACCAACTCCATCGAGGACTTCAGCAGAAGTTTTGGATGACGCAGTTCTCTCGATTCTGACATCGACTACTGGAGGAGATCAGTCGTGGAAGAACGATTAGCCATATCTCTTCGAGCTTTTTGGTAACTTGTTGCCAAAGGGGAAGAAGTTGTATATAGATCTTTAGGCTTTGGGTGAGAGAGTGTTGCTTTTTAATTGTTGTTTTTCAAAACATTTGCTCTTCTGGTTTGGATGTGAGATACTTGTGTTTTGTGTTTGATCATGCGCTTTAATGTGTGTTGCTACTATTTCCTATCTTTTGATGGTTATGTGATGATCATTCACTTTGCTTGATGTGTTGTGCTATGTTGTTAACTCTTATTACTCTCGCACACCACCAAGTTGTATGTGACATGGAAGAATTTCCCCATGTAGCTAATAAATTGTGCATTTTCATTCAAACGCAAATCTAAAAATAATGCACAAAATTAGGGGGAGCTCTTTCTTATCACATACTTCTCAAAGCGACCATTATATTCATTGATTATATCATATGTCGAAGCTTTGATCTATATGTTGTCATCAATTACCAAAAAGGGGGAGATTGAAAGCACATTTGCTCCCTTGGTGGTTTTGGTAATTAATAACAACATATATGTCATTGAATAAATGTTTCCACTAAGCATATTTCAGGAAAACTTCAATGATGGGTTGGCAAAAGGATTATGGAATACCCCAAGATGCAAGGAAATACATTGGTAAAGCTTCAAGAAAAGGACTACATTTTACCTTTTGTGAGAAATAACTTTGAGTCCATAGGAAAGCCAATACTATTAAAAGGGGGTAAGGTTCTGTTGGTGAACAAAATGCAACCGAGTTTTATATATCGGTCTCACCGAGATTCAAAAGTTCCTACCTTTGAGGCAACTCGGTACCACCGAGATTAACACACTAGTGTCACCGAGTCTGACTTATTAGGTGTAACGGTTGGATTTTTGGAGAAGCCTATATATACCCCTCCACCACTACTCACACGCAGAGAAGCACTCAGAACATTTCCCCACTCATACCTACTGATTTTCTGAGAGAGAGCCACCTACTCATGTGTTGAGATCATGCCATTCCATTCCTACCATACGAATCTTGATCTCTAGCCTCCCCAACTTGCTTTCCACCCAACCAACCTCTTCCACCAAGCCAAATCTATGAGAGAGTTATTGTGTGTTGAGGAGTCTATCATTTTGAAGCACAAGAGCAATGAGTTCATCGACTTTATCGAGCCTATTACCGTTAGGAGGGTGGTTGAGGGAGTCCTGGATTAAGGGGTCCTCGGGGAGCCGACCTATTATTGTGGGCTGGACTATATGGGCTACTTACCGAACACTGGAAGATTTGAAGGCCCAGTCTCCAAGATAGAAGCTTCGGGAAGCATGGCTTGCGCTCCACATTTGATGTAGCAAATAGGCATGTTTATCTCTTCGGCATGTAACTGACCATGTGTAAACCCTAGGCATCCTCGGCGTCTATATAAGCCAGAGGGTTTTAGGGTATAGACACAGAACAACTCAGCTAGGGTTAGTTATTCGATCTCGAGGTAGATCAACTCTGTAACCCCCCACATCATCAATACAACCAAGCAGGACGTAGGGTATTACCTCCATAGGAGGGCCCGAACCTGTGTCAATATGTGTCCCTTTCGTCTCCTATTACCGTCGATTCTATTCTCAAAGTTCGGGACCCTCTACCCAAGATCCGCCGGTTTTGACACCGACATTGGTGCTTTCACTGAGAGTTCCTCTATGAGTAACATGGAATTGACGTCACGCCTTGTCATCATCAAAGAGGTCCGCAACATGGGCACTTTTGTCCCTGGACAGATCTTCGCCTTCGGCAGCATTGTGCTGCATGCTGATTCCGCCGGCCATCTAGGGCGTGTTGAGATCTTCGCCCCTGATCGAGAGGTCAGATTTGAAAACTTAGAGTTCTCCATTGACTCTTGGGGTAACTTGTCATTAATCGGGTTCGCAGCTTCTCCTGTAGCCTCCGAGGATTCGGAGGCTTTAACCTCGAGCCCCTTCTTCAGATATGCCCATGGGGTCACCCATACCGATGAGCCGATCTCCTATCCCGGTCCGACCATTAAGCCAGATGACTGGACACATGTTCTTGACGAACACTCCCCATGTCCGGATGCCTTGGAGGTTAACTCTACAAGTTCCGAACACATGGATCCGATCGGTCCCTCAACGGTTGACGAGGCCCTAGATCGGATCTCGTCGATGAAGATCACCGACGATCCAGCCCCGATATACGCTCAGTTCGGTTACGGTGCGGGCCAGGACGAATTTCTCGACCCACCCACCACCCACTTGATAGCCACTGTCTAAGATTTAACCGACATACTGGACTATGCCTCCGAGGAGGCAGAATACGTGGATGAAGAAGACCGTGCTCCCACCCCCGTTAACACCGGGAGTTGGGCCGCCACTTCCACACACGACGTCTACATGGTAGATACTCCTACCACTAATGGCGACAACACACCTAACAATGATGGCGACAAATTGAGCAATGCGCCGTCAAGGTGCTGGACGCATAAGAGGTCCAAAGGCAAAAGGGAAGGAAAGCTATTATCAGCAATGGGGACGGTAATACCCCCGCTGACCATGGCAATCCCGATATCCCCGAGCACCCGTTAGAGGGTTCGGAAGGGCCCGAGGACCAAAACAACCCCGATAATGTCAACAACTCCGAAGACGATAATTACCTTCCCCCCGTCGAGGAGTAAGATATACCGAAAGCCGATGACTTGTACATCCTTGATAATCTCGAAGATCAGCAAGAAATCAGGCAACGACTCATAGCAACGGCTCACAGCCTAAAGGCTAAAGAACGGCAAATCAAAGCCGAACAGGATGACCTCAATGATCGATGGACAAAAGTCCTCTCAGCCGAGGAAGCATACGGCACCGTTCTATGGAACCAGACCAAAACCTAACCTTGGAGGAGGCTGTTACCGCAATTCGATGATAAACTCATTAATACTCTGTCTCCAAACCATACTCCATACGACAAGCCGGACCGCCCCCCTCGTGGTCGGGACAGGACGGCTGACGACACCGGTTATATACCGGCAGTGCCCCAAAGACGGGGTATAGAGCCATTAGATCCCAATGACTGGTTCGACCTGCGAGATGACCTAGATCATAGAGCATGATATACAAGATTATGGATCCAGAGAGTACTCGCCCGACAGATGGGGCGGATACAGACCACAGTTTGACCAATACAATAGAGTCCAGGAATGCAACCGGCCCCACACAGACGCCGAATACAGGCGTGACATAGCACGGGTCAGAGGCGCCGCTCACCCACTGTGCTTCACAGATGAGGTAATGTGACATCAGTTCCCCAAGGGGTTTAAACCCATGAATATAGAACAGTATGATGGGACCACCGACCCAACAGTATGGATTGAGGACTTCCTCCTACATATCCACATGGCGCGAGGAGACGATCTCCATGCCATCAAATATCTACCTCCTAAGCTTAAGGGGCTAGCTTGGCACTGGTTAAACAGCCTCCCCGAAAACTCCATTGGATGATGGGAAGACCTGGAAGATGCGTTCCGCTCCAACTTCCAGGGAACCTATGCCCGCCCACCGGACTCTTCCAATCTCAACAACATCGTCTAGAAGTCCGAGGAGTCTACTCGGCAATTCTAGAATCGGCTCTTGACTAAGAAGAACAAAATCATCGACTGTCCGTATGCTGAGGCCATAGCCTCCTTCCAGCCCAATATTCGGGATGAATGGCTGCCTCGCCAGCTAGGCCAGGACAAACCTCGGACCATGTCCTCCCTTACCTCCCTCATAACCCGCTTTTACGCGGATGAAGACAATTGGCTGGTAAGACGTAGCCACAATTCCGAAGATCCCGTAGCATCTGAAGCCCGGGATGGCAACTTAAAACCAAAGCACAATAAGAATAAGCGTTGGCACAATAATAGCAATGCTGATGACACGGCTGTAAACACCAGATTCCGCAACTCCCGACCTGGGCAGCGGAAGAAGCCTCCTAAAGGCAATCACGACGGACCCACTCAGCTGGAGAAGATCATGGAAAGGCTTTCCAAATCCATGGGACTTCGGAGAAGCCCGCCAACCGCACACACCGCAACTGCTGGGTGTTTAAACAGGCCATAAAGATACCACCCAAGGACCAAGGCAAAAGCTCTCGTAACAAGGACGAGGATGAGCCTCGGGGTCCATATGGTGGTGGACAGAAGAAATTCCCTCCTGAAGTAAAAAGGTGAACATGATATACGCCACCCATATAACTAAGAGGGAAAGAAAGCGCACCCTTCGGGAGGTCTAGGTTGTGGAATCGGTAGCCCCGAAGTATAACCCATGGTCGGCATACCTGATCACCTTTGATCGGCGCGATGACCCGACCAGTATCCGTCATGGGGGTTCGGTGGCCCTCGTCCTAGACCCCATTATAGGTGGGTATCACCTCACAAAAGTCCTAATGGATGGAGGAAGTAGCCTTAACCTGATTTACTCAGATATGGTGAAAAAGATGGGCATAGATCCATCAAGGATCAAACCCAGCAGCACTACCTTCAAAGGAGTGATCCCAGGCGTTGAGGCCCGATGTACGGGTTCCATAACCTTGGAAGTTGTGTTCGGCTCGCCTGATAATTTTCGCAGCGAAGACTTGATCTTCGACATTGTGCCCTTCCGCAGCGGCTATCACACGCTACTTGGTCGGATAACGTTCGCTCGTTTCAACACAGTCCCACACTACGAATACCTCAAGCTCAAGATGCTAGGCCCCAAGGGGGTCAGTACTGTTAACGGCAATACAGAGCCTTACCTTAGAACCGAGGAACATGCATTGCCCTAGCGGCCGAGTTCAGCTACAAATAAAATCGGCAAGTTTCGACATCCGCCATAAAGGCACACAAGGCTGGGAAGCGAGTTCGGCTTCAGACCAAAAACTCAGATCCTTCCTCCTCCCCTCTATAGGGACTCACCCCCCATCGCACAACCTTAAGACCAGCAAAGTATGTGCTGAGGAGGCACAACTTCACACTTAAGATTCCATGGGTAGCGGTGGGGAAATAAAGATGGGTGTTCGGCTGGTCTGAACCTCTACCATCAACACGTCTTCGGACTAAATGAAGGCGCTCCTAAAAGATCCTGCCTATGGCATGAAGCTCACCTACAATTCGGCTGCCTCTTAAGACCTTGCTTGCAAGATCCGTCCGTCGAACACCAACACCCATCAAGATGCATCTAAGAGCAGGAGTCAACTAGCAAC